>CM060610.1:37358889-37989783 GCA_030578255.1 Tiaroga cobitis | reverse complement strand
TGGAGTACAGTAGAGGTGGAGTACAGTAGAGTACAGTAGAGGTAGAGAACAGTCCAGTACAGTAGAGGTAGAGTACAGTGGAGTACAGTAGAGGTAGAGTACAGTAGAGCACAGTAGATGTAGAATACAGTGGAGTACAGTAGAGGTAGAGTACAGTGGAGTACAGTAGAGGTAGAGTACAGTGGAGTACAGTAGAGGTAGAGTACAGTACAGTACAGTAGAGGTAGAGTACAGTGGAGTACAGTAGAGGTAGAGTACAGTAGAGCACAGTAGAGGTAGAATACAGTGGAGTACAGTAGAGGTAGAGTACAGTGGAGTACAGTAGAGGTAGAGTACAGTGGAGTACAGTAGAGATAGAGTACAGTGGAGCACAGTAGAGGTAGAATACAGTGGAGTACAGTAGAGGTAGAGTAAAGTGGAGTATTGTTGAGGTAGACTACAGTGGAGTACAGTAGAGATAGAGTACAGTGGAGTACAGTAGAGGTAGAGTACATTGGAGTACAGTAGAGATAGAGTACAGTGGAGCACAGTAGAGGTAGAGTACAGTGGAGCACAGTAGAGGTAGAGTACAGTGGAGCACAGTAGAGGTAGAGTACAGTGGAGCACAGTAGAGGTAGAGTACAGTGGAGTATAGTAGAGGTAGAGTACTGTAGAGCACAGTAGAGATAGAGTACAGTAGAGCACAGTAGAGGTAGAGTACAGTGGAGCACAGTAGAGGAAGAGGACAGTGTAGTACAGTAGAGATAGAGTACAGTCGAACACAGTAGAGATAAGTGTTATGGAGTATAGTAGAGGTAGAGTACAGTGGAGTACAGTAGAGGTAGAGTAGAGTGGAGCACATTAGAGGTGGAGTAGAGTAGAGTACAGTAGAGGTAGAGTACAGTGGAGTACAGTAGAAGTAGAGTACAGTGGAGCACAGTAGAGGTAGAGTAGAGTGGAGTACAGTAGAGGTAGAGTACAGTGGAGCACAGTAGAGGTAGAGTACAGTGGAGTACAGTGGAGCACAGTAGAGGTGGAGTACAGTAGAGTACAGTAGAGGTAGAGTACAATGGAGCACAGTAGAGGTAGAGTACAGTGGAGTACAGTGGAGTACAGTAGAGGTGGAGTACAGTAGAGTACAGTAGAGGTAGAGAACAGTACAGTACAGTAGAGGTAGAGTACAGTGGAGTACAGTAGAGGTAGAGTACAGTAGAGCACAGTAGAGGTAGAATACAGTGGAGTACAGTAGAGGTAGAGTACAGTGGAGTACAGTAGAGGTAGAGTACAGTGGAGTACAGTAGAGGTAGAGTACAGTACAGTACAGTAGAGGTAGAGTACAGTGGAGTACAGTAGAGGTAGAGTACAGTAGAGCACAGTAGAGGTAGAATACAGTGGAGTACAGTAGAGGTAGAGTACAGTGGAGTACAGTAGAGGTAGAGTACAGTGGAGTACAGTAGAGATAGAGTACAGTGGAGCACAGTAGAGGTAGAATACAGTGGAGTACAGTAGAGGTAGAGTAAAGTGGAGTATTGTTGAGGTAGACTACAGTGGAGTACAGTAGAGATAGAGTACAGTAGAGCAGAGTAGAGGTAGAGTACAGTGGAGTACAGTAGAGGTAGAGCACAGTAGAGCAGAGTAGAGGTAGAGTACAGTGGAGTACACTAGAGGTAGAGTACAGTGGAGCACAGTAGAGGTAGAGTACAGTGGAGTACAGTAGAGGTAGAGCACAGTGGAGTACAGTAGAGGTAGAGTACAGTGGAGTACAGTAGAGGTAGAGTACAGTGGAGTACAGTAGAGGTAGAGTACAGTGGAGTACAGTAGATGTAGAGTACAGTGGAGCACAGTAGAGGTAGAGTACAGTGGAGTACAGTAGAGGTAGAGCACAGTGGAGTACAGTAGAGGTAGAGTACAGTAGAGCACAGTAGAGGTAGAATACAGTGGAGTACAGTAGAGGTAGAGTACAGTGGAGTACAGTAGAAGTAGAGTACAGTGGAGTACAGTAGAGATAGAGTACAGTGGAGCACAGTAGAGGTAGAGTACAGTGGAGCACAGTAGAGGTAGAGTACAGTGGAGTATTGTTGAGGTAGACTACAGCGGAGTACAGTAGAGATAGAGTACAGTAGAGCAGAGTAGAGGTAGAGTACAGTGGAGTACAGTAGAGGTAGAGCACAGTAGAGCAGAGTAGAGGTAGAGTACAGTGGAGTACACTAGAGGTAGAGTACAGTGGAGTACAGTAGAGGTAGAGTACATTGGAGTACAGTAGAGATAGAGTACAGTGGAGCACATTAGAGGTAGAGTACAGTGGAGCACAGTAGAGGTAGAGTACAGTGTAGTACAGTAGAGATAGAGTACAGTCGAACACAGTAGAGATAAGTGTTATGGAGTATAGTAGAGGTAGAGTACAGTGGAGTACAGTAGAGGTAGAGTAGAGTGGAGCACATTAGAGGTGGAGTAGAGTAGAGTACAGTAGAGGTAGAGTACAGTGGAGTACAGTAGAAGTAGAGTACAGTGGAGCACAGTAGAGGTAGAGTAGAGTGGAGTACAGTAGAGGTAGAGTACAGTGGAGCACAGTAGAGGTAGAGTACAGTGGAGTACAGTGGAGCACAGTAGAGGTGGAGTACAGTAGAGTACAGTAGAGGTAGAGTACAGTGGAGCACAGTAGAGGTAGAGTACAGTGGAGTACAGTGGAGTACAGTAGAGGTGCAGTACTGTAGAGTACAGTAGAGGTGGAGAACAGTACAGTACAGTAGAGGTAGAGTACAGTGGAGTACAGTAGAGGTAGAGTACAGTAGAGCACAGTAGAGGTAGAATAAAGTGGAGTACAGTAGAGGTAGAGTACAGTGGAGTACAGTAGAGGTAGAGTACAGTGGAGTACAGTAGAGATAGAGTACAGTGGAGTACAGTAGAGATAGAGTACAGTCGAACACAGTAGAGATAAGTGTAGTGGAGTATAGTAGAGGTAGAGTACAGTGGAGTACAGTAGAGGTAGAGTACAGTAGAGTACAGTAGAGGTAGAGTAGAGTGGAGCACATTAGAGGTGGAGTAGAGTAGAGTACAGTAGAGGTAGAGTACAGTGGAGTACAGTAGAAGTAGAGTACAGTGGAGCACAGTAGAGGTAGAGTAGAGTTGAGTACAGTAGAGGTAGAGTACAGTGGAGCACAGTAGAGGTAGAGTACAGTGGAGTACAGTGGAGCACAGTAGAGGTGGAGTACAGTAGAGTACAGTAGAGGTAGAGTACAGTGGAGCACAGTATAGGTAGAGTACAGTGGAGTACAGTGGAGTACAGTAGAGGTGCAGTACTGTAGAGTACAGTAGAGGTGGAGAACAGTACAGTACAGTAGAGGTAGAGTACAGTGGAGTACAGTAGAGGTAGAGTACAGTAGAGCACAGTAGAGGTAGAATAAAGTGGAGTACAGTAGAGGTAGAGTACAGTGGAGTACAGTAGAGGTAGAGTACAGTGGAGTACAGTAGAGATAGAGTACAGTGGAGTACAGTAGAGATAGAGTACAGTCGAACACAGTAGATATAAGTGTAGTGGAGTATAGTAGAGGTAGAGTACAGTGGAGTACAGTAGAGGTAGAGTACAGTGGAGTATAGTAGAGGTAGAGTACAGTGGAGTACAGTAGAGGTAGAGTACAGTGGAGTATAGTAGAGGTAGAGTACAGTGGAGTACAGTAGAGGTAGAGTACAGTGGAGTATAGTAGAGGTAGAGTACAGTGGAGTATAGTAGAGGTAGAGTACAGTGGAGTACAGTAGAGGTAGAGTACAGTGGAGTACAGTAGAGGTAGAGTACAGTGGAGTACAGTAGAGGTAGAGTACAGTGGAGTATAGTAGAGGTAGAGTACTGTAGAGCACAGTAGAGATAGAGTACAGTAGAGCACAGTAGAGGTAGAGTACAGTGGAGCACAGTAGAGGAAGAGGACAGTGTAGTACAGTAGAGATAGAGTACAGTCGAACACAGTAGAGATAAGTGTTATGGAGTATAGTAGAGGTAGAGTACAGTGGAGTACAGTAGAGGTAGAGTAGAGTGGAGCACATTAGAGGTGGAGTAGAGTAGAGTACAGTAGAGGTAGAGTACAGTGGAGTACAGTAGAAGTAGAGTAGAGTGGAGCACAGTAGAGGTAGAGTAGAGTGGAGTACAGTAGAGGTAGAGTACAGTGGAGCACAGTAGAGGTAGAGTACAGTGGAGTACAGTGGAGCACAGTAGAGGTGGAGTACAGTAGAGTACAGTAGAGGTAGAGTACAGTGGAGCACAGTAGAGGTAGAGTACAGTGGAGTACAGTGGAGTACAGTAGAGGTGTAGTACTGTAGAGTACAGTAGAGGTGGAGAACAGTACAGTACAGTAGAGGTAGAGTACAGTGGAGTACAGTAGAGGTAGAGTACAGTAGAGCACAGTAGAGGTAGAATAAAGTGGAGTACAGTAGAGGTAGAGTACAGTGGAGTACAGTAGAGGTAGAGTACAGTGGAGTACAGTAGAGATAGAGTACAGTGGAGTACAGTAGAGATAGAGTACAGTCGAACACAGTAGAGATAAGTGTAGTGGAGTATAGTAGAGGTAGAGTACAGTGGAGTACAGTAGAGGTAGAGTACAGTGGAGTACAGTAGAGGTAGAGTAGAGTGGAGCACATTAGAGGTGGAGTAGAGTAGAGTACAGTAGAGGTAGAGTACAGTGGAGTACAGTAGAAGTAGAGTACAGTGGAGCACAGTAGAGGTAGAGTAGAGTGGAGTAGAGTAGAGGTAGAGTACAGTGGAACACAGTAGAGGTAGAGTACAGTGGAGTACAGTGGAGCACAGTAGAGGTGGAGTACAGTAGAGTACAGTAGAGGTAGAGTACAGTGGAGCACAGTAGAGGTAGAGTACAGTGGAGTACAGTGGAGTACAGTAGAGGTGCAGTACTGTAGAGTACAGTAGAGGTGGAGAACAGTACAGTACAGTAGAGGTAGAGTACAGTGGAGTACAGTAGAGGTAGAGTACAGTAGAGCACAGTAGAGGTAGAATAAAGTGGAGTACAGTAGAGGTAGAGTACAGTGGAGTACAGTAGAGGTAGAGTACAGTGGAGTACAGTAGAGATAGAGTACAGTGGAGTACAGTAGAGATAGAGTACAGTCGAACACAGTAGATATAAGTGTAGTGGAGTATAGTAGAGGTAGAGTACAGTGGAGTACAGTAGAGGTAGAGTACAGTGGAGTACAGTAGAGGTAGAGTAGAGTGGAGCACATTAGAGGTGGAGTAGAGTAGAGTACAGTAGAGGTAGAGTACAGTGGAGTACAGTAGAAGTAGAGTACAGTGGAGCACAGTAGAGGTAGAGTAGAGTGGAGTACAGTAGAGGTAGAGTACAGTGGAGTACAGTAGAGGTAGAGTACAGTGGAGTAGAGTAGAGATAGAGTACAGTGGAGCACAGTAGAGGTAGAGTACAGTGGAGTATTGTTGAGGTAGACTACAGTGGAGTACAGTAGAGATAGAGTACAGTAGAGCAGAGTAGAGGTAGAGTAAAGTGGAGTACAGTAGAGGTAGAGCACAGTAGAGCAGAGTAGAGGTAGAGTACAGTGGAGTACAGTAGAGGTATAGCACAGTGGAGCACTGTAGAGGTAGAGTACAGTGGAGTACAGTAGAGATAGAGTACAGAGGAGCACAGTAGAGGTAGAGTACAGTGGAGCACAGTAGAGGTAGAGTACAGTGGAGCACAGTAGAGGTAGAGTACAGTGGAGTACAGTAGAGGTAGAGTACAGTGGAGTTCAGTAGAAGTAGAGTACAGTGGAGCACAGTAGAGGTAGAGTACAGTGGAGTACAGTAGAGGTAGAGCACAGTAGAGCAGAGTAGAGGTAGAGTACAGTGGAGTACAGTAGAGGTATAGCACAGTGGAGCACTGTAGAGGTAGAGTACAGTGGAGTACAGTAGAGATAGAGTACAGAGGAGCACAGTAGAGGTAGAGTACAGTGGAGCACAGTAGAGGTAGAGTACAGTGGAGCACAGTAGAGGTAGAGTACAGTGGAGTACAGTAGAGGTAGAGTACAGTGGAGTTCAGTAGAAGTAGAGTACAGTGGAGCTAAGTAGAGGTAGAGTACAGTGGAGTACAGTGGAGCACAGTAGAGGTAGAGTACAGAGGAGTACAGTAGAGGTAGAGTACAGTGGAGTACAGTAGAGGTAGAGTACAGTGGAGTACAGTAGACGTAGAGTACAGTGGAGCACAGTAGAGGTAGAGTACAGTGGAGTACAGTAGAGGTAGAGCACAGTGGAGTACAGTAGAGGTAGAGTACAGTGGAGTACAGTAGAGGTAGAGTACAGTGGAGTACAGTAGAGGTAGAGCACAGTAGAGCAGAGTAGAGGTAGAGTACAGTGGAGTACAGTAGAGGTAGAGTACAGTGGAGTACAGTAGAGGTAGAGTACAGTGGAGTACAGTAGAGGTAGAGTACAGTGGAGTACAGTAGAGGTAGAGTACAGTGGAGCACAGTAGAGGTAGAGTACAGTGGAGTACAGTAGAGGTAGAGCACAGTGGAGTACAGTAGAGGTAGAGTACAGTGGAGTACAGTAGAGGTAGAGTACAGTGGAGTACAGTAGAGGTAGAGCACAGTAGAGCAGAGTAGAGGTAGAGTACAGTGGAGTACAGTAGAGATAGAGTACAGTCGAACACAGTAGAGATAAGTGTAGTGGAGTATAGTAGAGGTAGAGTACAGTGGAGTACAGTAGAGGTAGAGTACAGTGGAGTACAGTAGAGGTAGACTAGAGTGGAGCACATTAGAGGTGGAGTAGAGTAGAGTACAGTAGAGGTAGAGTACAGTGGAGTACAGTAGAAGTAGAGTACAGTGGAGCACAGTAGAGGTAGAGTAGAGTGGAGTACAGTAGAGGTAGAGTACAGTGGAGTACAGTAGAGGTAGAGTACAGTGGAGTAGAGTAGAGATAGAGTACAGTGGAGCACAGTAGAGGTAGAGTACAGTGGGGTATTGTTGAGGTAGACTACAGTGGAGTACAGTAGAGATAGAGTACAGTAGAGCAGAGTAGAGGTAGAGTACAGTGGAGTACAGTAGAGGTAGAGCACAGTAGAGCAGAGTAGAGGTAGAGTACAGTGGAGTACAGTAGAGGTATAGCACAGTGGAGCACTGTAGAGGTAGAGTACAGTGGAGTACAGTAGAGATAGAGTACAGAGGAGCACAGTAGAGGTAGAGTACAGTGGAGCACAGTAGAGGTAGAGTACAGTGGAGCACAGTAGAGGTAGAGTACAGTGGAGTACAGTAGAGGTAGAGTACAGTGGAGTTCAGTAGAAGTAGAGTACAGTGGAGCACAGTAGAGGTAGAGTACAGTGGAGCACAGTAGAGGTAGAGTACAGTGGAGTATAGTTGAGGTAGACTACAGTGGAGTACAGTAGAGGTAGAGTACAGTGGAGTACACTAGAGGTAGAGTACAGTGGAGCACAGTAGAGGTAGAGTACAGTGGAGTATAGTTGAGGTAGAGTACAGTGGAGTACAGTAGAGGTAGAGTACAGTGGAGTACACTAGAGGTAGAGTACAGTGGAGCACAGTAGAGGTAGAGTACAGTGGAGCACAGTAGAGGTAGAGATAGAGCACAGTAGAGATAGAGTACAGTAGAGCACAGTAGAGGTAGAGTACAGTGGAGCACAGTAGAGGTAGAGTACAGTGGTGTATAGTTGAGGTAGACTACAGTGGAGTACAGTAGAGGTAGAGTACAGTGGAGTACACTAGAGGTAGAGTACAGTGGAGCACAGTAGAGGTAGAGTACAGTGGAGTATAGTTGAGGTAGACTACAGTGGAGTACAGTAGAGGTAGAGTAGAGTGGAGCACAGTAGAGATAGAGTACAGTGGAGCACAGTAGAGATAGAGTGCAGTAGAGCACAGTAGAGGTAGAGTACAGCTGAGCAGTAGAGATAAGTGTAGTGGAGTATAGTAGAGGTAGAGTACAGTGGAGTACAGTAGAGGTAGAGTACAGTGGAGTACAGTAGAGGTAGAGTAGAGTGGAGCACATTAGAGGTGGAGTAGAGTAGAGTACAGTAGAGGTAGAGTACAGTGGAGTACAGTAGAGGTAGAGTACAGTACAGTACAGTAGAGGTAGAGTACAGTGGAGTACAGTAGAGGTAGAGTACAGTAGAGCACAGTAGAGGTAGAATACAGTGGAGTACAGTAGAGGTAGAGTACAGTGGAGTACAGTAGAGGTAGAGTACATTGGAGTACAGTAGAGATAGAGTACAGTGGAGCACAGTAGAGTTAGAGTACAGTGGAGCACAGTAGAGGTAGAGTACAGTGGAGCACAGTAGAGGTAGAGTACAGTGGAGCACAGTAGAGGTAGAGTACAGTGGAGTACAGTGGAGTACAGTAGAGGTGCAGTACAGTAGAGTACAGTAGAGGTAGAGAACAGTACAGTACAGTAGAGGTAGAGTACAGTGGAGTACAGTAGAGGTAGAGTACAGTGGAGCACAGTAGAGGTAGAATAAAGTGGAGTACAGTAGAGGTAGAGTACAGTGGAGTACAGTAGAGGTAGAGTACAGTGGAGTACAGTAGAGATAGAGTACAGTCGAACACAGTAGAGATAAGTGTAGTGGAGTATAGTAGAGATAGAGTACAGTGGAGTACAGTAGAGGTAGAGTAGAATGGAGCACATTAGAGGTGGAGTAGAGTAGAGTACAGTAGAGGTAGAGTACAGTGGAGTACAGTAGAAGTAGAGTACAGTGGAGCACAGTAGAGGTAGAGTAGAGTGGAGTACAGTAGAGGTAGAGTACAGTGGAGCACAGTAGAGGTAGAGTACAGTGGAGTACAGTGGAGCACAGTAGAGGTGGAGTACAGTAGAGTACAGTAGAGGTAGAGTACAGTGGAGCACAGTAGAGGTAGAGTACAGTGGAGTACAGTGGAGTACAGTAGAGGTGCAGTACAGTAGAGTACAGTAGAGGTAGAGAACAGTACAGTACAGTAGAGGTAGAGTACAGTGGAGTACAGTAGAGGTAGAGTACAGTGGAGCACAGTAGAGGTAGAATAAAGTGGAGTACAGTAGAGGTAGAGTACAGTGGAGTACAGTAGAGGTAGAGTACAGTGGAGTACAGTAGAGATAGAGTACAGTGGAGTACAGTAGAGATAGAGTACAGTCGAACACAGTAGAGATAAGTGTAGTGGAGTATAGTAGAGGTAGAGTACAGTGGAGTACAGTAGAGGTAGAGTACAGTGGAGTACAGTAGAGGTAGACTAGAGTGGAGCACATTAGAGGTGGAGTAGAGTAGAGTACAGTAGAGGTAGAGTACAGTGGAGTACAGTAGAAGTAGAGTATAGTGGAGCACAGTAGAGGTAGAGTAGAGTGGAGTACAGTAGAGGTAGAGTACAGTGGAGTACAGTAGAGGTAGAGTACAGTGGAGTAGAGTAGAGATAGAGTACAGTGGAGCACAGTAGAGGTAGAGTACAGTGGAGTATTGTTGAGGTAGACTACAGTGGAGTACACTAGAGATAGAGCACAGTAGAGCAGAGTAGAGGTAGAGTACAGTGGAGTACAGTAGAGGTAGAGCACAGTAGAGCAGAGTAGAGGTAGAGTACAGTGGAGTACAGTAGAGGTATAGCACAGTGGAGCACTGTAGAGGTAGAGTACAGTGGAGTACAGTAGAGATAGAGTACAGTGGAGCACAGTAGAGGTAGAGTACAGTGGAGCACAGTAGAGGTAGAGTAGAGTGGAGTACAGTAGAGGTAGAGTACAGTGGAGTACAGTAGAGGTAGAGTACAGTGGAGTACAGTAGAGGTAGAGTAAAGTGGAGCACAGTAGAGATAGAGTACAGTAGAGCAGAGTAGAGGTAGAGTACAGTGGAGTACAGTAGAGGTAGAGCACAGTGGAGCACTGTAGAGGTAGAGTACAGTGGAGTACAGTAGAGATAGAGTACAGTGGAGCACAGTAGAGATAGAGTGCAGTAGAGCACAGTAGAGGTAGAGTACAGCTGAGCAGTAGAGATAAGTGTAGTGGAGTATAGTAGAGGTAGAGTACAGTGGAGTACAGTAGAGGTAGAGTACAGTGGAGTACAGTAGAGGTAGAGTAGAGTGGAGCACATTAGAGGTGGAGTAGAGTAGAGTACAGTAGAGGTAGAGTACAGTGGAGTACAGTAGAGGTAGAGTACAGTACAGTACAGTAGAGGTAGAGTACAGTGGAGTACAGTAGAGGTAGAGTACAGTAGAGCACAGTAGAGGTAGAATACAGTGGAGTACAGTAGAGGTAGAGTACAGTGGAGTACAGTAGAGGTAGAGTACATTGGAGTACAGTAGAGATAGAGTACAGTGGAGCACAGTAGAGGTAGAGTACAGTGGAGCACAGTAGAGGTAGAGTACAGTGGAGCACAGTAGAGGTAGAGTACAGTGGAGCACAGTAGAGGTAGAGTACAGTGGAGTATAGTAGAGGTAGAGTACTGTAGAGCACAGTAGAGATAGAGTACAGTAGAGCACAGTAGAGGTAGAGTACAGTGGAGCACAGTAGAGGAAGAGGACAGTGTAGTACAGTAGAGATAGAGTACAGTCGAACACAGTAGAGATAAGTGTTATGGAGTATAGTAGAGGTAGAGTACAGTGGAGTACAGTAGAGGTAGAGTAGAGTGGAGCACATTAGAGGTGGAGTAGAGTAGAGTACAGTAGAGGTAGAGTACAGTGGAGTACAGTAGAAGTAGAGTACAGTGGAGCACAGTAGAGGTAGAGTAGAGTGGAGTACAGTAGAGGTAGAGTACAGTGGAGCACAGTAGAGGTAGAGTACAGTGGAGTACAGTGGAGCACAGTAGAGGTGGAGTACAGTAGAGTACAGTAGAGGTAGAGTACAATGGAGCACAGTAGAGGTAGAGTACAGTGGAGTACAGTGGAGTACAGTAGAGGTGGAGTACAGTAGAGTACAGTAGAGGTAGAGAACAGTCCAGTACAGTAGAGGTAGAGTACAGTGGAGTACAGTAGAGGTAGAGTACAGTAGAGCACAGTAGAGGTAGAATACAGTGGAGTACAGTAGAGGTAGAGTACAGTGGAGTACAGTAGAGGTAGAGTACAGTGGAGTACAGTAGAGGTAGAGTACAGTACAGTACAGTAGAGGTAGAGTACAGTGGAGTACAGTAGAGGTAGAGTACAGTAGAGCACAGTAGAGGTAGAATACAGTGGAGTACAGTAGAGGTAGAGTACAGTGGAGTACAGTAGAGGTAGAGTACAGTGGAGTACAGTAGAGATAGAGTACAGTGGAGCACAGTAGAGGTAGAATACAGTGGAGTACAGTAGAGGTAGAGTAAAGTGGAGTATTGTTGAGGTAGACTACAGTGGAGTACAGTAGAGATAGAGTACAGTGGAGTACAGTAGAGGTAGAGTACATTGGAGTACAGTAGAGATAGAGTACAGTGGAGCACAGTAGAGGTAGAGTACAGTGGAGCACAGTAGAGGTAGAGTACAGTGGAGCACAGTAGAGGTAGAGTACAGTGGAGCACAGTAGAGGTAGAGTACAGTGGAGTATAGTAGAGGTAGAGTACTGTAGAGCACAGTAGAGATAGAGTACAGTAGAGCACAGTAGAGGTAGAGTACAGTGGAGCACAGTAGAGGAAGAGGACAGTGTAGTACAGTAGAGATAGAGTACAGTCGAACACAGTAGAGATAAGTGTTATGGAGTATAGTAGAGGTAGAGTACAGTGGAGTACAGTAGAGGTAGAGTAGAGTGGAGCACATTAGAGGTGGAGTAGAGTAGAGTACAGTAGAGGTAGAGTACAGTGGAGTACAGTAGAAGTAGAGTACAGTGGAGCACAGTAGAGGTAGAGTAGAGTGGAGTACAGTAGAGGTAGAGTACAGTGGAGCACAGTAGAGGTAGAGTACAGTGGAGTACAGTGGAGCACAGTAGAGGTGGAGTACAGTAGAGTACAGTAGAGGTAGAGTACAATGGAGCACAGTAGAGGTAGAGTACAGTGGAGTACAGTGGAGTACAGTAGAGGTGGAGTACAGTAGAGTACAGTAGAGGTAGAGAACAGTACAGTACAGTAGAGGTAGAGTACAGTGGAGTACAGTAGAGGTAGAGTACAGTAGAGCACAGTAGAGGTAGAATACAGTGGAGTACAGTAGAGGTAGAGTACAGTGGAGTACAGTAGAGGTAGAGTACAGTGGAGTACAGTAGAGGTAGAGTACAGTACAGTACAGTAGAGGTAGAGTACAGTGGAGTACAGTAGAGGTAGAGTACAGTAGAGCACAGTAGAGGTAGAATACAGTGGAGTACAGTAGAGGTAGAGTACAGTGGAGTACAGTAGAGGTAGAGTACAGTGGAGTACAGTAGAGATAGAGTACAGTGGAGCACAGTAGAGGTAGAATACAGTGGAGTACAGTAGAGGTAGAGTAAAGTGGAGTATTGTTGAGGTAGACTACAGTGGAGTACAGTAGAGATAGAGTACAGTAGAGCAGAGTAGAGGTAGAGTACAGTGGAGTACAGTAGAGGTAGAGCACAGTAGAGCAGAGTAGAGGTAGAGTACAGTGGAGTACACTAGAGGTAGAGTACAGTGGAGCACAGTAGAGGTAGAGTACAGTGGAGTACAGTAGAGGTAGAGCACAGTGGAGTACAGTAGAGGTAGAGTACAGTGGAGTACAGTAGAGGTAGAGTACAGTGGAGTACAGTAGAGGTAGAGTACAGTGGAGTACAGTAGATGTAGAGTACAGTGGAGCACAGTAGAGGTAGAGTACAGTGGAGTACAGTAGAGGTAGAGCACAGTGGAGTACAGTAGAGGTAGAGTACAGTAGAGCACAGTAGAGGTAGAATACAGTGGAGTACAGTAGAGGTAGAGTACAGTGGAGTACAGTAGAAGTAGAGTACAGTGGAGTACAGTAGAGATAGAGTACAGTGGAGCACAGTAGAGGTAGAGTACAGTGGAGCACAGTAGAGGTAGAGTACAGTGGAGTATTGTTGAGGTAGACTACAGCGGAGTACAGTAGAGATAGAGTACAGTAGAGCAGAGTAGAGGTAGAGTACAGTGGAGTACAGTAGAGGTAGAGCACAGTAGAGCAGAGTAGAGGTAGAGTACAGTGGAGTACACTAGAGGTAGAGTACAGTGGAGTACAGTAGAGGTAGAGTACATTGGAGTACAGTAGAGATAGAGTACAGTGGAGCACATTAGAGGTAGAGTACAGTGGAGCACAGTAGAGGTAGAGTACAGTGTAGTACAGTAGAGATAGAGTACAGTCGAACACAGTAGAGATAAGTGTTATGGAGTATAGTAGAGGTAGAGTACAGTGGAGTACAGTAGAGGTAGAGTAGAGTGGAGCACATTAGAGGTGGAGTAGAGTAGAGTACAGTAGAGGTAGAGTACAGTGGAGTACAGTAGAAGTAGAGTACAGTGGAGCACAGTAGAGGTAGAGTAGAGTGGAGTACAGTAGAGGTAGAGTACAGTGGAGCACAGTAGAGGTAGAGTACAGTGGAGTACAGTGGAGCACAGTAGAGGTGGAGTACAGTAGAGTACAGTAGAGGTAGAGTACAGTGGAGCACAGTAGAGGTAGAGTACAGTGGAGTACAGTGGAGTACAGTAGAGGTGCAGTACTGTAGAGTACAGTAGAGGTGGAGAACAGTACAGTACAGTAGAGGTAGAGTACAGTGGAGTACAGTAGAGGTAGAGTACAGTAGAGCACAGTAGAGGTAGAATAAAGTGGAGTACAGTAGAGGTAGAGTACAGTGGAGTACAGTAGAGGTAGAGTACAGTGGAGTACAGTAGAGATAGAGTACAGTGGAGTACAGTAGAGATAGAGTACAGTCGAACACAGTAGAGATAAGTGTAGTGGAGTATAGTAGAGGTAGAGTACAGTGGAGTACAGTAGAGGTAGAGTACAGTAGAGTACAGTAGAGGTAGAGTAGAGTGGAGCACATTAGAGGTGGAGTAGAGTAGAGTACAGTAGAGGTAGAGTACAGTGGAGTACAGTAGAAGTAGAGTACAGTGGAGCACAGTAGAGGTAGAGTAGAGTTGAGTACAGTAGAGGTAGAGTACAGTGGAGCACAGTAGAGGTAGAGTACAGTGGAGTACAGTGGAGCACAGTAGAGGTGGAGTACAGTAGAGTACAGTAGAGGTAGAGTACAGTGGAGCACAGTATAGGTAGAGTACAGTGGAGTACAGTGGAGTACAGTAGAGGTGCAGTACTGTAGAGTACAGTAGAGGTGGAGAACAGTACAGTACAGTAGAGGTAGAGTACAGTGGAGTACAGTAGAGGTAGAGTACAGTAGAGCACAGTAGAGGTAGAATAAAGTGGAGTACAGTAGAGGTAGAGTACAGTGGAGTACAGTAGAGGTAGAGTACAGTGGAGTACAGTAGAGATAGAGTACAGTGGAGTACAGTAGAGATAGAGTACAGTCGAACACAGTAGATATAAGTGTAGTGGAGTATAGTAGAGGTAGAGTACAGTGGAGTACAGTAGAGGTAGAGTACAGTGGAGTATAGTAGAGGTAGAGTACAGTGGAGTACAGTAGAGGTAGAGTACAGTGGAGTATAGTAGAGGTAGAGTACAGTGGAGTACAGTAGAGGTAGAGTACAGTGGAGTATAGTAGAGGTAGAGTACAGTGGAGTATAGTAGAGGTAGAGTACAGTGGAGTACAGTAGAGGTAGAGTACAGTGGAGTACAGTAGAGGTAGAGTACAGTGGAGTACAGTAGAGGTAGAGTACAGTGGAGTATAGTAGAGGTAGAGTACTGTAGAGCACAGTAGAGATAGAGTACAGTAGAGCACAGTAGAGGTAGAGTACAGTGGAGCACAGTAGAGGAAGAGGACAGTGTAGTACAGTAGAGATAGAGTACAGTCGAACACAGTAGAGATAAGTGTTATGGAGTATAGTAGAGGTAGAGTACAGTGGAGTACAGTAGAGGTAGAGTAGAGTGGAGCACATTAGAGGTGGAGTAGAGTAGAGTACAGTAGAGGTAGAGTACAGTGGAGTACAGTAGAAGTAGAGTAGAGTGGAGCACAGTAGAGGTAGAGTAGAGTGGAGTACAGTAGAGGTAGAGTACAGTGGAGCACAGTAGAGGTAGAGTACAGTGGAGTACAGTGGAGCACAGTAGAGGTGGAGTACAGTAGAGTACAGTAGAGGTAGAGTACAGTGGAGCACAGTAGAGGTAGAGTACAGTGGAGTACAGTGGAGTACAGTAGAGGTGTAGTACTGTAGAGTACAGTAGAGGTGGAGAACAGTACAGTACAGTAGAGGTAGAGTACAGTGGAGTACAGTAGAGGTAGAGTACAGTAGAGCACAGTAGAGGTAGAATAAAGTGGAGTACAGTAGAGGTAGAGTACAGTGGAGTACAGTAGAGGTAGAGTACAGTGGAGTACAGTAGAGATAGAGTACAGTGGAGTACAGTAGAGATAGAGTACAGTCGAACACAGTAGAGATAAGTGTAGTGGAGTATAGTAGAGGTAGAGTACAGTGGAGTACAGTAGAGGTAGAGTACAGTGGAGTACAGTAGAGGTAGAGTAGAGTGGAGCACATTAGAGGTGGAGTAGAGTAGAGTACAGTAGAGGTAGAGTACAGTGGAGTACAGTAGAAGTAGAGTACAGTGGAGCACAGTAGAGGTAGAGTAGAGTGGAGTAGAGTAGAGGTAGAGTACAGTGGAACACAGTAGAGGTAGAGTACAGTGGAGTACAGTGGAGCACAGTAGAGGTGGAGTACAGTAGAGTACAGTAGAGGTAGAGTACAGTGGAGCACAGTAGAGGTAGAGTACAGTGGAGTACAGTGGAGTACAGTAGAGGTGCAGTACTGTAGAGTACAGTAGAGGTGGAGAACAGTACAGTACAGTAGAGGTAGAGTACAGTGGAGTACAGTAGAGGTAGAGTACAGTAGAGCACAGTAGAGGTAGAATAAAGTGGAGTACAGTAGAGGTAGAGTACAGTGGAGTACAGTAGAGGTAGAGTACAGTGGAGTACAGTAGAGATAGAGTACAGTGGAGTACAGTAGAGATAGAGTACAGTCGAACACAGTAGATATAAGTGTAGTGGAGTATAGTAGAGGTAGAGTACAGTGGAGTACAGTAGAGGTAGAGTACAGTGGAGTACAGTAGAGGTAGAGTAGAGTGGAGCACATTAGAGGTGGAGTAGAGTAGAGTACAGTAGAGGTAGAGTACAGTGGAGTACAGTAGAAGTAGAGTACAGTGGAGCACAGTAGAGGTAGAGTAGAGTGGAGTACAGTAGAGGTAGAGTACAGTGGAGTACAGTAGAGGTAGAGTACAGTGGAGTAGAGTAGAGATAGAGTACAGTGGAGCACAGTAGAGGTAGAGTACAGTGGAGTATTGTTGAGGTAGACTACAGTGGAGTACAGTAGAGATAGAGTACAGTAGAGCAGAGTAGAGGTAGAGTAAAGTGGAGTACAGTAGAGGTAGAGCACAGTAGAGCAGAGTAGAGGTAGAGTACAGTGGAGTACAGTAGAGGTATAGCACAGTGGAGCACTGTAGAGGTAGAGTACAGTGGAGTACAGTAGAGATAGAGTACAGAGGAGCACAGTAGAGGTAGAGTACAGTGGAGCACAGTAGAGGTAGAGTACAGTGGAGCACAGTAGAGGTAGAGTACAGTGGAGTACAGTAGAGGTAGAGTACAGTGGAGTTCAGTAGAAGTAGAGTACAGTGGAGCACAGTAGAGGTAGAGTACAGTGGAGTACAGTAGAGGTAGAGCACAGTAGAGCAGAGTAGAGGTAGAGTACAGTGGAGTACAGTAGAGGTATAGCACAGTGGAGCACTGTAGAGGTAGAGTACAGTGGAGTACAGTAGAGATAGAGTACAGAGGAGCACAGTAGAGGTAGAGTACAGTGGAGCACAGTAGAGGTAGAGTACAGTGGAGCACAGTAGAGGTAGAGTACAGTGGAGTACAGTAGAGGTAGAGTACAGTGGAGTTCAGTAGAAGTAGAGTACAGTGGAGCTAAGTAGAGGTAGAGTACAGTGGAGTACAGTGGAGCACAGTAGAGGTAGAGTACAGAGGAGTACAGTAGAGGTAGAGTACAGTGGAGTACAGTAGAGGTAGAGTACAGTGGAGTACAGTAGACGTAGAGTACAGTGGAGCACAGTAGAGGTAGAGTACAGTGGAGTACAGTAGAGGTAGAGCACAGTGGAGTACAGTAGAGGTAGAGTACAGTGGAGTACAGTAGAGGTAGAGTACAGTGGAGTACAGTAGAGGTAGAGCACAGTAGAGCAGAGTAGAGGTAGAGTACAGTGGAGTACAGTAGAGGTAGAGTACAGTGGAGTACAGTAGAGGTAGAGTACAGTGGAGTACAGTAGAGGTAGAGTACAGTGGAGTACAGTAGAGGTAGAGTACAGTGGAGCACAGTAGAGGTAGAGTACAGTGGAGTACAGTAGAGGTAGAGCACAGTGGAGTACAGTAGAGGTAGAGTACAGTGGAGTACAGTAGAGGTAGAGTACAGTGGAGTACAGTAGAGGTAGAGCACAGTAGAGCAGAGTAGAGGTAGAGTACAGTGGAGTACAGTAGAGATAGAGTACAGTCGAACACAGTAGAGATAAGTGTAGTGGAGTATAGTAGAGGTAGAGTACAGTGGAGTACAGTAGAGGTAGAGTACAGTGGAGTACAGTAGAGGTAGACTAGAGTGGAGCACATTAGAGGTGGAGTAGAGTAGAGTACAGTAGAGGTAGAGTACAGTGGAGTACAGTAGAAGTAGAGTACAGTGGAGCACAGTAGAGGTAGAGTAGAGTGGAGTACAGTAGAGGTAGAGTACAGTGGAGTACAGTAGAGGTAGAGTACAGTGGAGTAGAGTAGAGATAGAGTACAGTGGAGCACAGTAGAGGTAGAGTACAGTGGGGTATTGTTGAGGTAGACTACAGTGGAGTACAGTAGAGATAGAGTACAGTAGAGCAGAGTAGAGGTAGAGTACAGTGGAGTACAGTAGAGGTAGAGCACAGTAGAGCAGAGTAGAGGTAGAGTACAGTGGAGTACAGTAGAGGTATAGCACAGTGGAGCACTGTAGAGGTAGAGTACAGTGGAGTACAGTAGAGATAGAGTACAGAGGAGCACAGTAGAGGTAGAGTACAGTGGAGCACAGTAGAGGTAGAGTACAGTGGAGCACAGTAGAGGTAGAGTACAGTGGAGTACAGTAGAGGTAGAGTACAGTGGAGTTCAGTAGAAGTAGAGTACAGTGGAGCACAGTAGAGGTAGAGTACAGTGGAGCACAGTAGAGGTAGAGTACAGTGGAGTATAGTTGAGGTAGACTACAGTGGAGTACAGTAGAGGTAGAGTACAGTGGAGTACACTAGAGGTAGAGTACAGTGGAGCACAGTAGAGGTAGAGTACAGTGGAGTATAGTTGAGGTAGAGTACAGTGGAGTACAGTAGAGGTAGAGTACAGTGGAGTACACTAGAGGTAGAGTACAGTGGAGCACAGTAGAGGTAGAGTACAGTGGAGCACAGTAGAGGTAGAGATAGAGCACAGTAGAGATAGAGTACAGTAGAGCACAGTAGAGGTAGAGTACAGTGGAGCACAGTAGAGGTAGAGTACAGTGGTGTATAGTTGAGGTAGACTACAGTGGAGTACAGTAGAGGTAGAGTACAGTGGAGTACACTAGAGGTAGAGTACAGTGGAGCACAGTAGAGGTAGAGTACAGTGGAGTATAGTTGAGGTAGACTACAGTGGAGTACAGTAGAGGTAGAGTAGAGTGGAGCACAGTAGAGATAGAGTACAGTGGAGCACAGTAGAGATAGAGTGCAGTAGAGCACAGTAGAGGTAGAGTACAGCTGAGCAGTAGAGATAAGTGTAGTGGAGTATAGTAGAGGTAGAGTACAGTGGAGTACAGTAGAGGTAGAGTACAGTGGAGTACAGTAGAGGTAGAGTAGAGTGGAGCACATTAGAGGTGGAGTAGAGTAGAGTACAGTAGAGGTAGAGTACAGTGGAGTACAGTAGAGGTAGAGTACAGTACAGTACAGTAGAGGTAGAGTACAGTGGAGTACAGTAGAGGTAGAGTACAGTAGAGCACAGTAGAGGTAGAATACAGTGGAGTACAGTAGAGGTAGAGTACAGTGGAGTACAGTAGAGGTAGAGTACATTGGAGTACAGTAGAGATAGAGTACAGTGGAGCACAGTAGAGTTAGAGTACAGTGGAGCACAGTAGAGGTAGAGTACAGTGGAGCACAGTAGAGGTAGAGTACAGTGGAGCACAGTAGAGGTAGAGTACAGTGGAGTACAGTGGAGTACAGTAGAGGTGCAGTACAGTAGAGTACAGTAGAGGTAGAGAACAGTACAGTACAGTAGAGGTAGAGTACAGTGGAGTACAGTAGAGGTAGAGTACAGTGGAGCACAGTAGAGGTAGAATAAAGTGGAGTACAGTAGAGGTAGAGTACAGTGGAGTACAGTAGAGGTAGAGTACAGTGGAGTACAGTAGAGATAGAGTACAGTCGAACACAGTAGAGATAAGTGTAGTGGAGTATAGTAGAGATAGAGTACAGTGGAGTACAGTAGAGGTAGAGTAGAATGGAGCACATTAGAGGTGGAGTAGAGTAGAGTACAGTAGAGGTAGAGTACAGTGGAGTACAGTAGAAGTAGAGTACAGTGGAGCACAGTAGAGGTAGAGTAGAGTGGAGTACAGTAGAGGTAGAGTACAGTGGAGCACAGTAGAGGTAGAGTACAGTGGAGTACAGTGGAGCACAGTAGAGGTGGAGTACAGTAGAGTACAGTAGAGGTAGAGTACAGTGGAGCACAGTAGAGGTAGAGTACAGTGGAGTACAGTGGAGTACAGTAGAGGTGCAGTACAGTAGAGTACAGTAGAGGTAGAGAACAGTACAGTACAGTAGAGGTAGAGTACAGTGGAGTACAGTAGAGGTAGAGTACAGTGGAGCACAGTAGAGGTAGAATAAAGTGGAGTACAGTAGAGGTAGAGTACAGTGGAGTACAGTAGAGGTAGAGTACAGTGGAGTACAGTAGAGATAGAGTACAGTGGAGTACAGTAGAGATAGAGTACAGTCGAACACAGTAGAGATAAGTGTAGTGGAGTATAGTAGAGGTAGAGTACAGTGGAGTACAGTAGAGGTAGAGTACAGTGGAGTACAGTAGAGGTAGACTAGAGTGGAGCACATTAGAGGTGGAGTAGAGTAGAGTACAGTAGAGGTAGAGTACAGTGGAGTACAGTAGAAGTAGAGTATAGTGGAGCACAGTAGAGGTAGAGTAGAGTGGAGTACAGTAGAGGTAGAGTACAGTGGAGTACAGTAGAGGTAGAGTACAGTGGAGTAGAGTAGAGATAGAGTACAGTGGAGCACAGTAGAGGTAGAGTACAGTGGAGTATTGTTGAGGTAGACTACAGTGGAGTACACTAGAGATAGAGCACAGTAGAGCAGAGTAGAGGTAGAGTACAGTGGAGTACAGTAGAGGTAGAGCACAGTAGAGCAGAGTAGAGGTAGAGTACAGTGGAGTACAGTAGAGGTATAGCACAGTGGAGCACTGTAGAGGTAGAGTACAGTGGAGTACAGTAGAGATAGAGTACAGTGGAGCACAGTAGAGGTAGAGTACAGTGGAGCACAGTAGAGGTAGAGTAGAGTGGAGTACAGTAGAGGTAGAGTACAGTGGAGTACAGTAGAGGTAGAGTACAGTGGAGTACAGTAGAGGTAGAGTAAAGTGGAGCACAGTAGAGATAGAGTACAGTAGAGCAGAGTAGAGGTAGAGTACAGTGGAGTACAGTAGAGGTAGAGCACAGTGGAGCACTGTAGAGGTAGAGTACAGTGGAGTACAGTAGAGATAGAGTACAGTGGAGCACAGTAGAGATAGAGTGCAGTAGAGCACAGTAGAGGTAGAGTACAGCTGAGCAGTAGAGATAAGTGTAGTGGAGTATAGTAGAGGTAGAGTACAGTGGAGTACAGTAGAGGTAGAGTACAGTGGAGTACAGTAGAGGTAGAGTAGAGTGGAGCACATTAGAGGTGGAGTAGAGTAGAGTACAGTAGAGGTAGAGTACAGTGGAGTACAGTAGAGGTAGAGTACAGTACAGTACAGTAGAGGTAGAGTACAGTGGAGTACAGTAGAGGTAGAGTACAGTAGAGCACAGTAGAGGTAGAATACAGTGGAGTACAGTAGAGGTAGAGTACAGTGGAGTACAGTAGAGGTAGAGTACATTGGAGTACAGTAGAGATAGAGTACAGTGGAGCACAGTAGAGGTAGAGTACAGTGGAGCACAGTAGAGGTAGAGTACAGTGGAGCACAGTAGAGGTAGAGTACAGTGGAGCACAGTAGAGGTAGAGTACAGTGGAGTATAGTAGAGGTAGAGTACTGTAGAGCACAGTAGAGATAGAGTACAGTAGAGCACAGTAGAGGTAGAGTACAGTGGAGCACAGTAGAGGAAGAGGACAGTGTAGTACAGTAGAGATAGAGTACAGTCGAACACAGTAGAGATAAGTGTTATGGAGTATAGTAGAGGTAGAGTACAGTGGAGTACAGTAGAGGTAGAGTAGAGTGGAGCACATTAGAGGTGGAGTAGAGTAGAGTACAGTAGAGGTAGAGTACAGTGGAGTACAGTAGAAGTAGAGTACAGTGGAGCACAGTAGAGGTAGAGTAGAGTGGAGTACAGTAGAGGTAGAGTACAGTGGAGCACAGTAGAGGTAGAGTACAGTGGAGTACAGTGGAGCACAGTAGAGGTGGAGTACAGTAGAGTACAGTAGAGGTAGAGTACAATGGAGCACAGTAGAGGTAGAGTACAGTGGAGTACAGTGGAGTACAGTAGAGGTGGAGTACAGTAGAGTACAGTAGAGGTAGAGAACAGTCCAGTACAGTAGAGGTAGAGTACAGTGGAGTACAGTAGAGGTAGAGTACAGTAGAGCACAGTAGAGGTAGAATACAGTGGAGTACAGTAGAGGTAGAGTACAGTGGAGTACAGTAGAGGTAGAGTACAGTGGAGTACAGTAGAGGTAGAGTACAGTACAGTACAGTAGAGGTAGAGTACAGTGGAGTACAGTAGAGGTAGAGTACAGTAGAGCACAGTAGAGGTAGAATACAGTGGAGTACAGTAGAGGTAGAGTACAGTGGAGTACAGTAGAGGTAGAGTACAGTGGAGTACAGTAGAGATAGAGTACAGTGGAGCACAGTAGAGGTAGAATACAGTGGAGTACAGTAGAGGTAGAGTAAAGTGGAGTATTGTTGAGGTAGACTACAGTGGAGTACAGTAGAGATAGAGTACAGTGGAGTACAGTAGAGGTAGAGTACATTGGAGTACAGTAGAGATAGAGTACAGTGGAGCACAGTAGAGGTAGAGTACAGTGGAGCACAGTAGAGGTAGAGTACAGTGGAGCACAGTAGAGGTAGAGTACAGTGGAGCACAGTAGAGGTAGAGTACAGTGGAGTATAGTAGAGGTAGAGTACTGTAGAGCACAGTAGAGATAGAGTACAGTAGAGCACAGTAGAGGTAGAGTACAGTGGAGCACAGTAGAGGAAGAGGACAGTGTAGTACAGTAGAGATAGAGTACAGTCGAACACAGTAGAGATAAGTGTTATGGAGTATAGTAGAGGTAGAGTACAGTGGAGTACAGTAGAGGTAGAGTAGAGTGGAGCACATTAGAGGTGGAGTAGAGTAGAGTACAGTAGAGGTAGAGTACAGTGGAGTACAGTAGAAGTAGAGTACAGTGGAGCACAGTAGAGGTAGAGTAGAGTGGAGTACAGTAGAGGTAGAGTACAGTGGAGCACAGTAGAGGTAGAGTACAGTGGAGTACAGTGGAGCACAGTAGAGGTGGAGTACAGTAGAGTACAGTAGAGGTAGAGTACAATGGAGCACAGTAGAGGTAGAGTACAGTGGAGTACAGTGGAGTACAGTAGAGGTGGAGTACAGTAGAGTACAGTAGAGGTAGAGAACAGTACAGTACAGTAGAGGTAGAGTACAGTGGAGTACAGTAGAGGTAGAGTACAGTAGAGCACAGTAGAGGTAGAATACAGTGGAGTACAGTAGAGGTAGAGTACAGTGGAGTACAGTAGAGGTAGAGTACAGTGGAGTACAGTAGAGGTAGAGTACAGTACAGTACAGTAGAGGTAGAGTACAGTGGAGTACAGTAGAGGTAGAGTACAGTAGAGCACAGTAGAGGTAGAATACAGTGGAGTACAGTAGAGGTAGAGTACAGTGGAGTACAGTAGAGGTAGAGTACAGTGGAGTACAGTAGAGATAGAGTACAGTGGAGCACAGTAGAGGTAGAATACAGTGGAGTACAGTAGAGGTAGAGTAAAGTGGAGTATTGTTGAGGTAGACTACAGTGGAGTACAGTAGAGATAGAGTACAGTAGAGCAGAGTAGAGGTAGAGTACAGTGGAGTACAGTAGAGGTAGAGCACAGTAGAGCAGAGTAGAGGTAGAGTACAGTGGAGTACACTAGAGGTAGAGTACAGTGGAGCACAGTAGAGGTAGAGTACAGTGGAGTACAGTAGAGGTAGAGCACAGTGGAGTACAGTAGAGGTAGAGTACAGTGGAGTACAGTAGAGGTAGAGTACAGTGGAGTACAGTAGAGGTAGAGTACAGTGGAGTACAGTAGATGTAGAGTACAGTGGAGCACAGTAGAGGTAGAGTACAGTGGAGTACAGTAGAGGTAGAGCACAGTGGAGTACAGTAGAGGTAGAGTACAGTAGAGCACAGTAGAGGTAGAATACAGTGGAGTACAGTAGAGGTAGAGTACAGTGGAGTACAGTAGAAGTAGAGTACAGTGGAGTACAGTAGAGATAGAGTACAGTGGAGCACAGTAGAGGTAGAGTACAGTGGAGCACAGTAGAGGTAGAGTACAGTGGAGTATTGTTGAGGTAGACTACAGTGGAGTACAGTAGAGATAGAGTACAGTAGAGCAGAGTAGAGGTAGAGTACAGTGGAGTACAG
This sequence comes from Tiaroga cobitis, assembly GCA_030578255.1. Taxonomy (NCBI): domain Eukaryota; kingdom Metazoa; phylum Chordata; class Actinopteri; order Cypriniformes; family Leuciscidae; genus Tiaroga; species Tiaroga cobitis. Next base: position 37,966,050 of record CM060610.1, on the reverse strand, counting down.
TAGAGGTAGAGCACAGTAGAGCAGAGTAGAGGTAGAGTACAGTGGAGTACACTAGAGGTAGAGTACAGTGGAGTACAGTAGAGGTAGAGTACATTGGAGTACAGTAGAGATAGAGTACAGTGGAGCACAGTAGAGGTAGAGTACAGTGGAGCACAGTAGAGGTAGAGTACAGTGTAGTACAGTAGAGATAGAGTACAGTCGAACACAGTAGAGATAAGTGTTATGGAGTATAGTAGAGGTAGAGTACAGTGGAGTACAGTAGAGGTAGAGTAGAGTGGAGCACATTAGAGGTGGAGTAGAGTAGAGTACAGTAGAGGTAGAGTACAGTGGAGTACAGTAGAAGTAGAGTACAGTGGAGCACAGTAGAGGTAGAGTAGAGTGGAGTACAGTAGAGGTAGAGTACAGTGGAGCACAGTAGAGGTAGAGTACAGTGGAGTACAGTGGAGCACAGTAGAGGTGGAGTACAGTAGAGTACAGTAGAGGTAGAGTACAGTGGAGCACAGTAGAGGTAGAGTACAGTGGAGTACAGTGGAGTACAGTAGAGGTGCAGTACTGTAGAGTACAGTAGAGGTGGAGAACAGTACAGTACAGTAGAGGTAGAGTACAGTGGAGTACAGTAGAGGTAGAGTACAGTAGAGCACAGTAGAGGTAGAATAAAGTGGAGTACAGTAGAGGTAGAGTACAGTGGAGTACAGTAGAGGTAGAGTACAGTGGAGTACAGTAGAGATAGAGTACAGTGGAGTACAGTAGAGATAGAGTACAGTCGAACACAGTAGAGATAAGTGTAGTGGAGTATAGTAGAGGTAGAGTACAGTGGAGTACAGTAGAGGTAGAGTACAGTAGAGTACAGTAGAGGTAGAGTAGAGTGGAGCACATTAGAGGTGGAGTAGAGTAGAGTACAGTAGAGGTAGAGTACAGTGGAGTACAGTAGAAGTAGAGTACAGTGGAGCACAGTAGAGGTAGAGTAGAGTGGAGTACAGTAGAGGTAGAGTACAGTGGAGCACAGTAGAGGTAGAGTACAGTGGAGTACAGTGGAGCACAGTAGAGGTGGAGTACAGTAGAGTACAGTAGAGGTAGAGTACAGTGGAGCACAGTATAGGTAGAGTACAGTGGAGTACAGTGGAGTACAGTAGAGGTGCAGTACTGTAGAGTACAGTAGAGGTGGAGAACAGTACAGTACAGTAGAGGTAGAGTACAGTGGAGTACAGTAGAGGTAGAGTACAGTAGAGCACAGTAGAGGTAGAATAAAGTGGAGTACAGTAGAGGTAGAGTACAGTGGAGTACAGTAGAGGTAGAGTACAGTGGAGTACAGTAGAGATAGAGTACAGTGGAGTACAGTAGAGATAGAGTACAGTCGAACACAGTAGATATAAGTGTAGTGGAGTATAGTAGAGGTAGAGTACAGTGGAGTACAGTAGAGGTAGAGTACAGTGGAGTACAGTAGAGGTAGAGTAGAGTGGAGCACATTAGAGGTGGAGTAGAGTAGAGTACAGTAGAGGTAGAGTACAGTGGAGTACAGTAGAAGTAGAGTACAGTGGAGCACAGTAGAGGTAGAGTAGAGTGGAGTACAGTAGAGGTAGAGTACAGTGGAGTACAGTAGAGGTAGAGTACAGTGAAGTAGAGTAGAGATAGAGTACAGTGGAGCACAGTAGAGGTAGAGTACAGTGGAGTATTGTTGAGGTAGACTACAGTGGAGTACAGTAGAGATAGAGTACAGTAGAGCAGAGTAGAGGTAGAGTACAGTGGAGTACAGTAGAGGTAGAGCACAGTAGAGCAGAGTAGAGGTAGAGTACAGTGGAGTACAGTAGAGGTATAGCACAGTGGAGCACTGTAGAGGTAGAGTACAGTGGAGTACAGTAGAGATAGAGTACAGAGGAGCACAGTAGAGGTAGAGTACAGTGGAGCACAGTAGAGGTAGAGTACAGTGGAGCACAGTAGAGGTAGAGTACAGTGGAGTACAGTAGAGGTAGAGTACAGTGGAGTTCAGTAGAAGTAGAGTACAGTGGAGCACAGTAGAGGTAGAGTACAGTGGAGTACAGTGGAGCACAGTAGAGGTAGAGTACAGAGGAGTACAGTAGAGGTAGAGTACAGTGGAGTACAGTAGAGGTAGAGTACAGTGGAGTACAGTAGACGTAGAGTACAGTGGAGCACAGTAGAGGTAGAGTACAGTGGAGTACAGTAGAGGTAGAGCACAGTGGAGTACAGTAGAGGTAGAGTACAGTGGAGTACAGTAGAGGTAGAGTACAGTGGAGTACAGTAGAGGTAGAGCACAGTAGAGCAGAGTAGAGGTAGAGTACAGTGGAGTACAGTAGAGGTAGAGTACAGTGGAGTACAGTAGAGGTAGAGTACAGTGGAGTACAGTAGAGGTAGAGTACAGTGGAGTACAGTAGAGGTAGAGTACAGTGGAGCACAGTAGAGGTAGAGTACAGTGGAGTACAGTAGAGGTAGAGCACAGTGGAGTACAGTAGAGGTAGAGTACAGTGGAGTACAGTAGAGGTAGAGTACAGTGGAGTACAGTAGAGGTAGAGCACAGTAGAGCAGAGTAGAGTTAGAGTACAGTGGAGTACACTAGAGGTAGAGTACAGTGGAGCACAGTAGAGGTAGAGTACAGTGGAGTATAGTTGAGGTAGACTACAGTGGAGTACAGTAGAGGTAGAGTAGAGTGGAGCACAGTAGAGATAGAGTACAGTAGAGCAGAGTAGAGGTAGAGTACAGTGGAGTACAGTAGAGGTAGAGCACAGTGGAGCACTGTAGAGGTAGAGTACAGTGGAGTACAGTAGAGATAGAGTACAGTGGAGCACAGTAGAGATAGAGTGCAGTAGAGCACAGTAGAGGTAGAGTACAGCTGAGCAGTAGAGATAAGTGTAGTGGAGTATAGTAGAGGTAGAGTACAGTGGAGTACAGTAGAGGTAGAGTACAGTGGAGTACAGTAGAGGTAGAGTAGAGTGGAGCACATTAGAGGTGGAGTAGAGTAGAGTACAGTAGAGGTAGAGTACAGTGGAGTACAGTAGAGGTAGAGTACAGTACAGTACAGTAGAGGTAGAGTACAGTGGAGTACAGTAGAGGTAGAGTACAGTAGAGCACAGTAGAGGTAGAATACAGTGGAGTACAGTAGAGGTAGAGTACAGTGGAGTACAGTAGAGGTAGAGAACAGTGGAGTACAGTAGAGGTAGAGTACAGTACAGTACAGTAGAGGTAGAGTACAGTGGAGTACAGTAGAGGTAGAGTACAGTAGAGCACAGTAGAGGTAGAATACAGTGGAGTACAGTAGAGGTAGAGTACAGTGGAGTACAGTAAAGGGTAGAGTACAGTGGAGTACAGTAGAGATAGAGTACAGTGGAGCACAGTAGAGGTAGAGTACAGTGGAGCACAGTAGAGGTAGAGTAGAGTGGAGTACAGTAGAGGTAGAGTACAGTGGAGTACAGTAGAGGTAGAGTACAGTGGAGTAGAGTAGAGATAGAGTACAGTGGAGCACAGTAGAGGTAGAGTACAGTGGGGTATTGTTGAGGTAGACTACAGTGGAGTACAGTAGAGATAGAGTACAGTAGAGCAGAGTAGAGGTAGAGTACAGTGGAGTACAGTAGAGGTAGAGCACAGTAGAGCAGAGTAGAGGTAGAGTACAGTGGAGTACAGTAGAGGTATAGCACAGTGGAGCACTGTAGAGGTAGAGTACAGTGGAGTACAGTAGAGATAGAGTACAGAGGAGCACAGTAGAGGTAGAGTACAGTGGAGCACAGTAGAGGTAGAGTACAGTGGAGCACAGTAGAGGTAGAGTACAGTGGAGTACAGTAGAGGTAGAGTACAGTGGAGTTCAGTAGAAGTAGAGTACAGTGGAGCACAGTAGAGGTAGAGTACAGTGGAGCACAGTAGAGGTAGAGTACAGTGGAGTATAGTTGAGGTAGACTACAGTGGAGTACAGTAGAGGTAGAGTACAGTGGAGTACACTAGAGGTAGAGTACAGTGGAGCACAGTAGAGGTAGAGTACAGTGGAGTATAGTTGAGGTAGAGTACAGTGGAGTACAGTAGAGGTAGAGTACAGTGGAGTACACTAGAGGTAGAGTACAGTGGAGCACAGTAGAGGTAGAGTACAGTGGAGCACAGTAGAGGTAGAGATAGAGCACAGTAGAGATAGAGTACAGTAGAGCACAGTAGAGGTAGAGTACAGTGGAGCACAGTAGAGGTAGAGTACAGTGGTGTATAGTTGAGGTAGACTACAGTGGAGTACAGTAGAGGTAGAGTACAGTGGAGTACACTAGAGGTAGAGTACAGTGGAGCACAGTAGAGGTAGAGTACAGTGGAGTATAGTTGAGGTAGACTACAGTGGAGTACAGTAGAGGTAGAGTAGAGTGGAGCACAGTAGAGATAGAGTACAGTGGAGCACAGTAGAGATAGAGTGCAGTAGAGCACAGTAGAGGTAGAGTACAGCTGAGCAGTAGAGATAAGTGTAGTGGAGTATAGTAGAGGTAGAGTACAGTGGAGTACAGTAGAGGTAGAGTACAGTGGAGTACAGTAGAGGTAGAGTAGAGTGGAGCACATTAGAGGTGGAGTAGAGTAGAGTACAGTAGAGGTAGAGTACAGTGGAGTACAGTAGAGGTAGAGTACAGTACAGTAGAGGTAGAGTACAGTGGAGTACAGTAGAGGTAGAGTACAGTAGAGCACAGTAGAGGTAGAATACAGTGGAGTACAGTAGAGGTAGAGTACAGTGGAGTACAGTAGAGGTAGAGTACATTGGAGTACAGTAGAGATAGAGTACAGTGGAGCACAGTAGAGTTAGAGTACAGTGGAGCACAGTAGAGGTAGAGTACAGTGGAGCACAGTAGAGGTAGAGTACAGTGGAGCACAGTAGAGGTAGAGTACAGTGGAGTATAGTAGAGGTAGAGTACTGTAGAGCACAGTAGAGATAGAGTACAGTAGAGCACAGTAGAGGTAGAGTACAGTGGAGCACAGTAGAGGAAGAGGACAGTGTAGTACAGTAGAGATAGAGTACAGTCGAACACAGTAGAGATAAGTGTAGTGGAGTATAGTAGAGGTAGAGTACAGTGGAGTACAGTAGAGGTAGAGTAGAATGGAGCACATTAGAGGTGGAGTAGAGTAGAGTACAGTAGAGGTAGAGTACAGTGGAGTACAGTAGAAGTAGAGTACAGTGGAGCACAGTAGAGGTAGAGTAGAGTGGAGTAGAGTAGAGGTAGAGTACAGTGGAGCACAGTAGAGGTAGAGTACAGTGGAGTACAGTGGAGCACAGTAGAGGTGGAGTACAGTAGAGTACAGTAGAGGTAGAGTACAGTGGAGCACAGTAGAGGTAGAGTACAGTGGAGTACAGTGGAGTACAGGAGAGGTGCAGTACAGTAGAGTACAGTAGAGGTAGAGAACAGTACAGTACAGTAGAGATAGAGTACAGTGGAGTACAGTAGAGGTAGAGTACAGTGGAGCACAGTAGAGGTAGAATAAAGTGGAGTACAGTAGAGGTAGAGTACAGTGGAGTAAAGTAGAGGTAGAGTACAGTGGAGTACAGTAGAGATAGAGTACAGTGGAGTACAGTAGAGATAGAGTACAGTCGAACACAGTAGAGATAAGTGTAGTGGAGTATAGTAGAGGTAGAGTACAGTGGAGTACAGTAGAGGTAGAGTACAGTGGAGTACAGTAGAGGTAGAGTAGAGTGGAGCACATTAGAGGTGGAGTACAGTAGAGTACAGTAGAGGTAGAGTACAGTGGAGTACAGTAGAAGTAGAGTACAGTGGAGCCCAGTAGAGGTAGAGTAGAGTGGATTACAGTAGAGGTAGAGTACAGTGGAGTACAGTAGAGGTAGAGTACAGTGGAGTAGAGTAGAGATAGAGTACAGTGGAGCACAGTAGAGGTAGAGTACAGTGGAGTATTGTTGAGGTAGACTACAGTGGAGTACACTAGAGATAGAGCACAGTAGAGCAGAGTAGAGGTAGAGTACAGTGGAGTACAGTAGAGGTAGAGCACAGTAGAGCAGAGTAGAGGTAGAGTACAGTGGAGTACAGTAGAGGTATAGCACAGTGGAGCACTGTAGAGGTAGAGTACAGTGGAGTACAGTAGAGATAGAGTACAGTGGAGCACAGTAGAGGTAGAGTACAGTGGAGCACAGTAGAGGTAGAGTAGAGTGGAGTACAGTAGAGGTAGAGTACAGTGGAGTACAGTAGAGGTAGAGTACAGTGGAGTAGAGTAGAGATAGAGTACAGTGGAGCACAGTAGAGGTAGAGTACAGTGGAGTATTGTTGAGGTAGACTACAGTGGAGTACACTAGAGATAGAGCACAGTAGAGCAGAGTAGAGGTAGAGTACAGTGGAGTACAGTAGAGGTAGAGCACAGTAGAGCAGAGTAGAGGTAGAGTACAGTGGAGTACAGTAGAGGTATAGCACAGTGGAGCACTGTAGAGGTAGAGTACAGTGGAGTACAGTAGAGATAGAGTACAGTGGAGCACAGTAGAGGTAGAGTACAGTGGAGCACAGTAGAGGTAGAGTACAGTGGAGCACAGTAGAGGTAGAGTACAGTGGAGTACAGTAGAGGTAGAGTACAGTGGAGTTCAGTAGAAGTAGAGTACAGTGGAGCACAGTAGAGGTAGAGTACAGTGGAGTAGAGTGGAGCACAGTAGAGGTGGAGTACAGTAGAGTACAGTAGAGGCAGAGTACAGTGGAGCACAGTAGAGGTAGAGTACAGTGGAGTACAGTGGAGTACAGTAGAGGTGGAGTACAGTAGAGTACAGTAGAGGTAGAGAACAGTACAGTACAGTAGAGGTAGAGTAGAGTGGAGTACAGTAGAGGTAGAGTACAGTGGAGTACTGTAGAGGTAGAGTACAGTAGAGTACAGTAGAGGTAGAGTACAGTACAGTACAGTAGAGGTAGAGTACAGTGGAGTACAGTAGAGGTAGAGTACAGTAGAGCACAGTAGAGGTAGAATACAGTGGAGTACAGTAGAGGTAGAGTACAGTGGAGTACAGTAGAGGTAGAGTACAGTGGAGTACAGTAGAGATAGAGTACAGTGGAGCACAGTAGAGGTAGAGTACAGTGGAGCACAGTAGAGGTAGAGTACAGTGGAGCACAGTAGAGGTAGAGTACAGTGGAGTACAGTAGAGGTAGAGTAAAGTGGAGCACAGTAGAGGTAGAGTACAGTGGAGTATAGTAGAGGTAGAGTACTGTAGAGCACAGTAGAGATAGAGTACAGTAGAGCACAGTAGAGGTAGAGTACAGTGGAGCACAGTAGAGGAAGAGGACAGTGTAGTACAGTAGAGATAGAGTACAGTGGAGTACAGTAGAGATAGAGTACAGTCGAACACAGTAGAGATAAGTATATTGGAGTATAGTAGAGGTAGAGTACAGTGGAGTATAGTAGAGGTAGAGTACAGTGGAGTACAGTAGAGGTAGAGTAGAGTGGAGCACATTAGAGGTGGAGTAGAGTAGAGTACAGTAGAGGTAGAGTACAGTGGAGTACAGTAGAAGTAGAGTACAGTGGAGCACAATAGAGGTAGAGTAGAGTGGAGTACAGTAGAGGTACAGTACAGTGGAGTACAGTAGAAGTAGAGTACAGTGGAGTAGAGTAGAGATAGAGTAGAGTGGAGCACAGCAGAGGTAGAGTACAGTGGATCACAGTAGAGATAGAGTACAGTGGAGTACAGTTGAGCACAGTAGAGGTGTAGTACAGTGGAGCACAGTAGCGATAGATTACAGTGGAGTACAGTAGAGATAGAGTACAGTGGAGTACAGTAGAGGTAGAGTACAATGGAGCACAGTAGAGGTAGAGTACAGTGGAGTATTGTTGAGGTAGACTACAGTGGAGTACAGTAGAGATAGAGTACAGTAGAGCAGAGTAGAGGTAGAGTACAGTGGAGTACAGTAGAGGTAGAGCACAGTAGAGCAGACTAGAGGTAGAGTACAGTGGAGTACAGTAGAGTTATAGCACAGTGGAGCACTGTAGAGGTAGAGTACAGTGGAGTACAGTAGAGATAGAGTACAGTGGAGCACAGTAGAGGTAGAGTACAGTGGAGCAGAGTAGAGGTAGAGTACAGTGGAGCACAGTAGAGTTAGAGTACAGTGGAGTACAGTAGAGGTAGAGTACAGTGGAGTACAGTAGAGGTAGAGTACAGTGGAGCACAGAAGAGGTAGAGTACAGTGGAGTACAGTGGAGCACAGTAGAGGTGGAGTACAGTAGAGTACAGTAGAGGTAGAGTACAATGGAGCACAGTAGAGGTAGAGTACAGTGGAGCACAGTGGAGTACAGTAGAGGTGGAGTACATTAGAGTACAGTAGAGGTAGAGAACAGTACAGTACAGTAGAGGTAGAGTACAGTGGAGTACAGTAGAGGTAGAGTACAGTAGAGCACAGTAGAGGTAGAATACAGTGGAGTACAGTAGAGGTAGAGTACAGTGGAGTACAGTAGAGGTAGAGTACAGTGGAGTACAGTAGAGGTAGAGTAGAGTGGAGCACAGTAGAGATAGAGTACAGTAGAGCAGAGTAGAGGTAGAGTACAGTGGAGTACAGTAGAGGTAGAGCACAGTGGAGCACTGTAGAGGTAGAGTACAGTGGAGTATTGTTGAGGTAGACTACAGTGGAGTACAGTAGAGATAGAGTACAGTAGAGCAGAGTAGAGGTAGAGTACAGTGGAGTACAGTAGAGGTAGAGCACAGTAGAGCAGACTAGAGGTAGAGTACAGTGGAGTACAGTAGAGGTATAGCACAGTGGAGCACTGTAGAGGTAGAGTACAGTGGAGTACAGTAGAGATAGAGTACAGTGGAGCACAGTAGAGGTAGAGTACAGTGGAGCACAGTAGAGGTAGAGTACAGTGGAGCACAGTAGAGGTAGAGTACAGTGGAGTACAGTAGAGGTAGAGTACAGTGGAGTACAGTAGAGGTAGAGTACAGTGGAGCACAGTAGAGGTAGAGTACAGTGGAGTACAGTGGAGCACAGTAGAGGTGGAGTACAGTAGAGTACAGTAGAGGTAGAGTACAATGGAGCACAGTAGAGGTAGAGTACAGTGGAGTACAGTGGAGTACAGTAGAGGTGGAGTACAGTAGAGTACAGTAGAGGTAGAGAACAGTACAGTACAGTGGAGGTAGAGTACAGTGGAGTACAGTAGAGGTAGAGTACAGTAGAGCACAGTAGAGGTAGAATACAGTGGAGTACAGTAGAGGTAGAGTACAGTGGAGTACAGTAGAGGTAGAGTACAGTGGAGTACAGTAGAGGTAGAGTACAGTACAGTACATTAGAGGTAGAGTACAGTGAAGTACAGTAGAGGTAGAGTACAGTAGAGCACAGTAGAGGTAGAATACAGTGGAGTACAGTAGAGGTAGAGTACAGTGGAGTACATTAGAGGTAGAGTACAGTGGAGTACAGTAGAGATAGAGTACAGTGGAGCACAGTAGAGGTAGAGTACAGTGGAGCACAGTAGAGGTAGAGTAAAGTGGAGTATTGTTGAGGTAGACTACAGTGGAGTACAGTAGAGATAGAGTACAGTAGAGCAGAGTAGAGGTAGAGTACAGTGGAGTACAGTAGAGGTAGAGCACAGTAGAGCAGAGTAGAGGTAGAGTACAGTGGAGTACACTAGAGGTAGAGTACAGTGGAGCACAGTAGAGGTAGAGTACAGTGGAGTACAGTAGAGGTAGAGCACAGTGGAGTACAGTAGAGGTAGAGTACAGTGGAGTACAGTAGAGGTAGAGTACAGTGGAGTACAGTAGAGGTAGAGTACAGTGGAGTACAGTAGAGGTAGAGTACAGTGGAGTACAGTAGACGTAGAGTACAGTGGAGCACAGTAGAGGTAGAGTACAGTGGAGTACAGTAGAGGTAGAGCACAGTGGAGTACAGTAGAGGTAGAGTACAGTAGAGCACAGTAGAGGTAGAATACAGTGGAGTACAGTAGAGGTAGAGTACAGTGGAGTACAGTAGAGGTAGAGTACAGTGGAGTACAGTAGAGATAGAGTACAGTGGAGCACAGTAGAGGTAGAGTACAGTGGAGCACAGTAGAGGTAGAGTACAGTGGAGTATTGTTGAGGTAGACTACAGTGGAGTACAGTAGAGATAGAGTACAGTAGAGCAGAGTAGAGGTAGAGTACAGTGGAGTACAGTAGAGGTAGAGCACAGTAGAGCAGAGTAGAGGTAGAGTACAGTGGAGTACACTAGAGGTAGAGTACAGTGGAGCACAGTAGAGGTAGAGTACAGTGGAGTACAGTAGAGGTAGAGCACAGTGGAGTACAGTAGAGGTAGAGTACAGTGGAGTACAGTAGAGGTAGAGTACAGTGGAGTACAGTAGAGGTAGAGTACAGTGGAGTACAGTAGAGGTAGAGTACAGTGGAGTACAGTAGACGTAGAGTACAGTGGAGCACAGTAGAGGTAGAGTACAGTGGAGTACAGTAGAGGTAGAGCACAGTGGAGTACAGTAGAGGTAGAGTACAGTGGAGTACAGTAGAGGTAGAGTACAGTGTAGTACAGTAGAGGTAGAGCACAGTAGAGCAGAGTAGAGGTAGAGTACAGTGGAGTACAGTAGAGGTAGAGTACAGTGGAGTACAGTAGAGGTAGAGTACAGTGGAGTACAGTAGAGGTAGAGTACAGTGGAGTACAGTAGAGGTAGAGTACAGTGGAGCACAGTAGAGGTAGAGTACAGTGGAGTACAGTAGAGGTAGAGCACAGTGGAGTACAGTAGAGGTAGAGTACAGTGGAGTACAGTAGAGGTAGAGTACAGTGGAGTACAGTAGAGGTAGAGCACAGTAGAGCAGAGTAGAGGTAGAGTACAGTGGAGTACACTAGAGGTAGAGTACAGTGGAGCACAGTAGAGGTAGAGTACAGTGGAGTATAGTTGAGGTAGACTACAGAGGAGTACAGTAGAGGTAGAGTAGAGTGGAGCACAGTAGAGATAGAGTACAGTAGAGCAGAGTAGAGGTAGAGTACAGTGGAGTACAGTAGAGGTAGAGCACAGTGGAGCACTGTAGAGGTAGAGTACAGTGGAGTACAGTAGAGATAGAGTACAGTGGAGCACAGTAGAGATAGAGTGCAGTAGAGCACAGTAGAGGTAGAGTACAGCTGAGCAGTAGAGATAAGTGTAGTGGAGTATAGTAGAGGTAGAGTACAGTGGAGTACAGTAGAGGTAGAGTACAGTGGAGTACAGTAGAGGTAGAGTAGAGTGGAGCACATTAGAGGTGGAGTAGAGTAGAGTACAGTAGAGGTAGAGTACAGTGGAGTACAGTAGAGGTAGAGTACAGTACAGTACAGTAGAAGTAGAGTACAGTGGAGTACAGTAGAGGTAGAGTACAGTAGAGCACAGTTGAGGTAGAATACAGTGGAGTACAGTAGAGGTAGAGTACAGTGGAGTACAGTAGAGGTAGAGTACATTGGAGTACAGTAGAGATAGAGTACAGTGGAGCACAGTAGAGGTAGAGTACAGTGGAGCACAGTAGAGGTAGAGTACAGTGGAGCACAGTAGAGGTAGAGTACAGTGGAGCACAGTAGAGGTAGAGTACAGTGGAGTATAGTAGAGGTAGAGTACTGTAGAGCACAGTAGAGATAGAGTACAGTAGAGCACAGTAGAGGTAGAGTACAGAGGAGCACAGTAGAGGAAGAGGACAGTGTAGTACAGTAGAGATAGAGTACAGTCGAACACAGTAGAGATAAGTGTTATGGAGTATAGTAGAGGTAGAGTACAGTGGAGTACAGTAGAGGTAGAGTAGAGTGGAGCACATTAGAGGTGGAGTAGAGTAGAGTACAGTAGAGGTAGAGTACAGTGGAGTACAGTAGAAGTAGAGTACAGTGGAGCACAGTAGAGGTAGAGTAGAGTGGAGTACAGTAGAGGTAGAGTACAGTGGAGCACAGTAGAGGTAGAGTACAGTGGAGTACAGTGGAGCACAGTAGAGGTGGAGTACAGTAGAGTACAGTAGAGGTAGAGTACAGTGGAGCACAGTAGAGGTAGAGTACAGTGGAGTACAGTGGAGTACAGTAGAGGTGCAGTACTGTAGAGTACAGTAGAGGTGGAGAACAGTACAGTACAGTAGAGGTAGAGTACAGTGGAGTACAGTAGAGGTAGAGTACAGTAGAGCACAGTAGAGGTAGAATAAAGTGGAGTACAGTAGAGGTAGAGTACAGTGGAGTACAGTAGAGGTAGAGTACAGTGGAGTACAGTAGAGATAGAGTACAGTGGAGTACAGTAGAGATAGAGTACAGTCGAACACAGTAGAGATAAGTGTAGTGGAGTATAGTAGAGGTAGAGTACAGTGGAGTACAGTAGAGGTAGAGTACAGTGGAGTACAGTAGAGGTAGAGTAGAGTGGAGCACATTAGAGGTGGAGTAGAGTAGAGTACAGTAGAGGTAGAGTACAGTGGAGTACAGTAGAAGTAGAGTACAGTGGAGCACAGTACAGGTAGAGTAGAGTGGAGTACAGTAGAGGTAGAGTACAGTGGAGCACAGTAGAGGTAGAGTACAGTGGTGTACAGTGGAGCACAGTAGAGGTGGAGTACAGTAGAGTACAGTAGAGGTAGAGTACAGTGGAGCACAGTCGAGGTAGAGTACAGTGGAGTACAGTGGAGTACAGTAGAGGTGCAGTACTGTAGAGTACAGTAGAGGTGGAGAACAGTACAGTACAGTAGAGGTAGAGTACAGTGGAGTACAGTAGAGGTAGAGTACAGTAGAGCACAGTAGAGGTAGAATAAAGTGGAGTACAGTAGAGGTAGAGTACAGTGGAGTACAGTAGAGGTAGAGTACAGTGGAGTACAGTAGAGATAGAGTACAGTGGAGTACAGTAGAGATAGAGTACAGTCGAACACAGTAGAGATAAGTGTAGTGGAGTATAGTAGAGGTAGAGTACAGTGGAGTACAGTAGAGGTAGAGTACAGTGGAGTACAGTAGAGGTAGAGTAGAGTGGAGCACATTAGAGGTGGAGTAGAGTAGAGTACAGTAGAGGTAGAGTACAGTGGAGTACAGTAGAAGTAGAGTACAGTGGAGCACAGTAGAGGTAGAGTAGAGTGGAGTACAGTAGAGGTAGAGTACAGTGGAGTACAGTAGAGGTAGAGTACAGTGGAGTAGAGTAGAGATAGAGTACAGTGGAGCACAGTAGAGGTAGAGTACAGTGGAGTATTGTTGAGGTAGACTACAGTGGAGTACAGTAGAGATAGATTACAGTAGAGCAGAGTAGAGGTAGAGTACAGTGGAGTACAGTAGAGGTAGAGCACAGTAGAGCAGAGTAGAGGTAGAGTACAGTGGAGTACAGTAGAGGTATAGCACAGTGGAGCACTGTAGAGGTAGAGTACAGTGGAGTACAGTAGAGATAGAGTACAGAGGAGCACAGTAGAGGTAGAGTACAGTGGAGCACAGTAGAGGTAGAGTACAGTGGAGCACAGTAGAGGTAGAGTACAGTGGAGTACAGTAGAGGTAGAGTACAGTGGAGTTCAGTAGAAGTAGAGTACAGTGGAGCACAGTAGAGGTAGAGTACAGTGGAGTACAGTGGAGCACAGTAGAGGTAGAGTACAGAGCAGTACAGTAGAGGTAGAGTACAGTGGAGTACAGTAGAGGTAGAGTACAGTGGAGTACAGTAGACGTAGAGTACAGTGGAGCACAGTAGAAGTAGAGTACAGTGGAGTACAGTAGAGGTAGAGCACAGTGAAGTACAGTAGAGGTAGAGTACAGTGGAGTACAGTAGAGGTAGAGTACAGTGGAGTACAGTAGAGGTAGAGCACAGTAGAGCAGAGTAGAGGTAGAGTACAGTGGAGTACAGTAGAGGTAGAGTACAGTGGAGTACAGTAGAGGTAGAGTACAGTGGAGTACAGTAGAGGTAGAGTACAGTGGAGTACAGTAGAGGTAGACTACAGTGGAGCACAGTAGAGGTAGAGTACAGTGGAGTACAGTAGAGGTAGAGCACAGTGGAGTACAGTAGAGGTAGAGTACAGTGGAGTACAGTAGAGGTAGAGTACAGTGGAGTACAGTAGAGGTAGAGCACAGTAGAGCAGAGTAGAGGTAGAGTACAGTGGAGTACACTAGAGGTAGAGTACAGTGGAGCACAGTAGAGGTAGAGTACAGTGGAGTATAGTTGAGGTAGACTACAGTGGAGTACAGTAGAGGTAGAGTAGAGTGGAGCACAGTAGAGATAGAGTACAGTAGAGCAGAGTAGAGGTAGAGTACAGTGGAGTACAGTAGAGGTAGAGCACAGTGGAGCACTGTAGAGGTAGAGTACAGTGGAGTACAGTAGAGATAGAGTACAGTGGAGCACAGTAGAGATAGAGTGCAGTAGAGCACAGTAGAGGTAGAGTACAGCTGAGCAGTAGAGATAAGTGTAGTGGAGTATAGTAGAGGTAGAGTACAGTGGAGTACAGTAGAGGTAGAGTACAGTGGAGTACAGTAGAGGTAGAGTAGAGTGGAGCACATTAGAGGTGGAGTAGAGTAGAGTACAGTAGAGGTAGAGTACAGTGGAGTACAGTAGAGGTAGAGTACAGTACAGTACAGTAGAGGTAGAGTACAGTGGAGTACAGTAGAGGTAGAGTACAGTAGAGCACAGTAGAGGTAGAATACAGTGGAGTACAGTAGAGGTAGAGTACAGTGGAGTACAGTAGAGGTAGAGTACATTGGAGTACAGTAGAGATAGAGTACAGTGGAGCACAGTAGAGGTAGAGTACAGTGGAGCACAGTAGAGGTAGAGTACAGTGGAGCACAGTAGAGGTAGAGTACAGTGGAGCACAGTAGAGGTAGAGTACAGTGGAGTATAGTAGAGGTAGAGTACTGTAGAGCACAGTAGAGATAGAGTACAGTAGAGCACAGAAGAGGTAGAGTACAGTGGAGCACAGTAGAGGAAGAGGACAGTGTAGTACAGTAGAGATAGAGTACAGTCGAACACAGTAGAGATAAGTGTAGTGGAGTATAGTAGAGGTAGAGTACAGTGGAGTACAGTAGAGGTAGAGTAGAGTGGAGCACATTAGAGGTGGAGGAGAGTAGAGTACAGTAGAGGTAGAGTACAGTGGAGTACAGTAGAAGTAGAGTACAGTGGAGCACAGTAGAGGTAGAGTAGAGTGGAGTACAGTAGAGGTAGAGTACAGTGGAGCACAGTAGAGGTAGAGTACAGTGGAGTACAGTGGAGCACAGTAGAGGTGGAGTACAGTAGAGTACAGTAGAGGTAGAGTACAGTGGAGCACAGTAGAGGTAGAGTACAGTGGAGTACAGTGGAGTACAGTAGAGGTGCAGTACTGTAGAGTACAGTAGAGGTGGAGAACAGTACAGTACAGTAGAGGTAGAGTACAGTGGAGTACAGTAGAGGTAGAGTACAGTAGAGCACAGTAGAGGTAGAATAAAGTGGAGTACAGTAGAGGTAGAGTACAGTGGAGTACAGTAGAGGTAGAATACAGTGGAGTACAGTAGAGATAGAGTACAGTGGAGTACAGTAAAGATAGAGTACAGTCGAACACAGTAGAGATAAGTGTAGTGGAGTATAGTAGAGGTAGAGTACAGTGGAGTACAGTAGAGGTAGAGTACAGTGGAGTACAGTAGAGGTAGACTAGAGTGGAGCACATTAGAGGTGGAGTAGAGTAGAGTACAGTAGAGGTAAAGTACAGTGGAGTACAGTAGAAGTAGAGTACAGTGGAGCACAGTAGAGGTAGAGTAGAGTGGAGTACAGTAGAGGTAGAGTACAGTGGAGTACAGTAGAGGTAGAGTACAGTGGAGTAGAGTAGAGATAGAGTACAGTGGAGCACAGTAGAGGTAGAGTACAGTGGAGTATTGTTGAGGTAGACTACAGTGGAGTACAGTAGAGATAGAGTACAGTAGAGCAGAGTAGAGGTAGAGTACAGTGGAGTACAGTAGAGGTAGAGCACAGTAGAGCAGAGTAGAGGTAGAGTACAGTGGAGTACAGTAGAGGTATAGCACAGTGGAGCACTGTAGAGGTAGAGTACAGTGGAGTACAGTAGAGATAGAGTACAGAGGAGCACAGTAGAGGTAGAGTACAGTGGAGCACAGTAGAGGTAGAGTACAGTGGAGCACAGTAGAGGTAGAGTACAGTGGAGTACAGTAGAGGTAGAGTACAGTGGAGTTCAGTAGAAGTAGAGTACAGTGGAGCACAGTAGAGGTAGAGTACAGTGGAGTACAGTGGAGCACAGTAGAGGTGGAGTACAGTAGAGTACAGTAGAGGCAGAGTATAGTGGAGCACAGTAGAGGTAGAGTACAGTGGAGTACAGTGGAGTACAGTAGAGGTGGAGTACAGTAGAGTACAGTAGAGGTAGAGAACAGTACAGTACAGTAGAGGTAGAGTACAGTGGAGTACAGTAGAGGTAGAGTACAGTAGAGCACAGTAGAGGTAGAATACAGTGGAGTACAGTAGAGGTAGAGTAGAGTGGAGTACAGTAGAGGTAGAGTACAGTAGAGTACAGTAGAGGTAGAGTACAGTACAGTACAGTAGAGGTAGAGTACAGTGGAGTACAGTAGAGGTAGAGTACAGTAGAGCACAGTAGAGGTAGAATACAGTGGAGTACAGTAGAGGTAGAGTACAATGGAGTACAGTAGAGGTAGAGTACAGTGGAATACAGTAGAGATAGAGTACAGTGGAGCACAGTAGAGGTAGAGTACAGTGGAGCACAGTAGAGGTAGAGTACAGTGGAGCACAGTAGAGATAGAGTACAGTGGAGTACAGTAGAGGTAGAGTACAGTGGAGCACAGTAGAGGTAGAGTACAGTGGAGTATAGTAGAGGTAGAGTACTGTAGAGCACAGTAGAGATAGAGTACAGTAGAGCACAGTAGAGGTAGAGTACAGTGGAGCACAGTAGAGGAAGAGGACAGTGTAGTACAGTAGAGATAGAGTACAGTCGAACACAGTAGAGATAAGTGTAGTGGAGTATAGTAGAGGTAGAGTACAGTGGAGTACAGTAGAGGTAGAGTAGAGCGGAGCACATTAGAGGTGGAGTAGAGTAGAGTACAGTAGAGGTAGAGTACAGTGGAGTACAGTAGAAGTAGAGTACAGTGGAGCACAGTAGAGGTAGAGTAGAGTGCAGTACAGTAGAGGTAGTGTACAGTGGAGTACAGTAGAGGTAGAGTACAGTGGAGTAGAGTAGAGATAGAGTAGAGTGGAGCACAGCAGAGGTAGAGTACAGTGGATCACAGTAGAGATAGAGTACAGTGGAGTACAGTTGAGCACAGTAGAGGTATAGTACAGTGGAGCACAGTAGCGATAGATTACAGTGGAGTACAGTAGAGATAGAGTACAGTGGAGTACAGTAGAGGTAGAGTACAGTGGAGCACAGTAGAGATAGAGTACAGTGGAGCACAGTAGAGGTAGAGTACAGTGGAGCACAGTAGAGGTAGAGTACAGTGGAGCACAGTAGAGGTAGAGTACAGTGGAGTACAGTAGAGGTATAGTACAGTGGAGTACAGTAGAGGTAGAGTACAGTGGAGCACAGTAGAGGTAGAGTACAGTGGAGTACAGTGGAGCACAGTAGAGGTGGAGTACAGTAGAGTACAGTAGAGGTAGAGTACAATGGAGCACAGTAGAGGTAGAATACAGTGGAGTACAGTGGAGTACAGTAGAGGTAGAGTACAGAGGAGTACAGTAGAGGTAGAGTACAGTAGAGCACAGTAGAGGTAGAATACAGTGGAGTACAGTAGAGGTAGAGTACAGTGGAGTACAGTAGAGGTAGAGTACAGTGGAGTACAGTAGAGGTAGAGTACAGTACAGTAGAGTAGAGGTAGAGTACAGTGGAGTACAGTAGAGGTAGAGTACAGTAGAGCACAGTAGAGGTAGAATACAGTGGAGTACAGTAGAGGTAGAGTACAGTGGAGTACAGTAGAGGTAGAGTATAGTGGAGTACAGTAGAGATAGAGTACAGTGGAGCACAGTAGAGGTAGAGTACAGTGGAGCACAGTAGAGGTAGAGTACAGTGGAGCACAGTAGAGGTAGAGTACAGTGGAGTACAGTAAAGGTAGAGTACAGTGGAGTACAGTAGAGGTAGAGTACAGTGGAGTACAGTAGAGGTAGAGTACAGTGGAGTACAGTAGAGGTAGAGTACAGTGGAGTACAGTAGAGATAGAGTACAGTGGAGCACAGTAGAGGTAGAGTACAGTGGAGCACAGTAGAGGTAGAGTACAGTGGAGCACAGTAGAGATAGAGTACAGTGGAGCACAGTAGAGGTAGAGTACAGTGGAGCACAGTAGAGGTAGAGTACAGTGGAGCACAGTAGTGGTAGAGTACAGTGGAGTACAGTAGAGGTAGAGTACAGTGGAGTACAGTAGAGGTAGAGTACAGTGGAGCACAGTAGAGATAGAGTACAGTGGAGCACAGTAGAGGTAGAGTACAGTGGAGCACAGTAGAGGTAGAGTACAGTGGAGCACAGTAGAGGTAGAGTACAGTGGAGTACAGCAGAGGTAGAGTACAGTGGAGTACAGTAGAGGTAGAGTACAGTGGAGCACAGTAGAGGTAGAGTACAGTGGAGTACAGTGGAGCACAGTAGAGGTGGAGTACAGTGGAGCACAATAGAGGTAGAGTACAGTGGAGTACAGTGGAGTACATTAGATGTGGAGTACAGTAGAGTACAGTAGAGGTAGAGAACAGTACAGTACTGTAGAGGTAGAGTACAGTGGAGTACACTAGAGGTAGAGTAGAGTAGAGCACAGTAGAGGTAGAATACAGTGGAGTACAGTAGAGGTAGAGTACAGTGGAGTACAGTAGAGGTAGAGTACAGTGGAGCACAGTAGAGATAGAGTACAGTAGAGCAGAGTAGAGGTAGAGTACAGTGGAGTACATTAGAGGTAGAGCACAGTGGAGCACTGTAGAGGTAGAGTACAGTGGAGTATTGTTGAGGTAGACTACAGTGGAGTACAGTAGAGATAGAGTACAGTAGAGCAGAGTAGAGGTAGAGTACAGTGGAGTACAGTAGAGGTAGAGCACAGTAGAGCAGACTAGAGGTAGAGTACAGTGGAGTACAGTAGAGGTATAGCACAGTGGAGCACTGTAGAGGTAGAGTACAGTGGAGTACAGTAGAGATAGAGTACAGTGGAGCACAGTAGAGGTAGAGTACAGTGGAGCACAGTAGAGGTAGAGTACAGTGGAGCACAGTAGAGGTAGAGTACAGTGGAGTACAGTAGAGGTAGAGTACAGTGGAGTACAGTAGAGGTAGAGTACAGTGGAGCACAGTAGAGGTAGAGTACAGTGGAGTACAGTGGAGCACAGTAGAGGTGGAGTACAGTAGAGTACAGTAGAGGTAGAGTACAATGGAGCACAGTAGAGGTAGAGTACAGTGGAGTACAGTAGAGGTGGAGTACAGTAGAGTACAGTAGAGGTAGAGAACAGTACAGTACAGTAGAGGTAGAGTACAGTGGAGTACAGTAGAGGTAGAGTACAGTAGAGCACAGTAGAGGTAGAATACAGTGGAGTACAGTAGAGGTAGAGTACAGTGGAGTACAGTAGAGGTAGAGTACAGTGGAGTACAGTAGAGGTAGAGTACAGTACAGTACAGTAGAGGTAGAGTACAGTGGAGTACAGTAGAGGTAGAGTACAGTAGAGCACAGTAGAGGTAGAATACAGTGGAGTACAGTAGAGGTAGAGTACAGTGGAGTACAGTAGAGGTAGAGTACAGTGGAGTACAGTAGAGATAGAGTACAGTGGAGCACAGTAGAGGTAGAGTACAGTGGAGCACAGTAGAGGTAGAGTAAAGTGGAGTATTGTTGAGGTAGACTACAGTGGAGTACAGTAGAGATAGAGTACAGTAGAGCAGAGTAGAGGTAGAGTACAGTGGAGTACAGTAGAGGTAGAGCACAGTAGAGCAGAGTAGAGGTAGAGTACAGTGGGGTACACTAGAGGTAGAGTACAGTGGAGCACAGTAGAGGTAGAGTACAGTGGAGTACAGTAGAGGTAGAGCACAGTGGAGTACAGTAGAGGTAGAGTACAGTGGAGTACAGTAGAGGTAGAGTACAGTGGAGTACAGTAGAGGTAGAGTACAGTGGAGTACAGAAGAGGTAGAGTACAGTGGAGTACAGTAGACGTAGAGTACAGTGGAGCACAGTAGAGGTAGAGTACAGTGGAGTACAGTAGAGGTAGAGCACAGTGGAGTACAGTAGAGGTAGAGTACAGTAGAGCACAGTAGAGGTAGAATACAGTGGAGTACAGTAGAGGTAGAGTACAGTGGAGTACAGTAGAGGTAGAGTACAGTGGAGTACAGTAGAGATAGAGTACAGTGGAGCACAGTAGAGGTAGAGTACAGTGGAGCACAGTAGAGGTAGAGTACAGTGGAGTATTGTTGAGGTAGACTACAGTGGAGTACAGTAGAGATAGAGTACAGTAGAGCAGAGTAGAGGTAGAGTACAGTGGAGTACAGTAGAGGTAGAGCACAGTAGAGCAGAGTAGAGGTAGAGTACAGTGGAGTACACTAGAGGTAGAGTACAGTGGAGCACAGTAGAGGTAGAGTACAGTGGAGTACAGTAGAGGTAGAGCACAGTGGAGTACAGTAGAGGTAGAGTACAGTGGAGTACAGTAGAGGTAGAGTACAGTGGAGTACAGTAGAGGTAGAGTACAGTGGAGTACAGTAGAGGTAGAGTACAGTGGAGTACAGTAGACGTAGAGTACAGTGGAGCACAGTAGAGGTAGAGTACAGTGGAGTACAGTAGAGGTAGAGCACAGTGGAGTACAGTAGAGGTAGAGTACAGTGGAGTACAGTAGAGGTAGAGTACAGTGGAGTACAGTAGAGGTAGAGCACAGTAGAGCAGAGTAGAGGTAGAGTACAGTGGAGTACAGTAGAGGTAGAGTACAGTGGAGTACAGTAGAGGTAGAGTACAGTGGAGTACAGTAGAGGTAGAGTACAGTGGAGTACAGTAGAGGTAGAGTACAGTGGAGCACAGTAGAGGTAGAGTACAGTGGAGTACAGTAGAGGTAGAGCACAGTGGAGTACAGTAGAGGTAGAGCACAGTAGAGCAGAGTAGAGGTAGAGTACAGTGGAGTACACTAGAGGTAGAGTACAGTGGAGCACAGTAGAGGTAGAGTACAGTGGAGTATAGTTGAGGTAGACTACAGTGGAGTACAGTAGAGGTAGAGTAGAGTGGAGCACAGTAGAGATAGAGTACAGTAGAGCAGAGTAGAGGTAGAGTACAGTGGAGTACAGTAGAGGTAGAGCACAGTGGAGCACTGTAGAGGTAGAGTACAGTGGAGTACAGTAGAGATAGAGTACAGTGGAGCACAGTAGAGATAGAGTGCAGTAGAGCACAGTAGAGGTAGAGTACAGCTGAGCAGTAGAGATAAGTGTAGTGGAGTATAGTAGAGGTAGAGTACAGTGGAGTACAGTAGAGGTAGAGTACAGTGGAGTACAGTAGAGGTAGAGTAGAGTGGAGCACATTAGAGGTGGAGTAGAGTAGAGTACAGTAGAGGTAGAGTACAGTGGAGTACAGTAGAGGTAGAGTACAGTACAATACAGTAGAGGTAGAGTACAGTGGAGTACAGTAGAGGTAGAGTACAGTAGAGCACAGTAGAGGTAGAATACATTGGAGTACAGTAGAGGTAGAGTACAGTGGAGTACAGTAGAGGTAGAGTACATTGGAGTACAGTAGAGATAGAGTACAGTGGAGCACAGTAGAGGTAGAGTACAGTGGAGCACAGTAGAGGTAGAGTACAGTGGAGCACAGTAGAGGTAGAGTACAGTGGAGCACAGTAGAGGTAGAGTACAGTGGAGTATAGTAGAGGTAGAGTACTGTAGAGCACAGTAGAGATAGAGTACAGTAGAGCACAGTAGAGGTAGAGTACAGTGGAGCACAGTAGAGGAAGAGGACAGTGTAGTACAGTAGAGATAGAGTACAGTCGAACACAGTAGAGATAAGTGTTATGGAGTATAGTAGAGGTAGAGTACAGTGAGGTACAGTAGAGGTAGAGTAGAGTGGAGCACATTAGAGGTGGAGTAGAGTAGAGTACAGTAGAGGTAGCGTACAGTGGAGCACAGTAGAGGTAGAGTAGAGTGGAGTACAGTAGAGGTAGAGTACAGTGGAGCACAGTAGAGGTAGAGTACAGTGGAGTACAGTGGAGCACAGTAGAGGTGGAGTACAGTAGAGTACAGTAGAGGTAGAGTACAGTGGAGCACAGTAAAGGTAGAGTACAGTGGAGTACAGTAGAGGTGCAGTACTGTAGAGTACAGTAGAGGTGGAGAACAGTACAGTACAGTAGAGGTAGAGTACAGTGGAGTACAGTAGAGGTAGAGTACAGTAGAGCACAGTAGAGGTAGAATAAAGTGGAGTACAGTAGAGGTAGAGTACAGTGGAGTACAGTAGAGGTAGAGTACAGTGGAGTAGAGTAGAGATAGAGTACAGTGGAGCACAGTAGAGGTAGAGTACAGTGGAGTATTGTTGAGGTAGACTACAGTGGAGTACAGTAGAGATAGAGTACAGTAGAGCAGAGTAGAGGTAGAGTACAGTGGAGTACAGTAGAGGTAGAGCACAGTAGAGCAGAGTAGAGGTAGAGTACAGTGGAGTACAGTAGAGGTATAGCACAGTGGAGCACTGTAGAGGTAGAGTACAGTGGAGTACAGTAGAGATAGAGTACAGAGGAGCACAGTAGAGGTAGAGTACAGTGGAGCACAGTAGAGGTAGAGTACAGTGGAGCACAGTAGAGGTAGAGTACAGTGGAGTACAGTAGAGGTAGAGTACAGTGGAGTTCAGTAGAAGTAGAGTACAGTGGAGCACAGTAGAGGTAGAGTACAGTGGAGTACAGTGGAGCACAGTAGAGGTAGAGTACAGAGGAGTACAGTAGAGGTAGAGTACAGTGGAGTACAGTAGAGGTAGAGTACAGTGGAGTACAGTAGACGTAGAGTACAGTGGAGCACAGTAGAGGTAGAGTACAGTGGAGTACAGTAGAGGTAGAGCACAGTGGAGTACAGTAGAGGTAGAGTACAGTGGAGTACAGTAGAGGTAGAGTACAGTGGAGTACAGTAGAGGTAGAGCACAGTAGAGCAGAGTAGAGGTAGAGTACAGTGGAGTACAGTAGAGGTAGAGTACAGTGGAGTACAGTAGAGGTAGAGTACAGTGGAGTACAGTAGAGGTAGAGTACAGTGGAGTACAGTAGAGGTAGAGTACAGTGGAGCACAGTAGAGGTAGAGTACAGTGGA
Organism: Tiaroga cobitis; assembly: GCA_030578255.1. NCBI lineage: Eukaryota > Metazoa > Chordata > Actinopteri > Cypriniformes > Leuciscidae > Tiaroga > Tiaroga cobitis. The sequence continues at coordinate 37,943,006 of CM060610.1, read as the reverse complement.
GTACAGTAGAGGTAGAGCACAGTGGAGTACAGTAGAGGTAGAGTACAGTGGAGTACAGTAGAGGTAGAGTACAGTCGAGTACAGTAGAGGTAGAGCACAGTAGAGCAGAGTAGAGGTAGAGTACAGTGGAGTACACTAGAGGTAGAGTACAGTGGAGCACAGTAGAGGTAGAGTACAGTGGAGTATAGTTGAGGTAGACTACAGTGGAGTACAGTAGAGGTAGAGTAGAGTGGAGCACAGTAGAGATAGAGTACAGTAGAGCAGAGTAGAGGTAGAGTACAGTGGAGTACAGTAGAGGTAGAGCACAGTGGAGCACTGTAGAGGTAGAGTACAGTGGAGTACAGTAGAGATAGAGTACAGTGGAGCACAGTAGAGATAGAGTGCAGTAGAGCACAGTAGAGGTAGAGTACAGCTGAGCAGTAGAGATAAGTGTAGTGGAGTATAGTAGAGGTAGAGTACAGTGGAGTACAGTAGAGGTAGAGTACAGTGGAGTACAGTAGAGGTAGAGTACAGTACAGTACAGTAGAGGTAGAGTACAGTGGAGTACAGTAGAGGTAGAGTACAGTAGAGCACAGTAGAGGTAGAATACAGTGGAGTACAGTAGAGGTAGAGTACAGTGGAGTACAGTAGAGGTAGAGTACATTGGAGTACAGTAGAGATAGAGTACAGTGGAGCACAGTAGAGGTAGAGTACAGTGGAGCACAGTAGAGGTAGAGTACAGTGGAGCACAGTAGAGGTAGAGTACAGTGGAGCACAGTAGAGGTAGAGTACAGTGGAGTATAGTAGAGGTAGAGTACTGTGGAGCACAGTAGAGATAGAGTACAGTAGAGCACAGTAGAGGTAGAGTACAGTGGAGCACAGTAGAGGAAGAGGACAGTGTAGTACAGTAGAGATAGAGTACAGTCGAACACAGTAGAGATAAGTGTAGTGGAGTATAGTAGAGGTAGAGTACAGTGGAGTACAGTAGAGGTAGAGTAGAGTGGAGCACATTAGAGGTGGAGTAGAGTAGAGTACAGTAGAGGTAGAGTACAGTGGAGTACAGTAGAAGTAGAGTACAGTGGAGCACAGTAGAGGTAGAGTAGAGTGGAGTACAGTAGAGGTATAGTACAGTGGAGCACAGTAGAGGTAGAGTACAGTGGAGTACAGTGGAGCACAGTAGAGGTGGAGTACAGTAGAGTACAGTAGAGGTAGAGTACAGTGGAGCACAGTAGAGGTAGAGTACAGTGGAGTACAGTGGAGTACAGTAGAGGTGCAGTACTGTAGAGTACAGTAGAGGTGGAGAACAGTACAGTACAGTAGAGGTAGAGTACAGTGGAGTACAGTAGAGGTAGAGTACAGTAGAGCACAGTAGAGGTAGAATAAAGTGGAGTACAGTAGAGGTAGAGTACAGTGGAGTACAGTAGAGGTAGAGTACAGTGGAGTACAGTAGAGATAGAGTACAGTGGAGTACAGTAGAGATAGAGTACAGTCGAACACAGTAGAGATAAGTGTAGTGGAGTATAGTAGAGGTAGAGTACAGTGGAGTACAGTAGAGGTAGAGTAGAGCGGAGCACATTAGAGGTGGAGTAGAGTAGAGTACAGTAGAGGTAGAGTACAGTGGAGTACAGTAGAAGTAGAGTACAGTGGAGCACAGTAGAGGTAGAGTAGAGTGGAGTACAGTAGAGGTAGTGTACAGTGGAGTACAGAAGAGGTAGAGTACAGTGGAGTAGAGTAGAGATAGAGTAGAGTGGAGCACAGCAGAGGTAGAGTACAGTGGATCACAGTAGAGATAGAGTACAGTGGAGTACAGTTGAGCACAGTAGAGGTATAGTACAGTGGAGCACAGTAGCGATAGATTACAGTGGAGTACAGTAGAGATAGAGTACAGTGGAGTACAGTAGAGGTAGAGTACAGTGGAGCACAGTAGAGATAGAGTACAGTGGAGCACAGTAGAGGTAGAGTACAGTGGAGCACAGTAGAGGTAGAGTACAGTGGAGCACAGTAGAGGTAGAGTACAGTGGAGTACAGTAGAGGTATAGTACAGTGGAGTACAGTAGAGGTAGAGTACAGTGGAGCACAGTAGAGGTAGAGTACAGTGGAGTACAGTGGAGCACAGTAGAGGTGGAGTACAGTAGAGTACAGTAGAGGTAGAGTACAATGGAGCACAGTAGAGGTAGAATACAGTGGAGTACAGTGGAGTACAGTAGAGGTGGAGTACAGTAGAGCACAGTAGAGGTAGAATACAGTGGAGTACAGTAGAGGTAGAGTACAGTGGAGTACAGTAGAGGTAGAGTACAGTGGAGTACAGTAGAGGTAGAGTACAGTACAGTACAGTAGAGGTAGAGTACAGTAGAGTACAGTAGAGGTAGAATACAGTGGAGTACAGTAGAGGTAGAGTACAGTGGAGTACAGTAGAGGTAGAGTACAGTGGAGTACAGTAGAGATAGAGTACAGTGGAGCACAGTAGAGGTAGAGTACAGTGGAGCACAGTAGAGGTAGAGTACAGTGGAGCACAGTAGAGGTAGAGTACAGTGGAGTACAGTAAAGGTAGAGTACAGTGGAGTACAGTAGAGGTAGAGTACAGTGGAGTACAGTAGAGGTAGAGTACAGTGGAGTACAGTAGAGGTAGAGTACAGTGGAGTACAGTAGAGATAGAGTACAGTGGAGCACAGTAGAGGTAGAGTACAGTGGAGCACAGTAGAGGTAGAGTACAGTGGAGCACAGTAGAGATAGAGTACAGTGGAGCACAGTAGAGGTAGAGTACAGTGGAGCACAGTAGAGGTAGAGTACAGTGGAGCACAGTAGTGGTAGAGTACAGTGGAGTACAGTAGAGGTAGAGTACAGTGGAGTACAGTAGAGGTAGAGTACAGTGGAGCACAGTAGAGATAGAGTACAGTGGAGCACAGTAGAGGTAGAGTAGAGTGGAGCACAGTAGAGGTAGAGTACAGTGGAGCACAGTAGAGGTAGAGTACAGTGGAGTACAGCAGAGGTAGAGTACAGTGGAGTACAGTAGAGGTAGAGTACAGTGGAGCACAGTAGAGGTAGAGTACAGTGGAGTACAGTGGAGCACAGTAGAGGTGGAGTACAGTGGAGCACAATAGAGGTAGAGTACAGTGGAGTACAGTGGAGTACATTAGATGTGGAGTACAGTAGAGTACAGTAGAGGTAGAGAACAGTACAGTACAGTAGAGGTAGAGTACAGTGGAGTACACTAGAGGTAGAGTAGAGTAGAGCACAGTAGAGGTAGAATACAGTGGAGTACAGTAGAGGTAGAGTACAGTGGAGTACAGTAGAGGTAGAGTACAGTGGAGTACAGTAGAGGTAGAGTACAGTAGAGTACAGTAGAGGTAGAGTACAGTGGAGCACAGTAGAGGTAGAGTACAGTGGAGTACAGTGGAGTACAGTAGAGGTGGAGTACAGTAGAGTACAATAGAGGTAGAGAACAGTACAGTAGAGTAGAGGTAGAGTACAGTGGAGTACAGTAGAGGTAGAGTACAGTAGAGCACAGTAGAGGTAGAATACAGTGGAGTACAGTAGAGGTAGAGTAAAGTGGAGTACAGTAGAGGTAGAGTACAGTGGAGTAGAGTAGAGATAGAGTACATTGGAGCACAGTAGAGGTAGAGTACAGTGGAGCACAGTAGAGGTAGAGTACAGTGGAGCACAGTAGAGATAGAGTACAGTGGAGCACAGTAGAGGTAGAGTACAGTGGAGCACAGTAGAGGTAGAGTACAGTGGAGCACAGTAGAGGTAGAGTAGAGTGGAGTACAGTAGAGGTAGAGTACAGTGGAGCACAGTAGAGGTAGAGTACAGTGGAGTACAGTGGAGCACTGTAGAGGTGGAGTACAGTAGAGTACAGTAGAGGTAGAGTACAGTGGAGCACAGTAGAGGTAGAGTACAGTGGAGTACAGTGGAGTACAGTAGAGGTGCAGTACTGTAGAGTACAGTAGAGGTGGAGAACAGTACAGTACAGTAGAGGTAGAGTACAGTGGAGTACAGTAGAGGTAGAGTACAGTAGAGCACAGTAGAGGTAGAATAAAGTGGAGTACAGTAGAGGTAGAGTACAGTGGAGTACAGTAGAGGTAGAGTACAGTGGAGTACAGTAGAGATAGAGTACAGTGGAGTACAGTAGAGATAGAGTACAGTCGAACACAGTAGAGATAAGTGTAGTGGAGTATAGTAGAGGTAGAGTACAGTGGAGTACAGTAGAGGTAGAGTACAGTGGAGTACAGTAGAGGTAGACTAGAGTGGAGCACATTAGAGGTGGAGTAGAGTAGAGTACAGTAGAGGTAGAGTACAGTGGAGTACAGTAGAAGTAGAGTACAGTGGAGCACAGTAGAGGTAGAGTAGAGTGGAGTACAGTAGAGGTAGAGTACAGTGGAGTACAGTAGAGGTAGAGTACAGTGGAGTAGAGTAGAGATAGAGTACAGTGGAGCACAGTAGAGGTAGAGTACAGTGGAGTATTGTTGAGGTAGACTACAGTGGAGTACAGTAGAGATAGAGTACAGTAGAGCAGAGTAGAGGTAGAGTACAGTGGAGTACAGTAGAGGTAGAGCACAGTAGAGCAGAGTAGAGGTAGAGTACAGTGGAGTACAGTAGAGGTATAGCAAAGTGGAGCACTGTAGAGGTAGAGTACAGTGGAGTACAGTAGAGATAGAGTACAGAGGAGCACAGTAGAGGTAGAGTACAGTGGAGCACAGTAGAGGTAGAGTACAGTGGAGCACAGTAGAGGTAGAGTACAGTGGAGTACAGTAGAGGTAGAGTACAGTGGAGTTCAGTAGAAGTAGAGTACAGTGGAGCACAGTAGAGGTAGAGTACAGTGGAGTACAGTGGAGCACAGTAGAGGTGGAGTACAGTAGAGTACAGTAGAGGCAGAGTACAGTGGAGCACAGTAGAGGTAGAGTACAGTGGAGTACAGTGGAGTACAGTAGAGGTGGAGTACAGTAGAGTACAGTAGAGGTAGAGAACAGTACAGTACAGTAGAGGTAGAGTACAGTGGAGTACAGTAGAGGTAGAGTACAGTAGAGCACAGTAGAGGTAGAATACAGTGGAGCACAGTAGAGGTAGAGTAGAGTGGAGTACAGTAGAGGTAGAGTACAGTAGAGTACAGTAGAGGTAGAGTACAGTACAGTACAGTAGAGGTAGAGTACAGTGGAGTACAGTAGAGGTAGAGTACAGTAGAGCACAGTAGAGGTAGAATACAGTGGAGTACAGTAGAGGTAGAGTACAGTGGAGTACAGTAGAGGTAGAGTACAGTGGAACACAGTAGAGATAGAGTACAGTGGAGCACAGTAGAGGTAGAGTACAGTGGAGCACAGTAGAGGTAGAGTACAGTGGAGCACAGTAGAGATAGAGTACAGTGGAGTACAGTAGAGGTAGAGTACAGTGGAGCACAGTAGAGGTAGAGTACAGTGGAGTATAGTAGAGGTAGAGTACTGTAGAGCACAGTAGAGATAGAGTACAGTAGAGCACAGTAGAGGTAGAGTACAGTGGAGCACAGTAGAGGAAGAGGACAGTGTAGTACAGTAGAGATAGAGTACAGTCGAACACAGTAGAGATAAGTGTAGTGGAGTATAGTAGAGGTAGAGTACAGTGGAGTACAGTAGAGGTAGAGTAGAGCGGAGCACATTAGAGGTGGAGTAGAGTGGAGTACAGTAGAGGTAGAGTACAGTGGAGCACAGTAGAGGTAGAGTACAGTGGAGTACAGTGGAGCACAGTAGAGGTGGAGTACAGTAGAGTACAGTAGAGGTAGAGTACAGTGGAGCACAGTAGAGGTAGAGTACAGTGGAGTACAGTGGAGTACAGTAGAGGTGCAGTACTGTAGAGTACAGTAGAGGTGGAGAACAGTACAGTACAGTAGAGGTAGAGTACAGTGGAGTACAGTAGAGGTAGAGTACAGTAGAGCACAGTAGAGGTAGAATAAAGTGGAGTACAGTAGAGGTAGAGTACAGTGGAGTACAGTAGAGGTAGAGTACAGTGGGGTACAGTAGAGATAGAGTACAGTGGAGTACAGTAGAGATAGAGTACAGTCGAACACAGTAGAGATAGTGTAGTGGAGTATAGTAGAGGTAGAGTACAGTGGAGTACAGTAGAGGTAGAGTACAGTGGAGTACAGTAGAGGTAGACTAGAGTGGAGCACATTAGAGGTGGAGTAGAGTAGAGTACAGTAGAGGTAGAGTACAGTGGAGTACAGTAGAAGTAGAGTACAGTGGAGCACAGTAGAGGTAGAGTAGAGTGGAGTACAGTAGAGGTAGAGTACAGTGGAGTACAGTAGAGGTAGAGTACAGTGGAGTAGAGTAGAGATAGAGTACAGTGGAGCACAGTAGAGGTAGAGTACAGTGGAGTATTGTTGAGGTAGACTACAGTGGAGTACAGTAGAGATAGAGTACAGTAGAGCAGAGTAGAGGTAGAGTACAGTGGAGTACAGTAGAGGTAGAGCACAGTAGAGCAGAGTAGAGGTAGAGTACAGTGGAGTACAGTAGAGGTAGAGTAGAGTGGAGCACATTAGAGGTGGAGTAGAGTAGAGCACAGTAGAGTACAGTACAGTACAGTAGAGGTAGAGTACAGTGGAGTACAGTAGAGGTAGAGTACAGTAGAGCACAGTAGAGGTAGAATACAGTGGAGTACAGTAGAGGTAGAGTACAGTGGAGTACAGTAGAGGTAGAGTACATTGGAGTACAGTAGAGATAGAGTACAGTGGAGCACAGTAGAGGTAGAGTACAGTGGAGCACAGTAGAGGTAGAGTACAGTGGAGCACAGTAGAGGTAGAGTACAGTGGAGCACAGTAGAGGTAGAGTACAGTGGAGTATAGTAGAGGTAGAGTACTGTAGAGCACAGTAGAGATAGAGTACAGTAGAGCACAGTAGAGGTAGAGTACAGTGGAGCACAGTAGAGGAAGAGGACAGTGTAGTACAGTAGAGATAGAGTACAGTCGAACACAGTAGAGATAAGTGTAGTGGAGTATAGTAGAGGTAGAGTACAGTGGAGTACAGTAGAGGTAGAGTAGAGTGGAGCACATTAGAGGTGGAGTAGAGTAGAGTACAGTAGAGGTAGAGTACAGTGGAGTACAGTAGAAGTAGAGTACAGTGGAGCACAGTAGAGGTAGAGTAGAGTGGAGTACAGTAGAGGTAGAGTACAGTGGAGCACAGTAGAGGTAGAGTACAGTGGAGTACAGTGGAGCACAGTAGAGGTGGAGTACAGTAGAGTACAGTAGAGGTAGAGTACAGTGGAGTACAGTAGAGGTAGAGTACAGTGGAGTAGAGTAGAGATAGAGTACATTGGAGCACAGTAGAGGTAGAGTACAGTGGAGCACAGTAGAGGTAGAGTACAGTGGAGCACAGTAGAGATAGAGTACAGTGGAGCACAGTAGAGGTAGAGTACAGTGGAGCACAGTAGAGGTAGAGTACAGTGGAGCACAGTAGAGGTAGAGTACAGTGGAGTACAGTAGAGGTAGAGTACAGTGGAGTACAGTAGAGGTAGAGTACAGTGGAGTACAGTAGAGGTAGAGTACAGTGGAGCACAGTAGAGGTAGAGTACAGTGGAGTACAGTAGAGGTAGAGTACAGTAGAGCAGGGTAGAGGTAGAATACAGTGAAGTACAGTAGAGGTAGATTACAGTGGAGTACAGTAGAGGTAGAGTACAGTGGAGTACAGTAGAGGTAGAGTACAGTGGAGCACAGTAGAGGTAGAGTACAGTGGAGTACAGTAGAGCTAGAGTACAGTGGAGTACAGTGGAGCACAGTAGAGGTAGAGTACAGTGGAGTACAGTAGAGGTAGAGTACAGTAGAGCAGGGTAGAGGTAGAATACAGTGAAGTACAGTAGAGGTAGATTACAGTGGAGTACAGTAGAGGTAGAGTACAGTGGAGTACAGTAGAGGTAGAGTACAGTGGAGCACAGTAGAGGTAGAGTACAGTGGAGCACAGTAGAGCTAGAGTACAGTGGAGTACAGTGGAGCACAGTAGAGGTGGAGTACAGTAGAGTAGAGTATAGGTTGAGTACAGTGGAGTACAGTAGAGATAGAGTAGAGTGGAGTAGAGTAGAGATAGAGTAGAGTGGAGCACAGCAGAGGTAGAGTACAGTGGATCACAGTAGAGATAGAGTACAGTGGAGTACAGTTGAGCACAGTAGAGGTATAGTACAGTGGAGCACAGTAGCGATAGATTACAGTGGAGTACAGTAGAGATAGAGTACAGTGGAGTACAGTAGAGGTAGAGTACAGTGGAGCACAGTAGAGATAGAGTACAGTGGAGCACAGTAGAGGTAGAGTACAGTGGAGCACAGTAGAGGTAGAGTACAGTGGAGCACAGTAGAGGTAGAGTACAGTGGAGTACAGTAGAGGTATAGTACAGTGGAGTACAGTAGAGGTAGAGTACAGTGGAGCACAGTAGAGGTAGAGTACAGTGGAGTACAGTGGAGCACAGTAGAGGTGGAGTACAGTAGAGTACAGTAGAGGTAGAGTACAATGGAGCACAGTAGAGGTAGAATACAGTGGAGTACAGTGGAGTACAGTAGAGGTAGAGTACAGAGGAGTACAGTAGAGGTAGAGTACAGTAGAGCACAGTAGAGGTAGAATACAGTGGAGTACAGTAGAGGTAGAGTACAGTGGAGTACAGTAGAGGTAGAGTACAGTGGAGTACAGTAGAGGTAGAGTACAGTACAGTAGAGTAGAGGTAGAGTACAGTGGAGTACAGTAGAGGTAGAGTACAGTAGAGCACAGTAGAGGTAGAATACAGTGGAGTACAGTAGAGGTAGAGTACAGTGGAGTACAGTAGAGGTAGAGTATAGTGGAGTACAGTAGAGATAGAGTACAGTGGAGCACAGTAGAGGTAGAGTACAGTGGAGCACAGTAGAGGTAGAGTACAGTGGAGCACAGTAGAGGTAGAGTACAGTGGAGTACAGTAAAGGTAGAGTACAGTGGAGTACAGTAGAGGTAGAGTACAGTGGAGTACAGTAGAGGTAGAGTACAGTGGAGTACAGTAGAGGTAGAGTACAGTGGAGTACAGTAGAGATAGAGTACAGTGGAGCACAGTAGAGGTAGAGTACAGTGGAGCACAGTAGAGGTAGAGTACAGTGGAGCACAGTAGAGATAGAGTACAGTGGAGCACAGTAGAGGTAGAGTACAGTGGAGCACAGTAGAGGTAGAGTACAGTGGAGCACAGTAGTGGTAGAGTACAGTGGAGTACAGTAGAGGTAGAGTACAGTGGAGTACAGTAGAGGTAGAGTACAGTGGAGCACAGTAGAGATAGAGTACAGTGGAGCACAGTAGAGGTAGAGTACAGTGGAGCACAGTAGAGGTAGAGTACAGTGGAGCACAGTAGAGGTAGAGTACAGTGGAGTACAGCAGAGGTAGAGTACAGTGGAGTACAGTAGAGGTAGAGTACAGTGGAGCACAGTAGAGGTAGAGTACAGTGGAGTACAGTGGAGCACAGTAGAGGTGGAGTACAGTGGAGCACAATAGAGGTAGAGTACAGTGGAGTACAGTGGAGTACATTAGATGTGGAGTACAGTAGAGTACAGTAGAGGTAGAGAACAGTACAGTACTGTAGAGGTAGAGTACAGTGGAGTACACTAGAGGTAGAGTAGAGTAGAGCACAGTAGAGGTAGAATACAGTGGAGTACAGTAGAGGTAGAGTACAGTGGAGTACAGTAGAGGTAGAGTACAGTGGAGCACAGTAGAGATAGAGTACAGTAGAGCAGAGTAGAGGTAGAGTACAGTGGAGTACAGTAGAGGTAGAGCACAGTGGAGCACTGTATAGGTAGAGTACAGTGGAGTATTGTTGAGGTAGACTACAGTGGAGTACAGTAGAGATAGAGTACAGTAGAGCAGAGTAGAGGTAGAGTACAGTGGAGTACAGTAGAGGTAGAGCACAGTAGAGCAGACTAGAGGTAGAGTACAGTGGAGTACAGTAGAGGTATAGCACAGTGGAGCACTGTAGAGGTAGAGTACAGTGGAGTACAGTAGAGATAGAGTACAGTGGAGCACAGTAGAGGTAGAGTACAGTGGAGCACAGTAGAGGTAGAGTACAGTGGAGCACAGTAGAGGTAGAGTACAGTGGAGTACAGTAGAGGTAGAGTACAGTGGAGTACAGTAGAGGTAGAGTACAGTGGAGCACAGTAGAGGTAGAGTACAGTGGAGTACAGTGGAGCACAGTAGAGGTGGAGTACAGTAGAGTACAGTAGAGGTAGAGTACAATGGAGCACAGTAGAGGTAGAGTACAGTGGAGTACAGTAGAGGTGGAGTACAGTAGAGTACAGTAGAGGTAGAGAACAGTACAGTACAGTAGAGGTAGAGTACAGTGGAGTACAGTAGAGGTAGAGTACAGTAGAGCACAGTAGAGGTAGAATACAGTGGAGTACAGTAGAGGTAGAGTACAGTGGAGTACAGTAGAGGTAGAGTACAGTGGAGTACAGTAGAGGTAGAGTACAGTACAGTACAGTAGAGGTAGAGTACAGTGGAGTACAGTAGAGGTAGAGTACAGTAGAGCACAGTAGAGGTAGAATACAGTGGAGTACAGTAGAGGTAGAGTACAGTGGAGTAAAGTAGAGGTAGAGTACAGTGGAGTACAGTAGAGATAGAGTACAGTGGAGCACAGTAGAGGTAGAGTACAGTGGAGCACAGTAGAGGTAGAGTAAAGTGGAGTATTGTTGAGGTAGACTACAGTGGAGTACAGTAGAGATAGAGTACAGTAGAGCAGAGTAGAGGTAGAGTACAGTGGAGTACAGTAGAGGTAGAGCACAGTAGAGCAGAGTAGAGGTAGAGTACAGTGGGGTACACTAGAGGTAGAGTACAGTGGAGCACAGTAGAGGTAGAGTACAGTGGAGTACAGTAGAGGTAGAGCACAGTGGAGTACAGTAGAGGTAGAGTACAGTGGAGTACAGTAGAGGTAGAGTACAGTGGAGTACAGTAGAGGTAGAGTACAGTGGAGTACAGAAGAGGTAGAGTACAGTGGAGTACAGTAGACGTAGAGTACAGTGGAGCACAGTAGAGGTAGAGTACAGTGGAGTACAGTAGAGGTAGAGCACAGTGGAGTACAGTAGAGGTAGAGTACAGTAGAGCACAGTAGAGGTAGAATACAGTGGAGTACAGTAGAGGTAGAGTACAGTGGAGTACAGTAGAGGTAGAGTACAGTGGAGTACAGTAGAGATAGAGTACAGTGGAGCACAGTAGAGGTAGAGTACAGTGGAGCACAGTAGAGGTAGAGTACAGTGGAGTATTGTTGAGGTAGACTACAGTGGAGTACAGTAGAGATAGAGTACAGTAGAGCAGAGTAGAGGTAGAGTACAGTGGAGTACAGTAGAGGTAGAGCACAGTAGAGCAGAGTAGAGGTAGAGTACAGTGGAGTACACTAGAGGTAGAGTACAGTGGAGCACAGTAGAGGTAGAGTACAGTGGAGTACAGTAGAGGTAGAGCACAGTGGAGTACAGTAGAGGTAGAGTACAGTGGAGTACAGTAGAGGTAGAGTACAGTGGAGTACAGTAGAGGTAGAGTACAGTGGAGTACAGTAGAGGTAGAGTACAGTGGAGTACAGTAGACGTAGAGTACAGTGGAGCACAGTAGAGGTAGAGTACAGTGGAGTACAGTAGAGGTAGAGCACAGTGGAGTACAGTAGAGGTAGAGTACAGTGGAGTACAGTAGAGGTAGAGTACAGTGGAGTACAGTAGAGGTAGAGCACAGTAGAGCAGAGTAGAGGTAGAGTACAGTGGAGTACAGTAGAGGTAGAGTACAGTGGAGTACAGTAGAGGTAGAGTACAGTGGAGTACAGTAGAGGTAGAGTACAGTGGAGTACAGTAGAGGTAGAGTACAGTGGAGCACAGTAGAGGTAGAGTACAGTGGAGTACAGTAGAGGTAGAGCACAGTGGAGTACAGTAGAGGTAGAGCACAGTAGAGCAGAGTAGAGGTAGAGTACAGTGGAGTACACTAGAGGTAGAGTACAGTGGAGCACAGTAGAGGTAGAGTACAGTGGAGTATAGTTGAGGTAGACTACAGTGGAGTACAGTAGAGGTAGAGTAGAGTGGAGCACAGTAGAGATAGAGTACAGTAGAGCAGAGTAGAGGTAGAGTACAGTGGAGTACAGTAGAGGTAGAGCACAGTGGAGCACTGTAGAGGTAGAGTACAGTGGAGTACAGTAGAGATAGAGTACAGTGGAGCACAGTAGAGATAGAGTGCAGTAGAGCACAGTAGAGGTAGAGTACAGCTGAGCAGTAGAGATAAGTGTAGTGGAGTATAGTAGAGGTAGAGTACAGTGGAGTACAGTAGAGGTAGAGTACAGTGGAGTACAGTAGAGGTAGAGTAGAGTGGAGCACATTAGAGGTGGAGTAGAGTAGAGTACAGTAGAGGTAGAGTACAGTGGAGTACAGTAGAGGTAGAGTACAGTACAATACAGTAGAGGTAGAGTACAGTGGAGTACAGTAGAGGTAGAGTACAGTAGAGCACAGTAGAGGTAGAATACATTGGAGTACAGTAGAGGTAGAGTACAGTGGAGTACAGTAGAGGTAGAGTACATTGGAGTACAGTAGAGATAGAGTACAGTGGAGCACAGTAGAGGTAGAGTACAGTGGAGCACAGTAGAGGTAGAGTACAGTGGAGCACAGTAGAGGTAGAGTACAGTGGAGCACAGTAGAGGTAGAGTACAGTGGAGTATAGTAGAGGTAGAGTACTGTAGAGCACAGTAGAGATAGAGTACAGTAGAGCACAGTAGAGGTAGAGTACAGTGGAGCACAGTAGAGGAAGAGGACAGTGTAGTACAGTAGAGATAGAGTACAGTCGAACACAGTAGAGATAAGTGTTATGGAGTATAGTAGAGGTAGAGTACAGTGAGGTACAGTAGAGGTAGAGTAGAGTGGAGCACATTAGAGGTGGAGTAGAGTAGAGTACAGTAGAGGTAGCGTACAGTGGAGCACAGTAGAGGTAGAGTAGAGTGGAGTACAGTAGAGGTAGAGTACAGTGGAGCACAGTAGAGGTAGAGTACAGTGGAGTACAGTGGAGCACAGTAGAGGTGGAGTACAGTAGAGTACAGTAGAGGTAGAGTACAGTGGAGCACAGTAAAGGTAGAGTACAGTGGAGTACAGTGGAGTACAGTAGAGGTGCAGTACTGTAGAGTACAGTAGAGGTGGAGAACAGTACAGTACAGTAGAGGTAGAGTACAGTGGAGTACAGTAGAGGTAGAGTACAGTAGAGCACAGTAGAGGTAGAATAAAGTGGAGTACAGTAGAGGTAGAGTACAGTGGAGTACAGTAGAGGTAGAGTACAGTGGAGTAGAGTAGAGATAGAGTACAGTGGAGCACAGTAGAGGTAGAGTACAGTGGAGTATTGTTGAGGTAGACTACAGTGGAGTACAGTAGAGATAGAGTACAGTAGAGCAGAGTAGAGGTAGAGTACAGTGGAGTACAGTAGAGGTAGAGCACAGTAGAGCAGAGTAGAGGTAGAGTACAGTGGAGTACAGTAGAGGTATAGCACAGTGGAGCACTGTAGAGGTAGAGTACAGTGGAGTACAGTAGAGATAGAGTACAGAGGAGCACAGTAGAGGTAGAGTACAGTGGAGCACAGTAGAGGTAGAGTACAGTGGAGCACAGTAGAGGTAGAGTACAGTGGAGTACAGTAGAGGTAGAGTACAGTGGAGTTCAGTAGAAGTAGAGTACAGTGGAGCACAGTAGAGGTAGAGTACAGTGGAGTACAGTGGAGCACAGTAGAGGTAGAGTACAGAGGAGTACAGTAGAGGTAGAGTACAGTGGAGTACAGTAGAGGTAGAGTACAGTGGAGTACAGTAGACGTAGAGTACAGTGGAGCACAGTAGAGGTAGAGTACAGTGGAGTACAGTAGAGGTAGAGCACAGTGGAGTACAGTAGAGGTAGAGTACAGTGGAGTACAGTAGAGGTAGAGTACAGTGGAGTACAGTAGAGGTAGAGCACAGTAGAGCAGAGTAGAGGTAGAGTACAGTGGAGTACAGTAGAGGTAGAGTACAGTGGAGTACAGTAGAGGTAGAGTACAGTGGAGTACAGTAGAGGTAGAGTACAGTGGAGTACAGTAGAGGTAGAGTACAGTGGAGCACAGTAGAGGTAGAGTACAGTGGAGTACAGTAGAGGTAGAGCACAGTGGAGTACAGTAGAGGTAGAGTACAGTGGAGTACAGTAGAGGTAGAGTACAGTGGAGTACAGTAGAGGTAGAGCACAGTAGAGCAGAGTAGAGGTAGAGTACAGTGGAGTACACTAGAGGTAGAGTACAGTGGAGCACAGTAGAGGTAGAGTACAGTGGAGTATAGTTGAGGTAGAGTACTGTAGAGCACAGTAGAGATAGAGTACAGTAGAGCACAGTAGAGGTAGAGTACAGTGGAGCAGTAGAGATAAGTGTAGTGGAGTATAGTAGAGGTAGAGTACAGTGGAGTACAGTAGAGGTAGAGTACAGTGGAGTACAGTAGAGGTAGAGTACAGTACAGTACAGTAGAGGTAGAGTACAGTGGAGTACAGTAGAGGTAGAGTACAGTAGAGCACAGTAGAGGTAGAATACAGTGGAGTACAGTAGAGGTAGAGTACAGTGGAGTACAGTAGAGGTAGAGTACATTGGAGTACAGTAGAGATAGAGTACAGTGGAGCACAGTAGAGGTAGAGTACAGTGGAGCACAGTAGAGGTAGAGTACAGTGGAGCACAGTAGAGGTAGAGTACAGTGGAGCACAGTAGAGGTAGAGTACAGTGGAGTATAGTAGAGGTAGAGTACTGTAGAGCACAGTAGAGATAGAGTACAGTAGAGCACAGTAGAGGTAGAGTACAGTGGAGCACAGTAGAGGAAGAGGACAGTGTAGTACAGTAGAGATAGAGTACAGTCGAACACAGTAGAGATAAGTGTAGTGGAGTATAGTAGAGGTAGAGTACAGTGGAGTACAGTAGAGGTAGAGTAGAGTGGAGCACATTAGAGGTGGAGTAGAGTAGAGTACAGTAGAGGTAGAGTACAGTGGAGTACAGTAGAAGTAGAGTACAGTGGAGCACAGTAGAGGTAGAGTAGAGTGGAGTACAGTAGAGGTATAGTACAGTGGAGCACAGTAGAGGTAGAGTACAGTGGAGTACAGTGGAGCACAGTAGAGGTGGAGTACAGTAGAGTACAGTAGAGGTAGAGTACAGTGGAGCACAGTAGAGGTAGAGTACAGTGGAGTACAGTGGAGTACAGTAGAGGTGCAGTACTGTAGAGTACAGTAGAGGTAGAGAACAGTACAGTACAGTAGAGGTAGAGTACAGTGGAGTACAGTAGAGGTAGAGTACAGTAGAGCACAGTAGAGGTAGAATAAAGTGGAGTACAGTAGAGGTAGAGTACAGTGGAGTACAGTAGAGGTAGAGTACAGTGGAGTACAGTAGAGATAGAGTACAGTGGAGTACAGTAGAGATAGAGTACAGTCGAACACAGTAGAGATAAGTGTAGTGGAGTATAGTAGAGGTAGAGTACAGTGGAGTACAGTAGAGGTAGAGTAGAGCGGAGCACATTAGAGGTGGAGTAGAGTAGAGTACAGTAGAGGTAGAGTACAGTGGAGTACAGTAGAAGTAGAGTACAGTGGAGCACAGTAGAGGTAGAGTAGAGTGGAGTACAGTAGAGGTAGTGTACAGTGGAGTACAGAAGAGGTAGAGTACAGTGGAGTAGAGTAGAGATAGAGTAGAGTGGAGCACAGCAGAGGTAGAGTACAGTGGATCACAGTAGAGATAGAGTACAGTGGAGTACAGTTGAGCACAGTAGAGGTATAGTACAGTGGAGCACAGTAGCGATAGATTACAGTGGAGTACAGTAGAGATAGAGTACAGTGGAGTACAGTAGAGGTAGAGTACAGTGGAGCACAGTAGAGATAGAGTACAGTGGAGCACAGTAGAGGTAGAGTACAGTGGAGCACAGTAGAGGTAGAGTACAGTGGAGCACAGTAGAGGTAGAGTACAGTGGAGTACAGTAGAGGTATAGTACAGTGGAGTACAGTAGAGGTAGAGTACAGTGGAGCACAGTAGAGGTAGAGTACAGTGGAGTACAGTGGAGCACAGTAGAGGTGGAGTACAGTAGAGTACAGTAGAGGTAGAGTACAATGGAGCACAGTAGAGGTAGAATACAGTGGAGTACAGTGGAGTACAGTAGAGGTGGAGTACAGTAGAGCACAGTAGAGGTAGAATACAGTGGAGTACAGTAGAGGTAGAGTACAGTGGAGTACAGTAGAGGTAGAGTACAGTGGAGTACAGTAGAGGTAGAGTACAGTACAGTACAGTAGAGGTAGAGTACAGTAGAGTACAGTAGAGGTAGAATACAGTGGAGTACAGTAGAGGTAGAGTACAGTGGAGTACAGTAGAGGTAGAGTACAGTGGAGTACAGTAGAGATAGAGTACAGTGGAGCACAGTAGAGGTAGAGTACAGTGGAGCACAGTAGAGGTAGAGTACAGTGGAGCACAGTAGAGGTAGAGTACAGTGGAGTACAGTAAAGGTAGAGTACAGTGGAGTACAGTAGAGGTAGAGTACAGTGGAGTACAGTAGAGGTAGAGTACAGTGGAGTACAGTAGAGGTAGAGTACAGTGGAGTACAGTAGAGATAGAGTACAGTGGAGCACAGTAGAGGTAGAGTACAGTGGAGCACAGTAGAGGTAGAGTACAGTGGAGCACAGTAGAGATAGAGTACAGTGGAGCACAGTAGAGGTAGAGTACAGTGGAGCACAGTAGAGGTAGAGTACAGTGGAGCACAGTAGTGGTAGAGTACAGTGGAGTACAGTAGAGGTAGAGTACAGTGGAGTACAGTAGAGGTAGAGTACAGTGGAGCACAGTAGAGATAGAGTACAGTGGAGCACAGTAGAGGTAGAGTACAGTGGAGCACAGTAGAGGTAGAGTACAGTGGAGCACAGTAGAGGTAGAGTACAGTGGAGTACAGCAGAGGTAGAGTACAGTGGAGTACAGTAGAGGTAGAGTACAGTGGAGCACAGTAGAGGTAGAGTACAGTGGAGTACAGTGGAGCACAGTAGAGGTGGAGTACAGTGGAGCACAATAGAGGTAGAGTACAGTGGAGTACAGTGGAGTACATTAGATGTGGAGTACAGTAGAGTACAGTAGAGGTAGAGAACAGTACAGTACAGTAGAGGTAGAGTACAGTGGAGTACACTAGAGGTAGAGTAGAGTAGAGCACAGTAGAGGTAGAATACAGTGGAGTACAGTAGAGGTAGAGTACAGTGGAGTACAGTAGAGGTAGAGTACAGTGGAGTACAGTAGAGGTAGAGTACAGTAGAGTACAGTAGAGGTAGAGTACAGTGGAGCACAGTAGAGGTAGAGTACAGTGGAGTACAGTGGAGTACAGTAGAGGTGGAGTACAGTAGAGTACAATAGAGGTAGAGAACAGTACAGTAGAGTAGAGGTAGAGTACAGTGGAGTACAGTAGAGGTAGAGTACAGTAGAGCACAGTAGAGGTAGAATACAGTGGAGTACAGTAGAGGTAGAGTAAAGTGGAGTACAGTAGAGGTAGAGTACAGTGGAGTAGAGTAGAGATAGAGTACATTGGAGCACAGTAGAGGTAGAGTACAGTGGAGCACAGTAGAGGTAGAGTACAGTGGAGCACAGTAGAGATAGAGTACAGTGGAGCACAGTAGAGGTAGAGTACAGTGGAGCACAGTAGAGGTAGAGTACAGTGGAGCACAGTAGAGGTAGAGTAGAGTGGAGTACAGTAGAGGTAGAGTACAGTGGAGCACAGTAGAGGTAGAGTACAGTGGAGTACAGTGGAGCACTGTAGAGGTGGAGTACAGTAGAGTACAGTAGAGGTAGAGTACAGTGGAGCACAGTAGAGGTAGAGTACAGTGGAGTACAGTGGAGTACAGTAGAGGTGCAGTACTGTAGAGTACAGTAGAGGTGGAGAACAGTACAGTACAGTAGAGGTAGAGTACAGTGGAGTACAGTAGAGGTAGAGTACAGTAGAGCACAGTAGAGGTAGAATAAAGTGGAGTACAGTAGAGGTAGAGTACAGTGGAGTACAGTAGAGGTAGAGTACAGTGGAGTACAGTAGAGATAGAGTACAGTGGAGTACAGTAGAGATAGAGTACAGTCGAACACAGTAGAGATAAGTGTAGTGGAGTATAGTAGAGGTAGAGTACAGTGGAGTAGAGTAGAGGTAGAGTACAGTGGAGTACAGTAGAGGTAGACTAGAGTGGAGCACATTAGAGGTGGAGTAGAGTAGAGTACAGTAGAGGTAGAGTACAGTGGAGTACAGTAGAAGTAGAGTACAGTGGAGCACAGTAGAGGTAGAGTAGAGTGGAGTACAGTAGAGGTAGAGTACAGTGGAGTACAGTAGAGGTAGAGTACAGTGGAGTAGAGTAGAGATAGAGTACAGTGGAGCACAGTAGAGGTAGAGTACAGTGGAGTATTGTTGAGGTAGACTACAGTGGAGTACAGTAGAGATAGAGTACAGTAGAGCAGAGTAGAGGTAGAGTACAGTGGAGTACAGTAGAGGTAGAGCACAGTAGAGCAGAGTAGAGGTAGAGTACAGTGGAGTACAGTAGAGGTATAGCAAAGTGGAGCACTGTAGAGGTAGAGTACAGTGGAGTACAGTAGAGATAGAGTACAGAGGAGCACAGTAGAGGTAGAGTACAGTGGAGCACAGTAGAGGTAGAGTACAGTGGAGCACAGTAGAGGTAGAGTACAGTGGAGTACAGTAGAGGTAGAGTACAGTGGAGTTCAGTAGAAGTAGAGTACAGTGGAGCACAGTAGAGGTAGAGTACAGTGGAGTACAGTGGAGCACAGTAGAGGTGGAGTACAGTAGAGTACAGTAGAGGCAGAGTACAGTGGAGCACAGTAGAGGTAGAGTACAGTGGAGTACAGTGGAGTACAGTAGAGGTGGAGTACAGTAGAGTACAGTAGAGGTAGAGAACAGTACAGTACAGTAGAGGTAGAGTACAGTGGAGTACAGTAGAGGTAGAGTACAGTAGAGCACAGTAGAGGTAGAATACAGTGGAGCACAGTAGAGGTAGAGTAGAGTGGAGTACAGTAGAGGTAGAGTACAGTAGAGTACAGTAGAGGTAGAGTACAGTACAGTACAGTAGAGGTAGAGTACAGTGGAGTACAGTAGAGGTAGAGTACAGTAGAGCACAGTAGAGGTAGAATACAGTGGAGTACAGTAGAGGTAGAGTACAGTGGAGTACAGTAGAGGTAGAGTACAGTGGAACACAGTAGAGATAGAGTACAGTGGAGCACAGTAGAGGTAGAGTACAGTGGAGCACAGTAGAGGTAGAGTACAGTGGAGCACAGTAGAGATAGAGTACAGTGGAGTACAGTAGAGGTAGAGTACAGTGGAGCACAGTAGAGGTAGAGTACAGTGGAGTATAGTAGAGGTAGAGTACTGTAGAGCACAGTAGAGATAGAGTACAGTAGAGCACAGTAGAGGTAGAGTACAGTGGAGCACAGTAGAGGAAGAGGACAGTGTAGTACAGTAGAGATAGAGTACAGTCGAACACAGTAGAGATAAGTGTAGTGGAGTATAGTAGAGGTAGAGTACAGTGGAGTACAGTAGAGGTAGAGTAGAGCGGAGCACATTAGAGGTGGAGTAGAGTGGAGTACAGTAGAGGTAGAGTACAGTGGAGCACAGTAGAGGTAGAGTACAGTGGAGTACAGTGGAGCACAGTAGAGGTGGAGTACAGTAGAGTACAGTAGAGGTAGAGTACAGTGGAGCACAGTAGAGGTAGAGTACAGTGGAGTACAGTGGAGTACAGTAGAGGTGCAGTACTGTAGAGTACAGTAGAGGTGGAGAACAGTACAGTACAGTAGAGGTAGAGTACAGTGGAGTACAGTAGAGGTAGAGTACAGTAGAGCACAGTAGAGGTAGAATAAAGTGGAGTACAGTAGAGGTAGAGTACAGTGGAGTACAGTAGAGGTAGAGTACAGTGGGGTACAGTAGAGATAGAGTACAGTGGAGTACAGTAGAGATAGAGTACAGTCGAACACAGTAGAGATAGTGTAGTGGAGTATAGTAGAGGTAGAGTACAGTGGAGTACAGTAGAGGTAGAGTACAGTGGAGTACAGTAGAGGTAGACTAGAGTGGAGCACATTAGAGGTGGAGTAGAGTAGAGTACAGTAGAGGTAGAGTACAGTGGAGTACAGTAGAAGTAGAGTACAGTGGAGCACAGTAGAGGTAGAGTAGAGTGGAGTACAGTAGAGGTAGAGTACAGTGGAGTACAGTAGAGGTAGAGTACAGTGGAGTAGAGTAGAGATAGAGTACAGTGGAGCACAGTAGAGGTAGAGTACAGTGGAGTATTGTTGAGGTAGACTACAGTGGAGTACAGTAGAGATAGAGTACAGTAGAGCAGAGTAGAGGTAGAGTACAGTGGAGTACAGTAGAGGTAGAGCACAGTAGAGCAGAGTAGAGGTAGAGTACAGTGGAGTACAGTAGAGGTAGAGTAGAGTGGAGCACATTAGAGGTGGAGTAGAGTAGAGCACAGTAGAGTACAGTACAGTACAGTAGAGGTAGAGTACAGTGGAGTACAGTAGAGGTAGAGTACAGTAGAGCACAGTAGAGGTAGAATACAGTGGAGTACAGTAGAGGTAGAGTACAGTGGAGTACAGTAGAGGTAGAGTACATTGGAGTACAGTAGAGATAGAGTACAGTGGAGCACAGTAGAGGTAGAGTACAGTGGAGCACAGTAGAGGTAGAGTACAGTGGAGCACAGTAGAGGTAGAGTACAGTGGAGCACAGTAGAGGTAGAGTACAGTGGAGTATAGTAGAGGTAGAGTACTGTAGAGCACAGTAGAGATAGAGTACAGTAGAGCACAGTAGAGGTAGAGTACAGTGGAGCACAGTAGAGGAAGAGGACAGTGTAGTACAGTAGAGATAGAGTACAGTCGAACACAGTAGAGATAAGTGTAGTGGAGTATAGTAGAGGTAGAGTACAGTGGAGTACAGTAGAGGTAGAGTAGAGTGGAGCACATTAGAGGTGGAGTAGAGTAGAGTACAGTAGAGGTAGAGTACAGTGGAGTACAGTAGAAGTAGAGTACAGTGGAGCACAGTAGAGGTAGAGTAGAGTGGAGTACAGTAGAGGTAGAGTACAGTGGAGCACAGTAGAGGTAGAGTACAGTGGAGTACAGTGGAGCACAGTAGAGGTGGAGTACAGTAGAGTACAGTAGAGGTAGAGTACAGTGGAGTACAGTAGAGGTAGAGTACAGTGGAGTAGAGTAGAGATAGAGTACATTGGAGCACAGTAGAGGTAGAGTACAGTGGAGCACAGTAGAGGTAGAGTACAGTGGAGCACAGTAGAGGTAGAGTACAGTGGAGCACAGTAGATATAGAGTACAGTGGAGCACAGTAGAGGTAGAGTACAGTGGAGCACAGTAGAGGTAGAGTACAGTGGAGCACAGTAGAGGTAGAGTACAGTGGAGTACAGTAGAGGTAGAGTACAGTGGAGTACAGTAGAGGTAGAGTACAGTGGAGTACAGTAGAGGTAGAGTACAGTGGAGCACAGTAGAGGTAGAGTACAGTGGAGTACAGTAGAGGTAGAGTACAGTAGAGCAGGGTAGAGGTAGAATACAGTGAAGTACAGTAGAGGTAGATTACAGTGGAGTACAGTAGAGGTAGAGTACAGTGGAGTACAGTAGAGGTAGAGTACAGTGGAGCACAGTAGAGGTAGAGTACAGTGGAGTACAGTAGAGCTAGAGTACAGTGGAGTACAGTGGAGCACAGTAGAGGTAGAGTACAGTGGAGTACAGTAGAGGTAGAGTACAGTAGAGCAGGGTAGAGGTAGAATACAGTGAAGTACAGTAGAGGTAGATTACAGTGGAGTACAGTAGAGGTAGAGTACAGTGGAGTACAGTAGAGGTAGAGTACAGTGGAGCACAGTAGAGGTAGAGTACAGTGGAGCACAGTAGAGCTAGAGTACAGTGGAGTACAGTGGAGCACAGTAGAGGTGGAGTACAGTAGAGTAGAGTATAGGTTGAGTACAGTGGAGTACAGTAGAGATAGAGTAGAGTGGAGTAGAGTAGAGATAAAGTACAGTGGATTAGAGTAGAGATAGAGTACAGTGGAGTATAGTTGAGGTAGAGTACAGTGGAGCACAGTAGAGGTAGAGTACAGTGGAGTATAGTTGAGGTAGACTACAGTGGAGTACAGTAGAGGTAGAGTACAGTGGAGCACAGTAGAGATAGTGTACAGTAGAGCAGAGTAGAGGTAGAGTACAGTGGAGTACAGTAGAGGTAGAGTACAGTGGAGCACTGTAGAGGTGGAGTACAGTGGAGTACTGTAGAGGTAGAGTACAGTGGAGCACAGTAGAGATAGAGTACAGTAGAGCACAGTAGAGGTAGAGTACAGTGGAGTATAGTAGAGGTAGAGTACAGTGGAGTATAGTTGAAGTAGACTACAGTGGAGCACAGTAGATGTAGAGTACAGTGGAGTACAGTAGAGGTAGAGTACAGTGGAGTACAGTAGAGGTAGTGTACAGTGGAGCACAGTAGAGGTAGAGTACAGTGGAGCACAGTAGAGGTAGAGTACAGTGGAGCACAGTAGAGAAGGAGTAGAGTAGAGCAGAGTAGAGGTAGAGTACATTGGAGTACAGTAGAGGTAGAGTCCAGTGGAGCACTGTAGAGGTGGAGTACAGTGGAGTACAGTAGAGGTAGAGTACAGTGGAGCACAGTAGAGATAGAGTACAGTAGAGCACAGTAGAGGTAGAGTACAGTGGAGCACAGTAGAGGTAGAGTACAGTGGAGTATAGTAGAGGTAGACTACAGTGGAGTACAGTAGAGGTAGAGTACAGTGGAGTACACTAGAGGTAGAGTACAGTGGAGCACAGTAGAGGTAGAGTACAGTGGAGTATAGTTGAGGTAGACTACAGTGGAGTACAGTAGAGGTAGAGTAGAGTGGAGCACAGTAGAGATAGAGTACAGTAGAGCAGAGTAGAGGTAGAGTACAGTGGAGTACAGTAGAGGTAGAGCACAGTGGAGCACTGTAGAGGTAGAGTACAGTGGAGTACAGTAGAGATAGAGTACAGTGGAGCACAGTAGAGATAGAGTGCAGTAGAGCACGATAGAGGTAGAGTACAGCTGAGCAGTAGAGATAAGTGTAGCGGAGTATAGTAGAGGTAGAGTACAGTGGAGTACAGTAGAGGTAGAGTACAGTGGAGTACAGTAGAGGTAGAGTAGAGTGGAGCACATTAGAGGTGGAGTAGAGTAGAGCACAGTAGAGGTAGAGTACAGTGGAGTACAGTAGAAGTAGAGTACAGTGGAGCACAGTAGAGGTAGAGTAGAGTGGAGTACAGTAGAGGTAGAGTACAGTGGAGTACAGTAGAGGTAGAGTACAGTGGAGTAGAGTAGAGATAGAGTAGAGTGGAGCACAGCAGAGGTAGAGTACAGTGGAGATAGAGTACAGTAGAGCACAGTAGAGGTAGAGTACAGTGGAGCACAGTAGAGGAAGAGGACAGTGTAGTAGAGGAGATAGAGTACAGTCGAACACAGTAGAGATAAGTGTAGTGGAGTATAGTAGAGGTAGAGTACAGTGGAGTACAGTAGAGGTAGAGTAGAGCGGAGCACATTAGAGGTGGAGTAGAGTAGAGTACAGTAGAGGTAGAGTACAGTGGAGTACAGTAGAAGTAGAGTACAGTGGAGCACAGTAGAGGCAGAGTAGAGTGGAGTACAGTAGAGGTAGTGTACAGTGGAGTACAGTAGAGGTAGAGTACAGTGGAGTAGAGTAGAGATAGAGTAGAGTGGAGCACAGCAGAGGTAGAGTACAGTGGATCACAGTAGAGATAGAGTACAGTGGAGTACAGTTGAGCACAGTAGAGGTATAGTACAGTGGAGCACAGTAGCGATAGATTACAGTGGAGTACAGTAGAGATAGAGTACAGTGGAGTACAGTAGAGGTAGAGTACAGTGGAGCACAGTAGAGATAGAGTACAGTGGAGCACAGTAGAGGTAGAGTACAGTGGAGCACAGTAGAGGTAGAGTACAGTGGAGCACAGTAGAGGTAGAGTACAGTGGAGTACAGTAGAGGTATAGTACAGTGGAGTACAGTAGAGATAGAGTACAGTGGAGCACAGTAGAGGTAGAGTACAGTGGAGTACAGTGGAGCACAGTAGAGGTGGAGTACAGTAGAGTACAGTAGAGGTAGAGTACAATGGAGCACAGTAGAGGTAGAATACAGTGGAGTACAGTGGAGTACAGTAGAGGTGGAGTACAGTAGAGTACAGTAGAGGTAGAGAACAGTACAGTACAGTAGAGGTAGAGTACAGTGGAGTACAGTAGAGGTAGAGTACAGTAGAGCACAGTAGAGGTAGAATACAGTGGAGTACAGTAGAGGTAGAGTACAGTGGAGTACAGTAGAGGTAGAGTACAGTGGAGTACAGTAGAGATAGAGTACAGTACAGTACAGTAGAGGTAGAGTACAGTGGAGTACAGTAGAGGTAGAGTACAGTAGAGCACAGTAGAGGTAGAATACAGTGGAGTACAGTAGAGGTAGAGTACAGTGGAGTACAGTAGAGGTAGAGTACAGTGGAGTACAGTAGAGATAGAGTACAGTGGAGCACAGTAGAGGTAGAGTACAGTGGAGCACAGTAGAGGTAGAGTACAGTGGAGTACAGTAGAGGTAGAGTACAGTGGAGCACAGTAGAGGTAGAGTACAGTGGAGTACAGTGGAGCACAGTAGAGGTGGAGTACAGTGGAGCACAATAGAGGTAGAGTACAGTGGAGTACAGTGGAGTACATTAGATGTGGAGTACAGTAGAGTACAGTAGAGGTAGAGAACAGTACAGTACAGTAGAGGTAGAGTACAGTGGAGTACACTAGAGGTAGAGTAGAGTAGAGCACAGTAGAGGTAGAATACAGTGGAGTACAGTAGAGGTAGAGTACAGTGGAGTACAGTAGAGGTAGAGTACAGTGGAGCACAGTAGAGATAGAGTACAGTAGAGCAGAGTAGAGGTAGAGTAAAGTGGAGTACAGTAGAGGTAGAGCACAGTGGAGCACTGTAGAGGTAGAGTACAGTGGAGTATTGTTGAGGTAGACTACAGTGGAGTACAGTAGAGATAGAGTACAGTAGAGCAGAGTAGAGGTAGAGTACAGTGGAGTACAGTAGAGGTAGAGCACAGTAGAGCAGACTAGAGATAGAGTAAAGTGGAGTACAGTAGAGGTATAGCACAGTGGAGCACTGTAGAGGTAGAGTACAGTGGAGTACAGTAGAGATAGAGTACAGTGGAGCACAGTAGAGGTAGAGTACAGTGGAGCACAGTAGAGGTAGAGTACAGTGGAGCACAGTAGAGGTAGAGTACAGTGGAGTACAGTAGAGGTAGAGTACAGTGGAGTACAGTAGAGGTAGAGTACAGTGGAGCACAGTAGAGGTAGAGTACAGTGGAGTACAGTGGAGCACAGTAGAGGTGGAGTACAGTAGAGTACAGTAGAGGTAGAGTACAATGGAGCACAGTAGAGGTAGAGTACAGTGGAGTACAGTAGAGGTGGAGTACAGTAGAGTACAGTAGAGGTAGAGAACAGTACAGTACAGTAGAGGTAGAGTACAGTGGAGTACAGTAGAGGTAGAGTACAGTAGAGCACAGTAGAGGTAGAATACAGTGGAGTACAGTAGAGGTAGAGTACAGTGGAGTACATTAGAGGTAGAGTACAGTGGAGTACAGTAGAGGTAGAGTACAGTACAGTACAGTAGAGGTAGAGTACAGTGGAGTACAGTAGAGGTAGAGTACAGTAGAGCACAGTAGAGGTAGAATACAGTGGAGTACAGTAGAGGTAGAGTACAGTGGAGTACAGTAGAGGTAGAGTACAGTGGAGTACAGTAGAGATAGAGTACAGTGGAGCACAGTAGAGGTAGAGTACAGTGGAGCACAGTAGAGGTAGAGTAAAGTGGAGTATTGTTGAGGTAGACTACAGTGGAGTACAGTAGAGATAGAGTACAGTAGAGCAGAGTAGAGGTAGAGTACAGTGGAGTACAGTAGAGGTAGAGCACAGTAGAGCAGAGTAGAGGTAGAGTACAGTGGAGTACACTAGAGGTAGAGTACAGTGGAGCACAGTAGAGGTAGAGTACAGTGGAGTACAGTAGAGGTAGAGTACAGTGGAGTACAGTAGAGGTAGAGTACAGTGGAGCACAGTAGAGGTAGAGTACAGTGGAGTACAGTAGAGGTAGAGCACAGTGGAGTACAGTAGAGGTAGAGTACAGTAGAGCACAGTAGAGGTAGAATACAGTGGAGTACAGTAGAGGTAGAGTACAGTGGAGTACAGTAGAGGTAGAGTACAGTGGAGTACAGTAGAGATAGAGTACAGTGGAGCACAGTAGAGGTAGAGTACAGTGGAGCACAGTAGAGGTAGAGTACAGTGGAGTATTGTTGAGGTAGACTACAGTGGAGTACAGTAGAGATAGAGTACAGTAGAGCAGAGTAGAGGTAGAGTACAGTGGAGTACAGTAGAGGTAGAGCACAGTAGAGCAGAGTAGAGGTAGAGTACAGTGGAGTACACTAGAGGTAGAGTACAGTGGAGCACAGTAGAGGTAGAGCACAGTGGAGTACAGTAGAGGTAGAGTACAGTGGAGCACAGTAGAGGTAGAGTACAGTGGAGTACAGTAGAGGTAGAGTACAGTGGAGTACAGTAGAGGTAGAGTACAGTGGAGTACAGTAGACGTAGAGTACAGTGGAGCACAGTAGAGGTAGAGTACAGTGGAGTACAGTAGAGGTAGAGCACAGTGGAGTACAGTAGAGGTAGAGTACAGTGGAGTACAGTAGAGGTAGAGTACAGTGGAGTACAGTAGAGGTAGAGCACTGTAGAGCAGAGTAGAGGTAGAGTACAGTGGAGTACAGTAGAGGTAGAGTACAGTGGAGTACAGTAGAGGTAGAGTACAGTGGAGTACAGTAGAGGTAGAGTACAGTGGAGTACAGTAGAGGTAGAGTACAGTGGAGCACAGTAGAGGTAGAGTACAGTGGAGTACAGTAGAGGTAGAGCACAGTGGAGTACACTAGAGGTAGAGTACAGTGGAGTACAGTAGAGGTAGAGTACAGTGGAGTACAGTAGAGGTAGAGCACAGTAGAGCAGAGTAGAGGTAGAGTACAGTGGAGTACACTAGAGGTAGAGTACAGTGGAGCACAGTAGAGGTAGAGTACAGTGGAGTATAGTTGAGGTAGACTACAGTGGAATACAGTAGAGGTAGAGTAGAGTGGAGCACAGTAGAGATAGAGTACAGTAGAGCAGAGTAGAGGTAGAGTACAGTGGAGTACAGTAGAGGTAGAGCACAGTGGAGCACTGTAGAGGTAGAGTACAGTGGAGTACAGTAGAGATAGAGTACAGTGGAGCACAGTAGAGATAGAGTGCAGTAGAGCACAGTAGAGGTAGAGTACAGCTGAGCAGTAGAGATAAGTGTAGTGGAGTATAGTAGAGGTAGAGTACAGTGGAGTACAGTAGAGGTAGAGTACAGTGGAGTACAGTAGAGGTAGAGTAGAGTGGAGCACATTAGAGGTGGAGTAGAGTAGAGTACAGTAGAGGTAGAGTACAGTGGAGTACAGTAGAGGTAGAGTACAGTACAGTACAGTAGAGGTAGAGTACAGTGGAGTACAGTAGAGGTAGAGTACAGTAGAGCACAGTAGAGGTAGAATACAGTGGAGTACAGTAGAGGTAGAGTACAGTGGAGTACAGTAGAGGTAGAGTACATTGGAGTACAGTAGAGATAGAGTACAGTGGAGCACAGTAGAGGTAGAGTACAGTGGAGCACAGTAGAGGTAGAGTACAGTGGAGCACAGTAGAGGTAGAGTACAGTGGAGCACAGTAGAGGTAGAGTACAGTGGAGTATAGTAGAGGTAGAGTACTGTAGAGCACAGTAGAGATAGAGTACAGTAGAGCACAGTAGAGGTAGAGTACAGTGGAGCACAGTAGAGGAAGAGGACAGTGTAGTACAGTAGAGATAGAGTACAGTCGAACACAGTAGAGATAAGTGTTATGGAGTATAGTAGAGGTAGAGTACAGTGGAGTACAGTAGAGGTAGAGTAGAGTGGAGCACATTAGAGGTGGAGTAGAGTAGAGTACAGTAGAGGTAGAGTACAGTGGAGTACAGTAGAAGTAGAGTACAGTGGAGCACAGTAGAGGTAGAGTACAGTAGAGTACAGTAGAGGTAGAGTACAGTGGAGCACAGTAGAGGTAGAGTACAGTGGAGTACAGTGGAGTACAGTAGAGGTGCAGTACTGTAGAGTACAGTAGAGGTGGAGAACAGTACAGTACAGTAGAGGTAGAGTACAGTGGAGTACAGTAGAGGTAGAGTACAGTAGAGCACAGTAGAGGTAGAATAAAGTGGAGTACAGTAGAGGTAGAGTACAGTGGAGTACAGTAGAGGTAGAGTACAGTGGAGTACAGTAGAGATAGAGTACAGTGGAGTACAGTAGAGATAGAGTACAGTCGAAAACAGTAGAGATAAGTGTAGTGGAGTATAGTAGAGGTAGAGTACAGTGGAGTACAGTAGAGGTAGAGTACAGTGGAGTACAGTAGAGGTAGAGTAGAGTGGAGCACATTAGAGGTGGAGTAGAGTAGAGTACAGTAGAGGTAGAGTACAGTGGAGTACAGTAGAAGTAGAGTACAGTGGAGCACAGTAGAGGTAGAGTAGAGTGGAGTACAGTAGAGGTAGAGTACAGTGGAGCACAGTAGAGGTAGAGTACAGTGGAGTACAGTGGAGCACAGTAGAGGTGGAGTACAGTAGAGTACAGTAGAGGTAGAGTACAGTGGAGCACAGTAGAGGTAGAGTACAGTGGAGTACAGTGGAGTACAGTAGAGGTGCAGTACTGTAGAGTACAGTAGAGGTGGAGAACAGTACAGTACAGTAGAGGTAGAGTACAGTGGAGTACAGTAGAGGTAGAGTACAGTAGAGCACAGTAGAGGTAGAATAAAGTGGAGTACAGTAGAGGTAGAGTACAGTGGAGTACAGTAGAGGTAGAGTACAGTGGAGTACAGTAGAGATAGAGTACAGTGGAGTACAGTAGAGATAGAGTACAGTCGAACACAGTAGAGATAAGTGTAGTGGAGTATAGTAGAGGTAGAGTACAGTGGAGTACAGTAGAGGTAGAGTACAGTGGAGTACAGTAGAGGTAGAGTAGAGTGGAGCACATTAGAGGTGGAGTAGAGTAGAGTACAGTAGAGGTAGAGTACAGTGGAGTACAGTAGAAGTAGAGTACAGTGGAGCACAGTAGAGGTAGAGTAGAGTGGAGTACAGTAGAGGTAGAGTACAGTGGAGTACAGTAGAGGTAGAGTACAGTGGAGTAGAGTAGAGATAGAGTACAGTGGAGCACAGTAGAGGTAGAGTACAGTGGAGTATTGTTGCGGTAGACTACAGTGGAGTACAGTAGAGATAGAGTACAGTAGAGCAGAGTAGAGGTAGAGTACAGTGGAGTACAGTAGAGGTAGAGCACAGTAGAGGTGAGTAGAGGTAGAGTACAGTGGAGTACAGTAGAGGTATAGCACAGTGGAGCACTGTAGAGGTAGAGTACAGTGGAGTACAGTAGAGATAGAGTACAGAGGAGCACAGTAGAGGTAGAGTACAGTGGAGCACAGTAGAGGTAGAGTACAGTGGAGCACAGTAGAGGTAGAGTACAGTGGAGTACAGTAGAGGTAGAGTACAGTGGAGTTCAGTAGAAGTAGAGTACAGTGGAGCACAGTAGAGGTAGAGTACAGTGGAGTAAGGTGGAGCACAGTAGAGGTAGAGTACAGAGGAGTACAGTAGAGGTAGAGTACAGTGGAGTACAGTAGAGGTAGAGTACAGTGGAGTACAGTAGACGTAGAGTACAGTGGAGCACAGTAGAGGTAGAGTACAGTGGAGTACAGTAGAGGTAGAGCACAGTGGAGTACAGTAGAGGTAGAGTACAGTGGAGTACAGTAGAGGTAGAGTACAGTGGAGTACAGTAGAGGTAGAGCACAGTAGAGCAGAGTAGAGGTAGAGTACAGTGGAGTACAGTAGAGGTAGAGTACAGTGGAGTACAGTAGAGGTAGAGTACAGTGGAGTACAGTAGAGGTAGAGTACAGTGGAGTACAGTAGAGGTAGAGTACAGTGGAGCACAGTAGAGGTAGAGTACAGTGGAGTACAGTAGAGGTAGAGCACAGTGGAGTACAGTAGAGGTAGAGTACAGTGGAGTACAGTAGAGGTAGAGTACAGTGGAGTACAGTAGAGATAGAGTACAGTGGAGTACAGTAGAGATAGAGTACAGTCGAACACAGTAGAGATAAGTGTAGTGGAGTATAGTAGAGGTAGAGTACAGTGGAGTACAGTAGAGGTAGAGTACAGTGGAGTACAGTAGAGGTAGAGTAGAGTGGAGCACATTAGAGGTGGAGTAGAGTAGAGTACAGTAGAGGTAGAGTACAGTGGAGTACAGTAGAAGTAGAGTACAGTGGAGCACAGTAGAGGTAGAGTAGAGTGGAGTACAGTAGAGGTAGAGTACAGTGGAGTACAGTAGAGGTAGAGTACAGTGGAGTAGAGTAGAGATAGAGTACAGTGGAGCACAGTAGAGGTAGAGTACAGTGGAGTATTGTTGAGGTAGACTACAGTGGAGTACAGTAGAGATAGAGTACAGTAGAGCAGAGTAGAGGTAGAGTACAGTGGAGTACAGTAGAGGTAGAGCACAGTAGAGCAGAGTAGAGGTAGAGTACAGTGGAGTACAGTAGAGGTATAGCACAGTGGAGCACTGTAGAGGTAG
Source organism: Tiaroga cobitis (assembly GCA_030578255.1). Lineage (NCBI taxonomy): Eukaryota > Metazoa > Chordata > Actinopteri > Cypriniformes > Leuciscidae > Tiaroga > Tiaroga cobitis. The sequence goes on along the minus strand of CM060610.1, from coordinate 37,912,412 downwards.
AGTACAGTGGAGTACAGTAGAGATAGAGTACAGAGGAGCACAGTAGAGGTAGAGTACAGTGGAGCACAGTAGAGGTAGAGTACAGTGGAGCACAGTAGAGGTAGAGTACAGTGGAGTACAGTAGAGGTAGAGTACAGTGGAGTTCAGTAGAAGTAGAGTACAGTGGAGCACAGTAGAGGTAGAGTACAGTGGAGTAAGGTGGAGCACAGTAGAGGTAGAGTACAGAGGAGTACAGTAGAGGTAGAGTACAGTGGAGTACAGTAGAGGTAGAGTACAGTGGAGTACAGTAGACGTAGAGTACAGTGGAGCACAGTAGAGGTAGAGTACAGTGGAGTACAGTAGAGGTAGAGCACAGTGGAGTACAGTAGAGGTAGAGTACAGTGGAGTACAGTAGAGGTAGAGTACAGTGGAGTACAGTAGAGGTAGAGCACAGTAGAGCAGAGTAGAGGTAGAGTACAGTGGAGTACAGTAGAGGTAGAGTACAGTGGAGTACAGTAGAGGTAGAGTACAGTGGAGTACAGTAGAGGTAGAGTACAGTGGAGTACAGTAGAGGTAGAGTACAGTGGAGCACAGTAGAGGTAGAGTACAGTGGAGTACAGTAGAGGTAGAGCACAGTGGAGTACAGTAGAGGTAGAGTACAGTGGAGTACAGTAGAGGTAGAGTACAGTGGAGTACAGTAGAGGTAGAGCACAGTAGAGCAGAGTAGAGGTAGAGTACAGTGGAGTACACTAGAGGTAGAGTACAGTGGAGCACAGTAGAGGTAGAGTACAGTGGAGTATAGTTGAGGTAGACTACAGTGGAGTACAGTAGAGGTAGAGTAGAGTGGAGCACAGTAGAGATAGAGTACAGTAGAGCAGAGTAGAGGTAGAGTACAGTGGAGTACAGTAGAGGTAGAGCACAGTGGAGCACTGTAGAGGTAGAGTACAGTGGAGTACAGTAGAGATAGAGTACAGTGGAGCACAGTAGAGATAGAGTGCAGTAGAGCACAGTAGAGGTAGAGTACAGCTGAGCAGTAGAGATAAGTGTAGTGGAGTATAGTAGAGGTAGAGTACAGTGGAGTACAGTAGAGGTAGAGTAAAGTGGAGTACAGTAGAGGTAGAGTACAGTACAGTACAGTAGAGGTAGAGTACAGTGGAGTACAGTAGAGGTAGAGTACAGTAGAGCACAGTAGAGGTAGAATACAGTGGAGTACAGTAGAGGTAGAGTACAGTGGAGTACAGTAGAGGTAGAGTACATTGGAGTACAGTAGAGATAGAGTACAGTGGAGCACAGTAGAGGTAGAGTACAGTGGAGCACAGTAGAGGTAGAGTACAGTGGAGCACAGTAGAGGTAGAGTACAGTGGAGCACAGTAGAGGTAGAGTACAGTGGAGTATAGTAGAGGTAGAGTACTGTCGAACACAGTAGAGATAAGTGTAGTGGAGTATAGTAGAGGTAGAGTACAGTGGAGCACAGTAGAGGAAGAGGACAGTGTAGTACAGTAGAGATAGAGTACAGTCGAACACAGTAGAGATAAGTGTAGTGGAGTATAGTAGAGGTAGAGTACAGTGGAGTACAGTAGAGGTAGAGTAGAGTGGAGCACATTAGAGGTGGAGTAGAGTAGAGTACAGTAGAGGTAGAGTACAGTGGAGTACAGTAGAAGTAGAGTACAGTGGAGCACAGTAGAGGTAGAGTAGAGTGGAGTACAGTAGAGGTATAGTACAGTGGAGCACAGTAGAGGTAGAGTACAGTGGAGTACAGTGGAGCACAGTAGAGGTGGAGTACAGTAGAGTACAGTAGAGGTAGAGTACAGTGGAGCACAGTAGAGGTAGAGTACAGTGGAGTACAGTGGAGTACAGTAGAGGTGCAGTACTGTAGAGTACAGTAGAGGTGGAGAACAGTACAGAACAGTACAGGTAGAGTACAGTGGAGTACAGTAGAGGTAGAGTACAGTAGAGCACAGTAGAGGTAGAATAAAGTGGAGTACAGTAGAGGTAGAGTACAGTGGAGTACAGTAGAGGTAGAGTACAGTGGAGTACAGTAGAGATAGAGTACAGTGGAGTACAGTAGAGATAGAGTACAGTCGAACACAGTAGAGATAAGTGTAGTGGAGTATAGTAGAGGTAGAGTACAGTGGAGTACAGTAGAGGTAGAGTAGAGCGGAGCACATTAGAGGTGGAGTAGAGTAGAGTACAGTAGAGGTAGAGTACAGTGGAGTACAGTAGAAGTAGAGTACAGTGGAGCACAGTAGAGGTAGAGTAGAGTGGAGTACAGTAGAGGTAGTGTACAGTGGAGTACAGTAGAGGTAGAGTACAGTGGAGTAGAGTAGAGATAGAGTAGAGTGGAGCACAGCAGAGGTAGAGTACAGTGGATCACAGTAGAGATAGAGTACAGTGGAGTACAGTTGAGCACAGTAGAGGTATAGTACAGTGGAGCACAGTAGCGATAGATTACAGTGGAGTACAGTAGAGATAGAGTACAGTGGAGTACAGTAGAGGTAGAGTACAGTGGAGCACAGTAGAGATAGAGTACAGTGGAGCACAGTAGAGGTAGAGTACAGTGGAGCACAGTAGAGGTAGAGTACAGTGGAGCACAGTAGAGGTAGAGTACAGTGGAGTACAGTAGAGGTATAGTACAGTGGAGTACAGTAGAGGTAGAGTACAGTGGAGCACAGTAGAGGTAGAGTACAGTGGAGTACAGTGGAGCACAGTAGAGGTGGAGTACAGTAGAGTACAGTAGAGGTAGAGTACAATGGAGCACAGTTGAGGTAGAATACAGTGGAGTACAGTGGAGTACAGTAGAGGTGGAGTACAGTAGAGCACAGTAGAGGTAGAATACAGTGGAGTACAGTAGAGGTAGAGTACAGTGGAGTACAGTAGAGGTAGAGTACAGTGGAGTACAGTAGAGGTAGAGTACAGTACAGTACAGTAGAGGTAGAGTACAGTAGAGTACAGTAGAGGTAGAATACAGTGGAGTACAGTAGAGGTAGAGTACAGTGGAGTACAGTAGAGGTAGAGTACAGTGGAGTACAGTAGAGATAGAGTACAGTGGAGCACAGTAGAGGTAGAGTACAGTGGAGCACAGTAGAGGTAGAGTACAGTGGAGCACAGTAGAGGTAGAGTACAGTGGAGTACAGTAAAGGTAGAGTACAGTGGAGTACAGTAGAGGTAGAGTACAGTGGAGTACAGTAGAGGTAGAGTACAGTGGAGTACAGTAGAGGTAGAGTACAGTGGAGTACAGTAGAGATAGAGTACAGTGGAGCACAGTAGAGGTAGAGTACAGTGGAGCACAGTAGAGGTAGAGTACAGTGGAGCACAGTAGAGATAGAGTACAGTGGAGCACAGTAGAGGTAGAGTACAGTGGAGCACAGTAGAGGTAGAGTACAGTGGAGCACAGTAGTGGTAGAGTACAGTGGAGTACAGTAGAGGTAGAGTACAGTGGAGTACAGTAGAGGTAGAGTACAGTGGAGCACAGTAGAGATAGAGTACAGTGGAGCACAGTAGAGGTAGAGTACAGTGGAGCACAGTAGAGGTAGAGTACAGTGGAGCACAGTAGAGGTAGAGTACAGTGGAGTACAGCAGAGGTAGAGTACAGTGGAGTACAGTAGAGGTAGAGTACAGTGGAGCACAGTAGAGGTAGAGTACAGTGGAGTACAGTGGAGCACAGTAGAGGTGGAGTACAGTGGAGCACAATAGAGGTAGAGTACAGTGGAGTACAGTGGAGTACATTAGATGTGGAGTACAGTAGAGTACAGTAGAGGTAGAGAACAGTACAGTACAGTAGAGGTAGAGTACAGTGGAGTACACTAGAGGTAGAGTAGAGTAGAGCACAGTAGAGGTAGAATACAGTGGAGTACAGTAGAGGTAGAGTACAGTGGAGTACAGTAGAGGTAGAGTACAGTGGAGTACAGTAGAGGTAGAGTACAGTAGAGTACAGTAGAGGTAGAGTACAGTGGAGCACAGTAGAGGTAGAGTACAGTGGAGTACAGTGGAGTACAGTAGAGGTGGAGTACAGTAGAGTACAATAGAGGTAGAGAACAGTACAGTAGAGTAGAGGTAGAGTACAGTGGAGTACAGTACAGTACAGTAGAGGTAGAGTACAGTGGAGTACAGTAGAGGTAGAGTACAGTAGAGCACAGTAGAGGTAGAATACAGTGGAGTACAGTAGAGGTAGAGTACAGTGGAGTACAGTAGAGGTAGAGTACATTGGAGTACAGTAGAGATAGAGTACAGTGGAGCACAGTAGAGGTAGAGTACAGTGGAGCACAGTAGAGGTAGAGTACAGTGGAGTATTGTTGAGGTAGACTACAGTGGAGTACAGTAGAGATAGAGTACAGTAGAGCAGAGTAGAGGTAGAGTACAGTGGAGTACAGTAGAGGTAGAGCACAGTAGAGCAGAGTAGAGGTAGAGTACAGTGGAGCACAGTAGAGGTAGAGTAGAGTGGAGCACAGTAGAGGTAGAGTAGAGTGGAGTACAGTAGAGGTAGAGTACAGTGGAGCACAGTAGAGGTAGAGTACAGTGGAGTACAGTGGAGCACTGTAGAGGTGGAGTACAGTAGAGTACAGTAGAGGTAGAGTACAGTGGAGCACAGTAGAGGTAGAGTGCAGTGGAGTACAGTGGAGTACAGTAGAGGTGCAGTACTGTAGAGTACAGTAGAGGTGGAGAACAGTACAGTACAGTAGAGGTAGAGTACAGTGGAGTACAGTAGAGGTAGAGTACAGTAGAGCACAGTAGAGGTAGAACAAAGTGGAGTACAGTAGAGGTAGAGTACAGTGGAGTACAGTAGAGGTAGAGTACAGTGGAGTACAGTAGAGATAGAGTACAGTGGAGTACAGTAGAGATAGAGTACAGTCGAACACAGTAGAGATAAGTGTAGTGGAGTATAGTAGAGGTAGAGTACAGTGGAGTACAGTAGAGGTAGAGTACAGTGGAGTACAGTAGAGGTAGACTAGAGTGGAGCACATTAGAGGTGGAGTAGAGTAGAGTACAGTAGAGGTAGAGTACAGTGGAGTACAGTAGAAGTAGAGTACAGTGGAGCACAGTAGAGGTAGAGTAGAGTGGAGTACAGTAGAGGTAGAGTACAGTGGAGTACAGTAGAGGTAGAGTACAGTGGAGTAGAGTAGAGATAGAGTACAGTGGAGCACAGTAGAGGTAGAGTACAGTGGAGTATTGTTGAGGTAGACTACAATGGAGTACAGTAGAGATAGAGTACAGTAGAGCAGAGTAGAGGTAGAGTACAGTGGAGTACAGTAGAGGTAGAGCACAGTAGAGCAGAGTAGAGGTAGAGTACAGTGGAGTACAGTAGAGGTATAGCAAAGTGGAGCACTGTAGAGGTAGAGTACAGTGGAGTACAGTAGAGATAGAGTACAGAGGAGCACAGTAGAGGTAGAGTACAGTGGAGCACAGTAGAGGTAGAGTACAGTGGAGCACAGTAGAGGTAGAGTACAGTGGAGTACAGTAGAGGTAGAGTACAGTGGAGTTCAGTAGAAGTAGAGTACAGTGGAGCACAGTAGAGGTAGAGTACAGTGGAGTACAGTGGAGCACAGTAGAGGTGGAGTACAGTAGAGTACAGTAGAGGCAGAGTACAGTGGAGCACAGTAGAGGTAGAGTACAGTGGAGTACAGTGGAGTACAGTAGAGGTGGAGTACAGTAGAGTACAGTAGAGGTAGAGAACAGTACAGTACAGTAGAGGTAGAGTACAGTGGAGTACAGTAGAGGTAGAGTACAGTAGAGCACAGTAGAGGTAGAATACAGTGGAGTACAGTAGAGGTAGAGTAGAGTGGAGTACAGTAGAGGTAGAGTACAGTAGAGTACAGTAGAGGTAGAGTACAGTACAGTACAGTAGAGGTAGAGTACAGTGGAGTACAGTAGAGGTAGAGTACAGTAGAGCACAGTAGAGGTAGAATACAGTGGAGTACAGTAGAGGTAGAGTACAGTGGAGTACAGTAGAGGTAGAGTACAGTGGAACACAGTAGAGATAGAGTACAGTGGAGCACAGTAGAGGTAGAGTACAGTGGAGCACAGTAGAGGTAGAGTACAGTGGAGCACAGTAGAGATAGAGTACAGTGGAGTACAGTAGAGGTAGAGTACAGTGGAGCACAGTAGAGGTAGAGTACAGTGGAGTATAGTAGAGGTAGAGTACTGTAGAGCACAGTAGAGATAGAGTACAGTAGAGCACAGTAGAGGTAGAGTACAGTGGAGCACAGTAGAGGAAGAGGACAGTGTAGTACAGTAGAGATAGAGTACAGTCGAACACAGTAGAGATAAGTGTAGTGGAGTATAGTAGAGGTAGAGTACAGTGGAGTACAGTAGAGGTAGAGTAGAGCGGAGCACATTAGAGGTGGAGTAGAGTGGAGTACAGTAGAGGTAGAGTACAGTGGAGCACAGTAGAGGTAGAGTACAGTGGAGTACAGTGGAGCACAGTAGAGGTGGAGTACAGTAGAGTACAGTAGAGGTAGAGTACAGTGGAGCACAGTAGAGGTAGAGTACAGTGGAGTACAGTGGAGTACAGTAGAGGTGCAGTACTGTAGAGTACAGTAGAGGTGGAGAACAGTACAGTACAGTAGAGGTAGAGTACAGTGGAGTACAGTAGAGGTAGAGTACAGTAGAGCACAGTAGAGGTAGAATAAAGTGGAGTACAATAGAGGTAGAGTACAGTGGAGTACAGTAGAGGTAGAGTACAGTGGGGTACAGTAGAGATAGAGTACAGTGGAGTACAGTAGAGATAGAGTACAGTCGAACACAGTAGAGATAGTGTAGTGGAGTATAGTAGAGGTAGAGTACAGTGGAGTACAGTAGAGGTAGAGTACAGTGGAGTACAGTAGAGGTAGACTAGAGTGGAGCACATTAGAGGTGGAGTAGAGTAGAGTACAGTAGAGGTAGAGTACAGTGGAGTACAGTAGAAGTAGAGTACAGAGGAGCACAGTAGAGGTAGAGTAGAGTGGAGTACAGTAGAGGTAGAGTACAGTGGAGTACAGTAGAGGTAGAGTACAGTGGAGTAGAGTAGAGATAGAGTACAGTGGAGCACAGTAGAGGTAGAGTACAGTGGAGTATTGTTGAGGTAGACTACAGTGGAGTACAGTAGAGATAGAGTACAGTAGAGCAGAGTAGAGGTAGAGTACAGTGGAGTACAGTAGAGGTAGAGCACAGTAGAGCAGAGTAGAGGTAGAGTACAGTGGAGTACAGTAGAGGTAGAGTAGAGTGGAGCACATTAGAGGTGGAGTAGAGTAGAGCACAGTAGAGTACAGTACAGTACAGTAGAGGTAGAGTACAGTGGAGTACAGTAGAGGTAGAGTACAGTAGAGCACAGTAGAGGTAGAATACAGTGGAGTACAGTAGAGGTAGAGTACAGTGGAGTACAGTAGAGGTAGAGTACATTGGAGTACAGTAGAGATAGAGTACAGTGGAGCACAGTAGAGGTAGAGTACAGTGGAGCACAGTAGAGGTAGAGTACAGTGGAGCACAGTAGAGGTAGAGTACAGTGGAGCACAGTAGAGGTAGAGTACAGTGGAGTATAGTAGAGGTAGAGTACTGTAGAGCACAGTAGAGATAGAGTACAGTAGAGCACAGTAGAGGTAGAGTACAGTGGAGCACAGTAGAGGTAGAGTACAGTGGAGTATTGTTGAGGTAGACTACAGTGGAGTACAGTAGAGATAGAGTACAGTAGAGCAGAGTAGAGGTAGAGTACAGTGGAGTACAGTAGAGGTAGAGCACAGTAGAGCAGAGTAGAGGTAGAGTACAGTGGAGTACAGTAGAGGTATAGCAAAGTGGAGCACTGTAGAGGTAGAGTACAGTGGAGTACAGTAGAGATAGAGTACAGAGGAGCACAGTAGAGGTAGAGTACAGTGGAGCACAGTAGAGGTAGAGTACAGTGGAGCACAGTAGAGGTAGAGTACAGTGGAGTACAGTAGAGGTAGAGTACAGTGGAGTTCAGTAGAAGTAGAGTACAGTGGAGCACAGTAGAGGTAGAGTACAGTGGAGTACAGTGGAGCACAGTAGAGGTGGAGTACAGTAGAGTACAGTAGAGGCAGAGTACAGTGGAGCACAGTAGAGGTAGAGTACAGTGGAGTACAGTGGAGTACAGTAGAGGTGGAGTACAGTAGAGTACAGTAGAGGTAGAGAACAGTACAGTACAGTAGAGGTAGAGTACAGTGGAGTACAGTAGAGGTAGAGTACAGTAGAGCACAGTAGAGGTAGAATACAGTGGAGTACAGTAGAGGTAGAGTAGAGTGGAGTACAGTAGAGGTAGAGTACAGTAGAGTACAGTAGAGGTAGAGTACAGTACAGTACAGTAGAGGTAGAGTACAGTGGAGTACAGTAGAGGTAGAGTACAGTAGAGCACAGTAGAGGTAGAATACAGTGGAGTACAGTAGAGGTAGAGTACAGTGGAGTACAGTAGAGGTAGAGTACAGTGGAACACAGTAGAGATAGAGTACAGTGGAGCACAGTAGAGGTAGAGTACAGTGGAGCACAGTAGAGGTAGAGTACAGTGGAGCACAGTAGAGATAGAGTACAGTGGAGTACAGTAGAGGTAGAGTACAGTGGAGCACAGTAGAGGTAGAGTACAGTGGAGTATAGTAGAGGTAGAGTACTGTAGAGCACAGTAGAGATAGAGTACAGTAGAGCACAGTAGAGGTAGAGTACAGTGGAGCACAGTAGAGGAAGAGGACAGTGTAGTACAGTAGAGATAGAGTACAGTCGAACACAGTAGAGATAAGTGTAGTGGAGTATAGTAGAGGTAGAGTACAGTGGAGTACAGTAGAGGTAGAGTAGAGCGGAGCACATTAGAGGTGGAGTAGAGTGGAGTACAGTAGAGGTAGAGTACAGTGGAGCACAGTAGAGGTAGAGTACAGTGGAGTACAGTGGAGCACAGTAGAGGTGGAGTACAGTAGAGTACAGTAGAGGTAGAGTACAGTGGAGCACAGTAGAGGTAGAGTACAGTGGAGTACAGTGGAGTACAGTAGAGGTGCAGTACTGTAGAGTACAGTAGAGGTGGAGAACAGTACAGTACAGTAGAGGTAGAGTACAGTGGAGTACAGTAGAGGTAGAGTACAGTAGAGCACAGTAGAGGTAGAATAAAGTGGAGTACAGTAGAGGTAGAGTACAGTGGAGTACAGTAGAGGTAGAGTACAGTGGGGTACAGTAGAGATAGAGTACAGTGGAGTACAGTAGAGATAGAGTACAGTCGAACACAGTAGAGATAGTGTAGTGGAGTATAGTAGAGGTAGAGTACAGTGGAGTACAGTAGAGGTAGAGTACAGTGGAGTACAGTAGAGGTAGACTAGAGTGGAGCACATTAGAGGTGGAGTAGAGTAGAGTACAGTAGAGGTAGAGTACAGTGGAGTACAGTAGAAGTAGAGTACAGTGGAGCACAGTAGAGGTAGAGTAGAGTGGAGTACAGTAGAGGTAGAGTACAGTGGAGTACAGTAGAGGTAGAGTACAGTGGAGTAGAGTAGAGATAGAGTACAGTGGAGCACAGTAGAGGTAGAGTACAGTGGAGTATTGTTGAGGTAGACTACAGTGGAGTACAGTAGAGATAGAGTACAGTAGAGCAGAGTAGAGGTAGAGTACAGTGGAGTACAGTAGAGGTAGAGCACAGTAGAGCAGAGTAGAGGTAGAGTACAGTGGAGTACAGTAGAGGTAGAGTAGAGTGGAGCACATTAGAGGTGGAGTAGAGTAGAGCACAGTAGAGTACAGTACAGTACAGTAGAGGTAGAGTACAGTGGAGTACAGTAGAGGTAGAGTACAGTAGAGCACAGTAGAGGTAGAATACAGTGGAGTACAGTAGAGGTAGAGTACAGTGGAGTACAGTAGAGGTAGAGTACATTGGAGTACAGTAGAGATAGAGTACAGTGGAGCACAGTAGAGGTAGAGTACAGTGGAGCACAGTAGAGGTAGAGTACAGTGGAGCACAGTAGAGGTAGAGTACAGTGGAGCACAGTAGAGGTAGAGTACAGTGGAGTATAGTAGAGGTAGAGTACTGTAGAGCACAGTAGAGATAGAGTACAGTAGAGCACAGTAGAGGTAGAGTACAGTGGAGCACAGTAGAGGAAGAGGACAGTGTAGTACAGTAGAGATAGAGTACAGTCGAACACAGTAGAGATAAGTGTAGTGGAGTATAGTAGAGGTAGAGTACAGTGGAGTACAGTAGAGGTAGAGTAGAGTGGAGCACATTAGAGGTGGAGTAGAGTAGAGTACAGTAGAGGTAGAGTACAGTGGAGTACAGTAGAAGTAGAGTACAGTGGAGCACAGTAGAGGTAGAGTAGAATGGAGTACAGTAGAGGTAGAGTACAGTGGAGCACAGTAGAGGTAGAGTACAGTGGAGTACAGTGGAGCACAGTAGAGGTGGAGTACAGTAGAGTACAGTAGAGGTAGAGTACAGTGGAGCACAGTAGAGGTAGAGTACAGTGGAGTACAGTGGAGTACAGTAGAGGTGCAGTACTGTAGAGTACAGTAGAGGTGGAGAACAGTACAGTACAGTAGAGGTAGAGTACAGTGGAGTACAGTAGAGGTAGAGTACAGTAGAGCACAGTAGAGGTAGAATAAAGTGGAGTACAGTAGAGGTAGAGTACAGTGGAGTACAGTAGAGGTAGAGTACAGTGGAGTACAGTAGAGATAGAGTACAGTGGAGTACAGTAGAGATAGAGTACAGTCGAACACAGTAGAGATAAGTGTAGTGGAGTATAGTAGAGGTAGAGTACAGTGGAGTACAGTAGAGGTAGAGTAGAGCGGAGCACATTAGAGGTGGAGTAGAGTAGAGTACAGTAGAGGTAGAGTACAGTGGAGTACAGTAGAAGTAGAGTACAGTGGAGCACAGTAGAGGTAGAGTAGAGTGGAGTACAGTAGAGGTAGTGTACAGTGGAGTACAGTAGAGGTAGAGTACAGTGGAGTAGAGTAGAGATAGAGTAGAGTGGAGCACAGCAGAGGTAGAGTACAGTGGATCACAGTAGAGATAGAGTACAGTGGAGTACAGTTGAGCACAGTAGAGGTATAGTACAGTGGAGCACAGTAGCGATAGATTACAGTGGAGTACAGTAGAGATAGAGTACAGTGGAGTACAGTAGAGGTAGAGTACAGTGGAGCACAGTAGAGATAGAGTACAGTGGAGCACAGTAGAGGTAGAGTACAGTGGAGCACAGTAGAGGTAGAGTACAGTGGAGCACAGTAGAGGTAGAGTACAGTGGAGTACAGTAGAGGTATAGTACAGTGGAGTACAGTAGAGGTAGAGTACAGTGGAGCACAGTAGAGGTAGAGTACAGTGGAGTACAGTGGAGCACAGTAGAGGTGGAGTACAGTAGAGTACAGTAGAGGTAGAGTACAATGGAGCACAGTAGAGGTAGAATACAGTGGAGTACAGTGGAGTACAGTAGAGGTGGAGTACAGTAGAGTACAGTAGAGGTAGAGAACAGTACAGTACAGTAGAGGTAGAGTACAGTGGAGTACAGTAGAGGTAGAGTACAGTAGAGCACAGTAGAGGTAGAATACAGTGGAGTACAGTAGAGGTAGAGTACAGTGGAGTACAGTAGAGGTAGAGTACAGTGGAGTACAGTAGAGGTAGAGTACAGTACAGTACAGTAGAGGTAGAGTACAGTAGAGTACAGTAGAGGTAGAATACAGTGGAGTACAGTAGAGGTAGAGTACAGTGGAGTACAGTAGAGGTAGAGTACAGTGGAGTACAGTAGAGATAGAGTACAGTGGAGCACAGTAGAGGTAGAGTACAGTGGAGCACAGTAGAGGTAGAGTACAGTGGAGCACAGTAGAGGTAGAGTACAGTGGAGTACAGTAAAGGTAGAGTACAGTGGAGTACAGTAGAGGTAGAGTACAGTGGAGTACAGTAGAGGTAGAGTACAGTGGAGTACAGTAGAGGTAGAGTACAGTGGAGTACAGTAGAGATAGAGTACAGTGGAGCACAGTAGAGGTAGAGTACAGTGGAGCACAGTAGAGGTAGAGTACAGTGGAGCACAGTAGAGATAGAGTACAGTGGAGCACAGTAGAGGTAGAGTACAGTGGAGCACAGTAGAGGTAGAGTACAGTGGAGCACAGTAGTGGTAGAGTACAGTGGAGTACAGTAGAGGTAGAGTACAGTGGAGTACAGTAGAGGTAGAGTACAGTGGAGCACAGTAGAGATAGAGTACAGTGGAGCACAGTAGAGGTAGAGTACAGTGGAGCACAGTAGAGGTAGAGTACAGTGGAGCACAGTAGAGGTAGAGTACAGTGGAGTACAGCAGAGGTAGAGTACAGTGGAGTACAGTAGAGGTAGAGTACAGTGGAGCACAGTAGAGGTAGAGTACAGTGGAGTACAGTGGAGCACAGTAGAGGTGGAGTACAGTGGAGCACAATAGAGGTAGAGTACAGTGGAGTACAGTGGAGTACATTAGATGTGGAGTACAGTAGAGTACAGTAGAGGTAGAGAACAGTACAGTACAGTAGAGGTAGAGTACAGTGGAGTACAATAGAGGTAGAGTAGAGTAGAGCACAGTAGAGGTAGAATACAGTGGAGTACAGTAGAGGTAGAGTACAGTGGAGTACAGTAGAGGTAGAGTACAGTGGAGTACAGTAGAGGTAGAGTACAGTAGAGTACAGTAGAGGTAGAGTACAGTGGAGCACAGTAGAGGTAGAGTACAGTGGAGTACAGTGGAGTACAGTAGAGGTGGAGTACAGTAGAGTACAATAGAGGTAGAGAACAGTACAGTAGAGTAGAGGTAGAGTACAGTGGAGTACAGTAGAGGTAGAGTACAGTAGAGCACAGTAGAGGTAGAATACAGTGGAGTACAGTAGAGGTAGAGTACAGTGGAGTACAGTAGAGGTAGAGTACAGTGGAGTAGAGTAGAGATAGAGTACATTGGAGCACAGTAGAGGTAGAGTACAGTGGAGCACAGTAGAGGTAGAGTACAGTGGAGCACAGTAGAGATAGAGTACAGTGGAGCACAGTAGAGGTAGAGTACAGTGGAGCACAGTAGAGGTAGAGTACAGTGGAGCACAGTAGAGGTAGAGTACAGTGGAGTACAGTAGAGGTAGAGTACAGTGGAGTACAGTAGAGGTAGAGTACAGTGGAGTACAGTAGAGGTAGAGTACAGTGGAGCACAGTAGAGGTAGAGTACAGTGGAGTACAGTAGAGGTAGAGTACAGTAGAGCAGGGTAGAGGTAGAATACAGTGAAGTACAGTAGAGGTAGATTACAGTGGAGTACAGTAGAGGTAGAGTACAGTGGAGTACAGTAGAGGTAGAGTACAGTGGAGCACAGTAGAGGTAGAGTACAGTGGAGTACAGTAGAGGTAGAGTACAGTGGAGCACAGTAGAGCTAGAGTACAGTGGAGTACAGTGGAGCACAGTAGAGGTGGAGTACAGTAGAGTAGAGTATAGGTTGAGTACAGTGGAGTACAGTAGAGATAGGGTAGAGTGGAGTAGAGTAGAGATAAAGTACAGTGGATTAGAGTAGAGATAGAGTACAGTGGAGTATAGTTGAGGTAGAGTACAGTGGAGCACAGTAGAGGTAGAGTACAGTGGAGTATAGTTGAGGTAGACTACAGTGGAGTACAGTAGAGGTAGAGTACAGTGGAGCACAGTAGAGATAGTGTACAGTAGAGCAGAGTAGAGGTAGAGTACAGTGGAGTACAGTAGAGGTAGAGTACAGTGGAGCACTGTAGAGGTGGAGTACAGTGGAGTACTGTAGAGGTAGAGTACAGTGGAGCACAGTAGAGATAGAGTACAGTAGAGCACAGTAGAGGTAGAGTACAGTGGAGTATAGTAGAGGTAGAGTACAGTGGAGTATAGTTGAAGTAGACTACAGTGGAGCACAGTAGATGTAGAGTACAGTGGAGTACAGTAGAGGTAGAGTACAGTGGAGTACAGTAGAGGTAGTGTACAGTGGAGCACAGTAGAGGTAGAGTACAGTGGAGCACAGTAGAGGTAGAGTACAGTGGAGCACAGTAGAGAAGGAGTAGAGTAGAGCAGAGTAGAGGTAGAGTACATTGGAGTACAGTAGAGGTAGAGTCCAGTGGAGCAGAGTAGAGGTAGAGTACAGTGGAGTACAGTAGAGGTAGAGTACAGTGGAGCACATTAGAGATAGAGTACAGTAGAGCACAGTAGAGGTAGAGTACAGTGGAGCACAGTAGAGGTAGAGTACAGTGGAGTATAGTAGAGGTAGACTACAGTGGAGTACAGTAGAGGTAGAGTACAGTGGAGTACACTAGAGGTAGAGTACAGTGGAGCACAGTAGAGGTAGAGTACAGTGGAGTATAGTTGAGGTAGACTACAGTGGAGTACAGTAGAGGTAGAGTAGAGTGGAGCACAGTAGAGATAGAGTACAGTAGAGCAGAGTAGAGGTAGAGTACAGTGGAGTACAGTAGAGGTAGAGCACAGTGGAGCACTGTAGAGGTAGAGTACAGTGGAGTACAGTAGAGATAGAGTACAGTGGAGCACAGTAGAGATAGAGTGCAGTAGAGCACGATAGAGGTAGAGTACAGCTGAGCAGTAGAGATAAGTGTAGCGGAGTATAGTAGAGGTAGAGTACAGTGGAGTACAGTAGAGGTAGAGTACAGTGGAGTACAGTAGAGGTAGAGTAGAGTGGAGCACATTAGAGGTGGAGTAGAGTAGAGCAGAGTAGAGGTAGAGTACAGTGGAGTACAGTAGAAGTAGAGTACAGTGGAGCAGAGTAGAGGTAGAGTAGAGTGGAGTACAGTAGAGGTAGAGTACAGTGGAGTACAGTAGAGGTAGAGTACAGTGGAGTAGAGTAGAGATAGAGTAGAGTGGAGCACAGCAGAGGTAGAGTACAGTGGAGCACAGTAGAGGTAGAGTACAGTGGAGTACAGTGGAGCACAGTAAAGGTATAGTACAGTGGAGCACAGTAGCGATAGATTACAGTGGAGTACAGTAGAGATAGAGTACAGTGGAGTACAGTAGAGGTAGAGTTCAGTGGAGCACAGTAGAGGTAGAGTACAGTGGAGTATTGTTGAGGTAGACTACAGTGGAGTACAGTAGAGATAGAGTACAGTAGAGCAGAGTAGAGGTAGAGTACAGTGGAGTACAGTAGAGGTAGAGCACAGTAGAGCAGAGTAGAGGTAGAGTACAGTGGAGTACAGTAGAGGTATAGCACAGTGGAGCACTGTAGAGGTAGAGTACAGTGGAGTACAGTAGAGATAGAGTACAGTGGAGCACAGTAGAGGTAGAGTACAGTGGAGCACAGTAGAGGTAGAGTACAGTGGAGCACAGTAGAGGTAGAGTACAGTGGAGTACAGTAGAGGTAGAGTACAGTGGAGTACAGTAGAGGTAGAGTACAGTGGAGCACAGTAGAGGTAGAGTACAGTGGAGTACAGTGGAGCACAGTAGAGGTGGAGTACAGTAGAGTACAGTAGAGGTAGAGTACAGTGGAGCACAGTAGAGGTAGAGTACAGTGGAGTACAGTGGAGCACAGTAGAGGTGGAGTACAGTAGAGTACAGTAGAGGTAGAGTACAATGGAGCACAGTAGAGGTAGAGTACAGTGGAGTACAGTGGAGTACAGTAGAGGTGGAGTACAGTAGAGTACAGTAGAGGTAGAGAACAGTACAGTACAGTAGAGGTAGAGTACAGTGGAGTACAGTGGAGTACAGTAGAGGTTGAGTACAGTAGAGTACAGTAGAGGTAGAGAACAGTACAGTACAGTAGAGGTAGAGTACAGTGGAGTACAGTAGAGGTAGAGTACAGTAGAGCACAGTAGAGGTAGAATACAGTGGAGTACAGTAGAGGTAGAATACAGTGGAGTACAGTAGAGGTAGAGTACAGTGGAGTACAGTAGAGGTAGAGTACAGTACAGTACAGTAGAGGTAGAGTACAGTGGAGTACAGTAGAGGTAGAGTACAGTAGAGCACAGTAGAGGTAGAATACAGTGGAGTACAGTAGAGGTAGAGTACAGTGGAGTACAGTAGAGGTAGAGTACAGTGGAGTACAGTAGAGATAGAGTACAGTGGAGCACAGTAGAGGTAGAGTACAGTGGAGCACAGTAGAGGTAGAGTACAGTGGAGCACAGTAGAGGTAGAGTACAGTGGAGTACAGTAAAGGTAGAGTACAGTGGAGTACAGTAGAGGTAGAGTACAGTGGAGTACAGTAGAGGTAGAGTACAGAGATAGAGTACAGTGGAGCACAGTAGAGGTAGAGTACAGTGGAGCACAGTAGAGGTAGAGTACAGTGGAGCACAGTAGAGATAGAGTACAGTGGAGCACAGTAGAGGTAGAGTACAGTGGAGCACAGTAGAGGTAGAGTACAGTGGAGCACAGTAGAGGTAGAGTACAGTGGAGTACAGTAGAGGTAGAGTACAGTGGAGTACAGTAGAGGTAGAGTACAGTGGAGCACAGTAGAGATAGAGTACAGTGGAGCACAGTAGAGGTAGAGTACAGTGGAGCACAGTAGAGGTAGAGTACAGTGGAGCACAGTAGAGGTAGAGTACAGTGGAGTACAGCAGAGGTAGAGTACAGTGGAGTACAGTAGAGGTAGAGTACAGTGGAGCACAGTAGAGGTAGAGTACAGTGGAGTACAGTGGAGCACAGTAGAGGTGGAGTACAGTGGAGCACAGTAGAGGTAGAGTACAGTGGAGTACAGTGGAGTACAGTAGATGTGGAGTACAGTAGAGTAGAGTAGAGGTAGAGAACAGTACAGTACAGTAGAGGTAGAGTACAGTGGAGTACAGTAGAGGTAGAGTACAGTAGAGCACAGTAGAGGTAGAATACAGTGGAGTACAGTAGAGGTAGAGTACAGTGGAGTACAGTAGAGGTAGAGTACAGTGGAGTACAGTAGAGGTAGAGTACAGTACAGTACAGTAGAGGTAGAGTATAGTGGAGTACAGTAGAGGTAGAGTACAGTAGAGCACAGTAGAGGTAGAATGCAGTGGAGTACAGTAGAGGTAGAGTACAGTGGAGTACAGTAGAGGTAGAGTACAGTGGAGTACAGTAGAGATAGAGTACAGTGGAGCACAGTAGAGGTAGAGTAGAGTGGAGCACAGTAGAGGTAGAGTACAGTGGAGCACAGTAGAGGTAGAGTACAGTGGAGTACAGTAGAGGTAGAGTACAGTGGAGTACAGTAGAGGTAGAGTACAGTGGAGCACAGTAGAGGTAGAGTACATTGGAGTACAGTGGAGCACAGTAGAGGTGGAGTACAGTAGAGTACAGTAGAGGTAGAGTACAGTGGAGCACAGTAGAGGTAGAGTACAGTGGAGTACAGTGGAGTACAGTAGAGGTAGAGTACAGTAGAGTACAATAGAGGTAGAGAACAGTACAGTACAGTAGAGGTGGAGTACAGTGGAGCACAGTAGAGGTAGAGTAGAGTGGAGCACAGTAGAGGTAGAGTACAGTGGAGCACAGTAGAGATAGAGTACAGTGGAGCACAGTAGAGGTAGAGTACAGTGGAGCACAGTAGAGGTAGAGTACAGTGGAGCACAGTAGAGGTAGAGTACAGTGGAGTACAGTAGAGGTAGAGTACAGTGGAGTACAGTAGAGGTAGAGTACAGTGGAGCACAGTAGAGGTAGAGTACAGTGGAGTACAGTAGAGGTAGAGTACAGTAGAGCACAGTAGAGGTAGAATACAGTGAAGTACAGTAGAGGTAGAGTACAGTGGAGTACAGTAGAGGTAGAGTACAGTGGAGTACAGTAGAGGTAGAGTACAGTGGAGCACAGTAGAGGTAGAGTACAGTGGAGTACAGTAGAGGTAGAGTACAGTGGAGCACAGTAGAGCTAGAGTACAGTGGAGTACAGTGGAGCACAGTAGAGGTGGAGTACAGTAGAGTAGAGTATAGGTTGAGTACAGTGGAGTACAGTAGAGATAGAGTAGAGTGGAGTAGAGTAGAGATAAAGTACAGTGGATTAGAGTAGAGATAGAGTACAGTGGAGTATAGTTGAGGTAGAGTACAGTGGAGCACAGTAGAGGTAGAGTACAGTGGAGTATAGTTGAGGTAGACTACAGTGGAGTACAGTAGAGGTAGAGTACAGTGGAGCACAGTAGAGATAGTGTACAGTAGAGCAGAGTAGAGGTAGAGTACAGTGGAGTATAGTAGAGGTAGAGTACAGTGGAGCACTGTAGAGGTGGAGTACAGTGGAGCATAGTTGAGGTAGACTACAGTGGAGTACAGTAGAGGTAGAGTACAGTGGAGCACAGTAGAGGTAGAGTACAGTGGAGTATAGTTGAGGTAGACTACAGTGGAGTACAGTAGAGGTAGAGTACAGTGGAGCACAGTAGAGATAGTGTACAGTAGAGCAGAGTAGAGGTAGAGTACAGTGGAGTATAGTAGAGGTAGAGTACAGTGGAGCACTGTAGAGGTAGACTACAGTGGAGTACAGTAGAGGTAGAGTACAGTGGAGTATAGTAGAGGTAGAGTACAGTGGAGTATAGTTGAAGTAGACTACAGTGGAGCACAGTAGAGGTAGAGTACAGTGGAGTACAGTAGAGGTAGAGTACAGTAGAGCACAGTAGAGGTAGAATACAGTGAAGTACAGTAGAGGTAGAGTACAGTGGAGTACAGTAGAGGTAGAGTACAGTGGAGTACAGTAGAGGTAGAGTACAGTGGAGCACAGTAGAGGTAGAGTACAGTGGAGTACAGTAGAGGTAGAGTACAGTGGAGCACAGTAGAGCTAGAGTACAGTGGAGTACAGTGGAGCACAGTAGAGGTGGAGTACAGTAGAGTAGAGTATAGGTTGAGTACAGTGGAGTACAGTAGAGATAGAGTAGAGTGGAGTAGAGTAGAGATAAAGTACAGTGGATTAGAGTAGAGATAGAGTACAGTGGAGTATAGTTGAGGTAGAGTACAGTGGAGCACAGTAGAGGTAGAGTACAGTGGAGTATAGTTGAGGTAGACTACAGTGGAGTACAGTAGAGGTAGAGTACAGTGGAGCACAGTAGAGATAGTGTACAGTAGAGCAGAGTAGAGGTAGAGTACAGTGGAGTATAGTAGAGGTAGAGTACAGTGGAGCACTGTAGAGGTGGAGTACAGTGGAGCATAGTTGAGGTAGACTACAGTGGAGTACAGTAGAGGTAGAGTACAGTGGAGCACAGTAGAGGTAGAGTACAGTGGAGTATAGTTGAGGTAGACTACAGTGGAGTACAGTAGAGGTAGAGTACAGTGGAGCACAGTAGAGATAGTGTACAGTAGAGCAGAGTAGAGGTAGAGTACAGTGGAGTATAGTAGAGGTAGAGTACAGTGGAGCACTGTAGAGGTAGACTACAGTGGAGTACAGTAGAGGTAGAGTACAGTGGAGTATAGTAGAGGTAGAGTACAGTGGAGTATAGTTGAAGTAGACTACAGTGGAGCACAGTAGAGGTAGAGTACAGTGGAGTACAGTAGAGGTAGAGTACAGTGGAGCACAGTAGAGGTAGAGTACAGTGGAGCACAGTAGATGTAGAGATAGAGCACAGTAGAGATAGAGTACAGTAGAGCACAGTAGAGGTAGAGTACAGTGGAGCACAGTAGAGGTAGAGTACAGTGGAGTATAGTTGAGGTAGACTACAGTGGAGTACAGTAGAGGTAGAGTACAGTGGAGTACACTAGAGGTAGAGTACAGTGGAGCACAGTAGAGGTAGAGTACAGTGGAGTATAGTTGAGGTAGACTACAGTGGAGTACAGTAGAGGTAGAGCACAGTGGAGCACTGTAGAGGTAGAATACAGTGGAGTAGAGTAGAGATAGAGTACAGTGGAGCACAGTAGAGGTAGAGTACAGTGGAGCACAGTAGAGGTAGAGTACAGTGGAGCACAGTAGAGGTAGAGTACAGTGGAGTACAGTAGAGGTAGTGTACATTGGAGCACAGTAGAGGTAGAGTACAGTGGAGCACAGTAGAGGTAGAGTACAGTGGAGTACAGTAGAGGTAGTGTACAGTGGAGCACAGTAGAGGTAGAGTACAGTGGAGCACAGTAGAGGTAGAGTACAGTGGAGCACAGTAGAGAAGGAGTAGAGTAGAGCAGAGTAGAGGTAGAGTACAGTGGAGTACAGTAGAGGTAGAGTACAGTGGAGCACAGTAGAGATAGAGTACAGTGGAGCACAGTAGAGGTAGAGTACAGTGGAGCACAGTAGAGGTAGAGTACAGTGGAGCACAGTAGAGGTAGAGTACAGTGGAGTACAGCAGAGGTAGAGTACAGTGGAGTACAGTAGAGGTAGAGTACAGTGGAGCACAGTAGAGGTAGAGTACAGTGGAGTACAGTGGAGCACAGTAGAGGTGGAGTACAGTGGAGCACAATAGAGGTAGAGTACAGTGGAGTACAGTGGAGTACATTAGATGTGGAGTACAGTAGAGTACAGTAGAGGTAGAGAACAGTACAGTACAGTAGAGGTAGAGTACAGTGGAGTACACTAGAGGTAGAGTAGAGTAGAGCACAGTAGAGGTAGAATACAGTGGAGTACAGTAGAGGTAGAGTACAGTGGAGTACAGTAGAGGTAGAGTACAGTGGAGTACAGTAGAGGTAGAGTACAGTAGAGTACAGTAGAGGTAGAGTACAGTGGAGCACAGTAGAGGTAGAGTACAGTGGAGTACAGTGGAGTACAGTAGAGGTGGAGTACAGTAGAGTACAATAGAGGTAGAGAACAGTACAGTAGAGTAGAGGTAGAGTACAGTGGAGTACAGTAGAGGTAGAGTACAGTAGAGCACAGTAGAGGTAGAATACAGTGGAGTACAGTAGAGGTAGAGTACAGTGGAGTACAGTAGAGGTAGAGTACAGTGGAGTAGAGTAGAGATAGAGTACATTGGAGCACAGTAGAGGTAGAGTACAGTGGAGCACAGTAGAGGTAGAGTACAGTGGAGCACAGTAGAGATAGAGTACAGTGGAGCACAGTAGAGGTAGAGTACAGTGGAGCACAGTAGAGGTAGAGTACAGTGGAGCACAGTAGAGGTAGAGTACAGTGGAGTACAGTAGAGGTAGAGTACAGTGGAGTACAGTAGAGGTAGAGTACAGTGGAGTACAGTAGAGGTAGAGTACAGTGGAGCACAGTAGAGGTAGAGTACAGTGGAGTACAGTAGAGGTAGAGTACAGTAGAGCAGGGTAGAGGTAGAATACAGTGAAGTACAGTAGAGGTAGATTACAGTGGAGTACAGTAGAGGTAGAGTACAGTGGAGTACAGTAGAGGTAGAGTACAGTGGAGCACAGTAGAGGTAGAGTACAGTGGAGTACAGTAGAGGTAGAGTACAGTGGAGCACAGTAGAGCTAGAGTACAGTGGAGTACAGTGGAGCACAGTAGAGGTGGAGTACAGTAGAGTAGAGTATAGGTTGAGTACAGTGGAGTACAGTAGAGATAGAGTAGAGTGGAGTAGAGTAGAGATAAAGTACAGTGGATTAGAGTAGAGATAGAGTACAGTGGAGTATAGTTGAGGTAGAGTACAGTGGAGCACAGTAGAGGTAGAGTACAGTGGAGTATAGTTGAGGTAGACTACAGTGGAGTACAGTAGAGGTAGAGTACAGTGGAGCACAGTAGAGATAGTGTACAGTAGAGCAGAGTAGAGGTAGAGTACAGTGGAGTACAGTAGAGGTAGAGTACAGTGGAGCACTGTAGAGGTGGAGTACAGTGGAGTACTGTAGAGGTAGAGTACAGTGGAGCACAGTAGAGATAGAGTACAGTAGAGCACAGTAGAGGTAGAGTACAGTGGAGTATAGTAGAGGTAGAGTACAGTGGAGTATAGTTGAAGTAGACTACAGTGGAGCACAGTAGATGTAGAGTACAGTGGAGTACAGTAGAGGTAGAGTACAGTGGAGTACAGTAGAGGTAGTGTACAGTGGAGCACAGTAGAGGTAGAGTACAGTGGAGCACAGTAGAGGTAGAGTACAGTGGAGCACAGTAGAGAAGGAGTAGAGTAGAGCAGAGTAGAGGTAGAGTACATTGGAGTACAGTAGAGGTAGAGTCCAGTGGAGCACTGTAGAGGTGGAGTACAGTGGAGTACAGTAGAGGTAGAGTACAGTGGAGCACAGTAGAGATAGAGTACAGTAGAGCACAGTAGAGGTAGAGTACAGTGGAGCACAGTAGAGGTAGAGTACAGTGGAGTATAGTTGAGGTAGACTACAGTGGAGTACAGTAGAGGTAGAGTACAGTGGAGCACAGTAGAGATAGTGTACAGTAGAGCAGAGTAGAGGTAGACTACAGTGGAGTACACTAGAGGTAGAGTACAGTGGAGCACAGTAGAGGTAGAGTACAGTGGAGTATAGTTGAGGTAGACTACAGTGGAGTACAGTAGAGGTAGAGTAGAGTGGAGCACAGTAGAGATAGAGTACAGTAGAGCAGAGTAGAGGTAGAGTACAGTGGAGTACAGTAGAGGTAGAGCACAGTGGAGCACTGTAGAGGTAGAGTACAGTGGAGTACAGTAGAGATAGAGTACAGTGGAGCACAGTAGAGATAGAGTGCAGTAGAGCACGATAGAGGTAGAGTACAGCTGAGCAGTAGAGATAAGTGTAGCGGAGTATAGTAGAGGTAGAGTACAGTGGAGTACAGTAGAGGTAGAGTACAGTGGAGTACAGTAGAGGTAGAGTAGAGTGGAGCACATTAGAGGTGGAGTAGAGTAGAGCACAGTAGAGGTAGAGTACAGTGGAGTACAGTAGAAGTAGAGTACAGTGGAGCACAGTAGAGGTAGAGTAGAGTGGAGTACAGTAGAGGTAGAGTACAGTGGAGTACAGTAGAGGTAGAGTACAGTGGAGTAGAATAGAGATAGAGTAGAGTGGAGCACAGCAGAGGTAGAGTACAGTGGAGCACAGTAGAGGTAGAGTACAGTGGAGTACAGTGGAGCACAGTAAAGGTATAGTACAGTGGAGCACAGTAGCGATAGATTACAGTGGAGTACAGTAGAGATAGAGTACAGTGGAGTACAGTAGAGGTAGAGTTCAGTGGAGCACAGTAGAGGTAGAGTACAGTGGAGTATTGTTGAGGTAGACTACAGTGGAGTACAGTAGAGATAGAGTACAGTAGAGCAGAGTAGAGGTAGAGTACAGTGGAGTACAGTAGAGGTAGAGCACAGTAGAGCAGAGTAGAGGTAGAGTACAGTGGAGTACAGTAGAGGTATAGCACAGTGGAGCACTGTAGAGGTAGAGTACAGTGGAGTACAGTAGAGATAGAGTACAGTGGAGCACAGTAGAGGTAGAGTACAGTGGAGCACAGTAGAGGTAGAGTACAGTGGAGCACAGTAGAGGTAGAGTACAGTGGAGTACAGTAGAGGTAGAGTACAGTGGAGTACAGTAGAGGTAGAGTACAGTGGAGCACAGTAGAGGTAGAGTACAGTGGAGTACAGTGGAGCACAGTAGAGGTGGAGTACAGTAGAGTACAGTAGAGGTAGAGTACAGTGGAGCACAGTAGAGGTAGAGTACAGTGGAGTACAGTGGAGCACAGTAGAGGTGGAGTACAGTAGAGTACAGTAGAGGTAGAGTACAATGGAGCACAGTAGAGGTAGAGTACAGTGGAGTACAGTGGAGTACAGTAGAGGTGGAGTACAGTAGAGTACAGTAGAGGTAGAGAACAGTACAGTACAGTAGAGGTAGAGTACAGTGGAGTACAGTGGAGTACAGTAGAGGTTGAGTACAGTAGAGTACAGTAGAGGTAGAGAACAGTACAGTACAGTAGAGGTAGAGTACAGTGGAGTACAGTAGAGGTAGAGTACAGTAGAGCACAGTAGAGGTAGAATACAGTGGAGTACAGTAGAGGTAGAATACAGTGGAGTACAGTAGAGGTAGAGTACAGTGGAGTACAGTAGAGGTAGAGTACAGTACAGTACAGTAGAGGTAGAGTACAGTGGAGTACAGTAGAGGTAGAGTACAGTAGAGCACAGTAGAGGTAGAATACAGTGGAGTACAGTAGAGGTAGAGTACAGTGGAGTACAGTAGAGGTAGAGTACAGTGGAGTACAGTAGAGATAGAGTACAGTGGAGCACAGTAGAGGTAGAGTACAGTGGAGCACAGTAGAGGTAGAGTACAGTGGAGCACAGTAGAGGTAGAGTACAGTGGAGTACAGTAAAGGTAGAGTACAGTGGAGTACAGTAGAGGTAGAGTACAGTGGAGTACAGTAGAGGTAGAGTACAGAGATAGAGTACAGTGGAGCACAGTAGAGGTAGAGTACAGTGGAGCACAGTAGAGGTAGAGTACAGTGGAGCACAGTAGAGATAGAGTACAGTGGAGCACAGTAGAGGTAGAGTACAGTGGAGCACAGTAGAGGTAGAGTACAGTGGAGCACAGTAGAGGTAGAGTACAGTGGAGTACAGTAGAGGTAGAGTACAGTGGAGTACAGTAGAGGTAGAGTACAGTGGAGCACAGTAGAGATAGAGTACAGTGGAGCACAGTAGAGGTAGAGTACAGTGGAGCACAGTAGAGGTAGAGTACAGTGGAGCACAGTAGAGGTAGAGTACAGTGGAGTACAGCAGAGGTAGAGTACAGTGGAGTACAGTAGAGGTAGAGTACAGTGGAGCACAGTAGAGGTAGAGTACAGTGGAGTACAGTGGAGCACAGTAGAGGTGGAGTACAGTGGAGCACAGTAGAGGTAGAGTACAGTGGAGTACAGTGGAGTACAGTAGATGTGGAGTACAGTAGAGTAGAGTAGAGGTAGAGAACAGTACAGTACAGTAGAGGTAGAGTACAGTGGAGTACAGTAGAGGTAGAGTACAGTAGAGCACAGTAGAGGTAGAATACAGTGGAGTACAGTAGAGGTAGAGTACAGTGGAGTACAGTAGAGGTAGAGTACAGTGGAGTACAGTAGAGGTAGAGTACAGTACAGTACAGTAGAGGTAGAGTATAGTGGAGTACAGTAGAGGTAGAGTACAGTAGAGCACAATAGAGGTAGAATGCAGTGGAGTACAGTAGAGGTAGAGTACAGTGGAGTACAGTAGAGGTAGAGTACAGTGGAGTACAGTAGAGATAGAGTACAGTGGAGCACAGTAGAGGTAGAGTAGAGTGGAGCACAGTAGAGGTAGAGTACAGTGGAGCACAGTAGAGGTAGAGTACAGTGGAGTACAGTAGAGGTAGAGTACAGTGGAGTACAGTAGAGGTAGAGTACAGTGGAGCACAGTAGAGGTAGAGTACATTGGAGTACAGTGGAGCACAGTAGAGGTGGAGTACAGTAGAGTACAGTAGAGGTAGAGTACAGTGGAGCACAGTAGAGGTAGAGTACAGTGGAGTACAGTGGAGTACAGTAGAGGTAGAGTACAGTAGAGTACAATAGAGGTAGAGAACAGTACAGTACAGTAGAGGTGGAGTACAGTGGAGCACAGTAGAGGTAGAGTAGAGTGGAGCAGAGTAGAGGTAGAGTACAGTGGAGCACAGTAGAGATAGAGTACAGTGGAGCACAGTAGAGGTAGAGTACAGTGGAGCACAGTAGAGGTAGAGTACAGTGGAGCACAGTAGAGGTAGAGTACAGTGGAGTACAGTAGAGGTAGAGTACAGTGGAGTACAGTAGAGGTAGAGTACAGTGGAGCACAGTAGAGGTAGAGTACAGTGGAGTACAGTAGAGGTAGAGTACAGTAGAGCACAGTAGAGGTAGAATACAGTGAAGTACAGTAGAGGTAGAGTACAGTGGAGTACAGTAGAGGTAGAGTACAGTGGAGTACAGTAGAGGTAGAGTACAGTGGAGCACAGTAGAGGTAGAGTACAGTGGAGTACAGTAGAGGTAGAGTACAGTGGAGCACAGTAGAGCTAGAGTACAGTGGAGTACAGTGGAGCACAGTAGAGGTGGAGTACAGTAGAGTAGAGTATAGGTTGAGTACAGTGGAGTACAGTAGAGATAGAGTAGAGTGGAGTAGAGTAGAGATAAAGTACAGTGGATTAGAGTAGAGATAGAGTACAGTGGAGTATAGTTGAGGTAGAGTACAGTGGAGCACAGTAGAGGTAGAGTACAGTGGAGTATAGTTGAGGTAGACTACAGTGGAGTACAGTAGAGGTAGAGTACAGTGGAGCACAGTAGAGATAGTGTACAGTAGAGCAGAGTAGAGGTAGAGTACAGTGGAGTATAGTAGAGGTAGAGTACAGTGGAGCACTGTAGAGGTGGAGTACAGTGGAGTATAGTTGAGGTAGACTACAGTGGAGTACAGTAGAGGTAGAGTACAGTGGAGCACAGTAGAGGTGGAGTACAGTGGAGTATAGTTGAGGTAGACTACAGTGGAGTACAGTAGAGGTAGAGTACAGTGGAGCACAGTAGAGATAGTGTACAGTAGAGCAGAGTAGAGGTAGAGTACAGTGGAGTATAGTAGAGGTAGAGTACAGTGGAGCACTGTAGAGGTAGACTACAGTGGAGTACAGTAGAGGTAGAGTACAGTGGAGTATAGTAGAGGTAGAGTACAGTGGAGTATAGTTGAAGTAGACTACAGTGGAGCACAGTAGAGGTAGAGTACAGTGGAGTACAGTAGAGGTAGAGTACAGTGGAGCACAGTAGAGGTAGAGTACAGTGGAGCACAGTAGATGTAGAGATAGAGCACAGTAGAGATAGAGTACAGTAGAGCACAGTAGAGGTAGAGTACAGTGGAGCACAGTAGAGGTAGAGTACAGTGGAGTATAGTTGAGGTAGACTACAGTGGAGTACAGTAGAGGTAGAGTACAGTGGAGTACACTAGAGGTAGAGTACAGTGGAGCACAGTAGAGGTAGAGTACAGTGGAGTATAGTTGAGGTAGACTACAGTGGAGTACAGTAGAGGTAGAGCACAGTGGAGCACTGTAGAGGTAGAATACAGTGGAGTAGAGTAGAGATAGAGTACAGTGGAGCACAGTAGAGGTAGAGTACAGTGGAGCACAGTAGAGGTAGAGTACAGTGGAGCACAGTAGAGGTAGAGTACAGTGGAGTACAGTAGAGGTAGTGTACAGTGGAGCACAGTAGAGGTAGAGTACAGTGGAGCACAGTAGAGGTAGAGTACAGTGGAGTACAGTAGAGGTAGTGTACAGTGGAGCACAGTAGAGGTAGAGTACAGTGGAGCACAGTAGAGGTAGAGTACAGTGGAGCACAGTAGAGAAGGAGTAGAGTAGAGCAGAGTAGAGGTAGAGTACATTGGAGTACAGTAGAGGTAGAGTCCAGTGGAGCACTGTAGAGGTGGAGTACAGTGGAGTACAGTAGAGGTAGAGTACAGTGGAGCACAGTAGAGATAGAGTACAGTAGAGCACAGTAGAGGTAGAGTACAGTGGAGCACAGTAGAGGTAGAGTACAGTGGAGTATAGTAGAGGTAGACTACAGTGGAGTACAGTAGAGGTAGAGTACAGTGGAGTACACTAGAGGTAGAGTACAGTGGAGCACAGTAGAGGTAGAGTACAGTGGAGTATAGTTGAGGTAGACTACAGTGGAGTACAGTAGAGGTAGAGTAGAGTGGAGCACAGTAGAGATAGAGTACAGTAGAGCAGAGTAGAGGTAGAGTACAGTGGAGTACAGTAGAGGTAGAGCACAGTGGAGCACTGTAGAGGTAGAGTACAGTGGAGTACAGTAGAGATAGAGTACAGTGGAGCACAGTAGAGATAGAGTGCAGTAGAGCACGGTAGAGGTAGAGTACAGCTGAGCAGTAGAGATAAGTGTAGCGGAGTATAGTAGAGGTAGAGTACAGTGGAGTACAGTAGAGGTAGAGTACAGTGGAGTACAGTAGAGGTAGAGTAGAGTGGAGCACATTAGAGGTGGAGTAGAGTAGAGCACAGTAGAGGTAGAGTACAGTGGAGTACAGTAGAAGTAGAGTACAGTGGAGCACAGTAGAGGTAGAGTAGAGTGGAGTACAGTAGAGGTAGAGTACAGTGGAGTACAGTAGAGGTAGAGTACAGTGGAGTAGAGTAGAGATAGAGTAGAGTGGAGCACAGCAGAGGTAGAGTACAGTGGAGCACAGTAGAGGTAGAGTACAGTGGAGTACAGTGGAGCACAGTAAAGGTATAGTACAGTGGAGCACAGTAGCGATAGATTACAGTGGAGTACAGTAGAGATAGAGTACAGTGGAGTACAGTAGAGGTAGAGTACAGTGGAGCACAGTAGAGGTAGAGTACAGTGGAGCACAGTAGAGGTAGAGTACATTGGAGTACAGTAGAGGTAGAGTACAGTGGAGTACAGTAGAGGTAGAGTACAGTGGAGCACAGTAGAGGTAGAGTACATTGGAGTACAGTGGAGCACAGTAGAGGTGGAGTACAGTAGAGTACAGTAGAGGTAGAGTACAGTGGAGCACAGTAGAGGTAGAGTACAGTGGAGTACAGTGGAGCACAGTAGAGGTGGAGTACAGTAGAGTACAGTAGAGGTAGAGTACAATGGAGCACAGTAGAGGTAGAGTACAGTGGAGTACAGTGGAGTACAGTAGAGGTGGAGTACAGTAGAGTACAGTAGAGGTAGAGAACAGTACAGTACAGTAGAGGTAGAGTACAGTGGAGTACAGTGGAGTACAGTAGAAGTTGAGTACAGTAGAGTACAGTAGAGGTAGAGAACAGTACAGTACAGTAGAGGTAGAGTACAGTGGAGTACAGTAGAGGTAGAGTACAGTAGAGCACAGTAGAGGTAGAATACAGTGGAGTACAGTAGAGGTAGAATACAGTGGAGTACAGTAGAGGTAGAGTACAGTGGAGTACAGTAGAGGTAGAGTACAGTACAGTACAGTAGAGGTAGAGTACAGTGGAGTACAGTAGAGGTAGAGTACAGTAGAGCACAGTAGAGGTAGAATACAGTGGAGTACAGTAGAGGTAGAGTACAGTGGAGTACAGTAGAGGTAGAGTACAGTGGAGTACAGTAGAGATAGAGTACAGTGGAGCACAGTAGAGGTAGAGTACAGTGGAGCACAGTAGAGGTAGAGTACAGTGGAGCACAGTAGAGGTAGAGTACAGTGGAGTACAGTAAAGGTAGAGTACAGTGGAGTACAGTAGAGGTAGAGTACAGTGGAGTACAGTAGAGGTAGAGTACAGAGATAGAGTACAGTGGAGCACAGTAGAGGTAGAGTACAGTGGAGCACAGTAGAGGTAGAGTACAGTGGAGCACAGTAGAGATAGAGTACAGTGGAGCACAGTAGAGGTAGAGTACAGTGGAGCACAGTAGAGGTAGAGTACAGTGGAGCACAGTAGAGGTAGAGTACAGTGGAGTACAGTAGAGGTAGAGTACAGTGGAGTACAGTAGAGGTAGAGTACAGTGGAGCACAGTAGAGATAGAGTACAGTGGAGCACAGTAGAGGTAGAGTACAGTGGAGCACAGTAGAGGTAGAGTACAGTGGAGCACAGTAGAGGTAGAGTACAGTGGAGTACAGCAGAGGTAGAGTACAGTGGAGTACAGTAGAGGTAGAGTACAGTGGAGCACAGTAGAGGTAGAGTACAGTGGAGTACAGTGGAGCACAGTAGAGGTGGAGTACAGTGGAGCACAGTAGAGGTAGAGTACAGTGGAGTACAGTGGAGTACAGTAGATGTGGAGTACAGTAGAGTAGAGTAGAGGTAGAGAACAGTACAGTACAGTAGAGGTTGAGTACAGTGGAGTACAGTAGAGGTAGAGTACAGTAGAGCACAGTAGAGGTAGAATACAGTGGAGTACAGTAGAGGTAGAGTACAGTGGAGTACAGTAGAGGTAGAGTACAGTGGAGTACAGTAGAGGTAGAGTACAGTACAGTACAGTAGAGGTAGAGTATAGTGGAGTACAGTAGAGGTAGAGTACAGTAGAGCACAGTAGAGGTAGAATGCAGTGGAGTACAGTAGAGGTAGAGTACAGTGGAGTACAGTAGAGGTAGAGTACAGTGGAGTACAGTAGAGATAGAGTACAGTGGAG
Source organism: Tiaroga cobitis (assembly GCA_030578255.1). Taxonomy (NCBI): domain Eukaryota; kingdom Metazoa; phylum Chordata; class Actinopteri; order Cypriniformes; family Leuciscidae; genus Tiaroga; species Tiaroga cobitis. The sequence goes on along the minus strand of CM060610.1, from coordinate 37,882,779 downwards.
CACAGTAGAGGTAGAGTAGAGTGGAGCACAGTAGAGGTAGAGTACAGTGGAGCACAGTAGAGGTAGAGTACAGTGGAGTACAGTAGAGGTAGAGTACAGTGGAGTACAGTAGAGGTAGAGTACAGTGGAGCACAGTAGAGGTAGAGTACATTGGAGTACAGTGGAGCACAGTAGAGGTGGAGTACAGTAGAGTACAGTAGAGGTAGAGTACAGTGGAGCACAGTAGAGGTAGAGTACAGTGGAGTACAGTGGAGTACAGTAGAGGTAGAGTACAGCAGAGTACAATAGAGGTAGAGAACAGTACAGTACAGTAGAGGTGGAGTACAGTGGAGCACAGTAGAGGTAGAGTAGAGTGGAGCACAGTAGAGGTAGAGTACAGTGGAGCACAATAGAGATAGAGTACAGTGGAGCACAGTAGAGGTAGAGTACAGTGGAGCACAGTAGAGGTAGAGTACAGTGGAGCACAGTAGAGGTAGAGTACAGTGGAGCACAGTAGAGGTAGAGTACAGTGGAGTACAGTAGAGGTAGAGTACAGTGGAGTACAGTAGAGGTAGAGTACAGTGGAGCACAGTAGAGGTAGAGTACAGTGGAGTACAGTAGAGGTAGAGTACAGTAGAGCACAGTAGAGGTAGAATACAGTGAAGTACAGTAGAGGTAGAGTACAGTGGAGTACAGTAGAGGTAGAGTACAGTGGAGTACAGTAGAGGTAGAGTACAGTGGAGCACAGTAGAGGTAGAATGCAGTGGAGTACAGTAGAGGTAGAGTACAGTGGAGTACAGTAGAGGTAGAGTACAGTGGAGTACAGTAGAGGTAGAGTACAGTGGAGTACAGTAGAGGTAGAGTACAGTGGAGTACAGTAGAGGTAGAGTACAGTGGAGTACAGTAGAGGTAGAGTACAGTGGAGCACAGTAGAGGTAGAATGCAGTGGAGTACAGTAGAGGTAGAGTACAGTGGAGTAGAGTACAGTGGAGTACAGTAGAGGTAGAGTACAGTGGAGTACAGTAGAGGTAGAGTACAGTGGAGTACAGTAGAGGTAGAGTACAGTGGAGCACAGTAGAGATAGAGTACAGTGGAGCACAGTAGAGGTAGAGTACAGTGGAGCACAGTAGAGGTAGAGTACAGTGGAGCACAGTAGAGGTAGAGTACAGTGGAGTACAGTAGAGGTAGAGTACAGTGGAGTACAGTAGAGGTAGAGTACAGTGGAGCACAGTAGAGGTAGAGTACAGTGGAGTACAGTAGAGGTAGAGTACAGTAGAGCACAGTAGAGGTAGAATACAGTGAAGTACAGTAGAGGTAGAGTACAGTGGAGTACAGTAGAGGTAGAGTACAGTGGAGTACAGTAGAGGTAGAGTACAGTGGAGCACAGTAGAGGTAGAGTACAGTGGAGTACAGTAGAGGTAGAGTACAGTGGAGCACAGTAGAGCTAGAGTACAGTGGAGTACAGTGGAGCACAGTAGAGGTGGAGTACAGTAGAGTAGAGTATAGGTTGAGTACAGTGGAGTAGAGTAGAGATAGAGTACAGTGGAGCACAGTAGAGGTAGAGTACAGTGGAGCACAGTAGAGGTAGAGTACAGTGGAGCACAGTAGAGGTAGAGTACAGTGGAGTACAGTAGAGGTAGTGTACAGTGGAGCACAGTAGAGGTAGAGTACAGTGGAGCACAGTAGAGGTAGAGTACAGTGGAGTACAGTAGAGGTAGTGTACAGTGGAGCACAGTAGAGGTAGAGTACAGTGGAGCACAGTAGAGGTAGAGTACAGTGGAGCACAGTAGAGAAGGAGTAGAGTAGAGCAGAGTAGAGGTAGAGTACAGTGGAGTACAGTAGAGGTAGAGTACAGTGGAGCACAGTAGAGATAGAGTACAGTGGAGCACAGTAGAGGTAGAGTACAGTGGAGCACAGTAGAGGTAGAGTACAGTGGAACACGGTAGAGGTAGAGTACAGTGGAGTACAGCAGAGGTAGAGTACAGTGGAGTACAGTAGAGGTAGAGTACAGTGGAGCACAGTAGAGGTAGAGTACAGTGGAGTACAGTGGAGCACAGTAGAGGTGGAGTACAGTGGAGCACAATAGAGGTAGAGTACAGTGGAGTACAGTGGAGTACATTAGATGTGGAGTACAGTAGAGTACAGTAGAGGTAGAGAACAGTACAGTACAGTAGAGGTAGAGTACAGTGGAGTACACTAGAGGTAGAGTAGAGTAGAGCACAGTAGAGGTAGAATACAGTGGAGTACAGTAGAGGTAGAGTACAGTGGAGTACAGTAGAGGTAGAGTACAGTGGAGTACAGTAGAGGTAGAGTACAGTAGAGTACAGTAGAGGTAGAGTACAGTGGAGCACAGTAGAGGTAGAGTACAGTGGAGTACAGTGGAGTACAGTAGAGGTGGAGTACAGTAGAGTACAATAGAGGTAGAGAACAGTACAGTAGAGTAGAGGTAGAGTACAGTGGAGTACAGTAGAGGTAGAGTACAGTAGAGCACAGTAGAGGTAGAATACAGTGGAGTACAGTAGAGGCAGAGTACAGTGGAGTACAGTAGAGGTAGAGTACAGTGGAGTAGAGTAGAGATAGAGTACATTGGAGCACAGTAGAGGTTGAGTACAGTTGAGCACAGTAGAGGTAGAGTACAGTGGAGCACAGTAGAGATAGAGTACAGTGGAGCACAGTAGAGGTAGAGTACAGTGGAGCACAGTAGAGGTAGAGTACAGTGGAGCACAGTAGAGGTAGAGTACAGTGGAGTACAGTAGAGGTAGAGTACAGTGGAGTACAGTAGAGGTAGAGTACAGTGGAGTACAGTAGAGGTAGAGTACAGTGGAGCACAGTAGAGGTAGAGTACAGTGGAGTACAGTAGAGGTAGAGTACAGTAGAGCAGGGTAGAGGTAGAATACAGTGAAGTACAGTAGAGGTAGATTACAGTGGAGTACAGTAGAGGTAGAGTACAGTGGAGTACAGTAGAGGTAGAGTACAGTGGAGCACAGTAGAGGTAGAGTACAGTGGAGTACAGTAGAGGTAGAGTACAGTGGAGCACAGTAGAGCTAGAGTACAGTGGAGTACAGTGGAGCACAGTAGAGGTGGAGTACAGTAGAGTAGAGTATAGGTTGAGTACAGTGGAGTACAGTAGAGATAGAGTAGAGTGGAGTAGAGTAGAGATAAAGTACAGTGGATTAGAGTAGAGATAGAGTACAGTGGAGTATAGTTGAGGTAGAGTACAGTGGAGCACAGTAGAGGTAGAGTACAGTGGAGTATAGTTGAGGTAGACTACAGTGGAGTACAGTAGAGGTAGAGTACAGTGGAGCACAGTAGAGATAGTGTACAGTAGAGCAGAGTAGAGGTAGAGTACAGTGGAGTACAGTAGAGGTAGAGTACAGTGGAGCACTGTAGAGGTGGAGTACAGTGGAGTACTGTAGAGTTAGAGTACAGTGGAGCACAGTAGAGATAGAGTACAGTAGAGCACAGTAGAGGTAGAGTACAGTGGAGTATAGTAGAGGTAGAGTACAGTACAGTATAGTTGAAGTAGACTACAGTGGAGCACAGTAGATATAGAGTACAGTGGAGTACAGTAGAGGTAGAGTACAGTGGAGTACAGTAGAGGTAGTGTACAGTGGAGCACAGTAGAGGTAGAGTACAGTGGAGCACAGTAGAGGTAGAGTACAGTGGAGCACAGTAGAGAAGGAGTAGAGTAGAGCAGAGTAGAGGTAGAGTACATTGGAGTACAGTAGAGGTAGAGTCCAGTGGAGCACTGTAGAGGTGGAGTACAGTGGAGTACAGTAGAGGTAGAGTACAGTGGAGCACAGTAGAGATAGAGTACAGTAGAGCACAGTAGAGGTAGAGTACAGTGGAGCACAGTAGAGGTAGAGTACAGTGGAGTATAGTAGAGGTAGACTACAGTGGAGTACAGTAGAGGTAGAGTACAGTGGAGTACACTAGAGGTAGAGTACAGTGGAGCACAGTAGAGGTAGAGTACAGTGGAGTATAGTTGAGGTAGACTACAGTGGAGTACAGTAGAGGTAGAGTAGAGTGGAGCACAGTAGAGATAGAGTACAGTAGAGCAGAGTAGAGGTAGAGTACAGTGGAGTACAGTAGAGGTAGAGCACAGTGGAGCACTGTAGAGGTAGAGTACAGTGGAGTACAGTAGAGATAGAGTACAGTGGAGCACAGTAGAGATAGAGTGCAGTAGAGCACGATAGAGGTAGAGTACAGCTGAGCAGTAGAGATAAGTGTAGCGGAGTATAGTAGAGGTAGAGTACAGTGGAGTACAGTAGAGGTAGAGTACAGTGGAGTACAGTAGAGGTAGAGTAGAGTGGAGCACATTAGAGGTGGAGTAGAGTAGAGCACAGTAGAGGTAGAGTACAGTGGAGTACAGTAGAAGTAGAGTACAGTGGAGCACAGTAGAGGTAGAGTAGAGTGGAGTACAGTAGAGGTAGAGTACAGTGGAGTACAGTAGAGGTAGAGTACAGTGGAGTAGAGTAGAGATAGAGTAGAGTGGAGCACAGCAGAGGTAGAGTACAGTGGAGCACAGTAGAGGTAGAGTACAGTGGAGTACAGTGGAGCACAGTAAAGGTATAGTACAGTGGAGCACAGTAGCGATAGATTACAGTGGAGTACAGTAGAGATAGAGTACAGTGGAGTACAGTAGAGGTAGAGTTCAGTGGAGCACAGTAGAGGTAGAGTACAGTGGAGTATTGTTGAGGTAGACTACAGTGGAGTACAGTAGAGATAGAGTACAGTAGAGCAGAGTAGAGGTAGAGTACAGTGGAGTACAGTAGAGGTAGAGCACAGTAGAGCAGAGTAGAGGTAGAGTACAGTGGAGTACAGTAGAGGTATAGCACAGTGGAGCACTGTAGAGGTAGAGTACAGTGGAGTACAGTAGAGATAGAGTACAGTGGAGCACAGTAGAGGTAGAGTACAGTGGAGCACAGTAGAGGTAGAGTACAGTGGAGCACAGTAGAGGTAGAGTACAGTGGAGTACAGTAGAGGTAGAGTACAGTGGAGTACAGTAGAGGTAGAGTACAGTGGAGCACAGTAGAGGTAGAGTACAGTGGAGTACAGTGGAGCACAGTAGAGGTGGAGTACAGTAGAGTACAGTAGAGGTAGAGTACAGTGGAGCACAGTAGAGGTAGAGTACAGTGGAGTACAGTGGAGCACAGTAGAGGTGGAGTACAGTAGAGTACAGTAGAGGTAGAGTACAATGGAGCACAGTAGAGGTAGAGTACAGTGGAGTACAGTGGAGTACAGTAGAGGTGGAGTACAGTAGAGTACAGTAGAGGTAGAGAACAGTACAGTACAGTAGAGGTAGAGTACAGTGGAGTACAGTGGAGTACAGTAGAGGTTGAGTACAGTAGAGTACAGTAGAGGTAGAGAACAGTACAGTACAGTAGAGGTAGAGTACAGTGGAGTACAGTAGAGGTAGAGTACAGTAGAGCACAGTAGAGGTAGAATACAGTGGAGTACAGTAGAGGTAGAATACAGTGGAGTACAGTAGAGGTAGAGTACAGTGGAGTACAGTAGAGGTAGAGTACAGTACAGTACAGTAGAGGTAGAGTACAGTGGAGTACAGTAGAGGTAGAGTACAGTAGAGCACAGTAGAGGTAGAGTACAGTGGAGTACAGTAAAGGTAGAGTACAGTGGAGTACAGTAGAGGTAGAGTACAGTGGAGTACAGTAGAGGTAGAGTACAGAGATAGAGTACAGTGGAGCACAGTAGAGGTAGAGTACAGTGGAGCACAGTAGAGGTAGAGTACAGTGGAGCACAGTAGAGATAGAGTACAGTGGAGCACAGTAGAGGTAGAGTACAGTGGAGCACAGTAGAGGTAGAGTACAGTGGAGCACAGTAGAGGTAGAGTACAGTGGAGTACAGTAGAGGTAGAGTACAGTGGAGTACAGTAGAGGTAGAGTACAGTGGAGCACAGTAGAGATAGAGTACAGTGGAGCACAGTAGAGGTAGAGTACAGTGGAGCACAGTAGAGGTAGAGTACAGTGGAGCACAGTAGAGGTAGAGTACAGTGGAGTACAGCAGAGGTAGAGTACAGTGGAGTACAGTAGAGGTAGAGTACAGTGGAGCACAGTAGAGGTAGAGTACAGTGGAGTACAGTGGAGCACAGTAGAGGTGGAGTACAGTGGAGCACAGTAGAGGTAGAGTACAGTGGAGTACAGTGGAGTACAGTAGATGTGGAGTACAGTAGAGTAGAGTAGAGGTAGAGAACAGTACAGTACAGTAGAGGTAGAGTACAGTGGAGTACAGTAGAGGTAGAGTACAGTAGAGCACAGTAGAGGTAGAATACAGTGGAGTACAGTAGAGGTAGAGTACAGTGGAGTACAGTAGAGGTAGAGTACAGTGGAGTACAGTAGAGGTAGAGTACAGTACAGTACAGTAGAGGTAGAGTATAGTGGAGTACAGTAGAGGTAGAGTACAGTAGAGCACAGTAGAGGTAGAATGCAGTGGAGTACAGTAGAGGTAGAGTACAGTGGAGTACAGTAGAGGTAGAGTACAGTGGAGTACAGTAGAGATAGAGTACAGTGGAGCACAGTAGAGGTAGAGTAGAGTGGAGCACAGTAGAGGTAGAGTACAGTGGAGCACAGTAGAGGTAGAGTACAGTGGAGTACAGTAGAGGTAGAGTACAGTGGAGTACAGTAGAGGTAGAGTACAGTGGAGCACAGTAGAGGTAGAGTACATTGGAGTACAGTGGAGCACAGTAGAGGTGGAGTACAGTAGAGTACAGTAGAGGTAGAGTACAGTGGAGCACAGTAGAGGTAGAGTACAGTGGAGTACAGTGGAGTACAGTAGAGGTAGAGTACAGTAGAGTACAATAGAGGTAGAGAACAGTACAGTACAGTAGAGGTGGAGTACAGTGGAGCACAGTAGAGGTAGAGTAGAGTGGAGCACAGTAGAGGTAGAGTACAGTGGAGCACAGTAGAGATAGAGTACAGTGGAGCACAGTAGAGGTAGAGTACAGTGGAGCAGAGTAGAGGTAGAGTACAGTGGAGCACAGTAGAGGTAGAGTACAGTGGAGTACAGTAGAGGTAGAGTACAGTGGAGTACAGTAGAGGTAGAGTACAGTGGAGCACAGTAGAGGTAGAGTACAGTGGAGTACAGTAGAGGTAGAGTACAGTAGAGCACAGTAGAGGTAGAATACAGTGAAGTACAGTAGAGGTAGAGTACAGTGGAGTACAGTAGAGGTAGAGTACAGTGGAGTACAGTAGAGGTAGAGTACAGTGGAGCACAGTAGAGGTAGAGTACAGTGGAGTACAGTAGAGGTAGAGTACAGTGGAGCACAGTAGAGCTAGAGTACAGTGGAGTACAGTGGAGCACAGTAGAGGTGGAGTACAGTAGAGTAGAGTATAGGTTGAGTACAGTGGAGTACAGTAGAGATAGAGTAGAGTGGAGTAGAGTAGAGATAAAGTACAGTGGATTAGAGTAGAGATAGAGTACAGTGGAGTATAGTTGAGGTAGAGTACAGTGGAGCACAGTAGAGGTAGAGTACAGTGGAGTATAGTTGAGGTAGACTACAGTGGAGTACAGTAGAGGTAGAGTACAGTGGAGCACAGTAGAGATAGTGTACAGTAGAGCAGAGTAGAGGTAGAGTACAGTGGAGTATAGTAGAGGTAGAGTACAGTGGAGCACTGTAGAGGTGGAGTACAGTGGAGTATAGTTGAGGTAGACTACAGTGGAGTACAGTAGAGGTAGAGTACAGTGGAGCACAGTAGAGGTAGAGTACAGTGGAGTATAGTTGAGGTAGACTACAGTGGAGTACAGTAGAGGTAGAGTACAGTGGAGCACAGTAGAGATAGTGTACAGTAGAGCAGAGTAGAGGTAGAGTACAGTGGAGTATAGTAGAGGTAGAGTAGAGTGGAGCACTGTAGAGGTAGACTACAGTGGAGTACAGTAGAGGTAGAGTACAGTGGAGTATAGTAGAGGTAGAGTACAGTGGAGTATAGTTGAAGTAGACTACAGTGGAGCACAGTAGAGGTAGAGTACAGTGGAGTACAGTAGAGGTAGAGTACAGTGGAGCACAGTAGAGGTAGAGTACAGTGGAGCACAGTAGATGTAGAGATAGAGCACAGTAGAGATAGAGTACAGTAGAGCACAGTAGAGGTAGAGTACAGTGGAGCACAGTAGAGGTAGAGTACAGTGGAGTATAGTTGAGGTAGACTACAGTGGAGTACAGTAGAGGTAGAGTACAGTGGAGTACACTAGAGGTAGAGTACAGTGGAGCACAGTAGAGGTAGAGTACAGTGGAGTATAGTTGAGGTAGACTACAGTGGAGTACAGTAGAGGTAGAGCACAGTGGAGCACTGTAGAGGTAGAATACAGTGGAGTAGAGTAGAGATAGAGTACAGTGGAGCACAGTAGAGGTAGAGTACAGTGGAGCACAGTAGAGGTAGAGTACAGTGGAGCACAGTAGAGGTAGAGTACAGTGGAGTACAGTAGAGGTAGTGTACAGTGGAGCACAGTAGAGGTAGAGTACAGTGGAGCACAGTAGAGGTAGAGTACAGTGGAGTACAGTAGAGGTAGTGTACAGTGGAGCACAGTAGAGGTAGAGTACAGTGGAGCACAGTAGAGGTAGAGTACAGTGGAGCACAGTAGAGAAGGAGTAGAGTAGAGCAGAGTAGAGGTAGAGTACATTGGAGCACAGTAGAGGTAGAGTCCAGTGGAGCACTGTAGAGGTGGAGTACAGTGGAGTACAGTAGAGGTAGAGTACAGTGGAGCACAGTAGAGATAGAGTGCAGTAGAGCACGATAGAGGTAGAGTACAGCTGAGCAGTAGAGATAAGTGTAGCGGAGTATAGTAGAGGTAGAGTACAGTGGAGTACAGTAGAGATAGAGTACAGTAGAGCACAGTAGAGGTAGAGTACAGTGGAGCACAGTAGAGGTAGAGTACAGTGGAGTATAGTAGAGGTAGACTACAGTGGAGTACAGTAGAGGTAGAGTACAGTGGAGTACACTAGAGGTAGAGTACAGTGGAGCACAGTAGAGGTAGAGTACAGTGGAGTATAGTTGAGGTAGACTACAGTGGAGTACAGTAGAGGTAGAGTAGAGTGGAGCACAGTAGAGATAGAGTACAGTAGAGCAGAGTAGAGGTAGAGTACAGTGGAGTACAGTAGAGGTAGAGCACAGTGGAGCACTGTAGAGGTAGAGTACAGTGGAGTACAGTAGAGATAGAGTACAGTGGAGCACAGTAGAGATAGAGTGCAGTAGAGCACGGTAGAGGTAGAGTACAGCTGAGCAGTAGAGATAAGTGTAGCGGAGTATAGTAGAGGTAGAGTACAGTGGAGTACAGTAGAGGTAGAGTACAGTGGAGTACAGTAGAGGTAGAGTAGAGTGGAGCACATTAGAGGTGGAGTAGAGTAGAGCACAGTAGAGGTAGAGTACAGTGGAGTACAGTAGAAGTAGAGTACAGTGGAGCACAGTAGAGGTAGAGTAGAGTGGAGTACAGTAGAGGTAGAGTACAGTGGAGTACAGTAGAGGTAGAGTACAGTGGAGTAGAGTAGAGATAGAGTAGAGTGGAGCACAGCAGAGGTAGAGTACAGTGGAGCACAGTAGAGGTAGAGTACAGTGGAGTACAGTGGAGCACAGTAAAGGTATAGTACAGTGGAGCACAGTAGCGATAGATTACAGTGGAGTACAGTAGAGATAGAGTACAGTGGAGTACAGTAGAGGTAGAGTACAGTGGAGCACAGTAGAGGTAGAGTACAGTGGAGTATTGTTGAGGTAGACTACAGTGGAGTACAGTAGAGATAGAGTACAGTAGAGCAGAGTAGAGGTAGAGTACAGTGGAGTACAGTAGAGGTAGAGCACAGTAGAGCAGAGTAGAGGTAGAGTACAGTGGAGTACAGTAGAGGTATAGCACAGTGGAGCACTGTAGAGGTAGAGTACAGTGGAGTACAGTAGAGATAGAGTACAGTGGAGCACAGTAGAGGTAGAGTACAGTGGAGCACAGTAGAGGTAGAGTACAGTGGAGCACAGTAGAGGTAGAGTACAGTGGTGTACAGTAGAGGTAGAGTACAGTGGAGTACAGTAGAGGTAGAGTACAGTGGAGCACAGTAGAGGTAGAGTACAGTGGAGTACAGTGGAGCACAGTAGAGGTGGAGTACAGTAGAGTACAGTAGAGGTAGAGTACAGTGGAGCACAGTAGAGGTAGAGTACAGTGGAGTACAGTGGAGCACAGTAGAGGTGGAGTACAGTAGAGTACAGTAGAGGTAGAGTACAATGGAGCACAGTAGAGGTAGAGTACAGTGGAGTACAGTGGAGTACAGTAGAGGTGGAGTACAGTAGAGTACAGTAGAGGTAGAGAACAGTACAGTACAGTAGAGGTAGAGTACAGTGGAGTACAGTGGAGTACAGTAGAAGTTGAGTACAGTAGAGTACAGTAGAGGTAGAGAACAGTACAGTACAGTAGAGGTAGAGTACAGTGGAGTACAGTAGAGGTAGAGTACAGTAGAGCACAGTAGAGGTAGAATACAGTGGAGTACAGTAGAGGTAGAATACAGTGGAGTACAGTAGAGGTAGAGTACAGTGGAGTACAGTAGAGGTAGAGTACAGTACAGTACAGTAGAGGTAGAGTACAGTGGAGTACAGTAGAGGTAGAGTACAGTAGAGCACAGTAGAGGTAGAATACAGTGGAGTACAGTAGAGGTAGAGTACAGTGGAGTACAGTAGAGGTAGAGTACAGTGGAGTACAGTAGAGATAGAGTACAGTGGAGCACAGTAGAGGTAGAGTACAGTGGAGCACAGTAGAGGTAGAGTACAGTGGAGCACAGTAGAGGTAGAGTACAGTGGAGTACAGTAAAGGTAGAGTACAGTGGAGTACAGTAGAGGTAGAGTACAGTGGAGTACAGTAGAGGTAGAGTACAGAGATAGAGTACAGTGGAGCACAGTAGAGGTAGAGTACAGTGGAGCACAGTAGAGGTAGAGTACAGTGGAGCACAGTAGAGATAGAGTACAGTGGAGCACAGTAGAGGTAGAGTACAGTGGAGCACAGTAGAGGTAGAGTACAGTGGAGCACAGTAGAGGTAGAGTACAGTGGAGTACAGTAGAGGTAGAGTACAGTGGAGTACAGTAGAGGTAGAGTACAGTGGAGCACAGTAGACATAGAGTACAGTGGAGCACAGTAGAGGTAGAGTACAGTGGAGCACAGTAGAGGTAGAGTACAGTGGAGCACAGTAGAGGTAGAGTACAGTGGAGTACAGCAGAGGTAGAGTACAGTGGAGTACAGTAGAGGTAGAGTACAGTGGAGCACAGTAAAGGTAGAGTACAGTGGAGTACAGTGGAGCACAGTAGAGGTGGAGTACAGTGGAGCACAGTAGAGGTAGAGTACAGTGGAGTACAGTGGAGTACAGTAGATGTGGAGTACAGTAGAGTAGAGTAGAGGTAGAGAACAGTACAGTACAGTAGAGGTAGAGTACAGTGGAGTACAGTAGAGGTAGAGTACAGTAGAGCACAGTAGAGGTAGAATACAGTGGAGTACAGTAGAGGTAGAGTACAGTGGAGTACAGTAGAGGTAGAGTACAGTGGAGTACAGTAGAGGTAGAGTACAGTACAGTACAGTAGAGGTAGAGTATAGTGGAGTACAGTAGAGGTAGAGTACAGTAGAGCACAGTAGAGGTAGAATGCAGTGGAGTACAGTAGAGGTAGAGTACAGTGGAGTACAGTAGAGGTAGAGTACAGTGGAGTACAGTAGAGATAGAGTACAGTGGAGCACAGTAGAGGTAGAGTAGAGTGGAGCACAGTAGAGGTAGAGTACAGTGGAGCACAGTAGAGGTAGAGTACAGTGAAGTACAGTAGAGGTAGAGTACAGTGGAGTACAGTAGAGGTAGAGTACAGTGGAGCACAGTAGAGGTAGAGTACATTGGAGTACAGTGGAGCACAGTAGAGGTGGAGTACAGTAGAGTACAGTAGAGGTAGAGTACAGTGGAGCACAGTAGAGGTAGAGTACAGTGGAGTACAGTGGAGTACAGTAGAGGTAGAGTACAGTAGAGTACAATAGAGGTAGAGAACAGTACAGTACAGTAGAGGTGGAGTACAGTGGAGCACAGTAGAGGTAGAGTAGAGTGGAGCACAGTAGAGGTAGAGTACAGTGGAGCACAATAGAGATAGAGTACAGTGGAGCACAGTAGAGGTAGAGTACAGTGGAGCACAGTAGAGGTAGAGTACAGTGGAGCACAGTAGAGGTAGAGTACAGTGGAGCACAGTAGAGGTAGAGTACAGTGGAGTACAGTAGAGGTAGAGTACAGTGGAGTACAGTAGAGGTAGAGTACAGTGGAGCACAGTAGAGGTAGAGTACAGTGGAGTACAGTAGAGGTAGAGTACAGTAGAGCACAGTAGAGGTAGAATACAGTGAAGTACAGTAGAGGTAGAGTACAGTGGAGTACAGTAGAGGTAGAGTACAGTGGAGTACAGTAGAGGTAGAGTACAGTGGAGCACAGTAGAGGTAGAATGCAGTGGAGTACAGTAGAGGTAGAGTACAGTGGAGTACAGTAGAGGTAGAGTACAGTGGAGTACAGTAGAGGTAGAGTACAGTGGAGTACAGTAGAGGTAGAGTACAGTGGAGTACAGTAGAGGTAGAGTACAGTGGAGTACAGTAGAGGTAGAGTACAGTGGAGCACAGTAGAGGTAGAATGCAGTGGAGTACAGTAGAGGTAGAGTACAGTGGAGTACAGTAGAGGTAGAGTACAGTGGAGTACAGTAGAGGTAGAGTACAGTGGAGTACAGTAGAGGTAGAGTACAGTGGAGCACAGTAGAGATAGAGTACAGTGGAGCACAGTAGAGGTAGAGTACAGTGGAGCACAGTAGAGGTAGAGTACAGTGGAGCACAGTAGAGGTAGAGTACAGTGGAGTACAGTAGAGGTAGAGTACAGTGGAGTACAGTAGAGGTAGAGTACAGTGGAGCACAGTAGAGGTAGAGTACAGTGGAGTACAGTAGAGGTAGAGTACAGTAGAGCACAGTAGAGGTAGAATACAGTGAAGTACAGTAGAGGTAGAGTACAGTGGAGTACAGTAGAGTAGAGTATAGGTTGAGTACAGTGGAGTACAGTAGAGATAGAGTAGAGTGGAGTAGAGTAGAGATAAAGTACAGTGGATTAGAGTAGAGATAGAGTACAGTGGAGTATAGTTGAGGTAGAGTACTTGTGGAGCACAGTAGAGGTAGAGTACAGTGGAGTATAGTTGAGGTAGACTACAGTGGAGTACAGTAGAGGTAGAGTACAGTGGAGCACAGTAGAGATAGTGTACAGTAGAGCAGAGTAGAGGTAGAGTACAGTGGAGTATAGTAGAGGTAGAGTACAGTGGAGCACTGTAGAGGTGGAGTACAGTGGAGTACTGTAGAGGTAGAGTACAGTGGAGCACAGTAGAGATAGAGTACAGTAGAGCACAGTAGAGGTAGAGTACAGTGGAGTATAGTAGAGGTAGAGTACAGTGGAGTATAGTTGAAGTAGACTACAGTGGAGCACAGTAGAGGTAGAGTACAGTGGAGTACAGTAGAGGTAGAGTACAGTGGAGCACAGTAGAGGTAGAGTACAGTGGAGCACAGTAGAGGTAGAGATAGAGCACAGTAGAGATAGAGTACAGTAGAGCACAGTAGAGGTAGAGTACAGTGGAGCACAGTAGAGGTAGAGTACAGTGGAGTATAGTTGAGGTAGACTACAGTGGAGTACAGTAGAGGTAGAGTACAGTGGAGTACACTAGAGGTAGAGTACAGTGGAGCACAGTAAAGGTAGAGTACAGTGGAGTATAGTTGAGGTAGACTACAGTGGAGTACAGTAGAGGTAGAGTAGAGTGGAGCACAGTAGAGATAGAGTACAGTAGAGCAGAGTAGAGGTAGAGTACAGTGGAGTACAATAGAGGTAGAGCACAGTGGAGCACTGTAGAGGTAGAGTACAGTGGAGTACAGTAGAGATAGAGTACAGTGGAGCACAGTAGAGATAGAGTGCAGTAGAGCACAGTAGAGGTAGAGTACGGCTGAGCACAGTAGAGGTAGAGTACAGTAGAGCAGAGTAGAGGTAGAGTACAGTGGAGTACAGTAGAGGTAGAGCACAGTGGAGCACTGTAGAGGTAGAGTACAGTCGAACACAGTAGAGATAAGTGTAGTGGAGTATAGTAGAGGTAGAGTACAGTGGAGTACAGTAGAGGTAGAGTAGAGTGGAGCACATTAGAGGTGGAGTAGAGTAGAGTACAGTAGAGGTAGAGTACAGTGGAGTATAGTAGAAGTAGAGTAGAGTGGAGCACAGTAGAGGTAGAGTAGAGTGGAGTACAGTAGAGGTAGAGTACATTGGAGTACAGTAGAGGTAGAGTACAGTGGAGTAGAGTAGAGATAGAGTACAGTGGAGCACAGCAGAGGTAGAGTACAGTGGATCACAGTAGAGATAGAGTACAGTGGAGTACAGTTGAGCACAGTAGAGGTATAGTAGAGTGGAGCACAGTAGCGATAGATTACAGTGGAGTACAGTAGAGATAGAGTACAGTGGAGTACAGTAGAGGTAGAGTACAGTGGAGCACAGTAGAGGTAGAGTACAGTGGAGTATTGTTGAGGTAGACTACAGTGGAGTACAGTAGAGATAGGGTACAGTAGAGCAGATTAGAGGTAGAGTACAGTGGAGTACAGTAGAGGTAGAGCACAGTAGAGCAGAGTAGAGGTAGAGTACAGTGGAGTACAGTAGAGGTATAGCACAGTGGAGCACTGTAGAGGTAGAGTACAGTGGAGTACAGTAGAGATAGAGTGCAGTGGAGCACAGTAGAGGTAGAGTACAGTGGAGCACAGTAGACGTAGAGTACAGTGGAGCACAGTAGAGGTAGAGTACAGTGGAGTACAGTAGAGGTAGAGTACAGTGGAGTACAGTAGAGGTAGAGTACAGTGGAGCACAGTAGAGGTAGAATACAGTGGAGTACAGTGGAGCACAGTAGAGGTGGAGTAGAGTAGAGTACAGTAGAGGTAGAGTACAGTGGAGCACATTAGAGGTAGAGTACAGTGGAGTACAGTGGAGTACAGTAGAGGTGGAGTACAGTAGAGTACAGTAGAGGTAGAGAACAGTACAGTACAGTAGAGGTAGAGTACAGTGGAGTACAGTAGAGGTAGAGTACAGTGGAGTACAGTAGAGGTAGAGTACAGTACAGTACAGTACAGTAGAGGTAGAGTACAGTGGAGTACAGTAGATATAGAGTACAGTGGAGCACAGTAGAGGTAGAGTACAATGGAGCACAGTAGAGGTAGAGTACAGTGGAGCACAGTAGAGGTAGAGTACAGTGGAGTACAGTAAAGGTAGAGTACAGTGGAGTACAGTAGAGGTAGAGTACAGTGGAGCACAGTAGAGGTAGAGTACAGTGGAGTACAGTGGAGCACAGTAGAGGTGGAGTACAGTAGAGTACAGTAGAGGTATAGTACAGTGGAGCACAGTAGAGGTAGAGTACAGTGGAGTACAGTGGAGTACAGTAGAGGTGGAGTACAGTAGAGTACAGTAGAGGTAGAGAACAGTACAGTACAGTAGAGGTAGAGTACAGTGAAGTACAGTAGAAGTAGAGTACAGTAGAGCACAGTAGAGGTAGAATACAGTGGAGTACAGTAGAGGTAGAGTGCAGTGGAGTACAGTAGAGGTAGAGTACAGTGGAGTACAGTAGAGATAGAGTACAGTGGAGCACAGTAGAGGTAGAGTACAGTGGAGCACAGTAGAGGTAGAGTACAGTGGAGTACAGTAGAGATAGAGTACAGTGGAGCACAGTAGAGGTAGAGTACAGTGGAGCACAGTAGAGGTAGAGTACAGTGGAGCACAGTAGAGGTAGAGTACAGTGGAGTACAGTAGAGGTAGAGTACAGTGGAGTACAGTAGAGGTAGAGTACAGTGGAGCACAGTAGAGATAGAGTACAGTGGAGAACAGTAGAGGTAGAGTACAGTGGAGCACAGTAGAGGTAGAGTACAGTGGAGCACAGTAGAGGTAGAGTACAGTGGAGTACAGCAGAGGTAGAGTACAGTGGAGTACAGTAGAGGTAGAGTACAGTGGAGCACAGTAGAGGTAGAGTACAGTGGAGTACAGTAGAGGTAGAGTACAGTGGAGTACAGTAGAGGTAGAGTAGAGTGGAGCACATTAGAGGTGGAGTAGAGTAGAGTACAGTAGAGGTAGAGTACAGTGGAGTATAGTAGAAGTAGAGTACAGTGGAGCACAGTAGAGGTAGAGTAGAGTGGAGTACAGTAGAGGTAGAGTACATTGGAGTACAGTAGAGGTAGAGTACAGTGGAGTAGAGTAGAGATAGAGTAGAGTGGAGCACAGCAGAGGTAGAGTACAGTGGATCACAGTAGAGATAGAGTACAGTGGAGTACAGTTGAGCACAGTAGAGGTATAGTAGAGTGGAGCACAGTAGCGATAGATTACAGTGGAGTACAGTAGAGATAGAGTACAGTGGAGTACAGTAGAGGTAGAGTACAGTGGAGCACAGTAGAGGTAGAGTACAGTGGAGTATTGTTGAGGTAGACTACAGTGGAGTACAGTAGAGATAGGGTACAGTAGAGCAGAGTAGAGGTAGAGTACAGTGGAGTACAGTAGAGGTAGAGCACAGTAGAGCAGAGTAGAGGTAGAGTACAGTGGAGTACAGTAGAGGTATAGCACAGTGGAGCACTGTAGAGGTAGAGTACAGTGGAGTACAGTAGAGATATAGTGCAGTGGAGCACAGTAGAGGTAGAGTACAGTGGAGCACAGTAGAGGTAGAGTACAGTGGAGCACAGTAGAGGTAGAGTACAGTGGAGTACAGTAGAGGTAGAGTACAGTGGAGTACAGTAGAGGTAGAGTACAGTGGAGCACAGTAGAGGTAGAGTACAGTGGAGTACAGTGGAGCACAGTAGAGGTGGAGTAGAGTAGAGTACAGTAGAGGTAGAGTACAGTGGAGCACATTAGAGGTAGAGTACAGTGGAGTACAGTGGAGTACAGTAGAGGTGGAGTACAGTAGAGTACAGTAGAGGTAGAGAACAGTACAGTACAGTAGAGGTAGAGTACAGTGGAGTACAGTAGAGGTAGAGTACAGTTGAGCACAGTAGAGGTAGAATACAGTGGAGTACAGTAGAGGTAGAGTACAGTGGAGTACAGTAGAGGTAGAGTACAGTGGAGTACAGTAGAGGTAGAGTACAGTACAGTACAGTACAGTAGAGGTAGAGTACAGTGGAGTACAGTAGATATAGAGTACAGTGGAGCACAGTAGAGGTAGAGTACAATGGAGCACAGTAGAGGTAGAGTACAGTAGAGCACAGTAGAGGTAGAATACAGTGGAGTACAGTAGAGGTAGAGTACAGTGGAGTACAGTAGAGGTATAGTACAGTGGAGCACAGTAGAGGTAGAGTACAGTGGAGTACAGTGGAGTAAAGTAGAGGTGGAGTACAGTGGAGTACAGTAAAGGTAGAGTACAGTGTAGTACAGTAGAGGTAGAGTACAGTGGAGCACAGTAGAGGTAGAGTACAGTGGAGTACAGTGGACCACAGTAGAGGTGAGGTACAGTAGAGTACAGTAGAGGTATAGTACAGTGGAGCACAGTAGAGGTAGAGTACAGTGGAGTACAGTGGAGTACAGTAGAGGTGGAGTACAGTAGAGTACAGTAGAGGTAGAGAACAGTACAGTACAGTAGAGGTAGAGTACAGTGGAGTACAGTAGAGGTAGAGTACAGTAGAGCACAGTAGAGGTAGAATACAGTGGAGTACAGTAGAGGTAGAGTGCAGTGGAGTACAGTAGAGGTAGAGTACAGTGGAGTACAGTAGAGATAGAGTACAGTGGAGCACAGTAGAGGTAGAGTACAGTGGAGCACAGTAGAGATAGAGCACAGTGAAGCACTGTAGAGGTAGAATACAGTGGAGTAGAGTAGAGATAGAGTACAGTGGAGCACAGTAGAGGTAGAGTACAGTGGAGCACAGTAGAGGTAGAGTACAGTGGAGCACAGTAGAGGTAGAGTACAGTGGAGTACAGTAGAGGTAGTGTACAGTGGAGCACAGTAGAGGTAGAGTACAGTGGAGCACAGTAGAGGTAGAGTACAGTGGAGTACAGTAGAGGTAGTGTACAGTGGAGCACAGTAGAGGTAGAGTACAGTGGAGCACAGTAGAGGTAGAGTACAGTGGAGCACAGTAGAGAAGGAGTAGAGTAGAGCAGAGTAGAGGTAGAGTACATTGGAGTACAGTAGAGGTAGAGTACAGTGGAGCACTGTAGAGGTGGAGTACAGTGGAGTACAGTAGAGATAGAGTACAGTGGAGCACAGTAGAGGTAGAGTACAGTGGAGCACAGTAGAGGTAGAGTACAGTGGAGCACAGTAGAGGTAGAGTACAGTGGAGTACAGTAGAGGTAGAGTACAGTGGAGTACAGTAGAGGTAGAGTACAGTGGAGCACAGTAGAGGTAGAGTACAGTGGAGTACAGTGGAGCACAGTAGAGGTGGAGTAGAGTAGAGTACAGTAGAGGTAGAGTACAGTGGAGCACAGTAGAGGTAGAGTACAGTGGAGCACAGTAGAGCTAGAGTACAGTGGAGTATAGTTTAGGTAGACTACAGTGGAGTACAGTAGAGGTAGAGTACAGTGGAGTACACTAGAGGTAGAGTACAGTGGAGCACAGTAGAGGTAGAGTACAGTGGAGTATAGTTGAGGTAGACTACAGTGGAGTACAGTAGAGGTAGAGTACAGTGGAGCACAGTAGAGGTAGAGTACAGTGGAGTATTGTTGAGGTAGACTACAGTGGAGTACAGTAGAGATAGGGTACAGTAGAGCAGAGTAGAGGTAGAGTACAGTGGAGTACAGTAGAGGTAGAGCACAGTAGAGCAGAGTAGAGGTAGAGTACAGTGGAGTACAGTAGAGGTATAGCACAGTGGAGCACTGTAGAGGTAGAGTACAGTGGAGTACAGTAGAGATAGAGTGCAGTGGAGCACAGTAGAGGTAGAGTACAGTGGAGCACAGTAGAGGTAGAGTACAGTGGAGTACAGTAGAGGTAGAGCACAGTGGAGTACAGTAGAGGTAGAGTACAGTGGAGCACAGTAGAGGTAGAGTACAGTGGAGTACAGTGGAGCACAGTAGAGGTGGAGTAGAGTAGAGTACAGTAGAGGTAGAGTACAGTGGAGCACATTAGAGGTAGAGTACAGTGGAGTACAGTGGAGTACAGTAGAGGTGGAGTACAGTAGAGTACAGTAGAGGTAGAGAACAGTACAGTACAGTAGAGGTAGAGTACAGTGGAGTACAGTAGAGGTAGAGTACAGTTGAGCACAGTAGAGGTAGAATACAGTGGAGTACAGTAGAGGTAGAGTACAGTGGAGTACAGTAGAGGTAGAGTACAGTGGAGTACAGTAGAGGTAGAGTACAGTGGAGCACAGTAGAGGTAGAGTATAGTGGAGTACAGTGGAGCACAGTAGAGGTGGAGTACAGTGGAGCACAGTAGAGGTAGAGTACAGTGGAGTACAGTGGAGTACAGTAAATGTGGAGTACAGTAGAGTACAGTAGAGGTAGAGAACAGTACAGTACAGTAGAGGTAGAGTACAGTGGAGTACAGTAGAGGTAGAGTACAGTAGAGCACAGTAGAGGTAGAGTACAGTGGAGTACAGTGGAGCACAGTAGAGGTGGAGTACAGTGGAGCACAGTAGAGGTAGAGTACAGTGGAGTACAGTGGAGTACAGTAAATGTGGAGTACAGTAGAGTACAGTAGAGGTAGAGAACAGTACAGTACAGTAGAGGTAGAGTACAGTGGAGTATAGTAGAAGTAGAGTACAGTGGAGCACAGTAGAGGTAGAGTAGAGTGGAGTACAGTAGAGGTAGAGTACATTGGAGTACAGTAGAGGTAGAGTACAGTGGAGTAGAGTAGAGATAGAGTAGAGTGGAGCACAGCAGAGGTAGAGTACAGTGGATCACAGTAGAGATAGAGTACAGTGGAGTACAGTTGAGCACAGTAGAGGTATAGTAGAGTGGAGCACAGTAGCGATAGATTACAGTGGAGTACAGTAGAGATAGAGTACAGTGGAGTACAGTAGAGGTAGAGTACAGTGGAGCACAGTAGAGGTAGAGTACAGTGGAGTATTGTTGAGGTAGACTACAGTGGAGTACAGTAGAGATAGGGTACAGTAAAGCAGAGTAGAGGTAGAGTACAGTGGAGTACAGTAGAGGTAGAGCACAGTAGAGCAGAGTAGAGGTAGAGTACAGTGGAGTACAGTAGAGGTATAGCACAGTGGAGCATTGTAGAGGTAGAGTACAGTGGAGTACAGTAGAGATAGAGTGCAGTGGAGCACAGTAGAGGTAGAGTACAGTGGAGTACAGTGGAGCACAGTAGAGGTGGAGTAGAGTAGAGTACAGTAGAGGTAGAGTACAGTGGAGCACATTAGAGGTAGAGTACAGTGGAGTACAGTGGAGTACAGTAGAGGTGGAGTACAGTAGAGTACAGTAGAGGTAGAGAACAGTACAGTACAGTAGAGGTAGAGTACAGTGGAGTACAGTAGAGGTAGAGTACAGTAGAGCACAGTAGAGGTAGAATACAGTGGAGTACAGTAGAGGTAGAGTACAGTGGAGTACAGTAGAGGTAGAGTACAGTGGAGTACAGTAGAGGTAGAGTACAGTACAGTACAGTACAGTAGAGGTAGAGTACAGTGGAGTACAGTAAATATAGAGTACAGTGGAGCACAGTAGAGGTAGAGTACAATGGAGCACAGTAGAGGTAGAGTACAGTGGAGCACAGTAGAGGTAGAGTACAGTGGAGTACAGTAAAGGTAGAGTACAGTGGAGTACAGTAGAGGTAGAGTACAGTGGAGCACAGTAGAGGTAGAGTACAGTGGAGTACAGTGGAGCACAGTAGAGGTGGAGTACAGTAGAGTACAGTAGAGGTATAGTACAGTGGAGCACAGTAGAGGTAGAGTACAGTGGAGTACAGTGGAGTACAGTAGAGGTGGAGTACAGTAGAGTACAGTAGAGGTAGAGAACAGTACAGTACAGTAGAGGTAGAGTACAGTGGAGTACAGTAGAGGTAGAGTACAGTAGAGCACAGTAGAGGTAGAATACAGTGGAGTACAGTAGAGGTAGAGTGCAGTGGAGTACAGTAGATGTAGAGTACAGTGGAGTACAGTAGAGATAGAGTACAGTGGAGCACAGTAGAGGTAGAGTACAGTGGAGCACAGTAGAGGTAGAGTACAGTGGAGCACAGTAGAGATAGAGTACAGTGGAGCACAGTAGAGGTAGAGTACAGTGGAGCACAGTAGAGGTAGAGTACAGTGGAGCACAGTAGAGGTAGAGTACAGTGGAGTACAGTAGAGATAGAGTACAGTGGAGCACAGTAGAGGTAGAGTACAGTGGAGCACAGTAGAGGTAGAGTACAGTGGAGCACAGTAGAGGTAGAGTACAGTGGAGCACAGTAGAGGTAGAGTACAGTGGAGTACAGTAGAGGTAGAGTACAGTGGAGTACAGTAGACGTAGAGTACAGTGGAGCACAGGAGAGGTAGAGTACAGTGGAGTACAGTGGAGCACAGTAGAGGTGGAGTACAGTAGAGTACAGTAGAGGTAGAGTACAGTGGAGCACAGTAGAGGTAGAGTACAGTGGAGTACAGTGGAGTACAGTAGAGGTGGAGTACAGTAGAGTACAGTAGAGGTAGAGAACAGTACAGTACAGTAGAGGTAGAGTACAGTGGAGTACAGTAGAGGTAGAGTACAGTAGAGCACAGTAGAGGTAGAATACAGTGGAGTACAGTAGAGGTAGAGTACAGTGGAGTACAGTAGAGGTAGAGTACAGTGGAGTAGAGTAGAGATAGAGTACAGTGGAGTAGAGTAGAGATAGAGTACAGTAGAGCACAGTAGAGGTAGAGTACAGTGGAGCACAGTAGAGATAGAGTACAGTGGAGCACAGTAGAGGTAGAGTACAGTGGAGCACAGTAGAGGTAGAGTACAGTGGAGCAGAGTAGAGGTAGAGTACAGTGGAGTACAGTAGAGGTAGAGTACAGTGGAGTACAGTAGAGGTAGAGTACAGTGGAGCACAGTAGAGGTAGAGTACAGTGGAGTACAGTAGATGTAGAGTACAGTAGAGCACAGTAGAGGTAGAATACAGTGAAGTACAGTAGAGGTAGAGTACAGTGGAGTACAGTAGAGGTAGAGTACAGTGGAGTACAGTAGAGGTAGAGTACAGTGGAGCACAGTAGAGGTAGAGTACAGTGGAGTACAGTAGAGGTAGAGTACAGTGGAGCACAGTAGAGCTAGAGTACAGTGGAGTACAGTGGAGCACAGTAGAGGTGGAGTACAGTAGAGTAGAGTATAGGTTGAGTACAGTGGAGTACAGTAGAGATAGAGTAGAGTGGAGTAGAGTAGAGATAAAGTACAGTGGATTAGAGTAGAGATAGAGTACAGTGGAGTATAGTTGAGGTAGAGTACAGTGGAGCACAGTAGAGGTAGAGTAGAGTACAGTGGAGTATAGTTGAGGTAGACTACAGTGGAGTACAGTAGAGGTAGAGTACAGTGGAGCACAGTAGAGATAGTGTACAGTAGAGCAGAGTAGAGGTAGAGTACAGTGGAGTACAGTAGAGGTAGAGTACAGTGGAGCACTGTAGAGGTGGAGTACAGTGGAGTACTGTAGAGGTAGAGTACAGTGGAGCAAAGTAGAGATAGAGTACAGTAGAGCACAGTAGAGGTAGAGTACAGTGGAGTATAGTAGAGGTAGAGTACTCTGGAGTATAGTTGAGGTAGACTACAGTGGTGCACAGTAGAGGTAGAGTACAGTGGAGTACAGTAGAGGTAGAGTACAGTGGAGCACAGTAGAGGTAGAGTACAGTGGAGTATAGTTGAGGTAGACTACAGTGGAGTACAGTAGAGGTAGAGTACAGTGGAGCACAGTAGAGATAGAGTACAGTAGAGCAGAGTAGAGGTAGAGTACAGTGGAGTACAGTAGAGGTAGAGCACAGTAGAGCAGAGTAGAGGTAGAGTACAGTGGAGTACAGTAGAGATAGAGCACAGTGGAGCACAATAGAGGTAGAATACAGTGGAGTAGAGTAGAGATAGAGTACAGTGGAGCACAGTAGAGGTAGAGTACAGTGGAGCACAGTAGAGGTAGAGTACAGTGGAGCACAGTAGAGGTAGAGTACAGTGGAGTACAGTAGAGGTAGTGTACAGTGGAGCACAGTAGAGGTAGAGTACAGTGGAGCACAGTAGAGGTAGAGTACAATGGAGCACAGTAGAGGTAGAGTACAGTGGAGCACAGTAGAGAAGGAGTAGAGTAGAGCAGAGTAGAGGTAGAGTACATTGGAGTACAGTAGAGGTAGAGTACAGTGGAGCACTGTAGAGGTGGAGTACAGTGGAGTACAGTAGAGGTAGAGTACAGTGGAGCACAGTAGAGGTAGAGTACAGTAGAGCACAGTAGAGGTAGAGTACAGTGGAGCACAGTAGAGGTAGAGTACAGTGGAGTATAGTTGAGGTAGACTACAGTGGAGTACAGTAGAGGTAGAGTACAGTGGAGTACACTAGAGGTAGAGTACAGTGGAGCACAGTAGAGGTAGAGTACAGTGGAGTATAGTTGAGGTAGACTACAGTGGAGTACAGTAGAGGTAGAGTAGAGTGGAGCACAGTAGAGATAGAGTACAGTAGAGCAGAGTAGAGGTAGAGTACAGTGGAGTACAGTAGAGGTAGAGCACAGTGGAGCACTGTAGAGGTAGAGTACAGTGGAGTACAGTAGAGATAGAGTACAGTGGAGCACAGTAGAGATAGAGTGCAGTAGAGCACAGTAGAGGTAGAGTACAGCTGAGCACAGTAGAGGTAGAGTACAGTAGAGCAGAGTAGAGGTAGAGTAGAGTGGAGTACAGTAGAGGTAGAGCACAGTGGAGCACTGTAGAGGTAGAGTACAGTCGAACACAGTAGAGATAAGTGTAGTGGAGTATAGTAGAGGTAGAGTACAGTGGAGTACAGTAGAGGTAGAGTACAGTGGAGTACAGTAGATGTAGAGTAGAGTGGAGCACATTAGAGGTGGAGTAGAGTAGAGTACAGTAGAGTACAGTGGAGTATAGTAGAAGTAGAGTACAGTGGAGCACAGTAGAGGTAGAGTAGAGTGGAGTACAGTAGAGGTAGAGTACATTGGAGTACAGTAGAGGTAGAGTACAGTGGAGTAGAGTAGAGATAGAGTAGAGTGGAGCACAGCAGAGGTAGAGTACAGTGGATCACAGTAGAGATAGAGTACAGTGGAGTACAGTTGAGCACAGTAGAGGTATAGTAGAGTGGAGCACAGTAGCGATAGATTACAGTGGAGTACAGTAGAGATAGAGTACAGTGGAGTACAGTAGAGGTAGAGTACAGTGGAGCACAGTAGAGGTAGAGTACAGTGGAGTATTGTTGATGTAGACTACAGTGGAGTACAGTAGAGATAGGGTACAGTAGAGCAGAGTAGAGGTAGAGTACAGTGGAGTACAGTAGAGGTAGAGCACAGTAGAGCAGAGTAGAGGTAGAGTACAGTGGAGTACAGTAGAGGTATAGCACAGTGGAGCACTGTAGAGGTAGAGTACAGTGGAGTACAGTAGAGATAGAGTGCAGTGGAGCACAGTAGAGGTAGAGTACAGTGGAGCACAGTAGAGGTAGAGTACAGTGGAGCACAGTAGAGGTAGAGTACAGTGGAGTACAGTAGAGGTAGAGTACAGTGGAGTACAGTAGAGGTAGAGTACAGTGGAGCACAGTAGAGGTAGAGTACAGTGGAGTACAGTGGAGCACAGTAGAGGTGGAGTAGAGTAGAGTACAGTAGAGGTAGAGTACAGTGGAGCACATTAGAGGTAGAGTACAGTGGAGTACAGTGGAGTACAGTAGAGGTGGAGTACAGTAGAGTACAGTAGAGGTAGAGAACAGTACAGTACAGTAGAGGTAGAGTACAGTGGAGTACAGTAGAGGTAGAGTACAATAGAGCACAGTAGAGGTAGAATACAGTGGAGTACAGTAGAGGTAGAGTAC
Organism: Tiaroga cobitis; assembly: GCA_030578255.1. Lineage (NCBI taxonomy): Eukaryota > Metazoa > Chordata > Actinopteri > Cypriniformes > Leuciscidae > Tiaroga > Tiaroga cobitis. The sequence goes on along the minus strand of CM060610.1, from coordinate 37,857,905 downwards.
AGTGGAGTACAGTAGAGGTAGAGTACAGTGGAGTACAGTAGAGGTAGAGTACAGTACAGTACAGTACAGTAGAGGTAGAGTACAGTGGAGTACAGTAGATATAGAGTACAGTGGAGCACAGTAGAGGTAGAGTACAATGGAGCACAGTAGAGGTAGAGTACAGTGGAGCACAGTAGAGGTAGAGTACAGTGGAGTACAGTAAAGGTAGAGTACAGTGGAGTACAGTAGAGGTAGAGTACAGTGGAGCACAGTAAAGGTAGAGTACAGTGGAGTACAGTGGAGCACAGTAGAGGTGGAGTACAGTAGAGTACAGTAGAGGTATAGTACAGTGGAGCACAGTAGAGGTAGAGTACAGTGGAGTACAGTGGAGTACAGTAGAGGTGGAGTACAGTAGAGTACAGTAGAGGTAGAGAACAGTACAGTACAGTAGAGGTAGAGTACAGTGGAGTACAGTAGAGGTAGAGTACAGTAGAGCACAGTAGAGGTAGAATACAGTGGAGTACAGTAGAGGTAGAGTGCAGTGGAGTACAGTAGAGGTAGAGTACAGTGGAGTACAGTAAAGATAGAGTACAGTGGAGCACAGTAGAGGTAGAGTACAGTGGAGCACAGTAGAGGTAGAGTACAGTGGAGCACAGTAGAGATAGAGTACAGTGGAGCACAGTAGAGGTAGAGTACAGTGGAGCACAGTAGAGGTAGAGTACAGTGGAGCACAGTAGAGGTAGAGTACAGTGGAGTACAGTAGAGATAGAGTACAGTGGAGCACAGTAGAGGTAGAGTACAGTGGAGCACAGTAGAGGTAGAGTACAGTGGAGCACAGTAGAGGTAGAGTACAGTGGAGCACAGTAGAGGTAGAGTACAGTGGAGTACAGTAGAGGTAGAGTACAGTGGAGTACAGTAGAGGTAGAGTACAGTGGAGCACAGTAGAGGTAGAGTACAGTGGAGTACAGTGGAGCACAGTAGAGGTGGAGTACAGTAGAGTACAGTAGAGGTAGAGTACAGTGGAGCACAGTAGAGGTAGAGTACAGTGGAGTACAGTGGAGTACAGTAGAGGTGGAGTAGAGTAGAGTACAGTAGAGGTAGAGAACAGTACAGTACAGTAGAGGTAGAGTACAGTGGAGTACAGTAGAGGTAGAGTACAGTAGAGCACAGTAGAGGTAGAATACAGTGGAGTACAGTAGAGGTAGAGTACAGTGGAGTACAGTAGAGGTAGAGTACAGTGGAGTAGAGTAGAGATAGAGTACAGTGGAGTAGAGTAGAGATAGAGTACAGTAGAGCACAGTAGAGGTAAAGTACAGTGGAGCACAGTAGAGATAGAGTACAGTGGAGCACAGTAGAGGTAGAGTACAGTGGAGCACAGTAGAGGTAGAGTACAGTGGAGCAGAGTAGAGGTAGAGTACAGTGGAGTACAGTAGAGGTAGAGTACAGTGGAGTACAGTAGAGGTAGAGTACAGTGGAGTACAGTGGAGCACAGTAGAGGTGGAGTACAGTAGAGTACAGTAGAGGTAGAGTACAGTGGAGCACAGTAGAGGTAGAGTACAGTGGAGTACAGTGGAGTACAGTAGAGGTGGAGTAGAGTAGAGTACAGTAGAGGTAGAGAACAGTACAGTACAGTAGAGGTAGAGTACAGTGGAGTACAGTAGAGGTAGAGTACAGTAGAGCACAGTAGAGGTAGAATACAGTGGAGTACAGTAGAGGTAGAGTACAGTGGAGTACAGTAGAGGTAGAGTACAGTGGAGTAGAGTAGAGATAGAGTACAGTGGAGTAGAGTAGAGATAGAGTACAGTAGAGCACAGTAGAGGTAAAGTACAGTGGAGCACAGTAGAGATAGAGTACAGTGGAGCACAGTAGAGGTAGAGTACAGTGGAGCACAGTAGAGGTAGAGTACAGTGGAGCAGAGTAGAGGTAGAGTACAGTGGAGTACAGTAGAGGTAGAGTACAGTGGAGTACAGTAGAGGTAGAGTACAGTGGAGCACAGTAGAGGTAGAGTACAGTGGAGTACAGTAGAGGTAGAGTACAGTAGAGCACAGTAGAGGTAGAATACAGTGAAGTACAGTAGAGGTAGAGTACAGTGGAGTACAGTAGAGGTAGAGTACAGTGGAGTACAGTAGAGGTAGAGTACAGTGGAGCACAGTAGAGGTAGAGTACAGTGGAGTACAGTAGAGGTAGAGTACAGTGGAGCACAGTAGAGCTAGAGTACAGTGGAGTACAGTGGAGCACAGTAGAGGTGGAGTACAGTAGAGTAGAGTATAGGTTGAGTACAGTGGAGTACAGTAGAGATAGAGTAGAGTGGAGTAGAGTAGAGATAGAGTACAGTGGAGTATAGTTGAGGTAGAGTACAGTGGAGCACAGTAGAGGTAGAGTAGAGTACAGTGGAGTATAGTTGAGGTAGACTACAGTGGAGTACAGTAGAGGTAGAGTACAGTGGAGCACAGTAGAGATAGTGTACAGTAGAGCAGAGTAGAGGTAGAGTACAGTGGAGTACAGTAGAGGTAGAGTACAGTGGAGCACTGTAGAGGTGGAGTAGAGTGGAGTACTGTAGAGGTAGAGTACAGTGGAGTATTGTTGATGTAGACTACAGTGGAGTACAGTAGAGATAGGGTACAGTAGAGCAGAGTAGAGGTAGAGTACAGTGGAGTACAGTAGAGGTAGAGCACACTAGAGCAGAGTAGAGGTAGAGTACAGTGGAGTACAGTAGAGGTATAGCACAGTGGAGCACTGTAGAGGTAGAGTACAGTGGAGTACAGTAGAGATAGAGTGCAGTGGAGCACAGTAGAGGTAGAGTACAGTGGAGCACAGTAGAGGTAGAGTACAGTGGAGCAGAGTAGAGGTAGAGTACAGTGGAGTACAGTAGAGGTAGAGTACAGTGGAGTACAGTAGAGGTAGAGTACAGTGGAGCACAGTAGAGGTAGAGTACAGTGGAGTAAAGTGGAGCACAGTAGAGGTGGAGTAGAGTAGAGTACAGTAGAGGTAGAGTACAGTGGAGCACATTAGAGGTAGAATACAGTGGAGTACAGTGGAGTACAGTAGAGGTGGAGTACAGTAGAGTACAGTAGAGGTAGAGAACAGTACAGTACAGTAGAGGTAGAGTACAGTGGAGTACAGTAGAGGTAGAGTACAGTAGAGCACAGTAGAGGTAGAATACAGTGGAGTACAGTAGAGGTAGAGTACAGTGGAGTACAGTAGAGGTAGAGTACAGTGGAGTACAGTAGAGGTAGAGTACAGTACAGTACAGTACAGTAGAGGTAGAGTACAGTGGAGTACAGTAGATATAGAGTACAGTGGAGCACAGTAGAGGTAGAGTACAATGGAGCACAGTAGAGGTAGAGTACAGTGGAGCACAGTAGAGGTAGAGTACAGTGGAGTACAGTAGAGGTAGAGTACAGTAGAGCACAGTAGAGGTAGAATACAGTGGAGTACAGTAGAGGTAGAGTGCAGTGGAGTACAGTAGAGGTAGAGTACAGTGGAGTACAGTAGAGATAGAGTACAGTGGAGCACAGTAGAGGTAGAGTACAGTGGAGCACAGTAGAGGTAGAGTACAGTGGAGCACAGTAGAGATAGAGTACAGTGGAGCACAGTAGAGGTAGAGTACAGTGGAGCACAGTAGAGGTAGAGTACAGTGGAGCACAGTAGAGGTAGAGTACAGTGGAGTACAGTAGAGATAGAGTACAGTGGAGCACAGTAGAGGTAGAGTACAGTGGAGCACAGTAGAGGTAGAGTACAGTGGAGCACAGTAGAGGTAGAGTACAGTGGAGCACAGTAGAGGTAGAGTACAGTGGAGTACAGTAGAGGTAGAGTACAGTGGAGTACAGTAGAGGTAGAGTACAGTGGAGCACAGTAGAGGTAGAGTACAGTGGATTACAGTGGAGCACAGTAGAGGTGGAGTACAGTAGAGTACAGTAGAGGTAGAGTACAGTGGAGCACAGTAGAGGTAGAGTACAGTGGAGTACAGTGGAGTACAGTAGAGGTGGAGTACAGTAGAGTACAGTAGAGGTAGAGAACAGTACAGTACAGTAGAGGTAGAGTACAGTGGAGTACAGTAGAGGTAGAGTACAGTAGAGCACAGTAGAGGTAGAATACAGTGGAGTACAGTAGAGGTAGAGTACAGTGGAGTACAGTAGAGGTAGAGTACAGTGGAGTAGAGTAGAGATAGAGTACAGTGGAGTAGAGTAGAGATAGAGTACAGTAGAGCACAGTAGAGGTAAAGTACAGTGGAGCACAGTAGAGATAGAGTACAGTGGAGCACAGTAGAGGTAGAGTACAGTGGAGCACAGTAGAGGTAGAGTACAGTGGAGCAGAGTAGAGGTAGAGTACAGTGGAGTACAGTAGAGTTAGAGTACAGTGGAGTACAGTAGAGGTAGAGTACAGTGGAGCACAGTAGAGGTAGAGTACAGTGGAGTACAGTAGAGGTAGAGTACAGTAGAGCACAGTAGAGGTAGAATACAGTGAAGTACAGTAGAGGTAGAGTACAGTGGAGTACAGTAGAGGTAGAGTACAGTGGAGTACAGTAGAGGTAGAGTACAGTGGAGCACAGTAGAGGTAGAGTACAGTGGAGTACAGTAGAGGTAGAGTACAGTGGAGCACAGTAGAGCTAGAGTACAGTGGAGTACAGTGGAGCACAGTAGAGGTGGAGTACAGTAGAGTAGAGTATAGGTTGAGTACAGTGGAGTACAGTAGAGATAGAGTAGAGTGGAGTAGAGTAGAGATAGAGTACAGTGGAGTATAGTTGAGGTAGAGTACAGTGGAGCACAGTAGAGGTAGAGTAGAGTACAGTGGAGTATAGTAGAGGTAGACTACAGTGGAGTACAGTAGAGGTAGAGTACAGTGGAGCACAGTAGAGATAGTGTACAGTAGAGCAGAGTAGAGGTAGAGTACAGTGGAGTACAGTAGAGGTAGAGTACAGTGGAGCACTGTAGAGGTGGAGTACAGTGGAGTACTGTAGAGGTAGAGTACAGTGGAGCAAAGTAGAGATAGAGTACAGTAGAGCACAGTAGAGGTAGAGTACAGTGGAGTATAGTAGAGGTAGAGTACTTTGGAGTATAGTTGAGGTAGACTACAGTGGTGCACAGTAGAGGTAGAGTACAGTGGAGTACAGTAGAGGTAGAGTACAGTGGAGCACAGTAGAGGTAGAGTACAGTGGAGTATAGTTGAGGTAGACTACAGTGGAGTACAGTAGAGGTAGAGTACAGTGGAGCACAGTAGAGATAGAGTACAGTAGAGCAGAGTAGAGGTAGAGTACAGTGGAGTACAGTAGAGGTAGAGCACAGTAGAGCAGAGTAGAGGTAGAGTACAGTGGAGTACAGTAGAGATAGAGCACAGTGGAGCACAATAGAGGTAGAATACAGTGGAGTAGAGTAGAGATAGAGTACAGTGGAGCACAGTAGAGGTAGAGTACAGTGGAGCACAGTAGAGGTAGAGTACAGTGGAGCACAGTAGAGGTAGAGTACAGTGGAGTACAGTAGAGGTAGTGTACAGTGGAGCACAGTAGAGGTAGAGTACAGTGGAGCACAGTAGAGGTAGAGTACAGTGGAGTACAGTAGAGGTAGTGTACAGTGGAGCACAGTAGAGGTAGAGTACAGTGGAGCACAGTAGAGGTAGAGTACAGTGGAGCACAGTAGAGAAGGAGTAGAGTAGAGCAGAGTAGAGGTAGAGTACATTGGAGTACAGTAGAGGTAGAGTACAGTGGAGCACTGTAGAGGTGGAGTACAGTGGAGTACAGTAGAGGTAGAGTACAGTGGAGCACAGTAGAGATAGAGTACAGTAGAGCACAGTAGAGGTAGAGTACAGTGGAGCACAGTAGAGGTAGAGTACAGTGGAGTATAGTTGAGGTAGACTACAGTGGAGTACAGTAGAGGTAGAGTACAGTGGAGTACACTAGAGGTAGAGTACAGTGGAGCACAGTAGAGGTAGAGTACAGTGGAGTATAGTTGAGGTAGACTACAGTGGAGTACAGTAGAGGTAGAGTAGAGTGGAGCACAGTAGAGATAGAGTAGAGTAGAGCAGAGTAGAGGTAGAGTACATAGGAGTACAGTAGAGGTAGAGCACAGTGGAGCACTCTAGAGGTAGAGTACAGTGGAGTACAGTAGAGATAGAGTACAGTGGAGCACAGTAGAGATAGAGTGCAGTAGAGCACAGTAGAGGTAGAGTACAGCTGAGCACAGTAGAGGTAGAGTACAGTAGAGCAGAGTAGAGGTAGAGTACAGTGGAGTACAGTAGAGGTAGAGCACAGTGGAGCACTGTAGAGGTAGAGTACAGTCGAACACATTAGAGATAAGTGTAGTGGAGTATAGTAGAGGTAGAGTACAGTGGAGTACAGTAGAGGTAGAGTACAGTGGAGTACAGTAGATGTAGAGTAGAGTGGAGCAAATTAGAGGTGGAGTAGAGTAGAGTACAGTAGAGGTAGAGTACAGTGGAGTATAGTAGAAGTAGAGTACAGTGGAGCACAGTAGAGGTAGAGTAGAGTGGAGTACAGTAGAGGTAGAGTACAGTGGAGTACAGTAGAGGTAGAGTACAGTGGAGTAGAGTAGAGATAGAGTAGAGTGGAGCACAGCAGAGGTAGAGTACAGTGGATCACAGTAGAGATAGAGTACAGTGGAGTACAGTTGAGCACAGTAGAGGTATAGTAGAGTGGAGCACAGTAGCGATAGATTACAGTGGAGTACAGTAGAGATAGAGTACAGTGGAGTACAGTAGAGGTAGAGTACAGTGGAGCACAGTAGAGGTAGAGTACAGTGGAGTATTGTTGAGGTAGACTACAGTGGAGTACAGTAGAGATAGGGTACAGTAGAGCAGAGTAGAGGTAGAGTACAGTGGAGTACAGTAGAGGTAGAGCACAGTAGAGCAGAGTAGAGGTAGAGTACAGTGGAGTACAGTAGAGTTATAGCACAGTGGAGCACTGTAGAGGTAGAGTACAGTGGAGTACAGTAGAGATAGAGTGCAGTGGAGCACAGTAGAGGTAGAGTACAGTGGAGCACAGTAGAGGTAGAGTACAGTGGAGCACAGTAGAGGTAGAGTACAGTGGAGTACAGTAGAGGTAGAGTACAGTGGAGTACAGTAGAGGTAGAGTACAGTGGAGCACAGTAGAGGTAGAGTACAGTGGAGTACAGTGGAGCACAGTAGAGGTGGAGTAGAGTAGAGTACAGTAGAGGTAGAGTACAGTGGAGCACATTAGAGGTAGAGTACAGTGGAGTACAGTGGAGTACAGTAGAGGTGGAGTACAGTAGAGTACAGTAGAGGTAGAGAACAGTACAGTACAGTAGAGGTAGAGTACAGTGGAGTACAGTAGAGGTAGAGTACAGTACAGCACAGTAGAGGTAGAATACAGTGGAGTACAGTAGAGGTAGAGTACAGTGGAGTACAGTATAGGTAGAGTACAGTACAGTACAGTACAGTAGAGGTAGAGTACAGTGGAGTACAGTAGATATAGAGTACAGTGGAGCACAGTAGAGGTAGAGTACAAGGGAGCACAGTAGAGGTAGAGTACAGTGGAGCACAGTAGAGGTAGAGTACAGTGGAGTACAGTGGAGTACAGTAGAGGTGGAGTACAGTAGAGTACAGTAGAGGTAGAGAACAGTACAGTACAGTAGAGGTAGAGTACAGTGGAGTACAGTAGAGGTAGAGTACAGTAGAGCACAGTAGAGGTAGAATACAGTGGAGTACAGTAGAGGTAGAGTGCAGTGGAGTACAGTAGAGGTAGAGTACAGTGGAGTACAGTAGAGATAGAGTACAGTGGAGCACAGTAGAGGTAGAGTACAGTGGAGCACAGTAGAGGTAGAGTACAGTGGAGCACAGTAGAGATAGAGTACAGTGGAGCACAGTAGAGGTAGAGTACAGTGGAGCACAGTAGAGGTAGAGTACAGTGGAGCACAGTAGAGGTAGAGTACAGTGGAGTACAGTAGAGATAGAGTACAGTGGAGCACAGTAGAGGTAGAGTACAGTGGAGCACAGTAGAGGTAGAGTACAGTGGAGCACAGTAGAGGTAGAGTACAGTGGAGCACAGTAGAGGTAGAGTACAGTGGAGTACAGTAGAGGTAGAGTACAGTGGAGTACAGTAGAGGTAGAGTACAGTGGAGCACAGTAGAGGTAGAGTACAGTGGAGTACAGTGGAGCACAGTAGAGGTGGAGTACAGTAGAGTACAGTAGAGGTAGAGTACAGTGGAGCACAGTAGAGGTAGAGTACAGTGGAGTACAGTGGAGTACAGTAGAGGTGGAGTAGAGTAGAGTACAGTAGAGGTAGAGAACAGTACAGTACAGTAGAGGTAGAGTACAGTGGAGTACAGTAGAGGTAGAGTACAGTAGAGCACAGTAGAGGTAGAATACAGTGGAGTACAGTAGAGGTAGAGTACAGTGGAGTACAGTAGAGGTAGAGTACAGTGGAGTAGAGTAGAGATAGAGTACAGTGAAGTAGAGTAGAGATAGAGTACAGTAGAGCACAGTAGAGGTAAAGTACAGTGGAGCACAGTAGAGATAGAGTACAGTGGAGCACAGTAGAGGTAGAGTACAGTGGAGCACAGTAGAGGTAGAGTACAGTGGAGCAGAGTAGAGGTAGAGTACAGTGGAGTACAGTAGAGGTAGAGTACAGTGGAGTACAGTAGAGGTAGAGTACAGTGGAGAACAGTAGAGGTAGAGTACAGTGGAGTACAGTAGAGGTAGAGTACAGTGGAGCACAGTAGAGCTAGAGTACAGTGGAGTACAGTGGAGCACAGTAGAGGTGGAGTACAGTAGAGTAGAGTATAGGTTGAGTACAGTGGAGTACAGTAGAGATAGAGTAGAGTGGAGTAGAGTAGAGATAGAGTACAGTGGAGTATAGTTGAGGTAGAGTACAGTGGAGCACAGTAGAGGTAGAGTAGAGTACAGTGGAGTATAGTTGAGGTAGACTACAGTGGAGTACAGTAGAGGTAGAGTACAGTGGAGCACAGTAGAGATAGTGTACAGTAGAGCAGAGTAGAGGTAGAGTACAGTGGAGTACAGTAGAGGTAGAGTACAGTGGAGCACTGTAGAGGTGGAGTAGAGTGGAGTACTGTAGAGGTAGAGTACAGTGGAGTATTGTTGATGTAGACTACAGTGGAGTACAGTAGAGATAGGGTACAGTAGAGCAGAGTAGAGGTAGAGTACAGTGGAGTACAGTAGAGGTAGAGCACAGTAGAGCAGAGTAGAGGTAGAGTACAGTGGAGTACAGTAGAGGTATAGCACAGTGGAGCACTGTAGAGGTAGAGTACAGTGGAGTACAGTAGAGATAGAGTGCAGTGGAGCACAGTAGAGGTAGAGTACAGTGGAGCACAGTAGAGGTAGAGTACAGTGGAGCACAGTAGAGGTAGAGTACAGTGGAGTACAGTAGAGGTAGAGTACAGTGGAGTACAGTAGAGGTAGAGTACAGTGGAGCACAGTAGAGGTAGAGTACAGTGGAGTACAGTGGAGCACAGTAGAGGTGGAGTAGAGTAGAGTACAGTAGAGGTAGAGTACAGTGGAGCACATTAGAGGTAGAGTACAGTGGAGTACAGTGGAGTACAGTAGAGGTGGAGTACAGTAGAGTACAGTAGAGGTAGAGAACAGTACAGTACAGTAGAGGTAGAGTACAGTGGAGTACAGTAGAGGTAGAGTACAGTAGAGCACAGTAGAGGTAGAATACAGTGGAGTACAGTAGAGGTAGAGTACAGTGGAGTACAGTAGAGGTAGAGTACAGTGGAGTACAGTAGAGGTAGAGTACAGTACAGTACAGTACAGTAGAGGTAGAGTACAGTGGAGTACAGTAGATATAGAGTACAGTGGAGCACAGTAGAGGTAGAGTACAATGGAGCACAGTAGAGGTAGAGTACAGTGGAGCACAGTAGAGGTAGAGTACAGTGGAGTACAGTAAAGGTAGAGTACAGTGGAGTACAGTAGAGGTAGAGTACAGTGGAGCACAGTAGAGGTAGAGTACAGTGGAGTACAGTGGAGCACAGTAGAGGTGGAGTACAGTAGAGTACAGTAGAGGTATAGTACAGTGGAGCACAGTAGAGGTAGAGTACAGTGGAGAACAGTGGAGTACAGTAGAGGTGGAGTACAGTAGAGTACAGTAGAGGTAGAGAACAGTACAGTACAGTAGAGGTAGAGTACAGTGGAGTACAGTAGAGGTAGAGTACAGTAGAGCACAGTAGAGGTAGAATACAGTGGAGTACAGTAGAGGTAGAGTACAGTGGAGTACAGTAGAGGTAGAGTACAGTGGAGTAGAGTAGAGATAGAGTACAGTGGAGTAGAGTAGAGATAGAGTACAGTAGAGCACAGTAGAGGTAAAGTACAGTGGAGCACAGTAGAGATAGAGTACAGTGGAGCACAGTAGAGGTAGAGTACAGTGGAGCACAGTAGAGGTAGAGTACAGTGGAGCAGAGTAGAGGTAGAGTACAGTGGAGTACAGTAGAGGTAGAGTACAGTGGAGTACAGTAGAGGTAGAGTACAGTGGAGCACAGTAGAGGTAGAGTACAGTGGAGTACAGTAGAGGTAGAGTACAGTAGAGCACAGTAGAGGTAGAATACAGTGAAGTACAGTAGAGGTAGAGTACAGTGGAGTACAGTAGAGGTAGAGTACAGTGGAGTACAGTAGAGGTAGAGTACAGTGGAGCACAGTAGAGGTAGAGTACAGTGGAGTACAGTAGAGGTAGAGTACAGTGGAGCACAGTAGAGCTAGAGTACAGTGGAGTACAGTGGAGCACAGTAGAGGTGGAGTACAGTAGAGTAGAGTATAGGTTGAGTACAGTGGAGTACAGTAGAGATAGAGTAGAGTGGAGTAGAGTAGAGATAGAGTACAGTGGAGTATAGTTGAGGTAGAGTACAGTGGAGCACAGTAGAGGTAGAGTAGAGTACAGTGGAGTATAGTAGAGGTAGACTACAGTGGAGTACAGTAGAGGTAGAGTACAGTGGAGCAAAGTAGAGATAGTGTACAGTAGAGCAGAGTAGAGGTAGAGTACAGTGGAGTACAGTAGAGGTAGAGTACAGTGGAGCACTGTAGAGGTGGAGTACAGTGGAGTACTGTAGAGGTAGAGTACAGTGGAGCACAGTAGAGGTAGAGTACAGTGGAGTATAGTTGAGGTAGACTACAGTGGAGTACAGTAGAGGTAGAGTACAGTGGAGCACAGTAGAGATAGAGTACAGTAGAGCAGAGTAGAGGTAGAGTACAGTGGAGTACAGTAGAGGTAGAGCACAGTAGAGCAGAGTAGAGGTAGAGTACAGTGGAGTACAGTAGAGATAGAGCACAGTGGAGCACAATAGAGGTAGAATACAGTGGAGTAGAGTAGAGATAGAGTACAGTGGAGCACAGTAGAGGTAGAGTACAGTGGAGCACAGTAGAGGTAGAGTACAGTGGAGCACAGTAGAGGTAGAGTACAGTGGAGTACAGTAGAGGTAGTGTACAGTGGAGCACAGTAGAGGTAGAGTACAGTGGAGCACAGTAGAGGTAGAGTACAGTGGAGTACAGTAGAGGTAGTGTACAGTGGAGCACAGTAGAGGTAGAGTACAGTGGAGCACAGTAGAGGTAGAGTACAGTGGAGCACAGTAGAGAAGGAGTAGAGTAGAGCAGAGTAGAGGTAGAGTACATTGGAGTACAGTAGAGGTAGAGTACAGTGGAGCACTCTAGAGGTGGAGTACAGTGGAGTACAGTAGAGGTAGAGTACAGTGGAGCACAGTAGAGATAGAGTACAGTAGAGCACAGTAGAGGTAGAGTACAGTGGAGTATAGTTGAGGTAGACTACAGTGGAGTACAGTAGAGGTAGAGTACAGTGGAGTACACTAGAGGTAGAGTACAGTGGAGCACAGTAGAGGTAGAGTACAGTGGAGTATAGTTGAGGTAGACTACAGTGGAGTACAGTAGAGGTAGAGTAGAGTGGAGCACAGTAGAGATAGAGTAGAGTAGAGCAGAGTAGAGGTAGAGTACATAGGAGTACAGTAGAGGTAGAGCACAGTGGAGCACTCTAGAGGTAGAGTACAGTGGAGTACAGTAGAGATAGAGTACAGTGGAGCACAGTAGAGATAGAGTGCAGTAGAGCACAGTAGAGGTAGAGTACAGCTGAGCACAGTAGAGGTAGAGTACAGTAGAGCAGAGTAGAGGTAGAGTACAGTGGAGTACAGTAGAGGTAGAGCACAGTGGAGCACTGTAGAGGTAGAGTACAGTCGAACACATTAGAGATAAGTGTAGTGGAGTATAGTAGAGGTAGAGTACAGTGGAGTACAGTAGAGGTAGAGTACAGTGGAGTACAGTAGATGTAGAGTAGAGTGGAGCACATTAGAGGTGGAGTAGAGTAGAGTACAGTAGAGGTAGAGTACAGTGGAGTATAGTAGAAGTAGAGTACAGTGGAGCACAGTAGAGGTAGAGTAGAGTGGAGTACAGTAGAGGTAGAGTACAGTGGAGTACAGTAGAGGTAGAGTACAGTGGAGTAGAGTAGAGATAGAGTAGAGTGGAGCACAGCAGAGGTAGAGTACAGTGGATCACAGTAGAGATAGAGTACAGTGGAGTACAGTTGAGCACAGTAGAGGTATAGTAGAGTGGAGCACAGTAGCGATAGATTACAGTGGAGTACAGTAGAGATAGAGTACAGTGGAGTACAGTAGAGGTAGAGTACAGTGGAGCACAGTAGAGGTAGAGTACAGTGGAGTATTGTTGAGGTAGACTACAGTGGAGTACAGTAGAGATAGGGTACAGTAGAGCAGAGTAGAGGTAGAGTACTACAGTGGAGTACAGTAGAGGTAGAGCACAGTAGAGCAGAGTAGAGGTAGAGTACAGTGGAGTACAGTAGAGTTATAGCACAGTGGAGCACTGTAGAGGTAGAGTACAGTGGAGTACAGTAGAGATAGAGTGCAGTGGAGCACAGTAGAGGTAGAGTACAGTGGAGCACAGTAGAGGTAGAGTACAGTGGAGCACAGTAGAGGTAGAGTACAGTGGAGTACAGTAGAGGTAGAGTACAGTGGAGTACAGTAGAGGTAGAGTACAGTGGAGCACAGTAGAGGTAGAGTACAGTGGAGTACAGTGGAGCACAGTAGAGGTGGAGTAGAGTAGAGTACAGTAGAGGTAGAGTACAGTGGAGCACATTAGAGGTAGAGTACAGTGGAGTACAGTGGAGTACAGTAGAGGTGGAGTACAGTAGAGTACAGTAGAGGTAGAGAACAGTACAGTACAGTAGAGGTAGAGTACAGTGGAGTACAGTAGAGGTAGAGTACAGTAGAGCACAGTAGAGGTAGAATACAGTGGAGTACAGTAGAGGTAGAGTACAGTGGAGTACAGTATAGGTAGAGTACAGTACAGTACAGTACAGTAGAGGTAGAGTACAGTGGAGTACAGTAGATATAGAGTACAGTGGAGCACAGTAGAGGTAGAGTACAAGGGAGCACAGTAGAGGTAGAGTACAGTGGAGCACAGTAGAGGTAGAGTACAGTGGAGTACAGTAAAGGTAGAGTACAGTGGAGTACAGTAGAGGTAGAGTACAGTGGAGCACAGTAGAGGTAGAGTACAGTGGAGTACAGTGGAGCACAGTAGAGGTGGAGTACAGTAGAGTACAGTAGAGGTATAGTACAGTGGAGCACAGTAGAGCACAGTAGAGGTAGAATACAGTGGAGTACAGTAGAGGTAGAGTGCAGTGGAGTACAGTAGAGGTAGAGTACAGTGGAGTACAGTAGAGATAGAGTACAGTGGAGCACAGTAGAGGTAGAGTACAGTGGAGCACAGTAGAGGTAGAGTACAGTGGAGCACAGTAGAGATAGAGTACAGTGGAGCACAGTAGAGGTAGAGTACAGTGGAGTACAGTAGAGATAGAGTACAGTGGAGCACAGTAGAGGTAGAGTACAGTGGAGCACAGTAGAGGTAGAGTACAGTGGAGCACAGTAGAGGTACAGTACAGTCGAGCACAGTAGAGGTAGAGTACAGTGGAGTACAGTAGAGGTAGAGTACAGTGGAGTACAGTAGAGGTAGAGTACAGTGGAGCACAGTAGAGGTAGAGTACAGTGGAGTACAGTGGTGCACAGTAGAGGTGGAGTACAGTAGAGTACAGTAGAGGTAGAGTACAGTGGAGCACAGTAGAGGTAGAGTACAGTGGAGTACAGTATAGGTAGAGTACAGTACAGTACAGTACAGTAGAGGTAGAGTACAGTGGAGTACAGTAGATATAGAGGACAGTGGAGCACAGTAGAGGTAGAGTACAAGGGAGCACAGTAGAGGTAGAGTACAGTGGAGCACAGTAGAGGTAGAGTACAGTGGAGTACAGTAAAGGTAGAGTACAGTGGAGTACAGTAGAGGTAGAGTACAGTGGAGCACAGTAGAGGTAGAGTACAGTGGAGTACAGTGGAGCACAGTAGAGGTGGAGTACAGTAGAGTACAGTAGAGGTATAGTACAGTGGAGCACAGTAGAGGTAGAGTACAGTGGAGTACAGTTGAGTACAGTAGAGGTGGAGTACAGTAGAGTACAGTAGAGGTAGAGAACAGTACAGTACAGTAGAGGTAGAGTACAGTGGAGTACAGTAGAGGTAGAGTACAGTAGAGCACAGTAGAGGTAGAATACAGTGGAGTACAGTAGAAGTAGAGTGCAGTGGAGTACAGTAGAGGTAGAGTACAGTGGAGTACAGTAGAGATAGAGTACAGTGGAGCACAGTAGAGGTAGAGTACAGTGGAGCACAGTAGAGGTAGAGTACAGTGGAGCACAGTAGAGATAGAGTACAGTGGAGCACAGTAGAGGTAGAGTACAGTGGAGCACAGTAGAGGTAGAGTACAGTGGAGCACAGTAGAGGTAGAGTACAGTGGAGTACAGTAGAGGTAGAGTACAGTGGAGTACAGTAGAGGTAGAGTACAGAGGAGCACAGTAGAGATAGAGTACAGTGGAGCACAGTAGAGGTAGAGTACAGTGGAGCACAGTAGAGGTGGAGTACAGTGGAGTACAGCAGAGGTAGAGTACAGTGGAGTACAGTAGAGGTAGAGTACAGTGGAGCACAGTAGAGGTAGAGTACAGTGGAGTACAGTGGAGCACAGTAGAGGTGGAGTACAGTGGAGCACAGTAGAGGTAGAGTACAGTGGAGTACAGTGGAGCACAGTAGAGGTGGAGTACAGTAGAGTACAGTAGAGGTAGAGAACAGTACAGTAGAGTAGAGGTAGAGTACAGTGGAGTACAGTAGAGGTAGAGTACAGTAGAGCACAGTAGAGGTAGAATACAGTGGAGTACAATAGAGGTAGAGTACAGTGGAGTACAGTAGAGGTAGAGTACAGTGGAGTACAGTAGAGGTAGAGTACAGTACAGTACAGTAGAGGTAGAGTATAGTGGAGTACAGTAGAGGTAGAGTACAGTAGAGCACAGTAGAGGTAGAATACAGTGGAGTACAGTAGAGGTAGAGTACAGTGGAGTACAGTAGAGGTAGAGTACAGTGGAGTACAGTAGAGATAGAGTACAGTGGAGCACAGTAGAGGTAGAGTACAGTGGAGCACAGTAGAGGTAGAGTACAGTGGAGCACAGTAGAGGTAGAGTACAGTGGAGTAGAGTAGAGATAGAGTACAGTGGAGTACAGTAGAGGTAGAGTACAGTGGAGCACAGTAGAGTTAGAGTAGAGTGGAGTACAGTGGAGTACAGTAAATGTGGAGTACAGTAGAGTACAGTAGAGGTAGAGAACAGTACAGTACAGTAGAGGTAGAGTACAGTGGAGTATAGTAGAAGTAGAGTACAGTGGAGCACAGTAGAGTTAGAGTAGAGTGGAGTACAGTAGAGGTAGAGTACATTGGAGTACAGTAGAGGTAGAGTACAGTGGAGTAGAGTAGAGATAGAGTAGAGTGGAGCACAGCAGAGGTAGAGTACAGTGGATCACAGTAGAGATAGAGTACAGTGGAGTACAGTTGAGCACAGTAGAGGTATAGTAGAGTGGAGCACAGTAGCGATAGATTATAGTGGAGTACAGTAGAGATAGAGTACAGTGGAGTACAGTAGAGGTAGAGTACAGTGGAGCACAGTAGAGGTAGAGTACAGTGGAGTATTGTTGAGGTAGACTACAGTGGAGTACAGTAGAGATAGGGTACAGTAAAGCAGAGTAGAGGTAGAGTACAGTGGAGTACAGTAGAGGTAGAGCACAGTAGAGCAGAGTAGAGGTAGAGTACAGTGGAGTACAGTAGAGGTATAGCACAGTGGAGCACTGTAGAGGTAGAGTACAGTGGAGTACAGTAGAGATAGAGTGCAGTGGAGCACAGTAGAGGTAGAGTACAGTGGAGTACAGTGGAGCACAGTAGAGGTGGAGTAGAGTAGAGTACAGTAGAGGTAGAGTACAGTGGAGCATATTAGAGGTAGAGTACAGTGGAGTACAGTGGAGTACAGTAGAGGTGGAGTACAGTAGAGTACAGTAGAGGTAGAGAACAGTACAGTACAGTAGAGGTAGAGTACAGTGGAGTACAGTAGAGGTAGAGTACAGTAGAGCACAGTAGAGGTAGAATACAGTGGAGTACAGTAGAGATAGAGTACAGTGGAGTACAGTAGAGGTAGAGTACAGTGGAGTACAGTAGAGGTAGAGTACAGTACAGTAGAGTACAGTAGAGGTAGAGTACAGTGGAGTACAGTAGATATAGAGTACAGTGGAGCACAGTAGAGGTAGAGTACAATGGAGCACAGTAGAGGTAGAGTACAGTGGAGCACAGTAGAGGTAGAGTACATTGGAGTACAGTAAAGGTAGAGTACAGTGGAGTACAGTAGAGGTAGAGTACAGTGGAGCACAGTAGAGGTAGAGTACAGTGGAGTACAGTGGAGCACAGTAGAGGTGGAGTACAGTAGAGTACAGTAGAGGTATAGTACAGTGGAGCACAGTAGAGGTAGAGTACAGTGGAGTACAGTGGAGTACAGTAGAGGTGGAGTACAGTAGAGTACAGTAGAGGTAGAGAACAGTACAGTACAGTAGAGGTAGAGTACAGTGGAGTACAGTAGAGGTAGAGTACAGTAGAGCACAGTAGAGGTAGAATACAGTGGAGTACAGTAGAGGTAGAGTGCAGTGGAGTACAGTAGAGGTAGAGTACAGTGGAGCACAGTAGAGATAGAGTACAGTGGAGCACAGTAGAGGTAGAGTACAGTGGAGCACAGTAGAGGTAGAGTACAGTGGAGCACAGTAGAGGTAGAGTACAGTGGAGTACAGTAGAGATAGAGTACAGTGGAGCACAGTAGAGGTAGAGTACAGTGGAGCACAGTAGAGGTAGAGTACAGTGGAGCACAGTAGAGGTAGAGTACAGTGGAGCACAGTAGAGGTAGAGTACAGTGGAGTACAGTAGACGTAGAGTACAGTGGAGCACAGTAGAGGTAGAGTACAGTGGAGTACAGTGGAGCACAGTAGAGGTGGAGTACAGTAGAGTACAGTAGAGGTAGAGTACAGTGGAGCACAGTAGAGGTAGAGTACAGTGGAGTACAGTGGAGTACAGTAGAGGTGGAGTACAGTAGAGTACAGTAGAGGTAGAGAACAGTACAGTACAGTAGAGGTAGAGTACAGTGGAGTACAGTAGAGGTAGAGTACAGTAGAGCACAGTAGAGGTAGAATACAGTGGAGTACAGTAGAGGTAGAGTACAGTGGAGTACAGTAGAGGTAGAGTACAGTGGAGTAGAGTAGAGATAGAGTACAGTGGAGTAGAGTAGAGATAGAGTACAGTAGAGCACAGTAGAGGTAGAGTACAGTGGAGCAGAGTAGAGATAGAGTACAGTGGAGCACAGTAGAGGTAGAGTACAGTGGAGCACAGTAGAGGTAGAGTACAGTGGAGCAGAGTAGAGGTAGAGTACAGTGGAGTACAGTAGAGGTAGAGTACAGTGGAGTACAGTAGAGGTAGAGTACAGTGGAGCACAGTAGAGGTAGAGTACAGTGGAGTACAGTAGAGGTAGAGTACAGTAGAGCACAGTAGAGGTAGAATACAGTGAAGTACAGTAGAGGTAGAGTACAGTGGAGTACAGTAGAGGTAGAGTACAGTGGAGTACAGTAGAGGTAGAGTACAGTGGAGCACAGTAGAGGTAGAGTACAGTGGAGTACAGTAGAGGTAGAGTACAGTGGAGCACAGTAGAGCTAGAGTACAGTGGAGTACAGTGGAGCACAGTAGAGGTGGAGTGCAGTAGAGTAGAGTATAGGTTGAGTACAGTGGAGTACAGTAGAGATAGAGTAGAGTGGAGTAGAGTAGAGATAAAGTACAGTGGATTAGAGTAGAGATAGAGTACAGTGGAGTATAGTTGAGGTAGAGTACAGTGGAGCACAGTAGAGGTAGAGTAGAGTACAGTGGAGTATAGTTGAGGTAGACTACAGTGGAGTACAGTAGAGGTAGAGTACAGTGGAGCACAGTAGAGATAGTGTACAGTAGAGCAGAGTAGAGGTAGAGTACAGTGGAGTACAGTAGAGGTAGAGTACAGTGGAGCACTGTAGAGGTGGAGTACAGTGGAGTACTGTAGAGGTAGAGTACAGTGGAGCAAAGTAGAGATAGAGTACAGTAGAGCACAGTAGAGATAGAGTACAGTGGAGTATAGTAGAGGTAGAGTACTTTGGAGTATAGTTGAGGTAGACTACAGTGGTGCACAGTAGAGGTAGAGTACAGTGGAGTACAGTAGAGGTAGAGTACAGTGGAGCACAGTAGAGGTAGAGTACAGTGGAGTATAGTTGAGGTAGACTACAGTGGAGTACAGTAGAGGTAGAGTACAGTGGAGCACAGTAGAGATAGAGTACAGTAGAGCAGAGTAGAGGTAGAGTACAGTGGAGTACAGTAGAGGTAGAGCACAGTAGAGCAGAGTAGAGGTAGAGTACAGTGGAGTACAGTAGATATAGAGCACAGTGGAGCACAATAGAGGTAGAATACAGTGGAGTAGAGTAGAGATAGAGTACAGTGGAGCACAGTAGAGGTAGAGTACAGTGGAGCACAGTAGAGGTAGAGTACAGTGGAGCACAGTAGAGGTAGAGTACAGTGGAGCACAGTAGAGGTAGAGTACAGTGGAGTACAGTAGAGGTAGTGTACAGTGGAGCACAGTAGAGGTAGAGTACAGTGGAGCACAGTAGAGGTAGAGTACAATGGAGCACAGTAGAGGTAGAGTACAGTGGAGCACAGTAGAGAAGGAGTAGAGTAGAGCAGAGTAGAGGTAGAGTACATTGGAGTACAGTAGAGGTAGAGTACAGTGGAGCACTGTAGAGGTGGAGTACAGTGGAGTACAGTAGAGGTAGAGTACAGTGGAGCACAGTAGAGATAGAGTACAGTAGAGCACAGTAGAGGTAGAGTACAGTGGAGCACAGTAGAGGTAGAGTACAGTGGAGTATAGTTGAGGTAGACTACAGTGGAGTACAGTAGAGGTAGAGTACAGTGGAGTACACTAGAGGTAGAGTACAGTGGAGCACAGTAGAGGTAGAGTACAGTGGAGTATAGTTGAGGTAGACTACAGTGGAGTACAGTAGAGGTAGAGTAGAGTGGAGCACAGTAGAGATAGAGTACAGTAGAGCAGAGTAGAGGTAGAGTACAGTGGAGTACAGTAGAGGTAGAGCACAGTGGAGCACTGTAGAGGTAGAGTACAGTGGAGTACAGTAGAGATAGAGTACAGTGGAGCACAGTAGAGATAGAGTGCAGTAGAGCACAGTAGAGGTTGAGTACAGCTGAGCACAGTAGAGGTAGAGTACAGTAGAGCAGAGTAGAGGTAGAGTACAGTGGAGTACAGTAGAGGTAGAGCACAGTGGAGCACTGTTGAGGTAGAGTACAGTCGAACACAGTAGAGATAAGTGTAGTGGAGTATAGTAGAGGTAGAGTACAGTGGAGTACAGTAGAGGTAGAGTACAGTGGAGTACAGTAGATGTAGAGTAGAGTGGAGCACATTAGAGGTGGAGTAGAGTAGAGTACAGTAGAGTACAGTGGAGTATAGTAGAAGTAGAGTACAGTGGAGCACAGTAGAGGTAGAGTAGAGTGGAGTACAGTAGAGGTAGAGTACAGTACAGTACAGTAGAGGTAGAGTATAGTGGAGTACAGTAGAGGTAGAGTACAGTAGAGCACAGTAGAGGTAGAATACAGTGGAGTACAGTAGAGGTAGAGTACAGTGGAGTACAGTAGAGGTAGAGTACAGTGGAGTACAGTAGAGATAGAGTACAGTGGAGCACAGTAGAGGTAGAGTACAGTGGAGCACAGTAGAGGTAGAGTACAGTGGAGCACAGTAGAGGTAGAGTACAGTGGAGTAGAGTAGAGATAGAGTACAGTGGAGTACAGTAGAGGTAGAGTACAGTGGAGCACAGTAGAGTTAGAGTAGAGTGGAGTACAGTGGAGTACAGTAAATGTGGAGTACAGTAGAGTACAGTGGAGCACAGTAGAGGTAGAGTACAGTGGAGTATTGTTGAGGTAGACTACAGTGGAGTACAGTAGAGATAGGGTACAGTAAAGCAGAGTAGAGGTAGAGTACAGTGGAGTACAGTAGAGGTAGAGCACAGTAGAGCAGAGTAGAGGTAGAGTACAGTGGAGTACAGTAGAGGTATAGCACAGTGGAGCACTGTAGAGGTAGAGTACAGTGGAGTACAGTAGAGATAGAGTGCAGTGGAGCACAGTAGAGGTAGAGTACAGTGGAGTACAGTGGAGCACAGTAGAGGTGGAGTAGAGTAGAGTACAGTAGAGGTAGAGTACAGTGGAGCACATTAGAGGTAGAGTACAGTGGAGTACAGTGGAGTACAGTAGAGGTGGAGTACAGTAGAGTACAGTAGAGGTAGAGAACAGTACAGTACAGTAGAGGTAGAGTACAGTGGAGTACAGTAGAGGTAGAGTACAGTAGAGCACAGTGGAGGTAGAATACAGTGGAGTACAGTAGAGATAGAGTACAGTGGAGTACAGTAGAGGTAGAGTACAGTGGAGTACAGTAGAGGTAGAGTACAGTACAGTAGAGTACAGTAGAGGTAGAGTACAGTGGAGTACAGTAGATATAGAGTACAGTGGAGCACAGTAGAGGTAGAGTACAATGGAGCACAGTAGAGGTAGAGTACAGTGGAGCACAGTAGAGGTAGAGTACAGTGGAGTACAGTAAAGGTAGAGTACAGTGGAGTACAGTAGAGGTAGAGTACAGTGGAGCACAGTAGAGGTAGAGTACAGTGGAGTACAGTGGAGCACAGTAGAGGTGGAGTACAGTAGAGTACAGTAGAGGTATAGTACAGTGGAGCACAGTAGAGGTAGAGTACAGTGGAGTACAGTGGAGTACAGTAGAGGTGGAGTACAGTAGAGTACAGTAGAGGTAGAGAACAGTACAGTACAGTAGAGGTAGAGTACAGTGGAGTACAGTAGAGGTAGAGTACAGTAGAGCACAGTAGAGGTAGAATACAGTGGAGTACAGTAGAGGTAGAGTGCAGTGGAGTACAGTAGAGGTAGAGTACAGTGGAGCACAGTAGAGATAGAGTACAGTGGAGCACAGTAGAGGTAGAGTACAGTGGAGCACAGTAGAGGTAGAGTACAGTGGAGCACAGTAGAGGTAGAGTACAGTGGAGTACAGTAGAGATAGAGTACAGTGGAGCACAGTAGAGGTAGAGTACAGTGGAGCACAGTAGAGGTAGAGTACAGTGGAGCACAGTAGAGGTAGAGTACAGTGGAGTACAGTAGACGTAGAGTACAGTGGAGCACAGTAGAGGTAGAGTACAGTGGAGTACAGTGGAGCACAGTAGAGGTGGAGTACAGTAGAGTACAGTAGAGGTAGAGTACAGTGGAGCACAGTAGAGGTAGAGTACAGTGGAGTACAGTGGAGTACAGTAGAGGTGGAGTACAGTAGAGTACAGTAGAGGTAGAGAACAGTACAGTACAGTAGAGGTAGAGTACAGTGGAGTACAGTAGAGGTAGAGTACAGTAGAGCACAGTAGAGGTAGAATACAGTGGAGTACAGTAGAGGTAGAGTACAGTGGAGTACAGTAGAGGTAGAGTACAGTGGAGTAGAGTAGAGATAGAGTACAGTGGAGTAGAGTAGAGATAGAGTACAGTAGAGCACAGTAGAGGTAGAGTACAGTGGAGCAGAGTAGAGATAGAGTACAGTGGAGCACAGTAGAGGTAGAGTACAGTGGAGCACAGTAGAGGTAGAGTACAGTGGAGCAGAGTAGAGGTAGAGTACAGTGGAGTACAGTAGAGGTAGAGTACAGTGGAGTACAGTAGAGGTAGAGTACAGTGGAGCACAGTAGAGGTAGAGTACAGTGGAGTACAGTAGAGGTAGAGTACAGTAGAGCACAGTAGAGGTAGAATACAGTGAAGTACAGTAGAGGTAGAGTACAGTGGAGTACAGTAGAGGTAGAGTACAGTGGAGTACAGTAGAGGTAGAGTACAGTGGAGCACAGTAGAGGTAGAGTACAGTGGAGTACAGTAGAGGTAGAGTACAGTGGAGCACAGTAGAGCTAGAGTACAGTGGAGTACAGTGGAGCACAGTAGAGGTGGAGTACAGTAGAGTAGAGTATAGGTTGAGTACAGTGGAGTACAGTAGAGATAGAGTAGAGTGGAGTAGAGTAGAGATAAAGTACAGTGGATTAGAGTAGAGATAGAGTACAGTGGAGTATAGTTGAGGTAGAGTACAGTGGAGCACAGTAGAGGTAGAGTAGAGTACAGTGGAGTATAGTTGAGGTAGACTACAGTGGAGTACAGTAGAGGTAGAGTACAGTGGAGCACAGTAGAGATAGTGTACAGTAGAGCAGAGTAGAGGTAGAGTACAGTGGAGTACAGTAGAGGTAGAGTACAGTGGAGCACTGTAGAGGTGGAGTACAGTGGAGTACTGTAGAGGTAGAGTACAGTGGAGCAAAGTAGAGATAGAGTACAGTAGAGCACAGTAGAGATAGAGTACAGTGGAGTATAGTAGAGGTAGAGTACTTTGGAGTATAGTTGAGGTAGACTACAGTGGTGCACAGTAGAGGTAGAGTACAGTGGAGTACAGTAGAGGTAGAGTACAGTGGAGCACAGTAGAGGTAGAGTACAGTGGAGTATAGTTGAGGTAGACTACAGTGGAGTACAGTAGAGGTAGAGTACAGTGGAGCACAGTAGAGATAGAGTACAGTAGAGCAGAGTAGAGGTAGAGTACAGTGGAGTACAGTAGAGGTAGAGCACAGTAGAGCAGAGTAGAGGTAGAGTACAGTGGAGTACAGTAGATATAGAGCACAGTGGAGCACAATAGAGGTAGAATACAGTGGAGTAGAGTAGAGATAGAGTACAGTGGAGCACAGTAGAGGTAGAGTACAGTGGAGCACAGTAGAGGTAGAGTACAGTGGAGCACAGTAGAGGTAGAGTACAGTGGAGCACAGTAGAGGTAGAGTACAGTGGAGTACAGTAGAGGTAGTGTACAGTGGAGCACAGTAGAGGTAGAGTACAGTGGAGCACAGTAGAGGTAGAGTACAATGGAGCACAGTAGAGGTAGAGTACAGTGGAGCACAGTAGAGAAGGAGTAGAGTAGAGCAGAGTAGAGGTAGAGTACATTGGAGTACAGTAGAGGTAGAGTACAGTGGAGCACTGTAGAGGTGGAGTACAGTGGAGTACAGTAGAGGTAGAGTACAGTGGAGCACAGTAGAGATAGAGTACAGTAGAGCACAGTAGAGGTAGAGTACAGTGGAGCACAGTAGAGGTAGAGTACAGTGGAGTATAGTTGAGGTAGACTACAGTGGAGTACAGTAGAGGTAGAGTACAGTGGAGTACACTAGAGGTAGAGTACAGTGGAGCACAGTAGAGGTAGAGTACAGTGGAGTATAGTTGAGGTAGACTACAGTGGAGTACAGTAGAGGTAGAGTAGAGTGGAGCACAGTAGAGATAGAGTACAGTAGAGCAGAGTAGAGGTAGAGTACAGTGGAGTACAGTAGAGGTAGAGCACAGTGGAGCACTGTAGAGGTAGAGTACAGTGGAGTACAGTAGAGATAGAGTACAGTGGAGCACAGTAGAGATAGAGTGCAGTAGAGCACAGTAGAGGTAGAGTACAGCTGAGCACAGTAGAGGTAGAGTACAGTAGAGCAGAGTAGAGGTAGAGTACAGTGGAGTACAGTAGAGGTAGAGCACAGTGGAGCACTGTTGAGGTAGAGTACAGTCGAACACAGTAGAGATAAGTGTAGTGGAGTATAGTAGAGGTAGAGTACAGTGGAGTACAGTAGAGGTAGAGTACAGTGGAGTACAGTAGATGTAGAGTAGAGTGGAGCACATTAGAGGTGGAGTAGAGTAGAGTACAGTAGAGTACAGTGGAGTATAGTAGAAGTAGAGTACAGTGGAGCACAGTAGAGGTAGAGTAGAGTGGAGTACAGTAGAGGTAGAGTACATTGGAGTACAGTAGAGGTAGAGTACAGTGGAGTAGAGTAGAGATAGAGTAGAGTGGAGCACAGCAGAGGTAGAGTACAGTGGATCACAGTAGAGATAGAGTACAGTGGAGTACAGTTGAGCACAGTAGAGGTATAGTAGAGTGGAGCACAGTAGCGATAGATTACAGTGGAGTACAGTAGAGATAGAGTACAGTGGAGTACAGTAGAGGTAGAGTACAGTGGAGCACAGTAGAGGTAGAGTACAGTGGAGTATTGTTGATGTAGACTACAGTGGAGTACAGTAGAGATAGGGTACAGTAGAGCAGAGTAGAGGTAGAGTACAGTGGAGTACAGTAGAGGTAGAGCACAGTAGAGCAGAGTAGAGGTAGAGTACAGTGGAGTACAGTAGAGGTATAGCACAGTGGAGCACTGTAGAGGTAGAGTACAGTGGAGTACAGTAGAGATAGAGTGCAGTGGAGCACAGTAGAGGTAGAGTACAGTGGAGCACAGTAGAGGTAGAGTACAGTGGAGCACAGTAGAGGTAGAGTACAGTGGAGTACAGTAGAGGTAGAGTACAGTGGAGTACAGTAGAGGTAGAGTACAGTGGAGCACAGTAGAGGTAGAGTACAGTGGAGTACAGTGGAGCACAGTAGAGGTGGAGTAGAGTAGAGTACAGTAGAGGTAGAGTACAGTGGAGCACATTAGAGGTAGAGTACAGTGGAGTACAGTGGAGTACAGTAGAGGTGGAGTACAGTAGAGTACAGTAAAGGTAGAGTACAGTGGAGTACAGTAGAGGTAGAGTACAGTGGAGCACAGTAGAGGTAGAGTACAGTGGAGTACAGTGGAGCACAGTAGAGGTGGAGTAGAGTAGAGTACAGTAGAGGTAGAGTACAGTGGAGCACATTAGAGGTAGAGTACAGTGGAGTACAGTGGAGCACAGTAGAGGTAGAGTACAGTGGAGTACAGTAAAGGTAGAGTACAGTGGAGTACAGTAGAGGTAGAGTACAGTGGAGCACAGTAGAGGTAGAGTACAGTGGAGTACAGTGGAGCACAGTAGAGGTGGAGTACAGTAGAGTACAGTAGAGGTATAGTACAGTGGAGCACAGTAGAGGTAGAGTACAGTGGAGTACAGTGGAGTACAGTAGAGGTGGAGTACAGTAGAGTACAGTAGAGGTAGAGAACAGTACAGTACAGTAGAGGTAGAGTACAGTGGAGTACAGTAGAGGTAGAGTACAGTAGAGCACAGTAGAGGTAGAATACAGTGGAGTACAGTAGAGGTAGAGTGCAGTGGAGTACAGTAGAGGTAGAGTACAGTGGAGTACAGTAGAGATAGAGTACAGTGGAGCACAGTAGAGGTAGAGTACAGTGGAGCACAGTAGAGGTAGAGTACAGTGGAGCACAGTAGAGATAGAGTACAGTGGAGCAGAGTAGAGGTAGAGTACAGTGGAGCACAGTAGAGGTAGAGTACAGTGGAGCACAGTAGAGGTAGAGTACAGTGGAGTACAGTAGAGATAGAGTACAGTGGAGCACAGTAGAGGTAGAGTACAGTGGAGCACAGTAGATGTAGAGTACAGTGGAGCACAGTAGAGGTAGAGTACAGTGGAGCACAGTAGAGGTAGAGTACAGTGGAGTACAGTAGAGGTAGAGTACAGTGGAGTACAGTAGACGTAGAGTACAGTGGAGCACAGTAGAGGTAGAGTACAGTGGAGTAGAGTGGAGCACAGTAGAGGTGGAGTACAGTAGAGTACAGTAGAGGTAGAGTACAGTGGAGCACAGTAGAGGTAGAGTACAGTGGAGTACAGTGGAGTACAGTAGAGGTGGAGTACAGTAGAGTACAGTAGAGGTAGAGAACAGTACAGTACAGTAGAGGTAGAGTACAGTGGAGCAGAGTAGAGGTAGAGTACAGTGGAGCACAGTAGAGGTAGAGTACAGTGGAGCACAGTAGAGGTAGAGTACAGTGGAGTAGAGTAGAGATAGAGTACAGTAGAGCACAGTAGAGGTAGAGTACAGTGGAGCACAGTAGAGATAGAGTACAGTGGAGCACAGTAGAGGTAGAGTACAGTGGAGCACAGTAGAGGTAGAGTACAGTGGAGCAGAGTAGAGGTAGAGTACAGTGGAGTACAGTAGAGGTAGAGTACAGTGGAGTACAGTAGAGGTAGAGTACAGTGGAGCACAGTAGAGGTAGAGTACAGTGGAGTACAGTAGAGGTAGAGTACAGTAGAGCACAGTAGAGGTAGAATACAGTGAAGTACAGTAGAGGTAGAGTACAGTGGAGTACAGTAGAGGTAGAGTACAGTGGAGTACAGTAGAGGTAGAGTACAGTGGAGCACACTAGAGGTAGAGTACAGTGGAGTACAGTAGAGGTAGAGTACAGTGGAGCACAGTAGAGCTAGAGTACAGTGGAGTACAGTGGAGCACAGTAGAGGTGGAGTACAGTAGAGTAGAGTATAGGTTGAGTACAGTGGAGTACAGTAGAGATAGAGTAGAGTGGAGTAGAGTAGAGATAAAGTACAGTGGATTAGAGTAGAGATAGAGTACAGTGGAGTATAGTTGAGGTAGAGTACAGTGGAGCACAGTAGAGGTAGAGTAGAGTACAGTGGAGTATAGTTGAGGTAGACTACAGTGGAGTACAGTAGAGGTAGAGCACAGTGGAGCACTGTAGAGGTAGAGTACAGTCGAACACAGTAGAGATAAGTGTAGTGGAGTATAGTAGAGGTAGAGTACAGTGGAGTACAGTAGAGGTAGAGTACAGTGGAGTACAGTAGATGTAGAGTAGAGTGGAGCACATTAGAGGTGGAGTAGAGTAGAGTACAGTAGAGTACAGTGGAGTATAGTAGAAGTAGAGTACAGTGGAGCACAGTAGAGGTAGAGTAGAGTGGAGTACAGTAGAGGTAGAGTACATTGGAGTACAGTAGAGGTAGAGTACAGTGGAGTAGAGTAGAGATAGAGTAGAGTGGAGCACAGCAGAGGTAGAGTACAGTGGATCACAGTAGAGATAGAGTACAGTGGAGTACAGTTGAGCACAGTAGAGGTATAGTAGAGTGGAGCACAGTAGAGATAGATTACAGTGGAGTACAGTAGAGATAGAGTACAGTGGAGTACAGTAGAGGTAGAGTACAGTGGAGCACAGTAGAGGTAGAGTACAGTGGAGTATTGTTGATGTAGACTACAGTGGAGTACAGTAGAGATAGGGTACAGTAGAGCAGAGTAGAGGTAGAGTACAGTGGAGTACAGTAGAGGTAGAGCACAGTAGAGCAGAGTAGAGGTAGAGTACAGTGGAGTACAGTAGAGGTATAGCACAGTGGAGCACTGTAGAGGTAGAGTACAGTGGAGTACAGTAGAGATAGAGTGCAGTGGAGCACAGTAGAGGTAGAGTACAGTGGAGCACAGTAGAGGTAGAGTACAGTGGAGCACAGTAGAGGTAGAGTACAGTGGAGTACAGTGGAGTACAGTAGAGGTGGAGTACAGTAGAGTACAGTAAAGGTAGAGTACAGTGGAGTACAGTAGAGGTAGAGTACAGTGGAGCACAGTAGAGGTAGAGTACAGTGGAGTACAGTAGAGGTAGAGTACAGTGGAGTACAGTAGAGGTAGAGTACAGTGGAGTACAGTGGAGTACAGTAGAGGTGGAGTACAGTAGAGTACAGTAAAGGTAGAGTACAGTGGAGTACAGTAG
Source organism: Tiaroga cobitis (assembly GCA_030578255.1). Lineage (NCBI taxonomy): Eukaryota > Metazoa > Chordata > Actinopteri > Cypriniformes > Leuciscidae > Tiaroga > Tiaroga cobitis. The sequence continues at coordinate 37,830,041 of CM060610.1, read as the reverse complement.
AGGTAGAGTACAGTGGAGCACAGTAGAGGTAGAGTACAGTGGAGTACAGTAGAGGTAGAATACAGTGGAGTACAGTAGAGGTAGAGTACAGTGGAGTACAGTAGAGGTAGAGTACAGTGGAGTACAGTAGAGGTAGAGTACAGTACAGTACAGTAGAGTACAGTGGAGTAGAGTAGAGATAGAGTACAGTGGAGTAGAGTAGAGATAGAGTACAATAGAGCACAGTAGAGGTAAAGTACAGTGGAGCACAGTAGAGATAGAGTACAGTGGAGCACAGTAGAGGTAGAGTACAGTGGAGCACAGTAGAAGTAGAGTACAGTGGAGCAGAGTAGAGGTAGAGTACAGTGGAGTACAGTAGAGGTAGAGTACAGTGGAGTACAGTAGAGGTAGAGTACAGTGGAGCACAGTAGAGGTAGAGTACAGTGGAGTACAGTAGAGGTAGAGCACAGTAGAGCAGAGTAGAGGTAGAGTACAGTGGAGTACAGTAGAGGTATAGCACAGTGGAGCACTGTAGAGGTAGAGTACAGTGGAGTACAGTAGAGATAGAGTGCAGTGGAGCACAGTAGAGGTAGAGTACAGTGGAGCACAGTAGAGGTAGAGTACAGTGGAGCACAGTAGAGGTAGAGTACAGTGGAGTACAGTAGAGGTAGAGTACAGTGGAGCACAGTAGAGGTAGAGTACAGTGGAGCACAGTAGAGGTAGAGTACAGTGGAGTACAGTGGAGCACAGTAGAGGTGGAGTAGAGTAGAGTACAGTAGAGGTAGAGTACAGTGGAGCACATTAGAGGTAGAGTACAGTGGAGTACAGTGGAGTACAGTAGAGGTGGAGTACAGTAGAGTACAGTAAAGGTAGAGTACAGTGGAGTACAGTAGAGGTAGAGTACAGTGGAGCACAGTAGAGGTAGAGTACAGTGGAGTACAGTGGAGCACAGTAGAGGTGGAGTAGAGTAGAGTACAGTAGAGGTAGAGTACAGTGGAGCACATTAGAGGTAGAGTACAGTGGAGTACAGTGGAGCACAGTAGAGGTAGAGTACAGTGGAGTACAGTAAAGGTAGAGTACAGTGGAGTACAGTAGAGGTAGAGTACAGTGGAGCACAGTAGAGGTAGAGTACAGTGGAGTACAGTGGAGCACAGTAGAGGTGGAGTACAGTAGAGTACAGTAGAGGTATAGTACAGTGGAGCACAGTAGAGGTAGAGTACAGTGGAGTACAGTGGAGTACAGTAGAGGTGGAGTACAGTAGAGTACAGTAGAGGTAGAGAACAGTACAGTACAGTAGAGGTAGAGTACAGTGGAGTACAGTAGAGGTAGAGTACAGTAGAGCACAGTAGAGGTAGAATACAGTGGAGTACAGTAGAGGTAGAGTGCAGTGGAGTACAGTAGAGGTAGAGTACAGTGGAGTACAGTAGAGATAGAGTACAGTGGAGCACAGTAGAGGTAGAGTACAGTGGAGCACAGTAGAGGTAGAGTACAGTGGAGCACAGTAGAGATAGAGTACAGTGGAGCAGAGTAGAGGTAGAGTACAGTGGAGCACAGTAGAGGTAGAGTACAGTGGAGCACAGTAGAGGTAGAGTACAGTGGAGTACAGTAGAGATAGAGTACAGTGGAGCACAGTAGAGGTAGAGTACAGTGGAGCACAGTAGATGTAGAGTACAGTGGAGCACAGTAGAGGTAGAGTACAGTGGAGCACAGTAGAGGTAGAGTACAGTGGAGTACAGTAGAGGTAGAGTACAGTGGAGTACAGTAGACGTAGAGTACAGTGGAGCACAGTAGAGGTAGAGTACAGTGGAGTACAGTAGAGGTAGAGTACAGTAGAGCACAGTAGAGGTAGAATACAGTGAAGTACAGTAGAGGTAGAGTACAGTGGAGTACAGTAGAGGTAGAGTACAGTAGAGTACAGTAGAGGTAGAGTACAGTGGAGCACACTAGAGGTAGAGTACAGTGGAGTACAGTAGAGGTAGAGTACAGTGGAGCACAGTAGAGCTAGAGTACAGTGGAGTACAGTGGAGCACAGTAGAGGTGGAGTACAGTAGAGTAGAGTATAGGTTGAGTACAGTGGAGTACAGTAGAGATAGAGTAGAGTGGAGTAGAGTAGAGATAAAGTACAGTGGATTAGAGTAGAGATAGAGTACAGTGGAGTATAGTTGAGGTAGAGTACAGTGGAGCACAGTAGAGGTAGAGTAGAGTACAGTGGAGTATAGTTGAGGTAGACTACAGTGGAGTACAGTAGAGGTAGAGCACAGTGGAGCACTGTAGAGGTAGAGTACAGTCGAACACAGTAGAGATAAGTGTAGTGGAGTATAGTAGAGGTAGAGTACAGTGGAGTACAGTAGAGGTAGAGTACAGTGGAGTACAGTAGATGTAGAGTAGAGTGGAGCACATTAGAGGTGGAGTAGAGTAGAGTACAGTAGAGTACAGTGGAGTATAGTAGAAGTAGAGTACAGTGGAGCACAGTAGAGGTAGAGTAGAGTGGAGTACAGTAGAGGTAGAGTACATTGGAGTACAGTAGAGGTAGAGTACAGTGGAGTAGAGTAGAGATAGAGTAGAGTGGAGCACAGCAGAGGTAGAGTACAGTGGATCACAGTAGAGATAGAGTACAGTGGAGTACAGTTGAGCACAGTAGAGGTATAGTAGAGTGGAGCACAGTAGCGATAGATTACAGTGGAGTACAGTAGAGATAGAGTACAGTGGAGTACAGTAGAGGTAGAGTACAGTGGAGCACAGTAGAGGTAGAGTACAGTGGAGTATTGTTGATGTAGACTACAGTGGAGTACAGTAGAGATAGGGTACAGTAGAGCAGAGTAGAGGTAGAGTACAGTGGAGTACAGTAGAGGTAGAGCACAGTAGAGCAGAGTAGAGGTAGAGTACAGTGGAGTACAGTAGAGGTATAGCACAGTGGAGCACTGTAGAGGTAGAGTACAGTGGAGTACAGTAAAGATAGAGTGCAGTGGAGCACAGTAGAGGTAGAGTACAGTGGAGCACAGTAGAGGTAGAGTACAGTGGAGCATAGTAGAGGTAGAGTACAGTGGAGTACAGTGGAGTACAGTAGAGGTGGAGTACAGTAGAGTACAGTAAAGGTAGAGTACAGTGGAGTACAGTAGAGGTAGAGTACAGTGGAGCACAGTAGAGGTAGAGTACAGTGGAGTACAGTAGAGGTAGAGTACAGTGGAGTACAGTAGAGGTAGAGTACAGTGGAGTACAGTGGAGTACAGTAGAGGTGGAGTACAGTAGAGTACAGTAAAGGTAGAGTACAGTGGAGTACAGTAGAGGTAGAGTACAGTGGAGCACAGTAGAGGTAGAGTACAGTGGAGTACAGTAGAGGTAGAATACAGTGGAGTACAGTAGAGGTAGAGTACAGTGGAGTACAGTAGAGGTAGAGTACAGTGGAGTACAGTAGAGGTAGAGTACAGTACAGTACAGTAGAGTACAGTGGAGTAGAGTAGAGATAGAGTACAGTGGAGTAGAGTAGAGATAGAGTACAATAGAGCACAGTAGAGGTAAAGTACAGTGGAGCACAGTAGAGATAGAGTACAGTGGAGCACAGTAGAGGTAGAGTACAGTGGAGCACAGTAGAAGTAGAGTACAGTGGAGCAGAGTAGAGGTAGAGTACAGTGGAGTACAGTAGAGGTAGAGTACAGTGGAGTACAGTAGAGGTAGAGTACAGTGGAGCACAGTAGAGGTAGAGTACAGTGGAGTACAGTAGAGGTAGAGTACAGTAGAGCACAGTAGAGGTAGAATACAGTGAAGTACAGTAGAGGTAGAGTACAGTGGAGTACAGTAGAGGTAGAGTACAGTGGAGTACAGTAGAGGTAGAGTACAGTGGAGCACACTAGAGGTAGAGTACAGTGGAGTACAGTAGAGGTAGAGTACAGTGGAGCACAGTAGAGCTAGAGTACAGTGGAGTACAGTGGAGCACAGTAGAGGTGGAGTACAGTAGAGTAGAGTATAGGTTGAGTACAGTGGAGTACAGTAGAGATAGAGTAGAGTGGAGTAGAGTAGAGATAGAGTACAGTGGAGTATAGTTGAGGTAGAGTACAGTGGAGCACAGTAGAGGTAGAGTAGAGTACAGTGGAGTATAGTTGAGGTAGACTACAGTGGAGTACAGTAGAGGTAGAGTACAGTGGAGCACAGTAGAGATAGTGTACAGTAGAGCAGAGTAGAGGTAGAGTACAGTGGAGTACAGTAGAGGTAGAGTACAGTGGAGCACTGTAGAGGTGGAGTACAGTGGAGTACTGTAGAGGTAGAGTACAGTGGAGCAAAGTAGAGATAGAGTACAGTAGAGCACAGTAGAGGTAGAGTACAGTGGAGTATAGTAGAGGTAGAGTACTTTGGAGTATAGTTGAGGTAGACTACAGTGGTGCACAGTAGAGGTAGAGTACAGTGGAGTACAGTAGAGGTAGAGTACAGTGGAGCACAGTAGAGGTAGAGTACAGTGGAGTACAGTTGAGGTAGACTACAGTGGAGTACAGTAGAGGTAGAGTACAGTGGAGCACAGTAGAGATAGAGTACAGTAGAGCAGAGTAGAGGTAGAGTACAGTGGAGTACAGTAGAGGTAGAGCACAGTAGAGCAGAGTAGAGGTAGAGTACAGTGGAGTACAGTAGAGATAGAGCACAGTGGAGCACAATAGAGGTAGAATACAGTGGAGTAGAGTAGAGATAGAGTACAGTGGAGCACAGTAGACGTAGAGTACAGTGGAGCACAGTAGAGGTAGAGTACAGTGGAGCACAGTAGAGGTAGAGTACAGTGGAGTACAGTAGAGGTAGTGTACAGTGGAGCACAGTAGAGGTAGAGTACAGTGGAGCACAGTAGAGGTAGAGTACAGTGGAGTACAGTAGAGGTAGTGTACAGTGGAGCACAGTAGAGGTAGAGTACAGTGGAGCACAGTAGAGGTAGAGTACAGTGGAGCACAGTAGAGAAGGAGTAGAGTAGAGCAGAGTAGAGGTAGAGTACATTGGAGTACAGTAGAGGTAGAGTACAGTGGAGCATGTAGAGGTGGAGTACAGTGGAGTACAGTAGAGGTAGAGTACAGTGGAGTACAGTAGAGGTAGAGTACAGTGGAGCACAGTAGAGGTAGAGTACAGTGGAGTACAGTAGAGGTAGAGTACAGTAGAGCACAGTAGAGGTAGAATACAGTGAAGTACAGTAGAGGTAGAGTACATAGGAGTACAGTAGAGGTAGAGCACAGTGGAGCACTGTAGAGGTAGAGTACAGTGGAGTACAGTAGAGGTAGAGTACAGTGGAGCACACTAGAGGTAGAGTACAGTGGAGTACAGTAGAGGTAGAGTACAGTGGAGCACAGTAGAGCTAGAGTACAGTGGAGTACAGTGGAGCACAGTAGAGGTGGAGTACAGTAGAGTAGAGTATAGGTTGAGTACAGTGGAGTACAGTAGAGATAGAGTAGAGTGGAGTAGAGTAGAGATAAAGTACAGTGGATTAGAGTAGAGATAGAGTACAGTTGAGTATAGTTGAGGTAGAGTACAGTGGAGCACAGTAGAGGTAGAGTAGAGTACAGTGGAGTATAGTTGAGGTAGACTACAGTGGAGTACAGTAGAGGTAGAGCACAGTGGAGCACTGTAGAGGTAGAGTACAGTCGAACACAGTAGAGATAAGTGTAGTGGAGTATAGTAGAGGTAGAGTACAGTGGAGTACAGTAGAGGTAGAGTACAGTGGAGTACAGTAGATGTAGAGTAGAGTGGAGCACATTAGAGGTGGAGTAGAGTAGAGTACAGTAGAGTACAGTGGAGTATAGTAGAAGTAGAGTACAGTGGAGCACAGTAGAGGTAGAGTAGAGTGGAGTACAGTAGAGGTAGAGTACATTGGAGTACAGTAGAGGTAGAGTACAGTGGAGTAGAGTAGAGATAGAGTAGAGTGGAGCACAGCAGAGGTAGAGTACAGTGGATCACAGTAGAGATAGAGTACAGTGGAGTACAGTTGAGCACAGTAGAGGTATAGTAGAGTGGAGCACAGTAGCGATAGATTACAGTGGAGTACAGTAGAGATAGAGTACAGTGGAGTACAGTAGAGGTAGAGTACAGTGGAGCACAGTAGAGGTAGAGTACAGTGGAGTATTGTTGATGTAGACTACAGTGGAGTACAGTAGAGATAGGGTACAGTAGAGCAGAGTAGAGGTAGAGTACAGTGGAGTACAGTAGAGGTAGAGCACAGTAGAGCAGAGTAGAGGTAGAGTACAGTGGAGTACAGTAGAGGTATAGCACAGTGGAGCACTGTAGAGGTAGAGTACAGTGGAGTACAGTAGAGATAGAGTGCAGTGGAGCACAGTAGAGGTAGAGTACAGTGGAGCACAGTAGAGGTAGAGTACAGTGGAGCACAGTAGAGGTAGAGTACAGTGGAGTACAGTGGAGTACAGTAGAGGTGGAGTACAGTAGAGTACAGTAAAGGTAGAGTACAGTGGAGTACAGTAGAGGTAGAGTACAGTGGAGCACAGTAGAGGTAGAGTACAGTGGAGTACAGTAGAGGTAGAGTACAGTGGAGTACAGTAGAGGTAGAGTACAGTGGAGTACAGTGGAGTACAGTAGAGGTGGAGTACAGTAGAGTACAGTAAAGGTAGAGTACAGTGGAGTACAGTAGAGGTAGAGTACAGTGGAGCACAGTAGAGGTAGAGTACAGTGGAGTACAGTAGAGGTAGAATACAGTGGAGTACAGTAGAGGTAGAGTACAGTGGAGTACAGTAGAGGTAGAGTACAGTGGAGTACAGTAGAGGTAGAGTACAGTACAGTACAGTAGAGTACAGTGGAGTAGAGTAGAGATAGAGTACAGTGGAGTAGAGTAGAGATAGAGTACAATAGAGCACAGTAGAGGTAAAGTACAGTGGAGCACAGTAGAGATAGAGTACAGTGGAGCACAGTAGAGGTAGAGTACAGTGGAGCACAGTAGAAGTAGAGTACAGTGGAGCAGAGTAGAGGTAGAGTACAGTGGAGTACAGTAGAGGTAGAGTACAGTGGAGTACAGTAGAGGTAGAGTACAGTGGAGCACAGTAGAGGTAGAGTACAGTGGAGTACAGTAGAGGTAGAGCACAGTAGAGCAGAGTAGAGGTAGAGTACAGTGGAGTACAGTAGAGGTATAGCACAGTGGAGCACTGTAGAGGTAGAGTACAGTGGAGTACAGTAGAGATAGAGTGCAGTGGAGCACAGTAGAGGTAGAGTACAGTGGAGCACAGTAGAGGTAGAGTACAGTGGAGCACAGTAGAGGTAGAGTACAGTGGAGTACAGTAGAGGTAGAGTACAGTGGAGTACAGTAGAGGTAGAGTACAGTGGAGCACAGTAGAGGTAGAGTACAGTGGAGTACAGTGGAGCACAGTAGAGGTGGAGTAGAGTAGAGTACAGTAGAGGTAGAGTACAGTGGAGCACATTAGAGGTAGAGTACAGTGGAGTACAGTGGAGTACAGTAGAGGTGGAGTACAGTAGAGTACAGTAAAGGTAGAGTACAGTGGAGTACAGTAGAGGTAGAGTACAGTGGAGCACAGTAGAGGTAGAGTACAGTGGAGTACAGTGGAGCACAGTAGAGGTGGAGTAGAGTAGAGTACAGTAGAGGTAGAGTACAGTGGAGCACATTAGAGGTAGAGTACAGTGGAGTACAGTGGAGCACAGTAGAGGTAGAGTACAGTGGAGTACAGTAAAGGTAGAGTACAGTGGAGTACAGTAGAGGTAGAGTACAGTGGAGCACAGTAGAGGTAGAGTACAGTGGAGTACAGTGGAGCACAGTAGAGGTGGAGTACAGTAGAGTACAGTAGAGGTATAGTACAGTGGAGCACAGTAGAGGTAGAGTACAGTGGAGTACAGTGGAGTACAGTAGAGGTGGAGTACAGTAGAGTACAGTAGAGGTAGAGAACAGTACAGTACAGTAGAGGTAGAGTACAGTGGAGTACAGTAGAGGTAGAGTACAGTAGAGCACAGTAGAGGTAGAATACAGTGGAGTACAGTAGAGGTAGAGTGCAGTGGAGTACAGTAGAGGTAGAGTACAGTGGAGTACAGTAGAGATAGAGTACAGTGGAGCACAGTAGAGGTAGAGTACAGTGGAGCACAGTAGAGGTAGAGTACAGTGGAGCACAGTAGAGATAGAGTACAGTGGAGCAGAGTAGAGGTAGAGTACAGTGGAGCACAGTAGAGGTAGAGTACAGTGGAGCACAGTAGAGGTAGAGTACAGTGGAGTACAGTAGAGATAGAGTACAGTGGAGCACAGTAGAGGTAGAGTACAGTGGAGCACAGTAGATGTAGAGTACAGTGGAGCACAGTAGAGGTAGAGTACAGTGGAGCACAGTAGAGGTAGAGTACAGTGGAGTACAGTAGAGGTAGAGTACAGTGGAGTACAGTAGACGTAGAGTACAGTGGAGCACAGTAGAGGTAGAGTACAGTGGAGTACAGTGGAGCACAGTAGAGGTGGAGTACAGTAGAGTACAGTAGAGGTAGAGTACAGTGGAGCACAGTAGAGGTAGAGTACAGTGGAGTACAGTGGAGTACAGTAGAGGTGGAGTACAGTAGAGTACAGTAGAGGTAGAGAACAGTACAGTACAGTAGAGGTAGAGTACAGTGGAGTACAGTAGAGGTAGAGTACAGTAGAGCACAGTAGAGGTAGAGTACAGTGGAGTACAGTAGAGGTAGAGTACAGTGGAGTAGAGTAGAGATAGAGTACAGTGGAGTAGAGTAGAGATAGAGTACAGTAGAGCACAGTAGAGGTAGAGTACAGTGGAGCACAGTAGAGATAGAGTACAGTGGAGCACAGTAGAGGTAGAGTACAGTGGAGCACAGTAGAGGTAGAGTACAGTGGAGCAGAGTAGAGGTAGAGTACAGTGGAGTACAGTAGAGGTAGAGTACAGTGGAGTACAGTAGAGGTAGAGTACAGTGGAGCACAGTAGAGGTAGAGTACAGTGGAGTACAGTAGAGGTAGAGTACAGTAGAGCACAGTAGAGGTAGAATACAGTGAAGTACAGTAGAGGTAGAGTACAGTGGAGTACAGTAGAGGTAGAGTACAGTAGAGTACAGTAGAGGTAGAGTACAGTGGAGCACACTAGAGGTAGAGTACAGTGGAGTACAGTAGAGGTAGAGTACAGTGGAGCACAGTAGAGCTAGAGTACAGTGGAGTACAGTGGAGCACAGTAGAGGTGGAGTACAGTAGAGTAGAGTATAGGTTGAGTACAGTGGAGTACAGTAGAGATAGAGTAGAGTGGAGTAGAGTAGAGATAAAGTACAGTGGATTAGAGTAGAGATAGAGTACAGTGGAGTATAGTTGAGGTAGAGTACAGTGGAGCACAGTAGAGGTAGAGTAGAGTACAGTGGAGTATAGTTGAGGTAGACTACAGTGGAGTACAGTAGAGGTAGAGCACAGTGGAGCACTGTAGAGGTAGAGTACAGTCGAACACAGTAGAGATAAGTGTAGTGGAGTATAGTAGAGGTAGAGTACAGTGGAGTACAGTAGAGGTAGAGTACAGTGGAGTACAGTAGATGTAGAGTAGAGTGGAGCACATTAGAGGTGGAGTAGAGTAGAGTACAGTAGAGTACAGTGGAGTATAGTAGAAGTAGAGTACAGTGGAGCACAGTAGAGGTAGAGTAGAATGGAGTACAGTAGAGGTAGAGTACATTGGAGTACAGTAGAGGTAGAGTACAGTGGAGTAGAGTAGAGATAGAGTAGAGTGGAGCACAGCAGAGGTAGAGTACAGTGGATCACAGTAGAGATAGAGTACAGTGGAGTACAGTTGAGCACAGTAGAGGTATAGTAGAGTGGAGCACAGTAGCGATAGATTACAGTGGAGTACAGTAGAGATAGAGTACAGTGGAGTACAGTAGAGGTAGAGTACAGTGGAGCACAGTAGAGGTAGAGTACAGTGGAGTATTGTTGATGTAGACTACAGTGGAGTACAGTAGAGATAGGGTACAGTAGAGCAGAGTAGAGGTAGAGTACAGTGGAGTACAGTAGAGGTAGAGCACAGTAGAGCAGAGTAGAGGTAGAGTACAGTGGAGTACAGTAGAGGTATAGCACAGTGGAGCACTGTAGAGGTAGAGTACAGTGGAGTACAGTAGAGATAGAGTGCAGTGGAGCACAGTAGAGGTAGAGTACAGTGGAGCACAGTAGAGGTAGAGTACAGTGGAGCATAGTAGAGGTAGAGTACAGTGGAGTACAGTGGAGTACAGTAGAGGTGGAGTACAGTAGAGTACAGTAAAGGTAGAGTACAGTGGAGTACAGTAGAGGTAGAGTACAGTGGAGCACAGTAGAGGTAGAGTACAGTGGAGTACAGTAGAGGTAGAGTACAGTGGAGTACAGTAGAGGTAGAGTACAGTGGAGTACAGTGGAGTACAGTAGAGGTGGAGTACAGTAGAGTACAGTAAAGGTAGAGTACAGTGGAGTACAGTAGAGGTAGAGTACAGTGGAGCACAGTAGAGGTAGAGTACAGTGGAGTACAGTAGAGGTAGAATACAGTGGAGTACAGTAGAGGTAGAGTACAGTGGAGTACAGTAGAGGTAGAGTACAGTGGAGTACAGTAGAGGTAGAGTACAGTACAGTACAGTAGAGTACAGTGGAGTAGAGTAGAGATAGAGTACAGTGGAGTAGAGTAGAGATAGAGTACAATAGAGCACAGTAGAGGTAAAGTACAGTGGAGCACAGTAGAGATAGAGTACAGTGGAGCACAGTAGAGGTAGAGTACAGTGGAGCACAGTAGAAGTAGAGTACAGTGGAGCAGAGTAGAGGTAGAGTACAGTGGAGTACAGTAGAGGTAGAGTACAGTGGAGTACAGTAGAGGTAGAGTACAGTGGAGCACAGTAGAGGTAGAGTACAGTGGAGTACAGTAGAGGTAGAGTACAGTAGAGCACAGTAGAGGTAGAATACAGTGAAGTACAGTAGAGGTAGAGTACAGTGGAGTACAGTAGAGGTAGAGTACAGTGGAGTACAGTAGAGGTAGAGTACAGTGGAGCACACTAGAGGTAGAGTACAGTGGAGTACAGTAGAGGTAGAGTACAGTGGAGCACAGTAGAGCTAGAGTACAGTGGAGTACAGTGGAGCACAGTAGAGGTGGAGTACAGTAGAGTAGAGTATAGGTTGAGTACAGTGGAGTACAGTAGAGATAGAGTAGAGTGGAGTAGAGTAGAGATAGAGTACAGTGGAGTATAGTTGAGGTAGAGTACAGTGGAGCACAGTAGAGGTAGAGTAGAGTACAGTGGAGTATAGTTGAGGTAGACTACAGTGGAGTACAGTAGAGGTAGAGTACAGTGGAGCACAGTAGAGATAGTGTACAGTAGAGCAGAGTAGAGGTAGAGTACAGTGGAGTACAGTAGAGGTAGAGTACAGTGGAGCACTGTAGAGGTGGAGTACAGTGGAGTACTGTAGAGGTAGAGTACAGTGGAGCAAAGTAGAGATAGAGTACAGTAGAGCACAGTAGAGGTAGAGTACAGTGGAGTATAGTAGAGGTAGAGTACTTTGGAGTATAGTTGAGGTAGACTACAGTGGTGCACAGTAGAGGTAGAGTACAGTGGAGTACAGTAGAGGTAGAGTACAGTGGAGCACAGTAGAGGTAGAGTACAGTGGAGTACAGTTGAGGTAGACTACAGTGGAGTACAGTAGAGGTAGAGTACAGTGGAGCACAGTAGAGATAGAGTACAGTAGAGCAGAGTAGAGGTAGAGTACAGTGGAGTACAGTAGAGGTAGAGCACAGTAGAGCAGAGTAGAGGTAGAGTACAGTGGAGTACAGTAGAGATAGAGCACAGTGGAGCACAATAGAGGTAGAATACAGTGGAGTAGAGTAGAGATAGAGTACAGTGGAGCACAGTAGACGTAGAGTACAGTGGAGCACAGTAGAGGTAGAGTACAGTGGAGCACAGTAGAGGTAGAGTACAGTGGAGTACAGTAGAGGTAGTGTACAGTGGAGCACAGTAGAGGTAGAGTACAGTGGAGCACAGTAGAGGTAGAGTACAGTGGAGTACAGTAGAGGTAGTGTACAGTGGAGCACAGTAGAGGTAGAGTACAGTGGAGCACAGTAGAGGTAGAGTACAGTGGAGCACAGTAGAGAAGGAGTAGAGTAGAGCAGAGTAGAGGTAGAGTACATTGGAGTACAGTAGAGGTAGAGTACAGTGGAGCATGTAGAGGTGGAGTACAGTGGAGTACAGTAGAGGTAGAGTACAGTGGAGCACAGTAGAGATAGAGTACAGTAGAGCACAGTAGAGGTAGAGTACAGTGGAGCACAGTAGAGGTAGAGTACAGTGGAGTATAGTTGAGGTAGACTACAGTGGAGTACAGTAGAGGTAGAGTACAGTGGAGTACACTAGAGGTAGAGTACAGTGGAGCACAGTAGAGGTAGAGTACAGTGGAGTATAGTTGAGGTAGACTACAGTGGAGTACAGTAGAGGTAGAGTAGAGTGGAGCACAGTAGAGATAGAGTACAGTAGAGCAGAGTAGAGGTAGAGTACATAGGAGTACAGTAGAGGTAGAGCACAGTGGAGCACTGTAGAGGTAGAGTACAGTGGAGTACAGTAGAGATAGAGTACAGTGGAGCACAGTAGAGATAGAGTGCAGTAGAGCACAGTAGAGGTAGAGTACAGCTGAGCACAGTAGAGGTAGAGTACAGTAGAGCAGAGTAGAGGTAGAGTACAGTGGAGTACAGTAGAGGTAGAGCACAGTGGAGCACTGTAGAGGTAGAGTACAGTCGAACACAGTAGAGATAAGTGTAGTGGAGTATAGTAGAGGTAGAGTACAGTGGAGTACAGTAGAGGTAGAGTACAGTGGAGTACAGTAGATGTAGAGTAGAGTGGAACACATTAGAGGTGGAGTAGAGTAGAGTACAGTAGAGGTAGAGTACAGTGGAGAATAGTAGAAGTAGAGTACAGTGGAGCACAGTAGAGGTAGAGTAGAGTGGAGTACAGTAGAGGTAGAGTACAGTGGAGTACAGTAGAGGTAGAGTACAGTGGAGTAGAGTAGAGATAGAGTAGAGTGGAGCACAGCAGAGGTAGAGTACAGTGGATCACAGTAGAGATAGAGTACAGTGGAGTACAGTTGAGCACAGTAGAGGTATAGTAGAGTGGAGCACAGTAGCGATAGATTACAGTGGAGTACAGTAGAGATAGAGTACAGTGGAGTACAGTAGAGGTAGAGTACAGTGGAGCACAGTAGAGGTAGAGTACAGTGGAGTATTGTTGAGGTAGACTACAGTGGAGTACAGTAGAGATAGGGTACAGTAGAGCAGAGTAGAGGTAGAGTACAGTGGAGTACAGTAGAGGTAGAGCACAGTAGAGCAGAGTAGAGGTAGAGTACAGTGGAGTACAGTAGAGTTATAGCACAGTGGAGCACTGTAGAGGTAGAGTACAGTGGAGTACAGTAGAGATAGAGTGCAGTGGAGCACAGTAGAGGTAGAGTACAGTGGAGCACAGTAGAGGTAGAGTACAGTGGAGCACAGTAGAGGTAGAGTACAGTGGAGTACAGTAGAGGTAGAGTACAGTGGAGTACAGTAGAGGTAGAGTACAGTGGAGCACAGTAGAGGTAGAGTACAGTGGAGTACAGTGGAGCACAGTAGAGGTGGAGTAGAGTAGAGTACAGTAGAGGTAGAGTACAGTGGAGCACATTAGAGGTAGAGTACAGTGGAGTACAGTGGAGTACAGTAGAGGTGGAGTACAGTAGAGTACAGTAGAGGTAGAGAACAGTACAGTACAGTAGAGGTAGAGTACAGTGGAGTACAGTAGAGGTAGAGTAGAGTAGAGCACAGTAGAGGTAGAATACAGTGGAGTACAGTAGAGGTAGAGTACAGTGGAGTACAGTAGAGGTAGAGTACAGTGGAGTACAGTAGAGGTAGAGTACAGTACAGTACAGTACAGTAGAGGTAGAGTACAGTGGAGTACAGTAGATATAGAGTACAGTGGAGCACAGTAGAGGTAGAGTACAAGGGAGCACAGTAGAGGTAGAGTACAGTGGAGCACAGTAGAGGTAGAGTACAGTGGAGTACAGTAAAGGTAGAGTACAGTGGAGTACAGTAGAGGTAGAGTACAGTGGAGCACAGTAGAGGTAGAGTACAGTGGAGTACAGTGGAGCACAGTAGAGGTGGAGTACAGTAGAGTACAGTAGAGGTATAGTACAGTGGAGCACAGTAGAGGTAGAGTACAGTGGAGTACAGTGGAGTACAGTAGAGGTGGAGTACAGTAGAGTACAGTAGAGGTAGAGAACAGTACAGTACAGTAGAGGTAGAGTACAGTGGAGTACAGTAGAGGTAGAGTACAGTAGAGCACAGTAGAGGTAGAATACAGTGGAGCACAGTAGAAGTAGAGTGCAGTGGAGTACAGTAGAGGTAGAGTACAGTGGAGTACAGTAGAGATAGAGTACAGTGGAGCACAGTAGAGGTAGAGTACAGTGGATCACAGTAGAGGTAGAGTACAGTGGAGCACAGTAGAGATAGAGTACAGTGGAGCACAGTAGAGGTAGAGTACAGTGGAGCACAGTAGAGGTAGAGTACAGTGGAGCACAGTAGAGGTAGAGTACAGTGGAGTACAGTAGAGGTAGAGTACAGTGGAGTACAGTAGAGGTAGAGTACAGTGGAGCACAGTAGAGATAGAGTACAGTGGAGCACAGTAGAGGTAGAGTACAGTGGAGCAGAGTAGAGGTAGAGTACAGTGGAGCACAGTAGAGGTGGAGTACAGTGGAGTACAGCAGAGGTAGAGTACAGTGGAGTACAGTAGAGGTAGAGTACAGTGGAGCACAGTAGAGGTAGAGTACAGTGGAGTACAGTGGAGCACAGTAGAGGTGGAGTACAGTGGAGCACAGTAGAGGTAGAGTACAGTGGAGTACAGTGGAGTACAGTAAATGTGGAGTACAGTAGAGTACAGTAGAGGTAGAGAACAGTACAGTAGAGTAGAGGTAGAGTACAGTGGAGTACAGTAGAGGTAGAGTACAGTAGAGCACAGTAGAGGTAGAATACAGTGGAGTACAGTGGAGTACAGTAAATGTGGAGTACAGTAGAGTACAGTAGAGGTAGAGAACAGTACAGTAGAGTAGAGGTAGAGTACAGTGGAGTACAGTAGAGGTAGAGTACAGTGGAGTACAGTAGAGGTAGAGTACAGTACAGTACAGTACAGTAGAGGTAGAGTATAGTGGAGTACAGTAGAGGTAGAGTACAGTAGAGCACAGTAGAGGTAGAATACAGTGGAGTACAGTAGAGGTAGAGTACAGTGGAGTACAGTAGAGGTAGAGTACAGTGGAGTACAGTAGAGATAGAGTACAGTGGAGCACAGTAGAGGTAGAGTACAGTGGAGCACAGTAGAGGTAGAGTACAGTGGAGCACAGTAGAGGTAGAGTACAGTGGAGTAGAGTAGAGATAGAGTACAGTGGAGTACAGTAGAGGTAGAGTACAGT
Source organism: Tiaroga cobitis (assembly GCA_030578255.1). NCBI lineage: Eukaryota > Metazoa > Chordata > Actinopteri > Cypriniformes > Leuciscidae > Tiaroga > Tiaroga cobitis. The sequence continues at coordinate 37,814,704 of CM060610.1, read as the reverse complement.
GGAGCACAATAGAGGTAGAGTACAGTGGAGTACAGTGGAGCAGAGTAGAGGTGGAGTACAGTGGAGTACAGTAGAGGTAGAGTACAGTGGAGTACAGTAGAGGTAGAGTACAGTGGAGTACAGTAGAGGTAGAGTACAGTACAGTACAGTACAGTAGAGGTAGAGTACAGTGGAGTACAGTAGATATAGAGTACAGTGGAGCACAGTAGAGGTCGAGTACAATGGAGCACAGTAGAGGTAGAGTACAGTGGAGCACAGTAGAGGTAGAGTACAGTGGAGTACAGTAAAGGTAGAGTACAGTGGAGTACAGTAGAGGTAGAGTACAGTGGAGCACAGTAGAGGTAGAGTACAGTGGAGTACAGTGGAGCACAGTAGAGGTGGAGTACAGTAGAGTACAGTAGAGGTATAGTACAGTGGAGCAGAGTAGAGGTAGAGTACAGTGGAGTACAGTGGAGTACAGTAGAGGTGGAATACAGTAGAGTACAGTAGAGGTAGAGAACAGTACAGTACAGTAGAGGTAGAGTACAGTGGAGTACAGTAGAGGTAGAGTACAGTAGAGCACAGTAGAGGTAGAATACAGTGGAGTACAGTAGAGGTAGAGTGCAGTGGAGTACAGTAGAGGTAGAGTACAGTGGAGTACAGTAGAGATAGAGTACAGTGGAGCACAGTAGAGGTAGAGTACAGTGGAGCACAGTAGAGGTAGAGTACAGTGGAGCACAGTAGAGATAGAGTACAGTGGAGCACAGTAGAGGTAGAGTACAGTGGAGCACAGTAGAGGTAGAGTACAGTGGAGCACAGTAGAGGTAGAGTACAGTGGAGTACAGTAGAGGTAGAGTACAGTGGAGTACAGTAGAGGTAGAGTACAGTGGAGCACAGTAGAGATAGAGTACAGTGGAGCACAGTAGAGGTAGAGTACAGTGGAGCACAGTAGAGGTAGAGTACAGTGGAGCACAGTAGAGGTAGAGTACAGTGGAGTACAGCAGAGGTAGAGTACAGTGGAGTACAGTAGAGGTAGAGTACAGTGGAGCACAGTAGAGGTAGAGTACAGTGGAGTACAGTGGAGCACAGTAGAGGTGGAGTACATTGGAGCACAGTAGAGGTAGAGTACAGTGGAGTACAGTGGAGTACAGTAAATGTGGAGTACAGTAGAGTACAGTAGAGGTAGAGAACAGTACAGTACAGTAGAGGTAGAGTACAGTGGAGTACAGTAGAGGTAGAGTACAGTAGAGCACAGTAGAGGTAGAATACAGTGGAGTACAGTAGAGGTAGAGTACAGTGGAGTACAGTAGAGGTAGAGTACAGTGGAGTACAGTAGAGGTAGAGTACAGTACAGTACAGTAGAGGTAGAGTATAGTGGAGTACAGTAGAGGTAGAGTACAGTAGAGCACAGTAGAGGTAGAATACAGTGGAGTACAGTAGAGGTAGAGTACAGTGGAGTACAGTAGAGGTAGAGTACAGTGGAGTACAGTTGAGATAGAGTACAGCGGAGCACAGTAGAGGTAGAGTACAGTGGAGCACAGTAGAGGTAGAGTACATTGGAGCACAGTAGAGGTAGAGCACAGTGGAGTAGAGTAGAGGTAGAGTACAGTGGAGTACAGTAGAGGTAGAGTACAGTGGAGCACAATAGAGGTAGAGTACAGTGGAGTACAGTGGAGCAGAGTAGAGGTGGAGTACAGTAGAGTACAGTAGAGGTAGAGTACAGTGGAGCACAGTAGAGGTAGAGTACAGTGGAGTACAGTGGAGTACAGTAGAGGTGGAGTACAGTAGAGTACAGTAGAGGTAAAAAACAGTACAGTACAGTAGAGGTAGAGTACAGTGGAGTACAGTAGAGGTAGAGTACAGTAGAGCACAGTAGAGGTAGAATACAGTGGAGTACAGTAGAGGTAGAGTACAGTGGAGTACAGTAGAGGTAGAGTACAGTGGAGTAGAGTAGAGATAGAGTACAGTGGAGTAGAGTAGAGATAGAGTACAGTGGAGCACAGTGGAGGTAGAGTACAGTGGAGCACAGTAGAGATAGAGTACAGTGGAGCACAGTAGAGGTAGAGTACAGTGGAGCACAGTAGAGGTAGAGTACAGTAGAGCACAGTAGAGGTAGAGTACAGTGGAGTACAGTAGAGGTAGAGTACAGTGGAGTACAGTAGAGGTAGAGTACAGTGGAGCACAGTAGAGGTAGAGTACAGTGGAGTACAGTAGAGGTAGAGTACAGTAGAGCACAGTAGAGGTAGAATACAGTGAAGTACAGTAGAGGTAGAGTACAGTGGAGTACAGTAGAGGTAGAGTACAGTGGAGTACAGTAGAGGTAGAGTACAGTGGAGCACAGTAGAGGTAGAGTACAGTGGAGTACAGTAGAGGTAGAGTACAGTGGAGCACAGTAGAGGTAGAGTACAGTGGAGTACAGTAGAGGTAGAGTACAGTGGAGCACAGTAGAGCTAGAACACAGTGGAGTACAAGCTAGCACAGTAGAGGTGGAGTACAGTAGAGTAGAGTATAGGTTGAGTACAGTGGAGTACAGTAGAGATAGAGTAGAGTGGAGTAGAGTAGAGATAAAGTACAGTGGATTAGAGTAGAGATAGAGTACAGTGGAGAATAGTTGAGGTAGAGTACAGTGGAGCACAGTAGAGGTAGAGTACAGTGGAGTATAGTTGAGGTAGACTACAGTGGAGTACAGTAGAGGTAGAGTACAGTGGAGCACAGTAGAGATAGTGTACAGTAGAGCAGAGTAGAGGTAGAGTACAGTGGAGTACAGTAGAGGTAGAGTACAGTGGAGCACTGTAGAGGTGGAGTACAGTGGAGTACTGTAGAGGTAGAGTACAGTAGAGCACAGTAGAGATAGAGTACAGTAGAGCACAGTAGAGGTAGAGTACAGTGGAGTATAGTAGAGGTAGAGTACAGTGGAGTATAGTTGAGGTAGACTACAGTGGAGCACAGTAGAGGTAGAGTACAGTGGAGTACAGTAGAGGTAGAGTACAGTGGAGCACAGTAGAGGTAGAGTACAGTGGAGTATAGTTGAGGTAGACTACAGTGGAGTACAGTAGAGGTAGAGTACAGTGGAGCACAGTAGAGATAGAGTACAGTAGAGCAGAGTAGAGGTAGAGTACTGTGGAGTACAGTAGAGGTAGAGCACAGTAGAGCAGAGTAGAGGTAGAGTAAAGTGGAGTACAGTAGAGATAGAGCACAGTGGAGCACTGTAGAGGTAGAATAGTGGAGTAGAGTAGAGATAGAGTACAGTGGAGCACAGTAGAGGTAGAGTACAGTGGAGCACAGTAGAGGTAGAGTACAGTGGAGCACAGTAGAGGTAGAGTACAGTGGAGTACAGTAGAGGTAGTGTGCAGTGGAGCACAGTAGAGGTAGAGTACAGTGGAGCACAGTAGAGGTAGAGTACAGTGGAGTACAGTAGAGGTAGTGTACAGTGTAGCACAGTAGAGGTAGAGTACAGTGGAGCACAGTAGAGGTAGAGTACAGTGGAGCACAGTAGAGAAGGAGTAGAGTAGAGCAGAGTAGAGGTAGAGTACATTGGAGTACAGTAGAGGTAGAGTACAGTGGAGCACTGTAGAGGTGGAGTACAGTGGAGTACAGTAGAGATAGAGTACAGTGGAGCACAGTAGAGGTAGAGTACAGTGGAGCACAGTAGAGGTAGAGTACAGTGGAGCACAGTAGAGGTAGAGTAGAGTGGAGTACAGTAGAGGTAGAGTACAGTGGAGTACAGTAGAGGTAGAGTACAGTGGAGCACAGTAGTGGTAGAGTACAGTGGAGTACAGTGGAGCACAGTAGAGGTGGAGTAGAGTAGAGTACAGTAGAGGTAGAGTACAGTGGAGCACAGTAGAGGTAGAGTACAGTGGAGCACAGTAGAGCTAGAGTACAGTGGAGTATAGTTGAGGTAGACTACAGTGGAGTACAGTAGAGGTAGAGTACAGTGGAGTACACTAGAGGTAGAGTACAGTGGAGCACAGTAGAGGTAGAGTACAGTGGAGTATAGTTGAGGTAGACTACAGTGGAGTACAGTAGAGGTAGAGTAGAGTGGAGCACAGTAGAGATAGAGTACAGTGGAGCAGAGTAGAGGTAGAGTACAGTGGAGTACAGTAGAGGTAGAGCACAGTGGAGCACTGTAGAAGTAGAGTACAGTGGAGTACACTAGAGATAGAGTACAGTGGAGCACAGTAGAGGTAGAGTACAGTGGAGTAGAGTAGAGGTAGAGTACAGTAGAGTACAGTAGAGGTAGAGTACAGTGGAGCACAATAGAGGTAGAGTACAGTGGAGTACAGTGGAGCAGAGTAGAGGTGGAGTACAGTGGAGTACAGTAGAGGTAGAGTACAGTGGAGTACAGTAGAGGTAAAGTACAGTGGAGTACAGTAGAGGTAGAGTACAGTACAGTACAGTAGAGGTAGAGTACAGTGGAGTAAAGTAGATATAGAGTACAGTGGAGCACAGTAGAGGTCGAGTACAATGGAGCACAGTAGAGGTAGAGTACAGTGGAGCACAGTAGAGGTAGAGTACAGTGGAGTACAGTAAAGGTAGAGTACAGTGGAGTACAGTAGAGGTAGAGTACAGTGGAGCACAGTAGAGGTAGAGTACAGTGGAGTACAGTGGAGCACAGTAGAGGTGGAGTACAGTAGAGTACAGTAGAGGTATAGTACAATGGAGCACAGTAGAGGTAGAGTACAGTGGAGTACAGTGGAGTACAGTAGAGGTGGAGTACAGTAGAGTACAGTAGAGGTAGAGAACAGTACAGTACAGTAGAGGTAGAGTACAGTGGAGTACAGTAGAGGTAGAGTACAGTAGAGCACAGTAGAGGTAGAATACAGTGGAGTACAGTAGAGGTAGAGTGCAGTGGAGTACAGTAGAGGTAGAGTACAGTGGAGTACAGTAGAGATAGAGTACAGTAGAGCACAGTAGAGGTAGAGTACAGTGGAGCACAGTAGAGGTAGAGTACAGTGGAGCACAGTAGAGATAGAGTACAGTGGAGCACAGTAGAGGTTTAGTACAGTGGAGCACAGTAGAGGTAGAGTACAGTGGAGCACAGTAGAGGTAGAGTACAGTGGAGTACAGTAGAGGTAGAGTACAGTGGAGTACAGTAGAGGTAGAGTACAGTGGAGCACAGTAGAGATAGAGTACAGTGGAGCACAGTAGAGGTAGAGTACAGTGGAGCACAGTAGAGGTAGAGTACAGTGGAGTACAGTAGAGGTAGAGTACAGTACAGTACAGTAGAGGTAGAGTATAGTGGAGTACAGTAGAGGTAGAGTACAGTAGAGCACAGTAGAGGTAGAATACAGTGGAGTACAGTAGAGGTAGAGTACAGTGGAGTACAGTAGAGGTAGAGTACAGTGGAGTACAGTAGAGATAGAGTACAGTGGAGCACAGTAGAGGTAGAGTACAGTGGAGCACAGTAGAGGTAGAGTACAGTGGAGCAAAGTAGAGGTAGAGTACAGTGGAGTAGAGTAGAGGTAGAGTACAGTGGAGTACAGTAGAGGTAGAGGACAGTGGAGCAAAATAGAGGTAGAGTACAGTGGAGTACAGTGGAGCAGAGTAGAGGTGGAGTACAGTAGAGTACAGTAGAGGTAGAGTACAGTGGAGCACAGTAGAGGTAGAGTACAGTGGAGTACAGTGGAGTACAGTAGAGGTGGAGTACAGTAGAGTACAGTAGAGGTAGAGAACAGTACAGTACAGTAGAGGTAGAGTACAGTGGAGTACAGTAGAGGTAGAGTACAGTAGAGCACAGTAGAGGTAGAGTACAGTGGAGCACAGTAGAGATAGAGTACAGTGGAGCACAGTAGAGGTAGAGTACAGTGGAGCACAGTAGAGGTAGAGTACAGTGGAGCACAGTAGAGGTAGAGTACAGTGGAGTAAAGTAGAGGTAGAGTACAGTGGAGTACAGTAGAGGTAGAGTACAGTGGAGCACAGTAGAGGTAGAGTACAGTGGAGTACAGTAGAGGTAGAGTACAGTAGAGCACAGTAGAGGTAGAATACAGTGAAGTACAGTAGAGGTAGAGTACAGTGGAGTACAGTAGAGGTAGAGTACAGTGGAGTACAGTAGAGGTAGAGTACAGTGGAGCACAGTAGAGGTAGAGTACAGTGGTGTACAGTAGAGGTAGAGTACAGTGGAGCACAGTAGAGCTAGAGTACAGTGGAGTACAAGCGAGCACAGTAGAGGTGGAGTACAGTAGAGTAGAGTATAGGTTGAGTACAGTGGAGTACAGTAGAGATAGAGTAGAGTGGAGTAGAGTAGAGATAAAGTACAGTGGATTAGAGTAGAGATAGAGTACAGTGGAGTATAGTTGAGGTAGAGTACAGTGGAGCACAGTAGAGGTAGAGTACAGTGGAGTATAGTTGAGGTAGACTACAGTGGAGTACAGTGGAGGTAGAGTACAGTGGAGCACAGTAGAGATAGTGTACAGTAGAGCAGAGTAGAGGTAGAGTACAGTGGAGTACAGTAGAGGTAGAGTACAGTGGAGCACTGTAGAGGTGGAGTACAGTGGAGTACTGTAGAGGTAGAGTACAGTGGAGCACAGTAGAGATAGAGTACAGTAGAGCACAGTAGAGGTAGAGTACAGTGGAGTATAGTAGAGGTAGAGTACAGTGGAGTATAGTTGAGGTAGACTACAGTGAAGCACAGTAGAGGTAGAGTACAGTGGAGTACAGTAGAGGTAGAGTACAGTGGAGCACAGTAGAGGTAGAGTACAGTGGAGTATAGTTGAGGTAGACTACAGTGGAGTACAGTAGAGGTAGAGTACAGTGGAGCACAGTAGAGATAGAGTACAGTAGAGCAGAGTAGAGGTAGAGTACTGTGGAGTACAGTAGAGGTAGAGCACAGTAGAGCAGAGTAGAGGTAGAGTACAGTGGAGTACAGTAGAGATAGAGCACAGTGGAGCACTGTAGAGGTAGAATAGTGGAGTAGAGTAGAGATAGAGTACAGTGGAGCACAGTAGAGGTAGAGTACAGTGGAGCACAGTAGAGGTAGAGTACAGTGGAGCACAGTAGAGGTAGAGTACAGTGGAGTACAGTAGAGGTAGTGTACAGTGGAGCACAGTAGAGGTAGAGTACAGTGGAGCACAGTAGAGGTAGAGTACAGTGGAGTACAGTAGAGGTAGTGAACAGTGTAGCACAGTAGAGGTAGAGTACAGTGGAGCACAGTAGAGGTAGAGTACAGTGGAGCACAGTAGAGAAGGAGTAGAGTAGAGCAGAGTAGAGGTAGAGTACAGAGGAGTACAGCAGAGGTAGAGTATAGTGGAGTACAGTAGAGGTAGAGTACAGTGGAGCACAGTAGAGGTAGAGTACAGTGGAGTACAGTGGAGCACAGTAGAGGTGGAGTACTGTGGAGCACAGTAGAGGTAGAGTACAGTGGAGTACAGTGGAGTACAGTAGATGTGGAGTACAGTAGAGTACAGTAGAGATAGAGAACAGTACAGTACAGTAGAGGTAGAGTACAGTGGAGTACAGTAGAGGTAGAGTACAGTAGAGCACAGTAGAGGTAGAATACAGTGGAGTACAGTAGAGGTAGAGTACAGTGGAGTACAGTAGAGGTAGAGTACAGTGGAGTACAGTAGAGGTAGAGTATAGTGGAGTACAGTAGAGGTAGAGTACAGTAGAGCACAGTAGAGGTAGAATACAGTGGAGTACAGTAGAGGTAGAGTACAGTGGAGTACAGTAGAGGTAGAGTACAGTGGAGTACAGTAGAGATAGAGTACAGTGGAGCACAGTAGAGGTAGAGTACAGTGGAGCACAGTAGAGCTAGAGTACAGTGGAGCACAGTAGAGGTAGAGTACAGTGGAGTACAGTGGAGTACAGTAGAGGTAGAGTACAGTGGAGTACAGTAGAGGTAGAGTACAGTGGAGCACAGTAGAGGTAGAGTACAGTGGAGTACAGTGGAGCACAGTAGAGGTGGAGTACAGTAGAGTACAGTAGAGGTAGAGTACAGTGGAGCACAGTAGAGGTAGAGTACAGTGGAGTACAGTGGAGTACAGTAGAGGTGGAGTACAGTAGAGTACAGTAGAGGTAGAAAACAGTACAGTACAGTAGAGGTAGAGTACAGTGGAGTACAGTAGAGGTAGAGTACAGTAGAGCACAGTAGAGGTAGAATACAGTGGAGTACAGTTGAGGTAGAGTACAGTGGAGTACAGTAGAGGTAGAGTACAGTGGAGTAGAGTAGAGATAGAGTACAGTGGAGTAGAGTAGAGATAGGGTACAGTGGAGCACAGTAGAGGTAGAGTACAGTGGAGCACAGTAGAGATAGAGTACAGTGGAGCACAGTAGAGGTAGAGTACAATGGAGCACAGTAGAGGTAGAGTACAGTGGAGCAGAGTAGAGGTAGAGTACAGTGGAGTACAGTAGAGGTAGAGTACAGTGGAGTACAGTAGAGGTAGAGTACAGTGGAGCACAGTAGAGGTAGAGTACAGTGGAGTACAGTAGAGGTAGAGTACAGTAGAGCACAGTAGAGGTAGAATACAGTGAAGTACAGTAGAGGTAGAGTACAGTGGAGTACAGTAGAGGTAGAGTACAGTGGAGTACAGTAGAGGTAGAGTACAGTGGAGCACAGTAGAGGTAGAGTACAGTGGAGTACAGTAGAGGTAGAGTACAGTGGAGCACAGTAGAGCTAGAGTACAGTGGAGTACAGTGGAGCACAGTAGAGGTGGAGTACAGTAGAGTAGAGTATAGGTTGAGTACAGTGGAGTACAGTAGAGGTAGAGTACAGTGGAGCACAGTAGAGATAGAGTACAGTAGAGCACAGTAGAGGTAGAGTACAGTGGAGTATAGTAGAGGTAGAGTACAGTGGAGTATAGTTGAGGTAGACTACAGTGGAGCACAGTAGAGGTAGAGTACAGTGGAGTACAGTAGAGGTAGAGTACAGTGGAGCACAGTAGAGGTAGAGTACAGTGGAGTATAGTTGAGGTAGACTACAGTGGAGTACAGTAGAGGTAGAGTACAGTGGAGCACAGTAGAGATAGAGTACAGTAGAGCAGAGTAGAGGTAGAGTACAGTGGAGTACAGTAGAGGTAGAGCACAGTAGAGCAGAGTAGAGGTAGAGTACAGTGGAGTACAGTAGAGATAGAGCACAGTGGAGCACAATAGAGGTAGAATACAGTGGAGTAGAGTAGAGATAGAGTACATTGGAGCACAGTAGAGGTAGAGTACAGTGGAGCACAGTAGAGGTAGAGTACAGTGGAGCACAGTAGAGGTAGAGTACAGTGGAGTACAGTAGAGGTAGTGTACAGTGGAGCACAGTAGAGGTAGAGTACAGTGGAGCACAGTAGAGGTAGAGTACAGTGGAGTACAGTAGAGGTAGTGTACAGTGGAGCACAGTAGAGGTAGAGTACAGTGGAGCACAGTAGAGGTAGAGTACAGTGGAGTACAGTAGAGGTAGTGTACAGTGGAGTACAGTAGAGGTAGAGTACAGTGGAGTACAGTAGAGGTAGTGTACAGTGGAGCACAGTAGAGGTAGAGTACAGTGGAGCACAGTAGAGGTTTAGTACAGTGGAGCACAGTAGAGGTAGAGTACAGTGGAGCACAGTAGAGGTAGAGTACAGTGGAGTACAGTAGAGGTAGAGTACAGTGGAGTACAGTAGAGGTAGAGTACAGTGGAGCACAGTAGAGATAGAGTACAGTGGAGCACAGTAGAGGTAGAGTACAGTGGAGCACAGTAGAGGTAGAGTACAGTGGAGTACAGTAGAGGTAGAGTACAGTACAGTACAGTAGAGGTAGAGTATAGTGGAGTACAGTAGAGGTAGAGTACAGTAGAGCACAGTAGAGGTAGAATACAGTGGAGTACAGTAGAGGTAGAGTACAGTGGAGTACAGTAGAGGTAGAGTACAGTGGAGTACAGTAGAGATAGAGTACAGTGGAGCACAGTAGAGGTAGAGTACAGTGGAGCACAGTAGAGGTAGAGTACAGTGGAGCAAAGTAGAGGTAGAGTACAGTGGAGTAGAGTAGAGGTAGAGTACAGTGGAGTACAGTAGAGGTAGAGGACAGTGGAGCAAAATAGAGGTAGAGTACAGTGGAGTAGAGTGGAGCAGAGTAGAGGTGGAGTACAGTAGAGTACAGTAGAGGTAGAGTACAGTGGAGCACAGTAGAGGTAGAGTACAGTGGAGTACAGTGGAGTACAGTAGAGGTGGAGTACAGTAGAGTACAGTAGAGGTAGAGAACAGTACAGTACAGTAGAGGTAGAGTACAGTGGAGTACAGTAGAGGTAGAGTACAGTAGAGCACAGTAGAGGTAGAGTACAGTGGAGCACATTAGAGATAGAGTACAGTGGAGCACAGTAGAGGTAGAGTACAGTGGAGCACAGTAGAGGTAGAGTACAGTGGAGCACAGTAGAGGTAGAGTACAGTGGAGTAAAGTAGAGGTAGAGTACAGTGGAGTACAGTAGAGGTAGAGTACAGTGGAGCACAGTAGAGGTAGAGTACAGTGGAGTACAGTAGAGGTAGAGTACAGTAGAGCACAGTAGAGGTAGAATACAGTGAAGTACAGTAGAGGTAGAGTACAGTGGAGTACAGTAGAGGTAGAGTACAGTGGAGTACAGTAGAGGTAGAGTACAGTGGAGCACAGTAGAGGTAGAGTACAGTGGTGTACAGTAGAGGTAGAGTACAGTGGAGCACAGTAGAGCTAGAGTACAGTGGAGTACAAGCGAGCACAGTAGAGGTGGAGTACAGTAGAGTAGAGTATAGGTTGAGTACAGTGGAGTACAGTAGAGATAGAGTAGAGTGGAGTAGAGTAGAGATAAAGTACAGTGGATTAGAGTAGAGATAGAGTACAGTGGAGTATAGTTGAGGTAGAGTACAGTGGAGCACAGTAGAGGTAGAGTACAGTGGAGTATAGTTGAGGTAGACTACAGTGGAGTACAGTAGAGGTAGAGTACAGTGGAGCACAGTAGAGATAGTGTACAGTAGAGCAGAGTAGAGGTAGAGTACAGTGGAGTACAGTAGAGGTAGAGTACAGTGGAGCACTGTAGAGGTGGAGTACAGTGGAGTACTGTAGAGGTAGAGTACAGTGGAGCACAGTAGAGATAGAGTACAGTAGAGCACAGTAGAGGTAGAGTACAGTGGAGTATAGTAGAGGTAGAGTACAGTGGAGTATAGTTGAGGTAGACTACAGTGAAGCACAGTAGAGGTAGAGTACAGTGGAGTACAGTAGAGGTAGAGTACAGTGGAGCACAGTAGAGGTAGAGTACAGTGGAGTATAGTTGAGGTAGACTACAGTGGAGTACAGTAGAGGTAGAGTACAGTGGAGCACAGTAGAGATAGAGTACAGTAGAGCAGAGTAGAGGTAGAGTACTGTGGAGTACAGTAGAGGTAGAGCACAGTAGAGCAGAGTAGAGGTAGAGTACAGTGGAGTACAGTAGAGATAGAGCACAGTGGAGCACTGTAGAGGTAGAATAGTGGAGTAGAGTAGAGATAGAGTACAGTGGAGCACAGTAGAGGTAGAGTACAGTGGAGCACAGTAGAGGTAGAGTACAGTGGAGCACAGTAGAGGTAGAGTACAGTGGAGTACAGTAGAGGTAGTGTACAGTGGAGCACAGTAGAGGTAGAGTACAGTGGAGCACAGTAGAGGTAGAGTACAGTGGAGTACAGTAGAGGTAGTGAACAGTGTAGCACAATAGAGGTAGAGTACAGTGGAGCACAGTAGAGGTAGAGTACAGTGGAGCACAGTAGAGAAGGAGTAGAGTAGAGCAGAGTAGAGGTAGAGTACAGTGGAGTACAGTAGAGGTAGAGTACAGTGGAGCACAGTAGAGGTAGAGTACAGTGGAGTATAGTTGAGGTAGACTACAGTGGAGTACAGTAGAGGTAGAGTACAGTGGAGCACAGTAGAGGTAGAGTACAGTGGAGCACAGTAGAGGTAGAGTACAGTGGAGTACAGTAGAGGTAGTGTACAGTGGAGCACAGTAGAGGTAGAGTACAGTGGAGCACAGTAGAGGTAGAGTACAGTGGAGTACAGTAGAGGTAGTGTACAGTGTAGCACAGTAGAGGTAGAGTACAGTGGAGCACAGTAGAGGTAGAGTACAGTGGAGCACAGTAGAGAAGGAGTAGAGTAGAGCAGAGTAGAGGTAGAGTACATTGGAGTACAGTAGAGGTAGAGTACAGTGGAGCACTGTAGAGGTGGAGTACAGTGGAGTACAGTAGAGATAGAGTACAGTGGAGCACAGTAGAGGTAGAGTACAGTGGAGCACAGTAGAGGTAGAGTACAGTGGAGCACAGTAGAGGTAGAGTAGAGTGGAGTACAGTAGAGGTAGAGTACAGTGGAGTACAGTAGAGGTAGAGTACAGTGGAGCACAGTAGTGGTAGAGTACAGTGGAGTACAGTGGAGCACAGTAGAGGTGGAGTAGAGTAGAGTACAGTAGAGGTAGAGTACAGTGGAGCACAGTAGAGGTAGAGTACAGTGGAGCACAGTAGAGCTAGAGTACAGTGGAGTATAGTTGAGGTAGACTACAGTGGAGTACAGTAGAGGTAGAGTACAGTGGAGTACACTAGAGGTAGAGTACAGTGGAGCACAGTAGAGGTAGAGTACAGTGGAGTATAGTTGAGGTAGACTACAGTGGAGTACAGTAGAGGTAGAGTAGAGTGGAGCACAGTAGAGATAGAGTACAGTGGAGCAGAGTAGAGGTAGAGTACAGTGGAGTACAGTAGAAGTAGAGCACAGTGGAGCACTGTAGAAGTAGAGTACAGTGGAGTACACTAGAGATAGAGTACAGTGGAGCACAGTAGAGGTAGAGTACAGTGGAGTAGAGTAGAGGTAGAGTACAGTGGAGTACAGTAGAGGTAGAGTACAGTGGAGCACAATAGAGGTAGAGTACAGTGGAGTACAGTGGAGCAGAGTAGAGGTGGAGTACAGTGGAGTACAGTAGAGGTAGAGTACAGTGGAGTACAGTAGAGGTAAAGTACAGTGGAGTACAGTAGAGGTAGAGTACAGTACAGTACAGTAGAGGTAGAGTACAGTGGAGTACAGTAGATATAGAGTACAGTGGAGCACAGTAGAGGTCGAGTACAATGGAGCACAGTAGAGGTAGAGTACAGTGGAGCACAGTAGAGGTAGAGTACAGTGGAGTACAGTAAAGGTAGAGTACAGTGGAGTACAGTAGAGGTAGAGTACAGTGGAGCACAGTAGAGGTAGAGTACAGTGGAGTACAGTGGAGCACAGTAGAGGTGGAGTACAGTAGAGTACAGTAGAGGTATAGTACAATGGAGCACAGTAGAGGTAGAGTACAGTGGAGTACAGTGGAGTACAGTAGAGGTGGAGTACAGTAGAGTACAGTAGAGGTAGAGAACAGTACAGTACAGTAGAGGTAGAGTACAGTGGAGTACAGTAGAGGTAGAGTACAGTAGAGCACAGTAGAGGTAGAATACAGTGGAGTACAGTAGAGGTAGAGTGCAGTGGAGTACAGTAGAGGTAGAGTACAGTGGAGTACAGTAGAGATAGAGTACAGTGGAGCACAGTAGAGGTAGACTACAGTGGAGCACAGTAGAGGTAGAGTACAGTGGAGCACAGTAGAGATAGAGTACAGTGGAGCACAGTAGAGGTTTAGTACAGTGGAGCACAGTAGAGGTAGAGTACAGTGGAGCACAGTAGAGGTAGAGTACAGTGGAGTACAGTAGAGGTAGAGTACAGTGGAGTACAGTAGAGGTAGAGTACAGTGGAGCACAGTAGAGATAGAGTACAGTGGAGCACAGTAGAGGTAGAGTACAGTGGAGCACAGTAGAGGTAGAGTACAGTGGAGTAAAGTAGAGGTAGAGTACAGTACAGTACAGTAGAGGTAGAGTATAGTGGAGTACAGTAGAGGTAGAGTACAGTAGAGCACAGTAGAGGTAGAATACAGTGGAGTACAGTAGAGGTAGAGTACAGTGGAGTACAGTAGAGGTAGAGTACAGTGGAGTACAGTAGAGATAGAGTACAGTGGAGCACAGTAGAGGTAGAGTACAGTGGAGCACAGTAGAGGTAGAGTACAGTGGAGCAAAGTAGAGGTAGAGTACAGTGGAGTAGAGTAGAGGTAGAGTACAGTGGAGTACAGTAGAGGTAGAGGACAGTGGAGCAAAATAGAGGTAGAGTACAGTGGAGTACAGTGGAGCAGAGTAGAGGTGGAGTACAGTAGAGTACAGTAGAGGTAGAGTACAGTGGAGCAAAGTAGAGGTAGAGTACAGTGGAGTACAGTGGAGTACAGTAGAGGTGGAGTACAGTAGAGTACAGTAGAGGTAGAGAACAGTACAGTACAGTAGAGGTAGAGTACAGTGGAGTACAGTAGAGGTAGAGTACAGTAGAGCACAGTAGAGGTAGAGTACAGTGGAGCACAGTAGAGATAGAGTACAGTGGAGCACAGTAGAGGTAGAGTACAGTGGAGCACAGTAGAGGTAGAGTACAGTGGAGCACAGTAGAGGTAGAGTACAGTGGAGTAAAGTAGAGGTAGAGTACAGTGGAGTACAGTAGAGGTAGAGTACAGTGGAGCACAGTAGAGGTAGAGTACAGTGGAGTACAGTAGAGGTAGAGTACAGTAGAGCACAGTAGAGGTAGAATACAGTGAAGTACAGTAGAGGTAGAGTACAGTGGAGTACAGTAGAGGTAGAGTACAGTGGAGTACAGTAGAGGTAGAGTACAGTGGAGCACAGTAGAGGTAGAGTACAGTGGTGTACAGTAGAGGTAGAGTACAGTGGAGCACAGTAGAGCTAGAGTACAGTGGAGTACAAGCGAGCACAGTAGAGGTGGAGTACAGTAGAGTAGAGTATAGGTTGAGTACAGTGGAGTACAGTAGAGATAGAGTAGAGTGGAGTAGAGTAGAGATAAAGTACAGTGGATTAGAGTAGAGATAGAGTACAGTGGAGTATAGTTGAGGTAGAGTACAGTGGAGCACAGTAGAGGTAGAGTACAGTGGAGTATAGTTGAGGTAGACTACAGTGGAGTACAGTAGAGGTAGAGTACAGTGGAGCACAGTAGAGATAGTGTACAGTAGAGCAGAGTAGAGGTAGAGTACAGTGGAGTACAGTAGAGGTAGAGTACAGTGGAGCACTGTAGAGGTGGAGTACAGTGGAGTACTGTAGAGGTAGAGTACAGTGGAGCACAGTAGAGATAGAGTACAGTAGAGCACAGTAGAGGTAGAGTACAGTGGAGTATAGTAGAGGTAGAGTACAGTGGAGTATAGTTGAGGTAGACTACAGTGAAGCACAGTAGAGGTAGAGTACAGTGGAGTACAGTAGAGGTAGAGTACAGTGGAGCACAGTAGAGGTAGAGTACAGTGGAGTATAGTTGAGGTAGACTACAGTGGAGTACAGTAGAGGTAGAGTACAGTGGAGCACAGTAGAGATAGAGTACAGTAGAGCAGAGTAGAGGTAGAGTACTGTGGAGTACAGTAGAGGTAGAGCACAGTAGAGCAGAGTAGAGGTAGAGTACAGTGGAGTACAGTAGAGATAGAGCACAGTGGAGCACTGTAGAGGTAGAATAGTGGAGTAGAGTAGAGATAGAGTACAGTGGAGCACAGTAGAGGTAGAGTACAGTGGAGCACAGTAGAGGTAGAGTACAGTGGAGCACAGTAGAGGTAGAGTACAGTGGAGTACAGTAGAGGTAGTGTACAGTGGAGCACAGTAGAGGTAGAGTACAGTGGAGCACAGTAGAGGTAGAGTACAGTGGAGTACAGTAGAGGTAGTGAACAGTGTAGCACAGTAGAGGTAGAGTACAGTGGAGCACAGTAGAGGTAGAGTACAGTGGAGCACAGTAGAGAAGGAGTAGAGTAGAGCAGAGTAGAGGTAGAGTACATTGGAGTACAGAAGAGGTAGAGTACAGTGGAGCACTGTAGAGGTGGAGTACAGTGGAGTACAGTAGAGATAGAGTACAGTGGAGCACAGTAGAGGTAGAGTACAGTGGAGCACAGTAGAGGTAGAGTACAGTGGAGCACAGTAGAGGTAGAGTAGAGTGGAGTACAGTAGAGGTAGAGTACAGTGGAGTACAGTAGAGGTAGAGTACAGTGGAGCACAGTAGAGGTAGAGTACAGTGGAGTACAGTGGAGCACAGTAGAGGTGGAGTAGAGTAGAGTACAGTAGAGGTAGAGTACAGTGGAGCACAGTAGAGGTAGAGTACAGTGGAGCACAGTAGAGCTAGAGTACAGTGGAGTATAGTTGAGGTAGACTACAGTGGAGTACAGTAGAGGTAGAGTACAGTGGAGTACACTAGAGGTAGAGTACAGTGGAGCACAGTAGAGGTAGAGTACAGTGGAGTATAGTTGAGGTAGACTACAGTGGAGTACAGTAGAGGTAGAGTAGAGTGGAGCACAGTAGAGATAGAGTACAGTAGAGCAGAGTAGAGGTAGAGTACAGTGGAGTACAGTAGAGGTAGAGCACAGTGGAGCACTGTAGAGGTAGAGTACAGTGGAGTACAGTAGAGATAGAGTACAGTGGAGCACAGTAGAGATAGAGTGCAGTAGAGCACAGTAGAGGTAGAGTACAGCTGAGCACAGTAGAGGTAGAGTACAGTAGAGCAGAGTTGAGGTAGAGTACAGTGGAGTACAGTAGAGGTAGAGCACAGTGGAGCACTGTAGAGGTAGAGTACAGTCGAACACAGTAGAGATAAGTGTAGTGGAGTATAGTAGAGGTAGAGTACAGTGGAGTACAGTAGAGGTAGAGTACAGTGGAGTACAGTAGAGGTAGAGTAGAGTGGAGCACATTAGAGGTGGAGTAGAGTAGAGTACAGTAGAGGTAGAGTAAAGTGGAGTATAGTAGAAGTAGAGTACAGTGGAGCACAGTAGAGGTAGAGTAGAGTGGAGTACAGTAGAGGTAGAGTACATTGGAGTACAGTAGAGGTAGAGTACAGTGGAGTAGAGTAGAGATAGAGTAGAGTGGAGCACAGCAGAGGTAGAGTACAGTGGATCACAGTAGAGATAGAGTACAGTGGAGTACAGTTGAGCACAGTAGACGTATAGTACAGTGGAGCACAGTAGCGATAGATTACAGTGGAGTACAGTAGAGATAGAGTACAGTGGAGTACATTAGAGGTAGAGTACAGTGGAGCACAGTAGAGGTAGAGTACAGTGGAGTATTGTTGAGGTAGACTACAGTGGAGTACAGTAGAGATAGAGTACAGTAGAGCAGAGTAGAGGTAGAGTACAGTGGAGTACAGTAGAGGTAGAGCACAGTAGAGCAGATTAGAGGTAGAGTACAGTGGAGTACAGTAGAGGTATAGCACAGTGGAGCACTGTAGAGGTAGAGTACAGTGGAGTACAGTAGAGATAGAGTACAGTGGAGCACAGTAGAGGTAGAGTACAGTGGAGCACAGTAGAGGTAGAGTACAGTGGAGCACAGTAGAGGTAGAGTACAGTGGAGTACAGTAGAGGTAGAGTACAGTGGAGTACAGTAGAGGTAGAGTACAGTGGAGCACAGTAGAGGTAGAGTACAGTGGAGTACAGTGGAGCACAGTAGAGGTGGAGTAGAGTAGAGTACAGTAGAGGTAGAGTACAGTGGAGCACAGTAGAGGTAGAGTACAGTGGAGTACAGTGGAGTACAGTAGAGGTGGAGTACAGTAGAGTACAGTAGAGGTAGAGAACGGTACAGTACAGTAGAGGTAGAGTACAGTGGAGTACAGTAGAGGTAGAGTACAGTAGAGCACAGTAGAGGTAGAATACAGTGGAGTACAGTAGAGGTAGAGTACAGTGGAGTACAGTAGAGGTAGAGTACAGTGGAGTACAGTAGAGATAGAGTACAGTACAGTACAGTAGAGGTAGAGTACAGTGGAGTACAGTAGAGGTAGAGTACAGTAGAGCACAGTAGAGGTAGAATACAGTGGAGTACAGTAGAGGTAGAGTACAGTGGAGCACAGTAGAGGTAGAGTACAGTGGAGCACATTAGAGGTAGAGTACAGTGGAGCACAGTAGAGGTAGAGTACAGTGGAGCACAGTAGAGGTAGAGTATAGTGGAGTACAGTAGAGGTAGAGTACAGTGGAGTACAGTAGAGGTAGAGTACAATGGAGCACAGTAGAGGTAGAGTACAGTGGAGTATTGTTGAGGTAGACTACAGTGGAGTACAGTAGAGATAGAGTACAGTAGAGCAGAGTAGAGGTAGAGTACAGTGGAGTACAGTAGAGGTAGAGCACAGTAGAGCAGAGTAGAGGTAGAGTACAGTGGAGTACAGTAGAGGTATAGCAGAGTGGAGCACTGTAGAGGTAGAGTACAGTGAAGTACAGTAGAGATAGAGTACAGTGGAGCACAGTAGAGGTAGAGTACAATGGAGCACAGTAGAGGTAGACTACAGTGGAGCACAGTAGAGGTAGAGTACAGTGGAGCACAGTAGAGGTAGAGTACAGTGGAGCACAGTAGAGGTAGAGTACAGTGGATCACAGTAGAGGTAGAGTACAGTGGAGTACAGTAGAGGTAGAGTACAGTGGAGCACAGTAGAGGTAGAGTACAGTGGAGCACAATAGAGGTAGAGTACAGTGGAGCACAGTAGAGGTAGAGTACAGTGGAGTACAGCAGAGGTAGAGTATAGTGGAGTACAGTAGAGGTAGAGTACAGTGGAGCACAGTAGAGGTAGAGTACAGTGGAGTACAGTGGAGCACAGTAGAGGTGGAGTACTGTGGAGCACAGTAGAGGTAGAGTACAGTGGAGTACAGTGGAGTACAGTAGATGTGGAGTACAGTAGAGTACAGTAGAGATAGAGAACAGTACAGTACAGTAGAGGTAGAGTACAGTGGAGTACAGTAGAGGTAGAGTACAGTAGAGCACAGTAGAGGTAGAATACAGTGGAGTACAGTAGAGGTAGAGTACAGTGGAGTACAGTAGAGGTAGAGTACAGTGGAGTACAGTAGAGGTAGAGTATAGTGGAGTACAGTAGAGGTAGAGTACAGTAGAGCACAGTAGAGGTAGAATACAGTGGAGTACAGTAGAGGTAGAGTACAGTGGAGTACAGTAGAGGTAGAGTACAGTGGAGTACAGTAGAGATAGAGTACAGTGGAGCACAGTAGAGGTAGAGTACAGTGGAGCACAGTAGAGGTAGAGTACAGTGGAGCACAGTAGAGGTAGAGTACAGTGGAGTACAGTGGAGTACAGTAGAGGTAGAGTACAGTGGAGTACAGTAGAGGTAGAGTACAGTGGAGCACACTAGAGGTAGAGTACAGTGGAGTACAGTGGAGCACAGTAGAGGTGGAGTACAGTAGAGTACAGTAGAGGTAGAGTACAGTGGAGCACAGTAGAGGTAGAGTACAGTGGAGTACAGTGGAGTACAGTAGAGGTGGAGTACAGTAGAGTACAGTAGAGGTAGAGAACAGTACAGTACAGTAGAGGTAGAGTACAGTGGAGTACAGTAGAGGTAGAGTACAGTAGAGCACAGTAGAGGTAGAATACAGTGGAGTACAGTAGAGGTAGAGTACAGTGGAGTACAGTAGAGGTAGAGTACAGTGGAGTAGAGTAGAGATAGAGTACAGTGGAGTAGAGTAGAGATAGGGTACAGTGGAGCACAGTAGAGGTAGAGTACAGTGGAGCACAGTAGAGATAGAGTACAGTGGAGCACAGTAGAGGTAGAGTACAATGGAGCACAGTAGAGGTAGAGTACAGTGGAGCAGAGTAGAGGTAGAGTACAGTGGAGTACAGTAGAGGTAGAGTACAGTGGAGTACAGTAGAGGTAGAGTACAGTGGAGCACAGTAGAGGTAGAGTACAGTGGAGTACAGTAGAGGTAGAGTACAGTAGAGCACAGTAGAGGTAGAATACAGTGAAGTACAGTAGAGGTAGAGTACAGTGGAGTACAGTAGAGGTAGAGTACAGTGGAGTACAGTAGAGGTAGAGTACAGTGGAGCACAGTAGAGGTAGAGTACAGTGGAGTACAGTAGAGGTAGAGTACAGTGGAGCACAGTAGAGCTAGAGTACAGTGGAGTACAGTGGAGCACAGTAGAGGTGGAGTACAGTAGAGTAGAGTATAGGTTGAGTACAGTGGAGTACAGTAGAGGTAGAGTACAGTGGAGCACAGTAGAGATAGAGTACAGTAGAGCACAGTAGAGGTAGAGTACAGTGGAGTATAGTAGAGGTAGAGTACTTTGGAGTATAGTTGAGGTAGACTACAGTGGAGCACAGTAGAGGTAGAGTACAGTGGAGTACAGTAGAGGTAGAGTACAGTGGAGCACAGTAGAGGTAGAGTACAGTGGAGTATAGTTGAGGTAGACTACAGTGGAGTACAGTAGAGGTAGAGTACAGTGGAGCACAGTAGAGATAGAGTACAGTAGAGCAGAGTAGAGGTAGAGTACAGTGGAGTACAGTAGAGGTAGAGCACAGTAGAGCAGAGTAGAGGTAGAGTACAGTGGAGTACAGTAGAGATAGAGCACAGTGGAGCACAATAGAGGTAGAATACAGTGGAGTAGAGTAGAGATAGAGTACATTGGAGCACAGTAGAGGTAGAGTACAGTGGAGCACAGTAGAGGTAGAGTACAGTGGAGCACAGTAGAGGTAGAGTACAGTGGAGTACAGTAGAGGTAGTGTACAGTGGAGCACAGTAGAGGTAGAGTACAGTGGAGCACAGTAGAGGTAGAGTACAGTGGAGTACAGTAGAGGTAGTGTACAGTGGAGCACAGTAGAGGTAGAGTACAGTGGAGCACAGTAGAGGTAGAGTACAGTGGAACACAGTAGAGAAGGAGTAGAGTAGAGCAGAGTAGAGGTAGAGTACATTGGAGTACAGTAGAGGTAGAGTACAGTGGAGCACTGTAGAGGTGGAGTACAGTGGAGTACAGTAGAGGTAGAGTACAGTGGAGCACAGTAGAGATAGAGTACAGTAGAGCACAGTAGAGGTAGAGTACAGTGGAGCACAGTAGAGGTAGAGTACACTGGAGTATAGTTGAGGTAGACTACAGTGAAGTACAGTAGAGGTAGAGTACAGTGGAGTACACTAGAGGTAGAGTACAGTGGAGCACAGTAGAGGTAGAGTACAGTGGAGTATAGTTGAGGTAGACTACAGTGGAGTACAGTAGAGGTAGAGTAGAGTGGAGCACAGTAGAGATAGAGTACAGTAGAGCAGAGTAGAGGTAGAGTACAGTGGAGTACAGTAGAGGTAGAGCACAGTGGAGCACTGTAGAGGTAGAGTACAGTGGAGTACAGTAGAGATAGAGTACAGTGGAGCACAGTAGAGATAGAGTGCAGTAGAGCACAGTAGAGGTAGAGTACAGCTGAGCACAGTAGAGGTAGAGTACAGTAGAGCAGAGTAGAGGTAGAGTACAGTGGAGTACAGTAGAGGTAGAGCACAGTGGAGCACTGTAGAGGTAGAGTACAGTCGAACACAGTAGAGATAAGTGTAGTGGAGTATAGTAGAGGTAGAGTACAGTGGAGTACAGTAGAGGAAGAGTACAGTGGAGTACAGTAGAGGTAGAGTAGAGTGGAGCACATTAGAGGTGGAGTAGAGTAGAGTACAGTAGAGGTAGAGTACAGTGGAGTATAGTAGAAGTAGAGTACAGTGGAGCACAGTAGAGGTAGAGTAGAGTGGAGTACAGTAGAGGTAGAGTACATTGGAGTACAGTAGAGGTAGAGTACAGTGGAGTAGAGTAGAGATAGAGTAGAGTGGAGCACAGCAGAGGTAGAGTACAGTGGATCACAGTAGAGATAGAGTACAGTGGAGTACAGTTGAGCACAGTAGAGGTATAGTACAGTGGAGCACAGTAGCGATAGATTACAGTGGAGTACAGTAGAGATAGAGTACAGTGGAGTACAGTAGAGGTAGAGTACAGTGGAGCACAGTAGAGGTAGAGTACAGTGGAGTATTGTTGAGGTAGACTACAGTGGAGTACAGTAGAGATAGGGTACAGTAGAGCAGAGTAGAGGTAGAGTACAGTGTAGTACAGTAGAGGTAGAGCACAGTAGAGCAGAGTAGAGGTAGAGTACATTGGAGTACAGTAGAGGTATAGCACAGTGGAGCACTGTAGAGGTAGAGTACAGTGGAGTACAGTAGAGATAGAGTGCAGTGGAGCACAGTAGAGGTAGAGTACAGTGGAGCACAGTAGAGGTAGAGTACAGTGGAGCACAGTAGAGGTAGAGTACAGTGGAGTACAGTAGAGGTAGAGTACAGTGGAGTACAGTAGAGGTAGAGTACAGTGGAGCACAGTAGAGGTAGAGTACAGTGGAGTACAGTGGAGCACACTAGAGGTGGAGTAGAGTAGAGTACAGTAGAGGTAGAGTACAGTGGAGCACATTAGAGGTAGAGTACAGTGGAGTACAGTGGAGTACAGTAGAGGTGGAGTACAGTAGAGTACAGTAGAGGTAGAGAACAGTACAGTACAGTAGAGGTAGAGTACAGTGGAGTACAGTAGAGGTAGAGTACAGTAGAGCACAGTAGAGGTAGAATACAGTGGAGTACAGTAGATGTAGAGTACAGTGGAGTACAGTAGAGGTAGAGTACAGTACAGTACAGTACAGTAGAGGTAGAGTAAAGTGGAGTACAGTAGATATAGAGTACAGTGGAGCACAGTAGAGGTAGAGTACAATGGAGCACAGTAGAGGTAGAGTACAGTGGAGCACAGTAGAGGTAGAGTACAGTGGAGTACAGTAAAGGTAGAGTACAGTGGAGTACAGTAGAGGTAGAGTACAGTGGAGCACAGTAGAGGTAGAGTACAGTGGAGTACAGTGGAGCACAGTAGAGGTGGAGTACAGTAGAGTACAGTAGAGGTATAGTACAGTGGAGCACAGTAGAGGTAGAGTACAGTGGAGTACAGTGGAGTACAGTAGAGGTGGAGTACAGTAGAGTACAGTAGAGGTAGAGAACAGTACAGTACAGTAGAGGTAGAGTACAGTGGAGTACAGTAGAGGTAGAGTACAGTAGAGCACAGTAGATGTAGAATACAGTGGAGTACAGTAGAGGTAGAGTGCAGTGGAGTACAGTAGAGGTAGAGTACAGTGGAGTACAGTAGAGATAGAGTACAGTGGAGCACAGTAGAGGTAGAGTACAGTGGAGCACAGTAGAGGTAGAGTACAGTGGAGCACAGTAGAGATAGAGTACAGTGGAGCACAGTAGAGGTAGAGTACAGTGGAGCACAGTAGAGGTAGAGTACAGTGGAGCACAGTAGAGGTAGAGTACAGTGGAGTACAGTAGAGGTAGAGTACAGTGGAGTACAGTAGAGGTAGAGTACAGTGGAGCACAGTAGAGATAGAGTACAGTGGAGCACAGTAGAGGTAGAGTACAGTGGAGCACAGTAGAGGTAGAGTACAGTGGAGCACAGTAGAGGTAGAGTACAGTGGAGTACAGCAGAGGTAGAGTACAGTGGAGTACAGTAGAGGTAGAGTACAGTGGAGCACAGTAGAGGTAGAGTACAGTGGAGTACAGTGGAGCACAGTAGAGGTGGAGTACAGTGGAGCACAGTAGAGGTAGAGTACAGTGGAGTACAGTGGAGTACAGTAAATGTGGAGTACAGTAGAGTACAGTAGAGGTAGAGAACAGTACAGTACAGTAGAGGTAGAGTACAGTGGAGTACAGTAGAGGTAGAGTACAGTAGAGCACAGTAGAGGTAGAATACAGTGGAGTACAGTAGAGGTAGAGTACAGTGGAGTACAGTAGAGGTAGAGTACAGTGGAGTACAGTAGAGGTAGAGTACAGTACAGTACAGTAGAGGTAGAGTATAGTGGAGTACAGTAGAGGTAGAGTACAGTAGAGCACAGTAGAGGTAGAATACAGTGCAGTACAGTAGAGGTAGAGTACAGTGGAGTACAGTAGAGGTAGAGTACAGTGGAGTACAGTAGAGATAGAGTACAGTGGAGCACAGTAGAGGTAGAGTACAGTGGAGCACAGTAGAGGTAGAGTACAGTGGAGCACAGTAGAGGTAGAGTAGAGTGGAGTAGAGTAGAGGTAGAGTACAGTGGAGTACAGTAGAGGTAGAGTACAGTGGAGCACAATAGAGGTAGAGTACAGTGGAGTACAGTGGAGCAGAGTAGAGGTGGAGTACAGTAGAGTACAGTAGAGGTAGAGTACAGTGGAGCACAGTAGAGGTAGAGTACAGTGGAGTACAGTGGAGTACAGTAGAGGTGGAGTACAGTAGAGTACAGTAGATGTAGAGAACAGTACAGTACAGTAGAGGTAGAGTACAGTGGAGTACAGTAGAGGTAGAGTACAGTAGAGCACAGTAGAGGTAGAATACAGTGGAGTACAGTAGAGGTAGAGTACAGTGGAGTACAGTAGAGGTAGAGTACAGTGGAGTAGAGTAGAGATAGAGTACAGTGGAGTAGAGTAGAGATAGAGTACAGTGGAGCACAGTAGAGGTAGAGTACAGTGGAGCAGAGTAGAGATAGAGTACAGTGGAGCACAGTAGAGGTAGAGTACAGTGGAGCACAGTAGAGGTAGAGTACAGTGGAGCACAGTAGAGGTAGAGTACAGTGGAGTACAGTAGAGGTAGAGTACAGTGGAGCACAGTAGAGGTATAGTACAGTGGAGCACAGTAGAGGTAGAGTACAGTGGAGTAGAGTAGAGGTAGATTACAGTGGAGTACAGTAGAGGTAGAGTACAGTGGAGCACAATAGAGGTAGAGTACAGTGGAGTACAGTGGAGCAGAGTAGAGGTGGAGTACAGTAGAGTACAGTAGAGGTAGAGTACAGTGGAGTACAGTAGAGGTAGAGTACAGTGGAGTAGAGTAGAGATAGAGTACAGTGGAGTAGAGTAGAGATAGAGTACAGTGGAGCACAGTAGAGGTAGAGTACAGTGGAGCACAGTAGAGGTAGAGTACAGTGGAGTACAGTAGAGGTAGAGTACAGTAGAGCACAGTAGAGGTAGAATACAGTGAAGTACAGTAGAGGTAGAGTACAGTGGAGTACAGTACAGGTAGAGTACAGTGGAGTACAGTAGAGGTAGAGTACAGTGGAGTACAGTAGAGGTAGAGTACAGTGGAGTACAGTAGAGGTAGAGTACAGTGGAGCACAGTAGAGGTAGAGTACAGTGGAGTACAGTAGAGGTAGAGTACAGTGGAGCACAGTAGAGCTAGAGTACAGTGGAGTACAGTGGAGCACAGTAGAGGTGGAGTACAGTAGAGTAGAGTATAGGTTGAGTACAGTGGAGTACAGTAGAGATAGAGTAGAGTGGAGTAGAGTAGAGATAAAGTACAGTGGATTAGAGTAGAGATAGAGTACAGTGGAGTATAGTTGAGGTAGAGTACAGTGGAGCACAGTAGAGGTAGAGTACAGTGGAGTATAGTTGAGGTAGACTACAGTGGAGTACAGTAGAGGTAGAGTACAGTGGAGCACAGTAGAGATAGTGTACAGTAGAGCAGAGTAGAGGTAGAGTACAGTGGAGTGCAGTAGAGGTAGAGTACAGTGGAGCACTGTAGAGGTGGAGTACAGTGGAGTACTGTAGAGGTAGAGTACAGTGGAGCACAGTAGAGATAGAGTACAGTAGAGCACAGTAGAGGTAGAGTACAGTGGAGTATAGTAGAGGTAGAGTACTTTGGAGTATAGTTGAGGTAGACTACAGTGGAGCACAGTAGAGGTAGAGTACAGTGGAGTACAGTAGAGGTAGAGTACAGTGGAGCACAGTAGAGGTAGAGTACAGTGGAGTATAGTTGAGGTAGACTACAGTGGAGTACAGTAGAGGTTGAGTACAGTGGAGCACAGTAGAGATAGAGTACAGTAGAGCAGAGTAGAGGTAGAGTACAGTGGAGTACAGTAGAGGTAGAGCACAGTAGAGCAGAGTAGAGGTAGAGTACAGTGGAGTACAGTAGAGATAGAGCACAGTGGAGCACAATAGAGGTAGAATACAGTGGAGTAGAGTAGAGATAGAGTACAGTGGAGCACAGTAGAGGTAGAGTACAGTGGAGCACAGTAGAGGTAGAGTACAGTGGAGCACAGTAGAGGTAGAGTACAGTGGAGTACAGTAGAGGTAGTGTACAGTGGAGCACAGTAGAGGTAGAGTACAGTGGAGCACAGTAGAGGTAGAGTACAGTGGAGTACAGTAGAGGTAGTGTACAGTGGAGCACAGTAGAGGTAGAGTACAGTGGAGCACAGTAGAGGTAGAGTACAGTGGAGCACAGTAGAGAAGGAGTAGAGTAGAGCAGAGTAGAGGTAGAGTACATTGGAGTACAGTAGAGGTAGAGTACAGTGGAGCACTGTAGAGGTGGAGTACAGTGGAGTACAGTAGAGGTAGAGTACAGTGGAGCACAGTAGAGATAGAGTACAGTAGAGCACAGTAGAGGTAGAGTACAGTGGAGCACAGTAGAGGTAGAGTACAGTGGAGTATAGTTGAGGTAGACTACAGTGAAGTACAGTAGAGGTAGAGTACAGTGGAGTACACTAGAGGTAGAGTACAGTGGAGCACAGTAGAGGTAGAGTACAGTGGAGTACAGTGGAGTACAGTAAATGTGGAGTACAGTAGAGTACAGTAGAGGTAGAGAACAGTACAGTACAGTAGAGGTAGAGTACAGTGGAGTACAGTAGAGATAGAGTACAGTAGAGCACAGTAGAGGTAGAATACAGTGGAGTACAGTAGAGGTAGAGTACAGTGGAGTACAGTAGAGGTAGAGTACAGTGGAGTACAGTAGAGGTAGAGTACAGTACAGTACAGTAGAGGTAGAGTATAGTGGAGTACAGTAGAGGTAGAGTACAGTAGAGCACAGTAGAGGTAGAATACAGTGCAGTACAGTAGAGGTAGAGTAAAGTGGAGTACAGTAGAGGTAGAGTACAGTGGAGTACAGTAGAGATAGAGTACAGTGGAGCACAGTAGAGGTAGAGTACAGTGGAGCACAGTAGAGGTAGAGTACAGTGGAGCACAGTAGAGGTAGAGTACAGTGGAGTAGAGTAGAGGTAGAGTACAGTGGAGTACAGTAGAGGTAGAGTACAGTGGAGCACAATAGAGGTAGAGTACAGTGGAGTACAGTGGAGCAGAGTAGAGGTGGAGTACAGTAGAGTACAGTAGAGGTAGAGTACAGTGGAGCATAGTAGAGGTAGAGTACAGTGGAGTACAGTGGAGTACAGTAGAGGTGGAGTACAGTAGAGTACAGTAGAGGTAGAGAACAGTACAGTACAGTAGAGGTAGAGTACAGTGGAGTACAGTAGAGGTAGAGTACAGTAGAACACAGTAGAGGTAGAATACAGTGGAGTACAGTAGAGGTAGAGTACAGTGGAGTACAGTAGAGGTAGAGTACAGTGGAGTAGAGTAGAGATAGAGTACAGTGGAGTAGAGTAGAGATAGAGTACAGTGGAGCACAGTAGAGGTAGAGTACAGTGGAGCACAGTAGAGATAGAGTACAGTGGAGCACAGTAGAGGTAGAGTACAGTGGAGTACAGTAGAGGTAGAGTACAGTGGAGTACAGTAGAGGTAGAGTACAGTGGAGTACAGTAGAGGTAGTGTACAGTGGAGCACAGTAGAGGTAGAGTACAGTGGAGCACAGTAGAGGTAGAGTACAGTGGAGTACAGTAGAGGTAGTGTACAGTGGAGCACAGTAGAGGTAGAGTACAGTGGAGCACAGTAGAGGTAGAGTACAGTGGAGCACAGTAGAGAAGGAGTAGAGTAGAGCAGAGTAGAGGTAGAGTACATTGGAGTACAGTAGAGGTAGAATACAGTGGAGCACTGTAGAGGTGGAGTACAGTGGAGTACAGTAGAGGTAGAGTACAGTGGAGCACAGTAGAGATAGAGTACAGTAGAGCACAGTAGAGGTAGAGTACAGTGGAGCACAGTAGAGGTAGAGTACAGTGGAGTATAGTTGAGGTAGACTACAGTGAAGTACAGTAGAGGTAGAGTACAGTGGAGTACACTAGAGGTAGAGTACAGTGGAGCACAGTAGAGGTAGAGTACAGTGGAGTACAGTGGAGTACAGTAAATGTGGAGTACAGTAGAGTACAGTAGAGGTAGAGAACAGTACAGTACAGTAGAGGTAGAGTACAGTGGAGTACAGTAGAGATAGAGTACAGTAGAGCACAGTAGAGGTAGAATACAGTGGAGTACAGTAGAGGTAGAGTACAGTGGAGTACAGTAGAGGTAGAGTACAGTGGAGTACAGTAGAGGTAGAGTACAGTACAGTACAGTAGAGGTAGAGTATAGTGGAGTACAGTAGAGGTAGAGTACAGTAGAGCACAGTAGAGGTAGAATACAGTGCAGTACAGTAGAGGTAGAGTAAAGTGGAGTACAGTAGAGGTAGAGTACAGTGGAGTACAGTAGAGATAGAGTACAGTGGAGCACAGTAGAGGTAGAGTACAGTGGAGCACAGTAGAGGTAGAGTACAGTGGAGCACAGTAGAGGTAGAGTACAGTGGAGTAGAGTAGAGGTAGAGTACAGTGGAGTACAGTAGAGGTAGAGTACAGTGGAGCACAATAGAGGTAGAGTACAGTGGAGTACAGTGGAGCAGAGTAGAGGTGGAGTACAGTAGAGTACAGTAGAGGTAGAGTACAGTGGAGCATAGTAGAGGTAGAGTACAGTGGAGTACAGTGGAGTACAGTAGAGGTGGAGTACAGTAGAGTACAGTAGAGGTAGAGAACAGTACAGTACAGTAGAGGTAGAGTACAGTGGAGTACAGTAGAGGTAGAGTACAGTAGAGCACAGTAGAGGTAGAATACAGTGGAGTACAGTAGAGGTAGAGTACAGTGGAGTACAGTAGAGGTAGAGTACAGTGGAGTACAGTAGAGGTAGAGTACAGTACAGTACAGTAGAGGTAGAGTATAGTGGAGTACAGTAGAGGTAGAGTACAGTAGAGCACAGTAGAGGTAGAATACAGTGCAGTACAGTAGAGGTAGAGTACAGTGGAGTACAGTAGAGGTAGAGTACAGTGGAGTACAGTAGAGATAGAGTACAGTGGAGCACAGTAGAGGTAGAGTACAGTGGAGCACAGTAGAGGTAGAGTACAGTGGAGCACAGTAGAGGTAGAGTAGAGTGGAGTAGAGTAGAGGTAGAGTACAGTGGAGTACAGTAGAGGTAGAGTACAGTGGAGCACAATAGAGGTAGAGTACAGTGGAGTACAGTGGAGCAGAGTAGAGGTGGAGTACAGTAGAGTACAGTAGAGGTAGAGTACAGTGGAGCACAGTAGAGGTAGAGTACAGTGGAGTACAGTGGAGTACAGTAGAGGTGGAGTACAGTAGAGTACAGTAGATGTAGAGAACAGTACAGTACAGTAGAGGTAGAGTACAGTGGAGTACAGTAGAGGTAGAGTACAGTAGAGCACAGTAGAGGTAGAATACAGTGGAGTACAGTAGAGGTAGAGTACAGTGGAGTACAGTAGAGGTAGAGTACAGTGGAGTAGAGTAGAGATAGAGTACAGTGGAGTAGAGTAGAGATAGAGTACAGTGGAGCACAGTAGAGGTAGAGTACAGTGGAGCAGAGTAGAGATAGAGTACATTGGAGCACAGTAGAGGTAGAGTACAGTGGAGCACAGTAGAGGTAGAGTACAGTGGAGCACAGTAGAGGTAGAGTACAGTGGAGTACAGTAGAGGTAGAGTACAGTGGAGCACAGTAGAGGTATAGTACAGTGGAGCACAGTAGAGGTAGAGTACAGTGGAGTAGAGTAGAGGTAGATTACAGTGGAGTACAGTAGAGGTAGAGTACAGTGGAGCACAATAGAGGTAGAGTACAGTGGAGTACAGTGGAGCAGAGTAGAGGTGGAGTACAGTAGAGTACAGTAGAGGTAGAGTACAGTGGAGTACAGTAGAGGTAGAGTACAGTGGAGTAGAGTAGAGATAGAGTACAGTGGAGTAGAGTAGAGATAGAGTACAGTGGAGCACAGTAGAGGTAGAGTACAGTGGAGCACAGTAGAGGTAGAGTACAGTGGAGTACAGTAGAGGTAGAGTACAGTAGAGCACAGTAGAGGTAGAATACAGTGAAGTACAGTAGAGGTAGAGTACAGTGGAGTACAGTACAGGTAGAGTACAGTGGAGTACAGTAGAGGTAGAGTACAGTGGAGTACAGTAGAGGTAGAGTACAGTGGAGTACAGTAGAGGTAGAGTACAGTGGAGCACAGTAGAGGTAGAGTACAGTGGAGTACAGTAGAGGTAGAGTACAGTGGAGCACAGTAGAGCTAGAGTACAGTGGAGTACAGTGGAGCACAGTAGAGGTGGAGTACAGTAGAGTAGAGTATAGGTTGAGTACAGTGGAGTACAGTAGAGATAGAGTAGAGTGGAGTAGAGTAGAGATAAAGTACAGTGGATTAGAGTAGAGATAGAGTACAGTGGAGTATAGTTGAGGTAGAGTACAGTGGAGCACAGTAGAGGTAGAGTACAGTGGAGTATAGTTGAGGTAGACTACAGTGGAGTACAGTAGAGGTAGAGTACAGTGGAGCACAGTAGAGATAGTGTACAGTAGAGCAGAGTAGAGGTAGAGTACAGTGGAGTGCAGTAGAGGTAGAGTACAGTGGAGCACTGTAGAGGTGGAGTACAGTGGAGTACTGTAGAGGTAGAGTACAGTGGAGCACAGTAGAGATAGAGTACAGTAGAGCACAGTAGAGGTAGAGTACAGTGGAGTATAGTAGAGGTAGAGTACTTTGGAGTATAGTTGAGGTAGACTACAGTGGAGCACAGTAGAGGTAGAGTACAGTGGAGTACAGTAGAGGTAGAGTACAGTGGAGCACAGTAGAGGTAGAGTACAGTGGAGTATAGTTGAGGTAGACTACAGTGGAGTACAGTAGAGGTTGAGTACAGTGGAGCACAGTAGAGATAGAGTACAGTAGAGCAGAGTAGAGGTAGAGTACAGTGGAGTACAGTAGAGGTAGAGCACAGTAGAGCAGAGTAGAGGTAGAGTACAGTGGAGTACAGTAGAGATAGAGCACAGTGGAGCACAATAGAGGTAGAATACAGTGGAGTAGAGTAGAGATAGAGTACAGTGGAGCACAGTAGAGGTAGAGTACAGTGGAGCACAGTAGAGGTAGAGTACAGTGGAGCACAGTAGAGGTAGAGTACAGTGGAGTACAGTAGAGGTAGTGTACAGTGGAGCACAGTAGAGGTAGAGTACAGTGGAGCACAGTAGAGGTAGAGTACAGTGGAGTACAGTAGAGGTAGTGTACAGTGGAGCACAGTAGAGGTAGAGTACAGTGGAGCACAGTAGAGGTAGAGTACAGTGGAGCACAGTAGAGAAGGAGTAGAGTAGAGCAGAGTAGAGGTAGAGTACATTGGAGTACAGTAGAGGTAGAGTACAGTGGAGCACTGTAGAGGTGGAGTACAGTGGAGTACAGTAGAGGTAGAGTACAGTGGAGCACAGTAGAGATAGAGTACAGTAGAGCACAGTAGAGGTAGAGTACAGTGGAGCACAGTAGAGGTAGAGTACAGTGGAGTATAGTTGAGGTAGACTACAGTGAAGTACAGTAGAGGTAGAGTACAGTGGAGTACACTAGAGGTAGAGTACAGTGGAGCACAGTAGAGGTAGAGTACAGTGGAGTACAGTGGAGTACAGTAAATGTGGAGTACAGTAGAGTACAGTAGAGGTAGAGAACAGTACAGTACAGTAGAGGTAGAGTACAGTGGAGTACAGTAGAGATAGAGTACAGTAGAGCACAGTAGAGGTAGAATACAGTGGAGTACAGTAGAGGTAGAGTACAGTGGAGTACAGTAGAGGTAGAGTACAGTGGAGTACAGTAGAGGTAGAGTACAGTACAGTACAGTAGAGGTAGAGTATAGTGGAGTACAGTAGAGGTAGAGTACAGTAGAGCACAGTAGAGGTAGAATACAGTGCAGTACAGTAGAGGTAGAGTAAAGTGGAGTACAGTAGAGGTAGAGTACAGTGGAGTACAGTAGAGATAGAGTACAGTGGAGCACAGTAGAGGTAGAGTACAGTGGAGCACAGTAGAGGTAGAGTACAGTGGAGCACAGTAGAGGTAGAGTACAGTGGAGTAGAGTAGAGGTAGAGTACAGTGGAGTACAGTAGAGGTAGAGTACAGTGGAGCACAATAGAGGTAGAGTACAGTGGAGTACAGTGGAGCAGAGTAGAGGTGGAGTACAGTAGAGTACAGTAGAGGTAGAGTACAGTGGAGCATAGTAGAGGTAGAGTACAGTGGAGTACAGTGGAGTACAGTAGAGGTGGAGTACAGTAGAGTACAGTAGAGGTAGAGAACAGTACAGTACAGTAGAGGTAGAGTACAGTGGAGTACAGTAGAGGTAGAGTACAGTAGAACACAGTAGAGGTAGAATACAGTGGAGTACAGTAGAGGTAGAGTACAGTGGAGTACAGTAGAGGTAGAGTACAGTGGAGTAGAGTAGAGATAGAGTACAGTGGAGTAGAGTAGAGATAGAGTACAGTGGAGCACAGTAGAGGTAGAGTACAGTGGAGCACAGTAGAGATAGAGTACAGTGGAGCACAGTAGAGGTAGAGTACAGTGGAGTACAGTAGAGGTAGAGTACAGTGAAGTACAGTAGAGGTAGAGTACAGTGGAGTACAGTAGAGGTAGTGTACAGTGGAGCACAGTAGAGGTAGAGTACAGTGGAGCACAGTAGAGGTAGAGTACAGTGGAGTACAGTAGAGGTAGTGTACAGTGGAGCACAGTAGAGGTAGAGTACAGTGGAGCACAGTAGAGGTAGAGTACAGTGGAGCACAGTAGAGAAGGAGTAGAGTAGAGCAGAGTAGAGGTAGAGTACATTGGAGTACAGTAGAGGTAGAATACAGTGGAGCACTGTAGAGGTGGAGTACAGTGGAGTACAGTAGAGGTAGAGTACAGTGGAGCACAGTAGAGATAGAGTACAGTAGAGCACAGTAGAGGTAGAGTACAGTGGAGCACAGTAGAGGTAGAGTACAGTGGAGTATAGTTGAGGTAGACTACAGTGAAGTACAGTAGAGGTAGAGTACAGTGGAGTACACTAGAGGTAGAGTACAGTGGAGCACAGTAGAGGTAGAGTACAGTGGAGTACAGTGGAGTACAGTAAATGTGGAGTACAGTAGAGTACAGTAGAGGTAGAGAACAGTACAGTACAGTAGAGGTAGAGTACAGTGGAGTACAGTAGAGATAGAGTACAGTAGAGCACAGTAGAGGTAGAATACAGTGGAGTACAGTAGAGGTAGAGTACAGTGGAGTACAGTAGAGGTAGAGTACAGTGGAGTACAGTAGAGGTAGAGTACAGTACAGTACAGTAGAGGTAGAGTATAGTGGAGTACAGTAGAGGTAGAGTACAGTAGAGCACAGTAGAGGTAGAATACAGTGCAGTACAGTAGAGGTAGAGTAAAGTGGAGTACAGTAGAGGTAGAGTACAGTGGAGTACAGTAGAGATAGAGTACAGTGGAGCACAGTAGAGGTAGAGTACAGTGGAGCACAGTAGAGGTAGAGTACAGTGGAGCACAGTAGAGGTAGAGTACAGTGGAGTAGAGTAGAGGTAGAGTACAGTGGAGTACAGTAGAGGTAGAGTACAGTGGAGCACAATAGAGGTAGAGTACAGTGGAGTACAGTGGAGCAGAGTAGAGGTGGAGTACAGTAGAGTACAGTAGAGGTAGAGTACAGTGGAGCATAGTAGAGGTAGAGT
Organism: Tiaroga cobitis; assembly: GCA_030578255.1. Classification (NCBI taxonomy): domain Eukaryota; kingdom Metazoa; phylum Chordata; class Actinopteri; order Cypriniformes; family Leuciscidae; genus Tiaroga; species Tiaroga cobitis. The sequence goes on along the minus strand of CM060610.1, from coordinate 37,781,383 downwards.
ACAGTGGAGTACAGTGGAGTACAGTAGAGGTGGAGTACAGTAGAGTACAGTAGAGGTAGAGAACAGTACAGTACAGTAGAGGTAGAGTACAGTGGAGTACAGTAGAGATAGAGTACAGTAGAGCACAGTAGAGGTAGAATACAGTGGAGTACAGTAGAGGTAGAGTACAGTGGAGTACAGTAGAGGTAGAGTACAGTGGAGTACAGTAGAGGTAGAGTACAGTACAGTACAGTAGAGGTAGAGTATAGTGGAGTACAGTAGAGGTAGAGTACAGTAGAGCACAGTAGAGGTAGAATACAGTGCAGTACAGTAGAGGTAGAGTAAAGTGGAGTACAGTAGAGGTAGAGTACAGTGGAGTACAGTAGAGATAGAGTACAGTGGAGCACAGTAGAGGTAGAGTACAGTGGAGCACAGTAGAGGTAGAGTACAGTGGAGCACAGTAGAGGTAGAGTACAGTGGAGTAGAGTAGAGGTAGAGTACAGTGGAGTACAGTAGAGGTAGAGTACAGTGGAGCACAATAGAGGTAGAGTACAGTGGAGTACAGTGGAGCAGAGTAGAGGTGGAGTACAGTAGAGTACAGTAGAGGTAGAGTACAGTGGAGCATAGTAGAGGTAGAGTACAGTGGAGTACAGTGGAGTACAGTAGAGGTGGAGTACAGTAGAGTACAGTAGAGGTAGAGAACAGTACAGTACAGTAGAGGTAGAGTACAGTGGAGTACAGTAGAGGTAGAGTACAGTAGAGCACAGTAGAGGTAGAATACAGTGGAGTACAGTAGAGGTAGAGTACAGTGGAGTACAGTAGAGGTAGAGTACAGTGGAGTAGAGTAGAGATAGAGTACAGTGGAGTAGAGTAGAGATAGAGTACAGTGGAGCACAGTAGAGGTAGAGTACAGTGGAGCACAGTAGAGATAGAGTACAGTGGAGCACAGTAGAGGTAGAGTACAGTGGAGCACAGTAGAGGTAGAGTACAGTGGAGCACAGTAGAGGTAGAGTACAGTGGAGTACAGTAGAGGTAGAGTACAGTGGAGTACAGTAGAGGTAGAGTACAGTGGAGCACAGTAGAGGTAGAGTACAGTGGAGTACAGTAGAGGTAGAGTACAGTAGAGCACAGTAGAGGTAGAATACAGTTAAGTACAGTAGAGGTAGAGTACAGTGGAGTACAGTAGAGGTAGAGTACAGTGGAGTACAGTAGAGGTAGAGTACAGTGGAGTACAGTAGAGGTAGAGTACAGTGGAGTACAGTAGAGGTAGAGTACAGTGGAGCACAGTAGAGGTAGAGTACAGTGGAGTACAGTAGAGGTAGAGTACAGTGGAGCAGAGTAGAGCTAGAGTACAGTGGAGTACAGTGGAGCACAGTAGAGGTGGAGTACAGTAGAGTAGAGTATAGGTTGAGTACAGTGGAGTACAGTAGAGATAGAGTAGAGTGGAGTAGAGTAGAGATAAAGTACAGTGGATTAGAGTAGAGATAGAGTACAGTGGAGTATAGTTGAGGTAGAGTACAGTGGAGCACAGTAGAGGTAGAGTACAGTGGAGTATAGTTGAGGTAGACTACAGTGGAGTACAGTAGAGGTAGAGTACAGTGGAGCACAGTAGAGATAGTGTACAGTAGAGCAGAGTAGAGGTAGAGTACAGTGGAGTACAGTAGAGGTAGAGTACAGTGGAGCACTGTAGAGGTGGAGTACAGTGGAGTACTGTAGAGGTAGAGTACAGTGGAGCACAGTAGAGATAGAGTACAGTAGAGCACAGTAGAGGTAGAGTACAGTGGAGTATAGTAGAGGTAGAGTACTTTGGAGTATAGTTGAGGTAGACTACAGTGGAGCACAGTAGAGGTAGAGTACAGTGGAGTACAGTAGAGGTAGAGTACAGTGGAGCACAGTAGAGGTAGAGTACAGTGGAGTATAGTTGAGGTAGACTAAAGTGGAGTACAGTAGAGGTAGAGTACAGTGGAGCACAGTAGAGATAGAGTACAGTAGAGCAGAGTAGAGGTAGAGTACAGTGGAGTACAGTAGAGGTAGAGCACAGTAGAGCAGAGTAGAGGTAGAGTACAGTGGAGTACAGTAGAGATAGAGCACAGTGGAGCACAATAGAGGTAGAATACAGTGGAGTAGAGTAGAGATAGAGTACAGTGGAGCACAGTAGAGGTAGAGTACAGTGGAGCACAGTAGAGGTAGAGTACAGTGGAGCACAGTAGAGGTAGAGTACAGTGGAGTACAGTAGAGGTAGTGTACAGTGGAGCACAGTAGAGGTAGAGTACAGTGGAGCACAGTAGAGGTAGAGTACAGTGGAGTACAGTAGAGGTAGTGTAAAGTGGAGCACAGTAGAGGTAGAGTACAGTGGAGCACAGTAGAGGTAGAGTACAGTGGAGCACAGTAGAGAAGGAGTAGAGTAGAGCAGAGTAGAGGTAGAGTACATTGGAGTACAGTAGAGGTAGAGTAAAGTGGAGCACTGTAGAGGTGGAGTACAGTGGAGTACAGTAGAGGTAGAGTACAGTGGAGCACAGTAGAGATAGAGTACAGTAGAGCACAGTAGAGGTAGAGTACAGTGGAGCACAGTGTAGGTAGAGTACAGTGGAGTATAGTTGAGGTAGACTACAGTGAAGTACAGTAGAGGTAGAGTACAGTGGAGTACACTAGAGGTAGAGTACAGTGGAGCACAGTAGAGGTAGAGTACAGTGGAGTATAGTTGAGGTAGACTACAGTGGAGTACAGTAGAGGTAGAGTAGAGTGGAGCACAGTAGAGATAGAGTACAGTAGAGCAGAGTAGAGGTAGAGTACAGTGGAGTACAGTAGAGGTAGAGCACAGTGGAGCACTGTAGAGGTAGAGTACAGTGGAGTACAGTAGAGATAAAGTACAGTGGAGCACAGTAGAGATAGAGTGCAGTAGAGCACAGTAGAGGTAGAGTACAGCTGAGCACAGTAGAGGTAGAGTACAGTAGAGCAGAGTAGATGTAGAGTACAGTGGAGTACAGTAGAGGTAGAGCACAGTGGAGCACTGTAGAGGTAGAGTACAGTCGAACACAGTAGAGATAAGTGTAGTGGAGTATAGTAGAGGTAGAGTACAGTGGAGTACAGTAGAGGTAGAGTACAGTGGAGTACAGTAGAGGTAGAGTAGAGTGGAGCAGATTAGAGGTGGAGTAGAGTAGAGTACAGTAGAGGTAGAGTACAGTGGAGTATAGTAGAAGTAGAGTACAGTGGAGCACAGTAGAGGTAGAGTAGAGTGGAGTACAGTAGAGGTAGAGTACATTGGAGTACAGTAGAGGTAGAGTACAGTGGAGTAGAGTAGAGATAGAGTAGAGTGGAGCACAGCAGAGGTAGAGTACAGTGGATCACAGTAGAGATAGAGTACAGTGGAGTACAGTTGAGCACAGTAGAGGTATAGTACATTGGAGCACAGTAGCGATAGATTACAGTGGAGTACAGTAGAGATAGAGTACAGTGGAGTACAGTAGATGTAGAGTACAGTGGAGCACAGTAGAGGTAGAGTACAGTGGAGTATTGTTGAGGTAGACTACAGTGGAGTACAGTAGAGATAGGGTACAGTAGAGCAGAGTAGAGGTAGAGCACAGTAGAGCAGAGTAGAGGTAGAGTACAGTGGAGTACAGTAGAGGTAGAGTACAGTGGAGTAGAGTAGAGATAGAGTACAGTGGAGTAGAGTAAAGATAGAGTACAGTGGAGCACAGTAGAGGTAGAGTACAGTGGAGCACAGTAGAGATAGAGTACAGTGGAGCACAGTAGAGGTAGAGTACAGTGGAGCACAGTAGAGGTAGAGTACAGTGGAGCACAGTAGAGGTAGAGTACAGTGGAGTACAGTAGAGGTAGAGTACAGTGGAGTACAGTAGAGGTAGAGTACAGTGGAGCACAGTAGAGGTAGAGTACAGTGGAGTACAGTAGAGGTAGAGTACAGTAGAGCACAGTAGAGGTAGAATACAGTGAAGTACAGTAGAGGTAGAGTACATTGGAGTACAGTAAAGGTAGAGTACAGTGGAGTACAGTAGAGGTAGAGTACAGTGGAGCACAGTAGAGGTAGAGTACAGTGGAGTACAGTAGAGGTAGAGTACAGTGGAGCACAGTAGAGCTAGAGTACAGTGGAGTAGAGTAGAGATAAAGTACAGTGGATTAGAGTAGAGATAGAGTACAGTGGAGTATAGTTGAGGTAGAGTACAGTGGAGCACATTAGAGATAGAGTACAGTGGAGCACAGTAGAGATAGAGTGCAGTAGAGCACATTAGAGGTAGAGTACAGCTGAGCACAGTAGAGGTAGAGTACAGTAGAGCAGAGTAGAGGTAGAGTACAGTGGAGTACAGTAGAGGTAGAGCACAGTGGAGCACTGTAGAGGTAGAGTACAGTCGAACACAGTAGAGATAAGTGTAGTGGAGTATAGTAGAGGTAGAGTACAGTGGAGTACAGTAGAGGTAGAGTACAGTGGAGTACAGTAGAGGTAGAGTACAGTAGAGCACAGTAGAGGTAGAATACAGTGGAGTACAGTAGAGGTAGACTACAGTGGAGTGAAGTAGAGATAGAGTACAGTAGAGCAGAGTAGAGGTAGAGTACAGTGGAGTACAGTAGAGGTAGAGCACAGTGGAGCACTGTAGAGGTAGAGTACAGTCGAACACAGTAGAGATAAGTGTAGTGGAGTATAGTAGAGGTAGAGTACAGTGGAGTACAGTAGAGGTAGAGTACAGTGGAGTACAGTAGAGGTAGAGTAGAGTGGAGCAGATTAGAGGTGGAGTAGAGTAGAGTACAGTAGAGGTAGAGTACAGTGGAGTATAGTAGAAGTAGAGTACAGTGGAGCACAGTAGAGGTAGAGTAGAGTGGAGTACAGTAGAGGTAGATTACATTGGAGTAGAGTAGAGGTAGAGTACAGTGGAGTAGAGTAGAGATAGAGTAGAGTGGAGCACAGCAGAGGTAGAGTACAGTGGATCACAGTAGATATAGAGTACAGTGGAGTAGAGTTGAGCACAGTAGAGGTATAGTACAGTGGAGCACAGTAGCGATAGATTACAGTGGAGTACAGTAGAGATAGAGTACAGTGGAGTACAGTAGAGATAGAGTACAGTGGAGTACAGTAGAGGTAGATTACAGTGGAGCACAGTAGAGGTAGAGTACAGTGGAGTATTGTTGAGGTAGACTACAGTGGAGTACAGGAGAGATAGGGTACAGTAGAGCAGAGTAGAGGTAGAGTACAGTGGAGTACAGTAGAGGTAGAGCACAGTAGAGCAGAGTAGAGGTAGAGTACAGTGGAGTACAGTAGAGGTATAGCACAGTGGATCACTGTAGATGTAGAGTACAGTGGAGTACAGAAGAGATAGAGTACAGTGGAGCACAGTAGAGGTAGAGTACAGTGGAGCACAGTAGAGGTAGAGTACAGTGGAGCACAGTAGAGGTAGAGTACAGTGGAGTACAGTAGAGGTAGAGTACAGTGGAGTACAGTAGAGGTAGAGTACAGTGGAGCACAGTAGAGGTAGAGTACAGTGGAGTACAGTGGAGTACAGTAGAGGTGGAGTACAGTAGAGTACAGTAGAGGTAGAGAACAGTACAGTACAGTAGAGGTAGAGTACAGTGGAGTACAGTAGAGGTAGAGTACAGTAGAGCACAGTAGAGGTAGAATACAGTGGAGTACAGTAGAGGTAGAGTACAGTGGAGTACAGTAGAGGTAGAGTACAGTGGAGTAGAGTAGAGATAGAGTACAGTGGAGTAGAGTAGAGATAGAGTACAGTGGAGTACAGTAGAGGTAGAAAACAGTGGAGTACACTAGAGGTAGAGTACAGTGGAGTACAGTAGAGGTAGAGTACAGTGGAGCACAGTAGAGATAGAGTACAGTGGAGCACAGTAGAGGTAGAGTACAGTGGAGCACAGTAGATGTAGAGTACAGTGGAGCACAGTAGAGGTAGAGTACAGTGGAGTACAGTAGAGGTAGAGTACAGTGGAGTACAGTAGAGGTAGAGTACAGTGGAGCACAGTAGAGGTAGAGTACAGTGGAGTACAGTAGAGGTAGAGTACAGTAGAGCACAGTAGAGGTAGAATACAGTGAAGTACAGTAGAGGTAGAGTACAGTGGAGTACAGTAAAGGTAGAGTACAGTGGAGTACAGTAGAGGTAGAGTACAGTGGAGCACAGTAGAGGTAGAGTACAGTGGAGTACAGTAGAGGTAGAGTGAGGTAGAGTAGAGTGGAGCACATTAGAGGTGGAGTACAGTGGAGTATAGTAGAAGTAGAGTACAGTGGAGCACAGTAGAGGTAGAGTAGAGTGGAGTACAGTAGAGGTAGAGTACATTGGAGTACAGTAGAGGTAGAGTACAGTGGAGTAGATTAGAGATAGAGTAGAGTGGAGCACAGCAGAGGTAGAGTACAGTGGATCACAGTAGAGATAGAGTACAGTGGAGTACAGTTGAGCACAGTAGAGGTATAGTACAGTGGAGCACAGTAGCGATAGATTACAGTGGAGTACAGTAGAGATAGAGTACAGTGGAGTACAGTAGAGGTAGAGTACAGTGGAGCACAGTAGAGGTAGAGTACAGTGGAGTATTGTTGAGGTAGACTACAGTGGAGTACAGTAGAGATAGGGTACAGTAGAGCAGAATAGAGGTAGAGTACAGTGGAGTACAGTAGAGGTAGAGCACAGTAGAGCAGAGTAGAGGTAGAGTACAGTGGAGTAAGGTAGAGGTATAGCACAGTGGAGCACTGTAGAGGTAGAGTACAGTGGAGTACAGTAGAGATAGAGTACAGTGGAGCACAGTAGAGGTAGAGTACAGTGGAGCACAGTAGAGGTAGAGAGTACAGTGGAGCACAGTAGAGGTAGAGTACAGTGGAGTACAGTAGAGGTAGAGTACAGTGGAGTACAGTAGAGGTAGAGTACAGTGGAGCACAGTAGAGGTAGAGTACAGTGGAGTACAGTAGAGGTAGAGCACAGTGGAGCAATGTAGAGGTACCGTACAGTGGAGTACAGTAGAGATAGAGTACAGTGGAGCACAGTAGAGATAGAGTGCAGTAGAGCACATTAGAGGTAGAGTACAGCTGAGCACAGTAGAGATAGAGTACAGTGGAGCACAGTAGAGATAGAGTGCAGTAGAGCACATTAGAGGTAGAGTACAGCTGAGCACTGTAGAGGTAGAGTACAGTGGAGCACAGTAGAGGTGTAGTAGAGTAGAGTACAGTAGAGGTAGAGTACAGTGGAGCACATTAGAGGTAGAGTACAGTGGAGTACAGTGGAGTACAGTAGAGGTGGAGTACAGTAGAGTACAGTAGAGGTAGAGAACAGTACAGTACAGTAGAGGTAGAGTACAGTGGAGTACAGTAGAGGTAGAGTACAGTAGAGCACAGTAGAGGTAGAATACAGTGGAGTACAGTAGAGGTAGAGTACAGTGGAGTATAGTTGAGGTAGACTACAGTGGAGTACAGTAGAGGTAGAGTAGAGTGGAGCACAGTAGAGATAGAGTACAGTAGAGCAGAGTAGAGGTAGAGTACAGTGGAGTACAGTAGAGGTAGAGCACAGTGGAGCACTGTAGAGGTAGAGTACAGTGGAGTACAGTAGAGATAGAGTACAGTGGAGCACAGTAGAGATAGAGTGCAGTAGAGCACATTAGAGGTAGAGTACAGCTGAGCACAGTAGAGGTAGAGTACAGTAGAGCAGAGTAGAGGTAGAGTACAGTGGAGTACAGTAGAGGTAGAGCACAGTGGAGCACTGTAGAGGTAGAGTACAGTCGAACACAGTAGAGATAAGTGTAGTGGAGTATAGTAGAGGTAGAGTACAGTGGAGTACAGTAGAGGTAGAGTACAGTGGAGTACAGTAGAGGTAGAGTAGAGTGGAGCACATTAGTGGTGGAGTAGAGTAGAGTACAGTAGAGGTAGAGTACAGTGGAGTATAGTAGAAGTAGAGTACAGTGGAGCACAGTAGAGGTAGAGTAGAGTGGAGTACAGTAGAGGTAGAGTACATTGGAGTACAGTAGAGGTAGAGTACAGTGGAGTAGAGTAGAGATAGAGTAGAGTGGAGCACAGCAGAGGTAGAGTACAGTGGATCACAGTAGAGATAGAGTACAGTGGAGTACAGTTGAGCACAGTAGAGGTATAGTACAGTGGAGCACAGTAGCGATAGATTACAGTGGAGTACAGTAGAGATAGAGTACAGTGGAGTACAGTAGAGGTAGAGTACAGTGGAGCACAGTAGAGGTAGAGTACAGTGGAGTATTGTTGAGGTAGACTACAGTGGAGTACAGTAGAGGTAGAGCACAGTAGAGCAGAGTAGAGGTAGAGTACAGTGGAGTACAGTAGAGGTATAGCACAGTGGAGCACTGTAGAGGTAGAGTACAGTGGAGTACAGTAGAGATAGAGTACAGTGGAGCACAGTAGAGGTAGAGTACAGTGGAGCACAGTAGAGGTAGAGTACAGTGGAGCACAGTAGAGGTAGAGTACAGTGGAGTACAGTAGAGGTAGAGTACAGTGGAGTACAGTAGAGGTAGAGTACAGTGGAGCACAGTAGAGGTAGAGTACAGTGGAGTACAGTGGAGCACAGTAGAGGTGGAGTAGAGTAGAGTACAGTAGAGGTAGAGTACAGTGGAGCACATTAGAGGTAGAGTACAGTGGAGTACAGTGGAGTACAGTAGAGGTGGAGTACAGTAGAGTACAGTAGAGGTAGAGAACAGTACAGTACAGTAGAGGTAGAGTACAGTGGAGTACAGTAGAGGTAGAGTACAGTAGAGCACAGTAGAGGTAGAATACAGTGGAGTACAGTAGAGGTAGAGTACAGTGGAGTACAGTAGAGGTAGAGTACAGTGGAGTACAGTAGAGGTAGAGTACAGTACAGTACAGTACAGTAGAGGTAGAGTACAGTGGAGTACAGTAGAGATAGAGTACAGTGGAGCACAGTAGAGGTAGAGTACAATGGAGCAAGTTAGAGGTAGAGTACAGTGGAGCACAGTAGAGGTAGAGTACAGTGGAGTACAGTAAAGGTAGAGTACAGTGGAGTACAGTAGAGGTAGAGTACAGTGGAGCACAGTAGAGGTAGAGTACAGTGGAGTACAGGCGAGCACAGTAGAGGTGGAGTACAGTAGAGTACAGTAGAGGTATAGTACAGTGGAGCACAGTAGAGGTAGAGTACAGTGGAGTACAGTGGAGTACAGTAGAGGTGGAGTACAGTAGAGTACAGTAGAGGTAGAGAACAGTACAGTACAGTAGAGGTAGAGTACAGTGGAGTACAGTAGAGGTAGAGTACAGTAGAGCACAGTAGAGGTAGAATATAGTGGAGTACAGTAGAGGTAGAGTGCAGTGGAGTACAGTAGAGATAGAGTACAGTGGAGTACAGTAGAGATTGAGTACAGTGGAGCACAGTAGAGGTAGAGTACAGTGGAGCACAGTAGAGGTAGAGTACAGTGGAGCACAGTAGAGATAGAGTACAGTGGAGCACAGTAGAGGTAGAGTACAGTGGAGCACAGTAGAGGTAGAGTACAGTGGAGCACAGTAGAGGTAGAGTACAGTGGAGTACAGTAGAAGTAGAGTACAGTGGAGTACAGTAGAGGTAGAGTACAGTGGAGCACAATAGAGATAGAGTACAGTGGAGCACAGTAGAGGTAGAGTACAGTGGAGTAGAGTAGAGGTAGAGTACAGTGGAGCACAGTAGAGGTAGAGTACAGTGGAGTACAGCAGAGGTAGAGTACAGTGGAGTACAGTAGAGGTAGAGTACAGTGGAGCACAGTAGAGGTAGAGTACAGTGGAGTACAGTGGAGCACAGTAGAGGTGGAGTACAGTGGAGCACAGTAGAGGTAGAGTACAGTGGAGTACATTGGAGTACAGTAAATGGGGAGTACAGTAGAGTACAGTAGAGGTAGAGAACAGTACAGTACAGTAGAGGTAGAGTACAGTGGAGTACAGTAGAGGTAGAGTACAGTAGAGCACAGTAGAGGTAGAATACAGTGGAGTACAGTAGAGGTAGAGTACAGTGGAGTACAGTAGATGTAGAGTACAGTGGAGTACAGTAGAGGTAGAGTACAGTACAGTACAGTAGAGGTAGAGTATAGTGGAGTACAGTAGAGGTAGAGTACAGTAGAGCACAGTAGAGGTAGAATACAGTGGAGTAAAGTAGAGGTAGAGTACAGTGGAGTACAGTAGAGGTAGAGTACAGTGGAGTACAGTAGAGATAGAGTACAGTGGAGCACAGTAGAGGTAGAGTACAGTGGAGCACAGTAGAGGTAGAGTACAGTGGAGCACAGTAGAGGTAGAGTACAGTGGAGTACAGTAGAGGTAGAGTACAGTGGAGTACAGTAGAGGTAGAGTACAGTGGAGCACAATAGAGGTAGAGTACAGTGGAGTACAGTGGAGCACAGTAGAGGTGGAGTACAGTAGAGTACAGTAGAGGTAGAGTACAGTGGAGCACAGTAGAGGTAGAGTACAGTGGAGTACAGTGGAGTACAGTAGAGGTGGAGTACAGTAGAGTACAGTAGAGGTAGAGAACAGTACAGTACAGTAGAGGTAGAGTTCAGTGGAGTACAGTAGAGGTAGAGTACAGTAGAGCACAGTAGAGGTAGAATACAGTGGAGTACAGTAGAGGTAGAGTACAGTGGAGTACAGTAGAGGTAGAATACAGTGGAGTAGAGTAGAGATAGAGTACAGTGGAGTAGAGTAGAGATAGAGTACAGTGGAGCACAGTAGAGGTAGAGTACAGTGGAGCACAGTAGAGATAGAGTACAGTGGAGCACAGTAGAGGTAGAGTACAGTGGAGCACAGTAGAGGTAGAGTACAGTGGAGTATTGTTGAGGTAGACTACAGTGGAGTACAGTAGAGATAGGGTACAGTAGAGCAGAGTAGAGGTAGAGTACAGTGGAGTACAGTAGAGGTAGAGCACAGTAGAGCAGAGTAGAGGTAGAGTACAGTGGAGTACAGTAGAGGTATAGCACAGTGGAGCACTGTAGATGTAGAGTACAGTGGAGTACAGAAGAGATAGAGTACAGTGGAGCACAGTAGAGGTAGAGTACAGTGGAGCACAGTAGAGGTAGAGTACAGTGGAGCACAGTAGAGGTAGAGTACAGTGGAGTACACTAGAGGTAGAGTACAGTGGAGTACAGTAGAGGTAGAGTACAGTGGAGCACAGTAGAGGTAGAGTACAGTGGAGTACAGTGGAGTACAGTAGAGGTGGAGTATAGTAGAGTACAGTAGAGGTAGAGAACAGTACAGTACAGTAGAGGTAGAGTACAGTGGAGTACAGTACAGGTAGAGTACAGTAGAGCACAGTAGAGGTAGAATACAGTGGAGTACAGTAGAGGTAGAGTACAGTGGAGTACAGTAGAGGTAGAGTACAGTGGAGTAGAGTAGAGATAGAGTACAGTGGAGTAGAGTAGAGATAGAGTACAGTGGAGCACAGTAGAGGTAGAGTACAGTGGAGCACAGTAGAGATAGAGTACAGTGGAGCACAGTAGAGGTAGAGTACAGTGGAGCACAGTAGAGGTAGAGTATGGTGGAGCACAGTAGAGGTAGAGTACAGTGGAGTACAGTAGAGGTAGAGTACAGTGGAGTACAGTAGAGGTAGAGTACAGTGGAGCACAGTAGAGGTAGAGTACAGTGGAGTACAGTAGAGGTAGAGTACAGTAGAGCACAGTAGAGGTAGAATACAGTGAAGTACAGTAGAGGTAGAGTACAGTGGAGTACAGTAAAGGTAGAGTACAGTGGAGTACAGTAGAGGTAGAGTACAGTGGAGCACAGTAGAGGTAGAGTACAGTGGAGTACAGTAGAGGTAGAGTACAGTGGAGCACAGTAGAGCTAGAGTACAGTGGAGTACAAGCGAGCACAGTAGAGGTGGAGTACAGTAGAGTAGAGTATAGGTTGAGTACAGTGGAGTACAGTAGAGATAGAGTAGAGTGGAGTAGAGTAGAGATAAAGTACAGTGGATTAGAGTAGAGATAGAGTACAGTGGAGTATAGTTGAGGTAGAGTACAGTGGAGTATAGTTGAGGTAGACTACAGTGGAGTACATTAGAGGTAGAGTACAGTGGAGCACAGTAGAGATAGTGTACAGTAGAGCAGAGTAGAGGTAGAGTACAGTGGAGTACAGTCGAGGTAGAGTACAGTGGAGCACTGTAGAGGTGGAGTACAGTGGAGTACTGTAGAGGTAGAGTACAGTGGAGCACAGTAGAGATAGAGTACAGTAGAGCACAGTAGAGGTAGAATACAGTGAAGTACAGTAGAGGTAGAGTACAGTGGAGTACAGTAGAGGTAGAGTACAGTGGAGTACAGTAGAGGTAGAGTACAGTGGAGCACATTAGAGGTAGAGTACAGTGGAGTACAGTAGAGGTAGAGTACAGTGGAGCACAGTAGAGCTAGAGTACAGTGGAGTACAGTGGAGCACAGTAGAGGTGGAGTACAGTAGAGTAGAGTATAGGTTGAGTACAGTGGAGTACAGTAGAGATAGAGTAGAGTGGAGTAGAGTAGAGATAAAGTACAGTGGATTAGAGTAGAGATAGAGTACAGTGGAGTATAGTTGAGGTAGAGTACAGTGGAGCACAGTAGAGGTAGAGTACAGTGGAGTACAGTGGAGTACAGTAGAGGTGGAGTACAGTAGAGTACAGTAGAGGTAGAGAACAGTACAGTACAGTAGAGGTAGAGTACAGTGGAGTACAGTAGAGGTAGAGTACAGTAGAGCACAGTAGAGGTAGAATACAGTGGAGTACAGTAGAGGTAGAGTGCAGTGGAGTACAGTAGAGATAGAGTACAGTGGAGTACAGTAGAGATTGAGTACAGTGGAGCACAGTAGAGGTAGAGTACAGTGGAGCACAGTAGAGGTAGAGTACAGTGGAGCACAGTAGAGATAGAGTACAGTGGAGCACAGTAGAGGTAGAGTACAGTGGAGCACAGTAGAGGTAGAGTACAGTGGAGCACAGTAGAGGTAGAGTACAGTGGAGTACAGTAGAAGTAGAGTACAGTGGAGTACAGTAGAGGTAGAGTACAGTGGAGCACAATAGAGATAGAGTACAGTGGAGCACAGTAGAGGTAGAGTACAGTGGAGTAGAGTAGAGGTAGAGTACAGTGGAGCACAGTAGAGGTAGAGTACAGTGGAGTACAGCAGAGGTAGAGTACAGTGGAGTACAGTAGAGGTAGAGTACAGTGGAGCACAGTAGAGGTAGAGTACAGTGGAGTACAGTGGAGCACAGTAGAGGTGGAGTACAGTGGAGCACAGTAGAGGTAGAGTACAGTGGAGTACATTGGAGTACAGTAAATGGGGAGTACAGTAGAGTACAGTAGAGCTAGAGAACAGTACAGTACAGTAGAGGTAGAGTACAGTGGAGTACAGTAGAGGTAGAGTACAGTAGAGCACAGTAGAGGTAGAATACAGTGGAGTACAGTAGAGGTAGAGTACAGTGGAGTACAGTAGATGTAGAGTACAGTGGAGTACAGTAGAGGTAGAGTACAGTACAGTACAGTAGAGGTAGAGTATAGTGGAGTACAGTAGAGGTAGAGTACAGTAGAGCACAGTAGAGGTAGAATACAGTGGAGTAAAGTAGAGGTAGAGTACAGTGGAGTACAGTAGAGGTAGAGTACAGTGGAGTACAGTAGAGATAGAGTACAGTGGAGCACAGTAGAGGTAGAGTACAGTGGAGCACAGTAGAGGTAGAGTACAGTGGAGCACAGTAGAGGTAGAGTACAGTGGAGTACAGTAGAGGTAGAGTACAGTGGAGTACAGTAGAGGTAGAGTACAGTGGAGCACAATAGAGGTAGAGTACAGTGGAGTACAGTGGAGCACAGTAGAGGTGGAGTACAGTAGAGTACAGTAGAGGTAGAGTACAGTGGAGCACAGTAGAGGTAGAGTACAGTGGAGTACAGTGGAGTACAGTAGAGGTGGAGTACAGTAGAGTACAGTAGAGGTAGAGAACAGTACAGTACAGTAGAGGTAGAGTTCAGTGGAGTACAGTAGAGGTAGAGTACAGTAGAGCACAGTAGAGGTAGAATACAGTGGAGTACAGTAGAGGTAGAGTACAGTGGAGTACAGTAGAGGTAGAATACAGTGGAGTAGAGTAGAGATAGAGTACAGTGGAGTAGAGTAGAGATAGAGTACAGTGGAGCACAGTAGAGGTAGAGTACAGTGGAGCACAGTAGAGATAGAGTACAGTGGAGCACAGTAGAGGTAGAGTACAGTGGAGCACAGTAGAGGTAGAGTACAGTGGAGTATTGTTGAGGTAGACTACAGTGGAGTACAGTAGAGATAGGGTACAGTAGAGCAGAGTAGAGGTAGAGTACAGTGGAGTACAGTAGAGGTAGAGCACAGTAGAGCAGAGTAGAGGTAGAGTACAGTGGAGTACAGTAGAGGTATAGCACAGTGGAGCACTGTAGATGTAGAGTACAGTGGAGTACAGAAGAGATAGAGTACAGTGGAGCACAGTAGAGGTAGAGTACAGTGGAGCACAGTAGAGGTAGAGTACAGTGGAGCACAGTAGAGGTAGAGTACAGTGGAGTACACTAGAGGTAGAGTACAGTGGAGTACAGTAGAGGTAGAGTACAGTGGAGCACAGTAGAGGTAGAGTACAGTGGAGTACAGTGGAGTACAGTAGAGGTGGAGTATAGTAGAGTACAGTAGAGGTAGAGAACAGTACAGTACAGTAGAGGTAGAGTACAGTGGAGTACAGTACAGGTAGAGTACAGTAGAGCACAGTAGAGGTAGAATACAGTGGAGTACAGTAGAGGTAGAGTACAGTGGAGTACAGTAGAGGTAGAGTACAGTGGAGTAGAGTAGAGATAGAGTACAGTGGAGTAGAGTAGAGATAGAGTACAGTGGAGCACAGTAGAGGTAGAGTACAGTGGAGCACAGTAGAGATAGAGTACAGTGGAGCACAGTAGAGGTAGAGTACAGTGGAGCACAGTAGAGGTAGAGTATGGTGGAGCACAGTAGAGGTAGAGTACAGTGGAGTACAGTAGAGGTAGAGTACAGTGGAGTACAGTAGAGGTAGAGTACAGTGGAGCACAGTAGAGGTAGAGTACAGTGGAGTACAGTAGAGGTAGAGTACAGTAGAGCACAGTAGAGGTAGAATACAGTGAAGTACAGTAGAGGTAGAGTACAGTGGAGTACAGTAAAGGTAGAGTACAGTGGAGTACAGTAGAGGTAGAGTACAGTGGAGCACAGTAGAGGTAGAGTACAGTGGAGTACAGTAGAGGTAGAGTACAGTGGAGCACAGTAGAGCTAGAGTACAGTGGAGTACAAGCGAGCACAGTAGAGGTGGAGTACAGTAGAGTAGAGTATAGGTTGAGTACAGTGGAGTACAGTAGAGATAGAGTAGAGTGGAGTAGAGTAGAGATAAAGTACAGTGGATTAGAGTAGAGATAGAGTACAGTGGAGTATAGTTGAGGTAGAGTACAGTGGAGCACAGTAGAGGTAGAGTACAGTGGAGTATAGTTGAGGTAGACTACAGTGGAGTACATTAGAGGTAGAGTACAGTGGAGCACAGTAGAGATAGTGTACAGTAGAGCAGAGTAGAGGTAGAGTACAGTGGAGTACAGTCGAGGTAGAGTACAGTGGAGCACTGTAGAGGTGGAGTACAGTGGAGTACTGTAGAGGTAGAGTACAGTGGAGCACAGTAGAGATAGAGTACAGTAGAGCACAGTAGAGGTAGAATACAGTGAAGTACAGTAGAGGTAGAGTACAGTGGAGTACAGTAGAGGTAGAGTACAGTGGAGTACAGTAGAGGTAGAGTACAGTGGAGCACATTAGAGGTAGAGTACAGTGGAGTACAGTAGAGGTAGAGTACAGTGGAGCACAGTAGAGCTAGAGTACAGTGGAGTACAGTGGAGCACAGTAGAGGTGGAGTACAGTAGAGTAGAGTATAGGTTGAGTACAGTGGAGTACAGTAGAGATAGAGTAGAGTGGAGTAGAGTAGAGATAAAGTACAGTGGATTAGAGTAGAGATAGAGTACAGTGGAGTATAGTTGAGGTAGAGTACAGTGGAGCACAGTAGAGGTAGAGTACAGTGGAGTATAGTAGAGGTAGAGTACAGTGGAGCACTGTAGAGCTGGAGTACAGTAGAGCACAGTAGAGGTAGAGTACAGTGGAGTATAGTAGAGGTAGAGTACTTTGGAGTATAGTTGAGGTAAACTACAGTGGAGCACAGTAGAGGTAGAGTACAGTGGAGTACAGTAGAGGTAGAGTACAGTGGAGCACAGTAGAGGTAGAGTACAGTGGAGTATAGTTGAGGTAGACTACAGTGGAGTACAGTAGAGGTAGAGTACAGTGGAGCACAGTAGAGATAGAGTACAGTAGAGCAGAGTAGAGGTAGAGTACAGTGGAGTACAGTAGAGGTAGAGCACAGTAGAGCAGAGTAGAGGTAGAGTACAGTGGAGTACAGTAGAGATAGAGCACAGTGGAGCACAATAGAGGTAGAATACAGTGGAGTAGAGTAGAGATAGAGTACAGTGGAGCACAGTAGAGGTAGAGTACAGTGGAGCACAGTAGAGGTAGAGTACAGTGGAGCACAGTAGAGGTAGAGTACAGTGGAGTACAGTAGAGGTAGTGTACAGTGGAGCACAGTAGAGGTAGAGTACAGTGGAGCACAGTAGAGGTAGAGTACAGTGGAGTACAGTAGAGGTAGTGTACAGTGGAGCACAGTAGAGGTAGAGTACAGTGGAGTACAGTAGAGGTAGAGTACAGTGGAGCACAGTAGAGCTAGAGTACAGTGGAGTACAAGCGAGCACAGTAGAGGTGGAGTACAGTAGAGTAGAGTATAGGTTGAGTACAGTGGAGTACAGTAGAGATAGAGTAGAGTGGAGTAGAGTAGAGATAAAGTACAGTGGATTAGAGTAGAGATAGAGTACAGTGGAGTATAGTTGAGGTAGAGTACAGTGGAGCACAGTAGAGGTAGAGTACAGTGGAGTATAGTTGAGGTAGACTACAGTGGAGTACATTAGAGGTAGAGTACAGTGGAGCACAGTAGAGATAGTGTACAGTAGAGCAGAGTAGAGGTAGAGTACAGTGGAGTACAGTCGAGGTAGAGTACAGTGGAGCACTGTAGAGGTGGAGTACAGTGGAGTACTGTAGAGGTAGAGTACAGTGGAGCACAGTAGAGATAGAGTACAGTAGAGCACAGTAGAGGTAGAGTACAGTGGAGTATAGTAGAGGTAGAGTACAGTGGAGTATAGTTGAGGTAGACTACAGTGGAGCACAGTAGAGGTAGAGTACAGTGAAGTACAGTAGAGGTAGAGTACAGTGGAGTACAGTAGAGGTAGAGTACAGTGGAGTACAGTAGAGGTAGAGTACAGTGGAGCACAGTAGAGGTAGAGTACAGTGGAGTACAGTAGAGGTAGAGTACAGTGGAGCACAGTAGAGCTAGAGTACAGTGGAGTACAGTGGAGCACAGTAGAGGTGGAGTACAGTAGAGTAGAGTATAGGTTGAGTACAGTGGAGTACAGTAGAGATAGAGTAGAGTGGAGTAGAGTAGAGATAAAGTACAGTGGATTAGAGTAGAGATAGAGTACAGTGGAGTATAGTTGAGGTAGAGTACAGTGGAGCACAGTAGAGGTAGAGTACAGTGGAGTATAGTAGAGGTGGAGTACAGTAGAGCACAGTAGAGGTAGAGTACAGTGGAGTATAGTAGAGGTAGAGTACTTTGGAGTATAGTTGAGGTAAACTACAGTGGAGCACAGTAGAGGTAGAGTACAGTGGAGTACAGTAGAGGTAGAGTACAGTGGAGCACAGTAGAGGTAGAGTACAGTGGAGTATAGTTGAGGTAGACTACAGTGGAGTACAGTAGAGGTAGAGTACAGTGGAGCACAGTAGAGATAGAGTACAGTAGAGCAGAGTAGAGGTAGAGTACAGTAGAGGTAGAGCACAGTAGAGCAGAGTAGAGGTAGAGTACAGTGGAGTACAGTAGAGATAGAGCACAGTGGAGCACAATAGAGGTAGAATACAGTGGAGTAGAGTAGAGATAGAGTACAGTGGAGCACAGTAGAGGTAGAGTACAGTGGAGCACAGTAGAGGTAGAGTACAGTGGAGCACAGTAGAGGTAGAGTACAGTGGAGTACAGTAGAGGTAGTGTACAGTGGAGCACAGTAGAGGTAGAGTACAGTGGAGCACAGTAGAGGTAGAGTACAGTGGAGTAGAGTAGAGGTAGTGTACAGTGGAGCACAGTAGAGGTAGAGTACAGTGGAGCACAGTAGAGGTAGAGTACAGTGGAGCACAGTAGAGAAGGAGTAGAGTAGAGCAGAGTAGAGGTAGAGTACATTGGAGTACAGTAGAGGTAGAGTACAGTGGAGCACTGTAGAGGTGGAGTACAGTGGAGTACAGTAGAGGTAGAGTACAGTGGAGCACAGTAGAGATAGAGTACAGTAGAGCACAGTAGAGGTAGAGTACAGTGGAGCACAGTAGAGGTAGAGTACAGTGGAGTATAGTTGAGGTAGACTACAGTGAAGTACAGTAGAGGTAGAGTACAGTGGAGTACACTAGAGGTAGAGTACAGTGGAGCACAGTAGAGGTAGAGTACAGTGGAGTATAGTTGAGGTAGACTACAGTGGAGTACAGTAGAGGTAGAGTAGAGTGGAGCACAGTAGAGATAGAGTACAGTAGAGCAGAGTAGAGGTAGAGTACAGTGGAGTACAGTAGAGGTAGAGCACAGTGGAGCACTGTAGAGGTAGAGTACAGTGGAGTACAGTAGAGATAGAGTACAGTGGAGCACAGTAGAGATAGAGTGCAGTAGAGCACAGTAGAGGTAGAGTACAGCTGAGCACAGTAGAGGTAGAGTACAGTAGAGCAGAGTAGAGGTAGAGTACAGTGGAGTACAGTAGAGGTAGAGCACAGTGGAGCACTGTAGAGGTAGAGTACAGTCGAACACAGTAGAGATAAGTGTAGTGGAGTATAGTAGAGGTAGAGTACAGTGGAGTACAGTAGAGGTAGAGTACAGTGGAGTACAGTAGAGGTAGAGTAGAGTGGAGCACATTAGAGGTGGAGTAGAGTAGAGTACAGTAGAGGTAGAGTACAGTGGAGTATAGTAGAAGTAGAGTACAGTGGAGCACAGTAGAGGTAGAGTAGAGTGGAGTACAGTAGAGGTAGAGTACATTGGAGTACAGTAGAGGTAGAGTACAGTGGAGTAGAGTAGAGATAGAGTAGAGTGGAGCACAGCAGAGGTAGAGTACAGTGGATCACAGTAGAGATAGAGTACAGTGGAGTACAGTTGAGCACAGTAGAGGTATAGTACAGTGGAGCACAGTAGCGATAGATTACAGTGGAGTACAGTAGAGATAGAGTACAGTGGAGTAGAGTAGAGGTAGAGTACAGTGGAGCACAGTAGAGGTAGAGTACAGTGGAGTATTGTTGAGGTAGACTACAGTGGAGTACAGTAGAGATAGGGTACAGTAGAGCAGAGTAGAGGTAGAGTACAGTGGAGTAGAGTAGATATAGAGTACAGTGGAGCACAGTAGAGGTAGAGTACAATGGAGCACAGTAGAGGTAGAGTACAGTGGAGCACAGTAGAGGTAGAGTACAGTGGAGTACAGTAAAGGTAGAGTACAGTGGAGTACAGTAGAGGTAGAGTACAGTGGAGCACAGTAGAGGTAGAGTACAGTGGAGTACAGTGGAGCACAGTAGAGGTGGAGTACAGTAGAGTACAGTAGAGGTATAGTACAGTGGAGCACAGTAGAGGTAGAGTACAGTGGAGTACAGTGGAGTACAGTAGAGGTGGAGTACAGTAGAGTACAGTAGAGGTAGAGAACAGTACAGTACAGTAGAGGTAGAGTACAGTAGAGGTAGAGTACAGTAGAGCACAGTAGAGGTAGAATACAGTGGAGTACAGTAGAGGTAGAGTGCAGTGGAGTACAGTAGAGGTAGAGTACAGTGGAGTACAGTAGAGATAGAGTAAAGTGGAGCACAGTAGAGGTAGAGTACAGTGGAGCACAGTAGAGGTAGAGTACAGTGGAGCACAGTAGAGATAGAGTACAGTGGAGCACAGTAGAGGTAGAGTACAGTGGAGCACAGTAGAGGTAGAGTACAGTGGAGCACAGTAGAGGTAGAGTACAGTGGAGCACAGTAGAGGTAGAGTACAGTGGAGTACAGTAGAGGTAGAGTACAGTGGAGCACAGTAGAGATAGAGTACAGTGGAGCACAGTAGAGGTAGAGTACAGTGGAGCACAGTAGAGGTAGAGTACAGTGGAGCACAGTAGAGGTAGAGTACAGTGGAGTACAGCAGAGGTAGAGTACAGTGGAGTACAGTAGAGGTAGAGTACAGTGGAGCACAGTAGAGGTAGAGTACAGTGGAGTACAGTGGAGCACAGTAGAGGTGGAGTACAATGGAGCACAGTAGAGGTAGAGTACAGTGGAGTACAGTGGAGTACAGTAAATGTGGAGTACAGTAGAGTACAGTAGAGGTAGAGAACAGTACAGTACAGTAGAGGTAGAGTACAGTGGAGTACAGTAGAGGTAGAGTACAGTAGAGCACAGTAGAGGTAGAATACAGTGGAGTACAGTAGAGGTATAGCACAGTGGAGCACTGTAGAGGTAGAGTACAGTGGAGTACAGTAGAGATAGAGTGCAGTGGAGCACAGTAGAGGTAGAGTACAGTGGAGCACAGTAGAGGTAGAGTACAGTGGAGCACAGTAGAGGTAGAGTACAGTGGAGTACAGTAGAGGTAGAGTACAGTGGAGTACAGTAGAGGTAGAGTACAGTGGAGCACAGTAGAGGTAGAGTACAGTGGAGTACAGTGGAGCACAGTAGAGGTGGAGTAGAGTAGAGTACAGTAGAGGTAGAGTACAGTGGAGCACATTAGAGGTAGATTACAGTGGAGTACAGTGGAGTACAGTAGAGGTGGAGTGCAGTAGAGTACAGTAGAGGTAGAGAACAGTACAGTACAGTAGAGGTAGAGTACAGTGGAGTACAGTAGAGGTAGAGTACAGTAGAGCACAGTAGAGGTAGAATACAGTGGAGTACAGTAGAGGTAGAGTACAGTGGAGTACAGTAGAGGTAGAGTACAGTGGAGTACAGTAGAGGTAGAGTACAGTACAGTACAGTACAGTAGAGGTAGAGTACAGTGGAGTAGAGTAGATATAGAGTACAGTGGAGCACAGTAGAGGTAGAGTACAGTGGAGCACAGTAGAGGTAGAGTACAGTGGAGTACAGTAAAGGTAGAGTACAGTGGAGTACAGTAGAGGTAGAGTACAGTGGAGCACAGTAGAGGTAGAGTACAGTGGAGTACAGTGGAGCACAGTAGAGGTGGAGTACAGTAGAGTACAGTAGAGGTATAGTACAGTGGAGCACAGTAGAGGTAGAGTACAGTGGAGTACAGTGGAGTACAGTAGAGGTGGAGTACAGTAGAGTACAGTAGAGGTAGAGAACAGTACAGTACAGTAGAGGTAGAGTACAGTAGAGGTAGAGTACAGTAGAGCACAGTAGAGGTAGAATACAGTGGAGTACAGTAGAGGTAGAGTGCAGTGGAGTACAGTAGAGGTAGAGTACAGTGGAGTACAGTAGAGATAGAGTAAAGTGGAGCACAGTAGAGGTAGAGTACAGTGGAGCACAGTAGAGGTAGAGTACAGTGGAGCACAGTAGAGATAGAGTACAGTGGAGCACAGTAGAGGTAGAGTACAGTGGAGCACAGTAGAGGTAGAGTACAGTGGAGCACAGTAGAGGTAGAGTACAGTGGAGCACAGTAGAGGTAGAGTACAGTGGAGTACAGTAGAGGTAGAGTACAGTGGAGCACAGTAGAGATAGAGTACAGTGGAGCACAGTAGAGGTAGAGTACAGTGGAGCACAGTAGAGGTAGAGTACAGTGGAGCACAGTAGAGGTAGAGTACAGTGGAGTACAGCAGAGGTAGAGTACAGTGGAGTACAGTAGAGGTAGAGTACAGTGGAGCACAGTAGAGGTAGAGTACAGTGGAGTACAGTGGAGCACAGTAGAGGTGGAGTACAATGGAGCACAGTAGAGGTAGAGTACAGTGGAGTACAGTGGAGTACAGTAAATGTGGAGTACAGTAGAGTACAGTAGAGGTAGAGAACAGTACAGTACAGTAGAGGTAGAGTACAGTGGAGTACAGTAGAGGTAGAGTACAGTAGAGCACAGTAGAGGTAGAATACAGTGGAGTACAGTAGAGGTAGAGTACAGTGGAGTACAGTAGAGGTAGAGTACAGTGGAGTACAGTAGAGGTAGAGTACAGTACAGTACAGTAGAGGTAGAGTATAGTGGAGTACAGTAGAGGTAGAGTACAGTAGAGCACAGTAGAGGTAGAATACAGTGCAGTACAGTAGAGGTAGAGTACAGTGGAGTACAGTAGAGGTAGAGTACAGTGGAGTACAGTAGAGATAGTGTACAGTGGAGCACAGTAGAGGTAGAGTACAGTGGAGCGCAGTAGAGGTAGAGTACAGTGGAGCACAGTAGAGGTAGAGTACAGTGGAGTAGAGTAGAGGTAGAGTACAGTGGATTACAGTAGAGGTAGAGTACAGTGGAGCACAATAGAGGTAGAGTACAGTGGAGTACAGTGGAGCAGAGTAGAGGTGGAGTACAGTAGAGTACAGTAGAGGTAGAGTACAGTGGAGCACAGTAGAGGTAGAGTACAGTGGAGTACAGTGGAGTACAGTAGAGGTGGAGTAGAGTAGAGTACAGTAGAGGTAGAGAACAGTACAGTACAGTAGAGGTAGAGTACAGTGGAGTACAGTAGAGGTAGAGTACAGTAGAGCACAGTAGAGGTAGAATACAGTGGAGTAAAGTAGAGGTAGAGTACAGTGGAGTACAGTAGAGGTAGAGTACAGTGGAGTAGAGTAGAGATAGAGTACAGTGGAGTAGAGTAGAGATAGAGTACAGTGGAGCACAGTAGAGGTAGAGTACAGTGGAGCACAGTAGAGATAGAGTACAGTGGAGCACAGTAGAGGTAGAGTACAGTGAAGCACAGTAGAGGTAGAGTACAGTGGAGCACAGTAGAGGTAGAGTACAGTGGAGTACAGTAGAGGTAGAGTACAGTGGAGTACAGTAGAGGTAGAGTAGAGTGGAGCACAGTAAAGGTAGAGTACAGTGGAGTACAGTAGAGGTAGAGTACAGTAGAGCACAGTAGAGGTAGAATACAGTGAAGTACAGTAGAGGTAGAGTACAGTGGAGTACAGTAGAGGTAGAGTACAGTGGAGTACAGTAGAGGTAGAGTACAGCGGAGCACAGTAGAGGTAGAGTACAGTGGAGTACAGTAGAGGTAGAGTACAGTGGAGCACAGTAGAGCTAGAGTACAGTGGAGTACAAGCGAGCACAGTAGAGGTGGAGTACAGTAGAGTACAGTAGAGGTAGAGAACAGTACAGTACAGTAGAGGTAGAGTACAGTGGAGTACAGTAGAGGTAGAGTACAGTGGAGTACAGTAGAGGTAGAGTACAGTAGAGCACAGTAGAGGTAGAATACAGTGGAGTACAGTAGAGGTAGAGTACAGTGGAGTACAGTAGAGGTAGAGTACAGTGGAGTACAGTAGAGGTAGAGTACAGTACAGTACAGTAGAGGTAGAGTATAGTGGAGTACAGTAGAGGTAGAGTACAGTGGAGTACAGTAGAGATAGAGTACAGTGGAGCACAGTAGAGGTAGAGTACAGTGGAGCACAGTAGAGGTAGAGAGTACAGTGGAGCACAGTAGAGGTAGAGTACAGTGGAGTACAGTAGAGGTAGAGTACAGTGGAGTACAGTAGAGGTAGAGTACAGTGGAGCACAGTAGAGGTAGAGTACAGTGGAGTACAGTGGAGCACAGTAGAGGTGGAGTACAATGGAGCACAGTAGAGGTAGAGTACAGTGGAGTACAGTGGAGTACAGTAAATGTGGAGTACAGTAGAGTACAGTAGAGGTAGAGAACAGTACAGTACAGTAGAGGTAGAGTACAGTGGAGTACAGTAGAGGTAGAGTACAGTAGAGCACAGTAGAGGTAGAATACAGTGGAGTACAGTAGAGGTAGAGTACAGTGGAGTACAGTAGAGGTAGAGTACAGTGGAGTACAGTAGAGGTAGAGTACAGTACAGTACAGTAGAGGTAGAGTATAGTGGAGTACAGTAGAGGTAGAGTACAGTAGAGCACAGTAGAGGTAGAATACAGTGCAGTACAGTAGAGGTAGAGTACAGTGGAGTACAGTAGAGGTAGAGTACAGTGGAGTACAGTAGAGATAGAGTACAGTGGAGCACAGTAGAGGTAGAGTACAGTGGAGCGCAGTAGAGGTAGAGTACAGTGGAGCACAGTAGAGGTAGAGTACAGTGGAGTAGAGTAGAGGTAGAGTACAGTGGATTACAGTAGAGGTAGAGTACAGTGGAGCACAATAGAGGTAGAGTACAGTGGAGTACAGTGGAGCAGAGTAGAGGTGGAGTACAGTAGAGTACAGTAGAGGTAGAGTACAGTGGAGCACAGTAGAGGTAGAGTACAGTGGAGTACAGTGGAGTACAGTAGAGGTGGAGTAGAGTAGAGTACAGTAGAGGTAGAGAACAGTACAGTACAGTAGAGGTAGAGTACAGTGGAGTACAGTAGAGGTAGAGTACAGTAGAGCACAGTAGAGGTAGAATACAGTGGAGTAAAGTAGAGGTAGAGTACAGTGGAGTACAGTAGAGGTAGAGTACAGTGGAGTAGAGTAGAGATAGAGTACAGTGGAGTAGAGTAGAGATAGAGTACAGTGGAGCACAGTAGAGGTAGAGTACAGTGGAGCACAGTAGAGATAGAGTACAGTGGAGCACAGTAGAGGTAGAGTACAGTGGAGCACAGTAGAGGTAGAGTACAGTGGAGCACAGTAGAGGTAGAGTACAGTGGAGTACAGTAGAGGTAGAGTACAGTGGAGTACAGTAGAGGTAGAGTAGAGTGGAGCACAGTAAAGGTAGAGTACAGTGGAGTACAGTAGAGGTAGAGTACAGTAGAGCACAGTAGAGGTAGAATACAGTGAAGTACAGTAGAGGTAGAGTACAGTGGAGTACAGTAGAGGTAGAGTACAGTGGAGTACAGTAGAGGTAGAGTACAGCGGAGCACAGTAGAGGTAGAGTACAGTGGAGTACAGTAGAGGTAGAGTACAGTGGAGCACAGTAGAGCTAGAGTACAGTGGAGTACAAGCGAGCACAGTAGAGGTGGAGTACAGTAGAGTACAGTAGAGGTAGAGAACAGTACAGTACAGTAGAGGTAGAGTACAGTGGAGTACAGTAGAGGTAGAGTACAGTGGAGTACAGTAGAGGTAGAGTACAGTAGAGCACAGTAGAGGTAGAATACAGTGGAGTACAGTAGAGGTAGAGTACAGTGGAGTACAGTAGAGGTAGAGTACAGTGGAGTACAGTAGAGGTAGAGTACAGTGGAGTACAGTAGAGGTAGAGTACAGTACAGTACAGTAGAGGTAGAGTATAGTGGAGTACAGTAGAGGTAGAGTACAGTGGAGTACAGTAGAGATAGAGTACAGTGGAGCACAGTAGAGGTAGAGTACAGTGGAGCACAGTAGAGGTAGAGAGTACAGTGGAGCACAGTAGAGGTAGAGTACAGTGGAGTACAGTAGAGGTAGAGTACAGTGGAGTACAGTAGAGGTAGAGTACAGTGGAGCACAGTAGAGGTAGAGTACAGTGGAGTACAGTGGAGCACAGTAGAGGTGGAGTACAATGGAGCACAGTAGAGGTAGAGTACAGTGGAGTACAGTGGAGTACAGTAAATGTGGAGTACAGTAGAGTACAGTAGAGGTAGAGAACAGTACAGTACAGTAGAGGTAGAGTACAGTGGAGTACAGTAGAGGTAGAGTACAGTAGAGCACAGTAGAGGTAGAATACAGTGGAGTACAGTAGAGGTAGAGTACAGTGGAGTACAGTAGAGGTAGAGTACAGTGGAGTACAGTAGAGGTAGAGTACAGTACAGTACAGTAGAGGTAGAGTATAGTGGAGTACAGTAGAGGTAGAGTACAGTAGAGCACAGTAGAGGTAGAATACAGTGCAGTACAGTAGAGGTAGAGTACAGTGGAGTACAGTAGAGGTAGAGTACAGTGGAGTACAGTAGAGATAGAGTACAGTGGAGCACAGTAGAGGTAGAGTACAGTGGAGCGCAGTAGAGGTAGAGTACAGTGGAGCACAGTAGAGGTAGAGTACAGTGGAGTAGAGTAGAGGTAGAGTACAGTGGATTACAGTAGAGGTAGAGTACAGTGGAGCACAATAGAGGTAGAGTACAGTGGAGTACAGTGGAGCAGAGTAGAGGTGGAGTACAGTAGAGTACAGTAGAGGTAGAGTACAGTGGAGCACAGTAGAGGTAGAGTACAGTGGAGTACAGTGGAGTACAGTAGAGGTGGAGTAGAGTAGAGTACAGTAGAGGTAGAGAACAGTACAGTACAGTAGAGGTAGAGTACAGTGGAGTAGAGTAGAGGTAGAGTACAGTAGAGCACAGTAGAGGTAGAATACAGTGGAGTAAAGTAGAGGTAGAGTACAGTGGAGTACAGTAGAGGTAGAGTACAGTGGAGTAGAGTAGAGATAGAGTACAGTGGAGTAGAGTAGAGATAGAGTACAGTGGAGCACAGTAGAGGTAGAGTACAGTGGAGCACAGTAGAGATAGAGTACAGTGGAGCACAGTAGAGGTAGAGTACAGTGGAGCACAGTAGAGGTAGAGTACAGTGGAGCACAGTAGAGGTAGAGTACAGTGGAGTACAGTAGAGGTAGAGTACAGTGGAGTACAGTAGAGGTAGAGTAGAGTGGAGCACAGTAAAGGTAGAGTACAGTGGAGTACAGTAGAGGTAGAGTACAGTAGAGCACAGTAGAGGTAGAATACAGTGAAGTACAGTAGAGGTAGAGTACAGTGGAGTACAGTAGAGGTAGAGTACAGTGGAGTACAGTAGAGGTAGAGTACAGCGGAGCACAGTAGAGGTAGAGTACAGTGGAGTACAGTAGAGGTAGAGTACAGTGGAGCACAGTAGAGCTAGAGTACAGTGGAGTACAAGCGAGCACAGTAGAGGTGGAGTACAGTAGAGTAGAGTATAGGTTGAGTACAGTGGAGTACAGTAGAGATAGAGTAGAGTGGAGTAGAGTAGAGATAAAGTACAGTGGATTAGAGTAGAGATAGAGTACAGTGGAGTATAGTTGAGGTAGAGTACAGTGGAGCACAGTAGAGGTAGAGTACAGTGGAGTATAGTTGAGGTAGACTACAGTGGAGTACAGTAGAGGTAGAGTACAGTGGAGCACAGTAGAGATAGTGTACAGTAGAGCAGAGTAGAGGTAGAGTACAGTGGAGTACAGTAGAGGTAGAGTACAGTGGAGCACTGTAGAGGTGGAGTACAGTGGAGTACTGTAGAGGTAGAGTACAGTGGAGCACAGTAGAGATAGAGTACAGTAGAGCACAGTAGAGGTAGAGTACAGTGGAGTATAGTAGAGGTAGAGTACAGTGGAGTATAGTTGAGGTAGACTACAGTGGAGCACAGTAGAGGTAGAGTACAGTGAAGTACAGTAGAGGTAGAGTACAGTGGAGTACAGTAGAGGTAGAGTACAGTGGAGTACAGTAGAGGTAGAGTACAGTGGAGCACAGTAGAGGTAGAGTACAGTGGAGTACAGTAGATGTAGAGTACAGTGGAGCACAGTAGAGCTAGAGTACAGTGGAGTACAGTGGAGCACAGTAGAGGTGGAGTACAGTAGAGTAGAGTATAGGTTGAGTACAGTGGAGTACAGTAGAGATAGAGTAGAGTGGAGTAGAGTAGAGATAAAGTACAGTGGATTAGAGTAGAGATAGAGTACAGTGGAGTATAGTTGAGGTAGAGTACAGTGGAGCACAGTAGAGGTAGAGTACAGTGGAGTATAGTAGAGGTAGAGTACAGTGGAGCACTGTAGAGGTGGAGTACAGTAGAGCACAGTAGAGGTAGAGTACAGTGGAGTATAGTAGAGGTAGAGTACTTTGGAGTATAGTTGAGGTAAACTACAGTGGAGCACAGTAGAGGTAGAGTACAGTGGAGTACAGTAGAGGTAGAGTACAGTGGAGCACAGTAGAGGTAGAGTACAGTGGAGTATAGTTGAGGTAGACTACAGTGGAGTACAGTAGAGGTAGAGTACAGTGGAGCACAGTAGAGATAGAGTACAGTAGAGCAGAGTAGAGGTAGAGTACAGTGGAGTACAGTAGAGGTAGAGCACAGTAGAGCAGAGTAGAGGTAGAGTACAGTGGAGTACAGTAGAGATAGAGCACAGTGGAGCACAATAGAGGTAGAATACAGTGGAGTAGAGTAGAGATAGAGTACAGTGGAGCACAGTAGAGGTAGAGTACAGTGGAGCACAGTAGAGGTAGAGTACAGTGGAGCACATTAGAGGTAGAGTACAGTGGAGTACAGTAGAGGTAGTGTACAGTGGAGCACAGTAGAGGTAGAGTACAGTGGAGCACAGTAGAGGTAGAGTACAGTGGAGTACAGTAGAGGTAGTGTACAGTGGAGCACAGTAGAGGTAGAGTACAGTGGAGCACAGTAGAGGTAGAGTACAGTGGAGCACAGTAGAGAAGGAGTAGAGTAGAGCAGAGTAGAGGTAGAGTACATTGGAGTACAGTAGAGGTAGAGTACAGTGGAGCACTGTAGAGGTGGAGTACAGTGGAGTACAGTAGAGGTAGAGTACAGTGGAGCACAGTAGAGATAGAGTACAGTAGAGCACAGTAGAGGTAGAGTACATTGGAGCACAGTAGAGGTAGAGTACAGTGGAGTATAGTTGAGGTAGACTACAGTGAAGTACAGTAGAGGTAGAGTACAGTGGAGTACACTAGAGGTAGAGTACAGTGGAGCACAGTAGAGGTAGAGTACAGTGGAGTATAGTTGAGGTAGACTACAGTGGAGTACAGTAGAGGTAGAGTAGAGTGGAGCACAGTAGAGATAGAGTACAGTAGAGCAGAGTAGAGGTAGAGTACAGTGGAGTACAGTAGAGGTAGAGCACAGTGGAGCACTGTAGAGGTAGAGTACAGTGGAGTACAGTAGAGATAGAGTACAGTGGAGCACAGTAGAGATAGAGTGCAGTAGAGCACAGTAGAGGTAGAGTACAGCTGAGCACAGTAGAGGTAGAGTACAGTAGAGCAGAGTAGAGGTAGAGTACAGTGGAGTACAGTAGAGGTAGAGCACAGTGGAGCACTGTAGAGGTAGAGTACAGTCGAACACAGTAGAGATAAGTGTAGTGGAGTATAGTAGAGGTAGAGTACAGTGGAGTACAGTAGAGGTAGAGTACAGTGGAGTACAGTAGAGGTAGAGTAGAGTGGAGCACATTAGAGGTGGAGTAGAGTAGAGTACAGTAGAGGTAGAGTACAGTGGAGTATAGTAGAAGTAGAGTACAGTGGAGCACAGTAGAGGTAGAGTAGAGTGGAGTACAGTAGAGGTAGAGTACATTGGAGTACAGTAGAGGTAGAGTACAGTGGAGTAGAGTAGAGATAGAGTAGAGTGGAGCACAGCAGAGGTAGAGTACAGTGGATCACAGTAGAGATAGAGTACAGTGGAGTACAGTTGAGCACAGTAGAGGTATAGTACAGTGGAGCACAGTAGCGATAGATTACAGTGGAGTACAGTAGAGATAGAGTACAGTGGAGTAGAGTAGAGGTAGAGTACAGTGGAGCACAGTAGAGGTAGAGTACAGTGGAGTATTGTTGAGGTAGACTACAGTGGAGTACAGTAGAGATAGGGTACAGTAGAGCAGAGTAGAGGTAGAGTACAGTGGAGTACAGTAGAGGTAGAGCACAGTAGAGCAGAGTAGAGGTAGAGTACAGTGGAGTACAGTAGAGGTATAGCACAGTGGAGCACTGTAGAGGTAGAGTACAGTGGAGTACAGTAGAGATAGAGTGCAGTGGAGCACAGTAGAGGTAGAGTACAGTGGAGCACAGTAGAGGTAGAGTACAGTGGAGCACAGTAGAGGTAGAGTACAGTGGAGTACAGTAGAGGTAGAGTACAGTGGAGTACAGTAGAGGTAGAGTACAGTGGAGCACAGTAGAGGTAGAGTACAGTGGAGTACAGTGGAGCACAGTAGAGGTGGAGTAGAGTAGAGTACAGTAGAGGTAGAGTACAGTGGAGCACATTAGAGGTAGATTACAGTGGAGTACAGTGGAGTACAGTAGAGGTGGAGTGCAGTAGAGTACAGTAGAGGTAGAGAACAGTACAGTACAGTAGAGGTAGAGTACAGTGGAGTACAGTAGAGGTAGAGTACAGTAGAACACAGTAGAGGTAGAATACAGTGGAGTACAGTAGAGGTAGAGTACAGTGGAGTACAGTAGAGGTAGAGTACAGTGGAGTACAGTAGAGGTAGAGTACAGTACAGTACAGTACAGTAGAGGTAGAGTACAGTGGAGTAGAGTAGATATAGAGTACAGTGGAGCACAGTAGAGGTAGAGTACAATGGAGCACAGTAGAGGTAGAGTACAGTGGAGCACAGTAGAGGTAGAGTACAGTGGAGTACAGTAAAGGTAGAGTACAGTGGAGTACAGTAGAGGTAGAGTACAGTGGAGCACAGTAGAGGTAGAGTACAGTGGAGTACAGTGGAGCACAGTAGAGGTGGAGTACAGTAGAGTACAGTAGAGGTATAGTACAGTGGAGCACAGTAGAGGTAGAGTACAGTGGAGTACAGTGGAGTACAGTAGAGGTGGAGTACAGTAGAGTACAGTAGAGGTAGAGAACAGTACAGTACAGTAGAGGTAGAGTACAGTAGAGGTAGAGTACAGTAGAGCACAGTAGAGGTAGAATACAGTGGAGTACAGTAGAGGTAGAGTGCAGTGGAGTACAGTAGAGGTAGAGTACAGTGGAGTACAGTAGAGATAGAGTAAAGTGGAGCACAGTAGAGGTAGAGTACAGTGGAGCACAGTAGAGGTAGAGTACAGTGGAGCACAGTAGAGATAGAGTACAGTGGAGCACAGTAGAGGTAGAGTACAGTGGAGCACAGTAGAGGTAGAGTACAGTGGAGCACAGTAGAGGTAGAGTACAGTGGAGCACAGTAGAGGTAGAGTACAGTGGAGTACAGTAGAGGTAGAGTACAGTGGAGCACAGTAGAGATAGAGTACAGTGGAGCACAGTAGAGGTAGAGTACAGTGGAGCACAGTAGAGGTAGAGTACAGTGGAGCACAGTAGAGGTAGAGTACAGTGGAGTACAGCAGAGGTAGAGTACAGTGGAGTACAGTAGAGGTAGAGTACAGTGGAGCACAGTAGAGGTAGAGTACAGTGGAGTACAGTGGAGCACAGTAGAGGTGGAGTACAATGGAGCACAGTAGAGGTAGAGTACAGTGGAGTACAGTGGAGTACAGTAAATGTGGAGTACAGTAGAGTACAGTAGAGGTAGAGAACAGTACAGTACAGTAGAGGTAGAGTACAGTGGAGTACAGTAGAGGTAGAGTACAGTAGAGCACAGTAGAGGTAGAATACAGTGGAGTACAGTAGAGGTAGAGTACAGTGGAGTACAGTAGAGGTAGAGTACAGTGGAGTACAGTAGAGGTAGAGTACAGTACAGTACAGTAGAGGTAGAGTATAGTGGAGTACAGTAGAGGTAGAGTACAGTAGAGCACAGTAGAGGTAGAATACAGTGCAGTACAGTAGAGGTAGAGTACAGTGGAGTACAGTAGAGGTAGAGTACAGTGGAGTACAGTAGAGATAGAGTACAGTGGAGCACAGTAGAGGTAGAGTACAGTGGAGCGCAGTAGAGGTAGAGTAAAGTGGAGCACAGTAGAGGTAGAGTACAGTGGAGTAGAGTAGAGGTAGAGTACAGTGGATTACAGTAGAGGTAGAGTACAGTGGAGCACAATAGAGGTAGAGTACAGTGGAGTACAGTGGAGCAGAGTAGAGGTGGAGTACAGTAGAGTACAGTAGAGGTAGAGTACAGTGGAGCACAGTAGAGGTAGAGTACAGTGGAGTACAATGGAGTACAGTAGAGGTGGAGTAGAGTAGAGTACAGTAGAGGTAGAGAACAGTACAGTACAGTAGAGGTAGAGTACAGTGGAGTACAGTAGAGGTTGAGTACAGTAGAGCACAGTAGAGGTAGAATACAGTGGAGTAAAGTAGAGGTAGAGTACAGTGGAGTACAGTAGAGGTAGAGTACATTGGAGTAGAGTAGAGATAGAGTACAGTGGAGTAGAGTAGAGATAGAGTACAGTGGAGCACAGTAGAGGTAGAGTACAGTGGAGCACAGTAGAGATAGAGTACAGTGGAGCACAGTAGAGGTAGAGTACAGTGGAGCACAGTAGAGGTAGAGTACAGTGGAGCACAGTAGAGGTAGAGTACAGTGGAGTACAGTAGAGGTAGAGTACAGTGGAGTACAGTAGAGGTAGAGTAGAGTGGAGCACAGTAAAGGTAGAGTACAGTGGAGTACAGTAGAGGTAGAGTACAGTAGAGCACAGTAGAGGTAGAATACAGTGAAGTACAGTAGAGGTAGAGTACAGTGGAGTACAGTAGAGGTAGAGTACAGTGGAGTACAGTAGAGGTAGAGTACAGCGGAGCACAGTAGAGGTAGAGTACAGTGGAGTACAGTAGAGGTAGAGTACAGTGGAGCACAGTAGAGCTAGAGTACAGTGGAGTACAAGCGAGCACAGTAGAGGTGGAGTACAGTAGAGTACAGTAGAGGTAGAGAACAGTACAGTACAGTAGAGGTAGAGTACAGTGGAGTACAGTAGAGGTAGAGTACAGTGGAGTACAGTAGAGGTAGAGTACAGTAGAGCACAGTAGAGGTAGAATACAGTGGAGTACAGTAGAGGTAGAGTACAGTGGAGTACAGTAGAGGTAGAGTACAGTGGAGTACAGTAGAGGTAGAGTACAGTACAGTACAGTAGAGGTAGAGTATAGTGGAGTACAGTAGAGGTAGAGTACAGTGGAGTACAGTAGAGATAGAGTACAGTGGAGCACAGTAGAGGTAGAGTACAGTGGAGCACAGTAGAGGTAGAGAGTACAGTGGAGCACAGTAGAGGTAGAGTACAGTGGAGTACAGTAGAGGTAGAGTACAGTGGAGTACAGTAGAGGTAGAGTACAGTGGAGCACAGTAGAGGTAGAGTACAGTGGAGTACAGTGGAGCACAGTAGAGGTGGAGTACAATGGAGCACAGTAGAGGTAGAGTACAGTGGAGTACAGTGGAGTACAGTAAATGTGGAGTACAGTGGAGTACAGTAGAGATAGAGTACAGTGGAGCACAGTAGAGATAGAGTGCAGTAGAGCACAGTAGAGGTAGAGTACAGCTGAGCACAGTAGAGGTAGAGTACAGTAGAGCAGAGTAGAGGTAGAGTACAGTGGAGTACAGTAGAGGTAGAGCACAGTGGAGCACTGTAGAGGTAGAGTACAGTCGAACACAGTAGAGATAAGTGTAGTGGAGTATAGTAGAGGTAGAGTACAGTGGAGTACAGTAGAGGTAGAGTACAGTGGAGTACAGTAGAGGTAGAGTAGAGTGGAGCACATTAGAGGTGGAGTAGAGTAGAGTACAGTAGAGGTAGAGTACAGTGGAGTATAGTAGAAGTAGAGTACAGTGGAGCACAGTAGAGGTAGAGTAGAGTGGAGTACAGTAGAGGTAGAGTACATTGGAGTACAGTAGAGGTAGAGTACAGTGGAGTAGAGTAGAGATAGAGTAGAGTGGAGCACAGCAGAGGTAGAGTACAGTGGATCACAGTAGAGATAGAGTACAGTGGAGTACAGTTGAGCACAGTAGAGGTATAGTACAGTGGAGCACAGTAGCGATAGATTACAGTGGAGTACAGTAGAGATAGAGTACAGTGGAGTAGAGTAGAGGTAGAGTACAGTGGAGCACAGTAGAGGTAGAGTACAGTGGAGTATTGTTGAGGTAGACTACAGTGGAGTACAGTAGAGATAGGGTACAGTAGAGCAGAGTAGAGGTAGAGTACAGTGGAGTACAGTAGAGGTAGAGCACAGTAGAGCAGAGTAGAGGTAGAGTACAGTGGAGTACAGTAGAGGTATAGCACAGTGGAGCACTGTAGAGGTAGAGTACAGTGGAGTACAGTAGAGATAGAGTGCAGTGGAGCACAGTAGAGGTAGAGTACAGTGGAGTACAGTAGAGGTAGAGTACAGTGGAGTACAGTAGAGGTAGAGTACAGTGGAGCACAGTAGAGGTAGAGTACAGTGGAGTACAGTGGAGCACAGTAGAGGTGGAGTAGAGTAGAGTACAGTAGAGGTAGAGTACAGTGGAGCACATTAGAGGTAGATTACAGTGGAGTACAGTGGAGTACAGTAGAGGTGGAGTGCAGTAGAGTACAGTAGAGGTAGAGAACAGTACAGTACAGTAGAGGTAGAGTACAGTGGAGTACAGTAGAGGTAGAGTACAGTAGAGCACAGTAGAGGTAGAATACAGTGGAGTACAGTAGAGGTAGAGTACAGTGGAGTACAGTAGAGGTAGAGTACAGTGGAGTACAGTAGAGGTAGAGTACAGTACAGTACAGTACAGTAGAGGTAGAGTACAGTGGAGTAGAGTAGATATAGAGTACAGTGGAGCACAGTAGAGGTAGAGTACAATGGAGCACAGTAGAGGTAGAGTACAGTGGAGCACAGTAGAGGTAGAGTACAGTGGAGTACAGTAAAGGTAGAGTACAGTGGAGTACAGTAGAGGTAGAGTACAGTGGAGCACAGTAGAGGTAGAGTACAGTGGAGTACAGTGGAGCACAGTAGAGGTGGAGTACAGTAGAGTACAGTAGAGGTATAGTACAGTGGAGCACAGTAGAGGTAGAGTACAGTGGAGTACAGTGGAGTACAGTAGAGGTGGAGTACAGTAGAGTACAGTAGAGGTAGAGAACAGTACAGTACAGTAGAGGTAGAGTACAGTAGAGGTAGAGTACAGTAGAGCACAGTAGAGGTAGAATACAGTGGAGTACAGTAGAGGTAGAGTGCAGTGGAGTACAGTAGAGGTAGAGTACAGTGGAGTACAGTAGAGATAGAGTAAAGTGGAGCACAGTAGAGGTAGAGTACAGTGAAGCACAGTAGAGGTAGAGTACAGTGGAGCACAGTAGAGATAGAGTACAGTGGAGCACAGTAGAGGTAGAGTACAGTGGAGCACAGTAGAGGTAGAGTACAGTGGAGCACAGTAGAGGTAGAGTACAGTGGAGCACAGTAGAGGTAGAGTACAGTGGAGTACAGTAGAGGTAGAGTACAGTGGAGCACAGTAGAGATAGAGTACAGTGGAGCACAGTAGAGGTAGAGTACAGTGGAGCACAGTAGAGGTAGAGTACAGTGGAGCACAGTAGAGGTAGAGTACAGTGGAGTACAGCAGAGGTAGAGTACAGTGGAGTACAGTAGAGGTAGAGTACAGTGGAGCACAGTAGAGGTAGAGTACAGTGGAGTACAGTGGAGCACAGTAGAGGTGGAGTACAATGGAGCACAGTAGAGGTAGAGTACAGTGGAGTACAGTGGAGTACAGTAAATGTGGAGTACAGTAGAGTACAGTAGAGGTAGAGAACAGTACAGTACAGTAGAGGTAGAGTACAGTGGAGTACAGTAGAGGTAGAGTACAGTAGAGCACAGTAGAGGTAGAATACAGTGGAGTACAGTAGAGGTAGAGTACAGTGGAGTACAGTAGAGGTAGAGTACAGTGGAGTACAGTAGAGGTAGAGTACAGTACAGTACAGTAGAGGTAGAGTATAGTGGAGTACAGTAGAGGTAGAGTACAGTAGAGCACAGTAGAGGTAGAATACAGTGCAGTACAGTAGAGGTAGAGTACAGTGGAGTACAGTAGAGGTAGAGTACAGTGGAGTACAGTAGAGATAGAGTACAGTGGAGCACAGTAGAGGTAGAGTACAGTGGAGCGCAGTAGAGGTAGAGTAAAGTGGAGCACAGTAGAGGTAGAGTACAGTGGAGTAGAGTAGAGGTAGAGTACAGTGGATTACAGTAGAGGTAGAGTACAGTGGAGCACAATAGAGGTAGAGTACAGTGGAGTACAGTGGAGCAGAGTAGAGGTGGAGTACAGTAGAGTACAGTAGAGGTAGAGTACAGTGGAGCACAGTAGAGGTAGAGTACAGTGGAGTACAGTGGAGTACAGTAGAGGTGGAGTAGAGTAGAGTACAGTAGAGGTAGAGAACAGTACAGTACAGTAGAGGTAGAGTACAGTGGAGTACAGTAGAGGTAGAGTACAGTAGAGCACAGTAGAGGTAGAATACAGTGGAGTAAAGTAGAGGTAGAGTACAGTGGAGTACAGTAGAGGTAGAGTACATTGGAGTAGAGTAGAGATAGAGTACAGTGGAGTAGAGTAGAGATAGAGTACAGTGGAGCACAGTAGAGGTAGAGTACAGTGGAGCACAGTAGAGATAGAGTACAGTGGAGCACAGTAGAGGTAGAGTACAGTGGAGCACAGTAGAGGTAGAGTACAGTGGAGCACAGTAGAGGTAGAGTACAGTGGAGTACAGTAGAGGTAGAGTACAGTGGAGTACAGTAGAGGTAGAGTAGAGTGGAGCACAGTAAAGGTAGAGTACAGTGGAGTACAGTAGAGGTAGAGTACAGTAGAGCACAGTAGAGGTAGAATACAGTGAAGTACAGTAGAGGTAGAGTACAGTGGAGTACAGTAGAGGTAGAGTACAGTGGAGTACAGTAGAGGTAGAGTACAGCGGAGCACAGTAGAGGTAGAGTACAGTGGAGTACAGTAGAGGTAGAGTACAGTGGAGCACAGTAGAGCTAGAGTACAGTGGAGTACAAGCGAGCACAGTAGAGGTGGAGTACAGTAGAGTACAGTAGAGGTAGAGAACAGTACAGTACAGTAGAGGTAGAGTACAGTGGAGTACAGTAGAGGTAGCGTACAGTGGAGTACAGTAGAGGTAGAGTACAGTAGAGCACAGTAGAGGTAGAATACAGTGGAGTACAGTAGAGGTAGAGTACAGTGGAGTACAGTAGAGGTAGAGTACAGTGGAGTACAGTAGAGGTAGAGTACAGTACAGTACAGTAGAGGTAGAGTATAGTGGAGTACAGTAGAGGTAGAGTACAGTGGAGTACAGTAGAGATAGAGTACAGTGGAGCACAGTAGAGGTAGAGTACAGTGGAGCACAGTAGAGGTAGAGAGTACAGTGGAGCACAGTAGAGGTAGAGTACAGTGGAGTACAGTAGAGGTAGAGTACAGTGGAGTACAGTAGAGGTAGAGTACAGTGGAGCACAGTAGAGGTAGAGTACAGTGGAGTACAGTGGAGCACAGTAGAGGTGGAGTACAATGGAGCACAGTAGAGGTAGAGTACAGTGGAGTACAGTGGAGTACAGTAAATGTGGAGTACAGTAGAGTACAGTAGAGGTAGAGAACAGTACAGTACAGTAGAGGTAGAGTACAGTGGAGTACAGTAGAGGTAGAGTACAGTAGAGCACAGTAGAGGTAGAATACAGTGGAGTACAGTAGAGGTAGAGTACAGTGGAGTACAGTAGAGGTAGAGTACAGTGGAGTACAGTAGAGGTAGAGTACAGTACAGTACAGTAGAGGTAGAGTATAGTGGAGTACAGTAGAGGTAGAGTACAGTAGAGCACAGTAGAGGTAGAATACAGTGCAGTACAGTAGAGGTAGAGTACAGTGGAGTACAGTAGAGGTAGAGTACAGTGGAGTACAGTAGAGATAGAGTACAGTGGAGCACAGTAGAGGTAGAGTACAGTGGAGCGCAGTAGAGGTAGAGTACAGTGGAGCACAGTAGAGGTAGAGTACAGTGGAGTAGAGTAGAGGTAGAGTACAGTGGATTACAGTAGAGGTAGAGTACAGTGGAGCACAATAGAGGTAGAGTACAGTGGAGTACAGTGGAGCAGAGTAGAGGTGGAGTACAGTAGAGTACAGTAGAGGTAGAGTACAGTGGAGCACAGTAGAGGTAGACTACAGTGGAGTACAGTGGAGTACAGTAGAGGTGGAGTAGAGTAGAGTACAGTAGAGGTAGAGAACAGTACAGTACAGTAGAGGTAGAGTACAGTGGAGTACAGTAGAGGTAGAGTACAGTAGAGCACAGTAGAGGTAGAATACAGTGGAGTAAAGTAGAGGTAGAGTACAGTGGAGTACAGTAGAGGTAGAGTACAGTGGAGTAGAGTAGAGATAGAGTACAGTGGAGTAGAGTAGAGATAGAGTACAGTGGAGCACAGTAGAGGTAGAGTACAGTGGAGCACAGTAGAGATAGAGTACAGTGGAGCACAGTAGAGGTAGAGTACAGTGGAGCACAGTAGAGGTAGAGTACAGTGGAGCACAGTAGAGGTAGAGTACAGTGGAGTACAGTAGAGGTAGAGTACAGTGGAGTACAGTAGAGGTAGAGTAGAGTGGAGCACAGTAAAGGTAGAGTACAGTGGAGTACAGTAGAGGTAGAGTACAGTAGAGCACAGTAGAGGTAGAATACAGTGAAGTACAGTAGAGGTAGAGTACAGTGGAGTACAGTAGAGGTAGAGTACAGTGGAGTACAGTAGAGGTAGAGTACAGCGGAGCACAGTAGAGGTAGAGTACAGTGGAGTACAGTAGAGGTAGAGTACAGTGGAGCACAGTAGAGCTAGAGTACAGTGGAGTACAAGCGAGCACAGTAGAGGTGGAGTACAGTAGAGTAGAGTATAGGTTGAGTACAGTGGAGTACAGTAGAGATAGAGTAGAGTGGAGTAGAGTAGAGATAAAGTACAGTGGATTAGAGTAGAGATAGAGTACAGTGGAGTATAGTTGAGGTAGAGTACAGTGGAGCACAGTAGAGGTAGAGTACAGTGGAGTATAGTTGAGGTAGACTACAGTGGAGTACAGTAGAGGTAGAGTACAGTGGAGCACAGTAGAGATAGTGTACAGTAGAGCAGAGTAGAGGTAGAGTACAGTGGAGTACAGTAGAGGTAGAGTACAGTGGAGCACTGTAGAGGTGGAGTACAGTGGAGTACTGTAGAGGTAGAGTACAGTGGAGCACAGTAGAGATAGAGTACAGTAGAGCACAGTAGAGGTAGAGTACAGTGGAGTATAGTAGAGGTAGAGTACAGTGGAGTATAGTTGAGGTAGACTACAGTGGAGCACAGTAGAGGTAGAGTACAGTGGAGCACAGTAGAGGTAGAGTACAGTGGAGCACAGTAGAGGTAGAGTACAGTGGAGTATAGTTGAGGTAGACTACAGTGGAGTACAGTAGAGGTAGAGTACAGTGGAGCACAGTAGAGATAGAGTACAGTAGAGCAGAGTAGAGGTAGAGTACTGTGGAGTACAGTAGAGGTAGAGCACAGTAGAGCAGAGTAGAGGTAGAGTACAGTGGAGTACAGTAGAGATAGAGCACAGTGGAGCACTGTAGAGGTAGAATAGTGGAGTAGAGTAGAGATAGAGTACAGTGGAGCACAGTAGAGGTAGAGTACAGTGGAGCACAGTAGAGGTAGAGTACAGTGGAGCACAGTAGAGGTAGAGTACAGTGGAGTACAGTAGAGGTAGTGTACAGTGGAGCACAGTAGAGGTAGAGTACAGTGGAGCACAGTAGAGGTAGAGTACAGTGGAGTACAGTAGAGGTAGTGTACAGTGGAGCACAGTAGAGGTAGAGTACAGTGGAGCACAGTAGAGGTAGAGTACAGTGGAGCACAGTAGAGAAGGAGTAGAGTAGAGCAGAGTAGAGGTAGAGTACATTGGAGTACAGTAGAGGTAGAGTACAGTGGAGCACTGTAGAGGTGGAGTACAGTGGAGTACAGTAGAGATAGAGTACAGTGGAGCACAGTAGAGGTAGAGTACAGTGGAGCACAGTAGAGGTAGAGTACAGTGGAGCACAGTAGAGGTAGAGTACAGTGGAGTACAGTAGAGGTAGAGTACAGTGGAGCACAGTAGAGGTAGAGTAGAGTGGAGTACAGTGGAGCACAGTAGAGGTGGAGTAGAGTAGAGTACAGTAGAGGTAGAGTACAGTGGAGCACAGTAGAGGTAGAGTACAGTGGAGCACAGTAGAGCTAGAGTACAGTGGAGTAGAGTTGAGGTAGACTACAGTGGAGTACAGTAGAGGTAGAGTACAGTGGAGTACACTAGAGGTAGAGTACAGTGGAGCACAGTAGAGGTAGAGTACAGTGGAGTATAGTTGAGGTAGACTACAGTGGAGTACAGTAGAGGTAGAGTAGAGTGGAGCACAGTAGAGATAGAGTACAGTAGAGCAGAGTAGAGGTAGAGTACAGTGGAGTACAGTAGAGGTAGAGCAAAGTGGAGCACTGTAGAGGTAGAGTACAGTGGAGTACAGTAGAGATAGAGTACAGTGGAGCACAGTAGAGATAGAGTGCAGTAGAGCACAGTAGAGGTAGAGTACAGCTGAGCACAGTAGAGGTAGAGTACAGTAGAGCAGAGTAGAGGTAGAGTACAGTGGAATACAGTAGAGGTAGAGCACAGTGGAGCACTGTAGAGGTAGAGTACAGTCGAACACAGTAGAGAGAAGTGTAGTGGAGTATAGTAGAGGTAGAGTACAGTGGAGTACAGTAGAGGTAGAGTACAGTGGAGTACAGTAGAGGTAGAGTAGAGTGGAGCACATTAGAGGTGGAGTAGAGTACAGTAGAGGTAGAGTACAGTGGAGTATAGTAGAAGTAGAGTACAGTGGAGCACAGTAGAGGTAGAGTAGAGTGGAGTACAGTAGAGGTAGAGTACATTGGAGTACAGTAGAGGTAGAGTACAGTGGAGTAGAGTAGAGTAGAGATAGAGTAGAGTGGAGCACAGCAGAGGTAGAGTACAGTGGATCACAGTAGAGATAGAGTACAGTGGAGTACAGTTGAGCACAGTAGAGGTATAGTACAGTGGAGCACAGTAGCGATAGATTACAGTGGAGTACAGTAGAGATAGAGTACAGTGGAGTACAGTAGAGGTAGAGTACAGTGGAGCACAGTAGAGGTAGAGTACAGTGGAGTATTGTTGAGGTAGACTACAGTGGAGTACAGTAGAGATAGAGTACAGTAGAGCAGAGTAGAGGTAGAGTACACTGGAGTACAGTAGAGGTAGAGCACAGTAGAGCAGAGTAGAGGTAGAATACAGTGGAGTACAGTAGAGGTATAGCACAGTGGAGCACTGTAGAGGTAGAGTACAGTGGAGTACAG
This sequence comes from Tiaroga cobitis, assembly GCA_030578255.1. NCBI lineage: Eukaryota > Metazoa > Chordata > Actinopteri > Cypriniformes > Leuciscidae > Tiaroga > Tiaroga cobitis. Next base: position 37,740,577 of record CM060610.1, on the reverse strand, counting down.
TAGAGATAGAGTACAGTGGAGCACAGTAGAGGTAGAGTACAGTGGAGCACAGTAGAGGTAGAGTACAGTGGAGCACAGTAGAGGTAGAGTACAGTGGAGTACAGTAGAAGTAGAGTACAGTGGAGTACAGTAGAGGTAGAGTACAGTGGAGCACAGTAGAGGTAGAGTACAGTCTAGTACAGTGGAGCACAGTAGAGGTGGAGTAGAGTAGAGTACAGTAGAGGTAGAGTACAGTGGAGCACAGTAGAGGTAGAGTACAGTGGAGTACAGTGGAGTACAGTAGAGGTGGAGTACAGTAGAGTACAATAGAGGTAGAGAACAGTACAGTACAGTGGAGGTAGAGTACAGTGGAGTACAGTAGAGGTAGAGTACAGTAGAGCACAGTAGAGGTAGAATACAGTGGAGTACAGTAGAGGTAGAGTACAGTGGAGTACAGTAGAGGTAGAGTACAGTGGAGTACAGTAGAGATAGAGTACAGTACAGTACAGTAGAGGTAGAGTACAGTGGAGTACAGTAGAGGTAGAGTACAGTCGAGCACAGTAGAGGTAGAATACAGTGGAGTACAGTAGAGGTAGAGTACAGTGGAGCACAGTAGAGGTAGAGTACAGTGGAGCACAGTAGAGGTAGAGTACAGTGGAGCACAGTAGAGGTAGAGTATAGTGGAGTACAGTAGAGGTAGAGTACAGTGGAGTAGAGTAGAGGTAGAGTACAGTGGAGTATTGTTGAGGTAGACTACAGTGGAGTACAGTAGAGATAGAGTACAGTAGAGCAGAGTAGAGGTAGAGTACAGTGGAGTACAGTAGAGATAGAGTACAGTAGAGCAGAGTAGAGGTAGAGTATAGTGGAGTACAGTAGAGGTAGAGTAAAGTGGAGCACAGTAGAGGTAGAGTACAGTGGAGTATTGTTGAGGTAGACTACAGTGGAGTACAGTAGAGATAGAGTACAGTAGAGCAGAGTAGAGGTAGAGTACAGTGGAGTACAGTAGAGGTAGAGCACAGTAGAGCAGAGTAGAGGTAGAGTACAGTGGAGTACAGTAGAGGTATAGCACAGTGGAGCACTGTAGAGGTAGAGTACAGTGAAGTACAGTAGAGATAGAGTACAGTGGAGCACAGTAGAGGTAGAGTACAGTGGAGCACAGTAGAGGTAGAGTACAGTGGAGCACAGTAGAGGTAGAGTACAGTGGAGCACAGTAGAGGTAGAGTACAGTGGAGCACAGTAGAGGTAGAGTACAGTGGAGCACAGTAGAGGTAGAGTACAGTGGAGCACAGTAGAGGTAGAGTACAGTGGAGCACAGTAGAGGTAGAGTACAGTGGAGTACAGTAGAGGTAGAGTACAGTGGAGCACAGTAGAGATAGAGTACAGTGGAGCACAGTAGAGGTAGAGTACAGTGGAGCACAATAGAGGTAGAGTACAGTGGAGCACAGTAGAGGTAGAGTACAGTGGAGCACAGTAGAGGTAGAGTACAGTGGAGCACAGTAGAGGTAGAGTACAGTGGAGTACAGTAGAGGTAGAGTACAGTGGAGCACAGTAGAGGTAGAGTACAGTGGAGCACAGTAGAGGTAGAGTACAGTGGAGTACAGTAGAGGTAGAGTACAGTGGAGTACAGTAGAGGTAGAGTACAGTGGATCACAGTAGAGATAGAGTACAGTGGAGTACAGTAGAGGTAGTGTACAGTGGAGCACAGTAGAGGTAGAGTACAGTGGAGCACAGTAGAGGTAGAGTACAGTGGAGTACAGTAGAGGTAGTGTACAGTGGAGCACAGTAGAGGTAGAGTACAGTGGAGCACAGTAGAGGTAGAGTACAGTGGAGCACAGTAGAGAAGGAGTAGAGTAGAGCAGAGTAGAGGTAGAGTACATTGGAGTACAGTAGAGGTAGAGTACAGTGGAGCACTGTAGAGGTGGAGTACAGTGGAGTACAGTAGAGGTAGAGTACAGTGGAGCACAGTAGAGATAGAGTACAGTAGAGCACAGTAGAGGTAGAGTACAGTGGAGCACAGTAGAGGTAGAGTACAGTGGAGTATAGTTGAGGTAGACTACAGTGAAGTACAGTAGAGGTAGAGTACAGTGGAGTACACTAGAGGTAGAGTACAGTGGAGGACAGTAGAGGTAGAGTACAGTGGAGTATAGTTGAGGTAGACTACAGTGGAGTCCAGTAGAGGTAGAGTAGAGTGGAGCACAGTAGAGATAGAGTACAGTAGAGCAGAGTAGAGGTATAGTACAGTGGAGTACAGTAGAGGTAGAGCACAGTGGAGCACTGTAGAGGTAGAGTACAGTGGAGTACAGTAGAGATAGAGTACAGTGGAGCACAGTAGAGATAGAGTGCAGTAGAGCACAGTAGAGGTAGAGTACAGCTGAGCACAGTAGAGGTAGAGTACAGTAGAGCAGAGTAGAGGTAGAGTACAGTGGAGTACAGTAGAGGTAGAGCACAGTGGAGCACTGTAGAGGTAGAGTACAGTCGAACACAGTAGAGATAAGAGTAGTGGAGTATAGTAGAGGTAGAGTACAGTGGAGTACAGTAGAGGTAGAGTACAGTGGAGTACAGTAGAGGTAGAGTAGAGTGGAGCAGATTAGAGGTGGAGTAGAGTAGAGTACAGTAGAGGTAGAGTACAGTGGAGTATAGTAGAAGTAGAGTACAGTGGAGCACAGTAGAGGTAGAGTAGAGTGGAGTACAGTAGAGGTAGAGTACATTGGAGTACAGTAGAGGTAGAGTACAGTGGAGTAGAGTAGAGATAGAGTAGAGTGGAGCACAGCAGAGGTAGAGTACAGTGGATCACACTAGAGATAGAGTACAGTGGAGTACAGTTGAGCACAGTAGAGGTATAGTACAGTGGAGCACAGTAGCGATAGATTACAGTGGAGTACAGTAGAGATAGAGTACAGTGGAGTACAGTAGAGGTAGAGTACAGTGGAGCACAGTAGAGGTAGAGTACAGTGGAGTATTGTTGAGGTAGACTACAGTGGAGTACAGTAGAGATAGGGTACAGTAGAGCAGAGTAGAGGTAGAGTACAGTGGAGTACAGTAGAGGTAGAGCACAGTAGAGCAGAGTAGAGGTAGAGTACAGTGGAGTACAGTAGAGGTATAGCACAGTGGAGCACTGTAGATGTAGAGTACAGTGGAGTACAGAAGAGATAGAGTACAGTGGAGCACAGTAGAGGTAGAGTACAGTGGAGCACAGTAGAGGTAGAGTACAGTGGAGCACAGTAGAGGTAGAGTACAGTGGAGTACAGTAGAGGTAGAGTACAGTGGAGTACAGTAGAGGTAGAGTACAGTAGAGCAGAGTAGAGGTAGAATACAGTGGAGTACAGTAGAGGTAGAGTACAGTGGAGTACAGTAGAGGTAGAGTACAGTGGAGTAGAGTAGAGATAAAGTACAGTGGAGTAGAGTAGAGATAGAGTACAGTGGAGCACAGTAGAGGTAGAGTACAGTGGAGTACAGTGGAGTACAGTAGAGGTGGAGTACAGTGGAGTACAGTAGAGGTAGAGTACAGTAGAGCACAGTAGAGGTAGAATACAGTGGAGTACAGTAGAGGTAGAGTACAGTGGAGTACAGTAGAGGTAGAGTACAGTGGAGTAGAGTAGAGATAGAGTACAGTAGAGGTAGAGTACAGTAGAGCACAGTAGAGGTAGAATACAGTGGAGTACAGTAGAGGTAGAGTACAGTGGAGTACAGTAGAGGTAGAGTACAGTGGAGTACAGTAGAGATAGAGTACAGTACAGTACAGTAGAGGTAGAGTACAGTGGAGTACAGTAGAGGTAGAGTACAGTAGAGCACAGTAGAGGTAGAATACAGTGGAGTACAGTAGAGGTAGAGTACAGTGGAGCACAGTAGAGGTAGAATACAGTGGAGTACAGTAGAGGTAGAGTACAGTGGAGTACAGTAGAGGTAGAGTACAGTGGAGTACAGTAGAGATAGAGTACAGTACAGTACAGTAGAGGTAGAGTACAGTGGAGTACAGTAGAGGTAGAGTACAGTAGAGCACAGTAGAGGTAGAATACAGTGGAGTACAGTAGAGGTAGAGTACAGTGGAGCACAGTAGAGGTAGAGTACAGTGGAGCACAGTAGAGGTAGAGTACACTGGAGCACAGTAGAGGTAGAGTATAGTGGAGTACAGTAGAGGTAGAGTACAGTGGAGTACAGTAGAGGTAGAATACAATGGAGCACAGTAGAGGTAGAGTACAGTGGAGTATTGTTGAGGTAGACTACAGTGGAGTACAGTAGAGATAGAGTACAGTAGAGCAGAGTAGAGGTAGAGTACAGTGGAGTACAGTAGAGGTAGAGCACAGTAGAGCAGAGTAGAGGTAGAGTACAGTGGAGTACAGTAGAGGTATAGCACAGTGGAGCACAGTAGAGGTAGAGTACAGTGGAGCACAGTAGAGGTAGAGTACAGTGGAGCACAGTAGAGGTAGAGTACAGTGGAGCACAGTAGAGGTAGAGTACAGTGGAGCACAGTAGAGGTAGAGTACAGTGGAGCACAGTAGAGGTAGAGTACAGTGGAGCACAGTAGAGGTAGAGTACAGTGGAGTACAGTAGAGGTAGAGTACAGTGGAGTACAGTAGAGGTAGAGTACAGTGGAGCACAGTAGAGATAGAGTACAGTGGAGTACAGTAGAGGTAGAGTACAGTGGAGCACAATAGAGGTAGAGTACAGTGGAGCACAGTAGAGGTAGAGTACAGTGGAGCACAGTAGAGGTAGAGTACAGTGGAGCACAGTAGAGGTAGAGTACAGTGGAGTACAGTAGAGGTAGAGTACAGTGGAGCACAGTAGAGGTAGAGTACAGTGGAGCACAGTAGAGGTAGAGTACAGTGGAGTACAGTAGAGGTAGAGTACAGTGGAGTACAGTAGAGGTAGAGTACAGTGGAGCACAGTAGAGATAGAGTACAGTGGAGTACAGTAGAGGTAGTGTACAGTGGAGCACAGTAGAGGTAGAGTACAGTGGAGCACAGTAGAGGTAGAGTACAGTGGAGTACAGTAGAGGTAGTGTACAGTGGAGCACAGTAGAGGTAGAGTACAGTGGAGCACAGTAGAGGTAGAGTACAGTGGAGCACAGTAGAGAAGGAGTAGAGTAGAGCAGAGTAGAGGTAGAGTACATTGGAGTACAGTAGAGGTAGAGTACAGTGGAGCACTGTAGAGGTGGAGTACAGTGGAGTACAGTAGAGGTAGAGTACAGTGGAGTATAGTTGAGGTAGACTACAGTGAAGTACAGTAGAGGTAGAGTACAGTGGAGTACACTAGAGGTAGAGTACAGTAGAGCACAGTAGAGGTAGAGTACAGTGGAGCACAGTAGAGATAGAGTACAGTGGAGTATAGTTGAGGTAGACTACAGTGAAGTACAGTAGAGGTAGAGTACAGTGGAGTACACTAGAGGTAGAGTACAGTGGAGCACAGTAGAGGTAGAGTACAGTGGAGTATAGTTGAGGTAGACTACAGTGGAGTCCAGTAGAGGTAGAGTAGAGTGGAGCACAGTAGAGATAGAGTACAGTAGAGCAGAGTAGAGGTAGAGTACAGTGGAGTACAGTAGAGGTAGAGCACAGTGGAGCACTGTAGAGGTAGAGTACAGTGGAGTACAGTAGAGATAGAGTACAGTGGAGCACAGTAGAGATAGAGTGCAGTAGAGCACAGTAGAGGTAGAGTACAGCTGAGCACAGTAGAGGTAGAGTACAGTAGAGCAGAGTAGAGGTAGAGTACAGTGGAGTACAGTAGAGGTAGAGCACAGTGGAGCACTGTAGAGGTAGAGTACAGTCGAACACAGTAGAGATAAGTGTAGTGGAGCACAGTAGAGGTAGAGTACAGTGGAGCACAGTAGAAGTAGAGTACAGTGGAGCACAGTAGAGGTAGAGTACAGTGGAGTACAGTAGAGGTAGAGTACAGTGGAGTACAGTAGAGGTAGAGTACAGTGGAGCACAGTAGAGGTAGAGTACAGTGGAGTACAGTGGAGCACAGTAGAGGTGGAGTAGAGTAGAGTACAGTAGAGGTAGAGTACAGTGGAGCACATTAGAGGTAGATTACAGTGGAGTACAGTGGAGTACAGTAGAGGTGGAGTACAGTAGAGTACAGTAGAGGTAGAGAACAGTACAGTACAGTAGAGGTAGAGTACAGTGGAGTACAGTAGAGGTAGAGTACAGTAGAGCACAGTAGAGGTAGAATACAGTGGAGTACAGTAGAGGTAGAGTACAGTGGAGTACAGTAGAGGTAGAGTACAGTGGAGTACAGTAGAGGTAGAGTACAGTACAGTACAGTACAGTAGAGGTAGAGTACAGTGGAGTAGAGTAGATATAGAGTACAGTGGAGCACAGTAGAGGTAGAATACAATGGAGCACAGTAGAGGTAGAGTACAGTGGAGCACAGTAGAGGTAGAGTACAGTGGAGTACAGTAAAGGTAGAGTACAGTGGAGTACAGTAGAGGTAGAGTACAGTGGAGCACAGTAGAGGTAGAGTACAGTGGAGTACAGTGGAGCACAGTAGAGGTGGAGTACAGTAGAGTACAGTAGAGGTATAGTACAGTGGAGCACAGTAGAGGTAGAGTACAGTGGAGTACAGTGGAGTACAGTAGAGGTGGAGTACAGTAGAGTACAGTAGAGGTAGAGAACAGTACAGTACAGTAGAGGTAGAGTACAGTAGAGGTAGAGTACAGTAGAGCACAGTAGAGGTAGAATACAGTGGAGTACAGTAGAGGTAGAGTGCAGTGGAGTACAGTAGAGGTAGAGTACAGTGGAGTACAGTAGAGATAGAGTAAAGTGGAGCACAGTAGAGGTAGAGTACAGTGGAGCACAGTAGAGGTAGAGTACAGTGGAGCACAGTAGAGATAGAGTACAGTGGAGCACAGTAGAGGTAGAGTACAGTGGAGCACAGTAGAGGTAGAGTACAGTGGAGCACAGTAGAGGTAGAGTACAGTGGAGCACAGTAGAGGTAGAGTACAGTGGAGTACAGTAGAGGTAGAGTACAGTGGAGCACAGTAGAGATAGAGTACAGTGGAGCACAGTAGAGGTAGAGTACAGTGGAGCACAGTAGAGGTAGAGTACAGTGGAGCACAGTAGAGGTAGAGTACAGTGGAGCACAGTAGAGGTAGAGTACAGTGGAGCAAAGTAGAGGTAGAGTACAGTGGAGCACAGTAGAGGTAGAGTACAGTGGAGTACAGTAGAGGTAGAGTACAGTGGAGCACAGTAGAGATAGAGTACAGTGGAGCACAGTAGAGGTAGAGTACAGTGGAGCACAATAGAGGTAGAGTACAGTGGAGCACAGTAGAGGTAGAGTACAGTGGAGCACAGTAGAGGTAGAGTACAGTGGAGCACAGTAGAGGTAGAGTACAGTGGAGTACAGTAGAGGTAGAGTACAGTGGAGCACAGTAGAGGTAGAGTACAGTGGAGCACAGTAGAGGTAGAGTACAGTGGAGTACAGTAGAGGTAGAGTACAGTGGAGTACAGTAGAGGTAGAGTACAGTGGAGCACAGTAGAGATAGAGTACAGTGGAGTACAGTAGAGGTAGTGTACAGTGGAGCACAGTAGAGGTAGAGTACAGTGGAGCACAGTAGAGGTAGAGTACAGTGGAGTACAGTAGAGGTAGTGTACAGTGGAGCACAGTAGAGGTAGAGTACAGTGGAGCACAGTAGAGGTAGAGTACAGTGGAGCACAGTAGAGAAGGAGTAGAGTAGAGCAGAGTAGAGGTAGAGTACATTGGAGTACAGTAGAGGTAGAGTACAGTGGAGCACTGTAGAGGTGGAGTACAGTGGAGTACAGTAGAGGTAGAGTACAGTGGAGCACAGTAGAGATAGAGTACAGTAGAGCACAGTAGAGGTAGAGTACAGTGGAGCACAGTAGAGGTAGAGTACAGTGGAGTATAGTTGAGGTAGACTACAGTGAAGTACAGTAGAGGTAGAGTACAGTGGAGTACACTAGAGGTAGAGTACAGTGGAGGACAGTAGAGGTAGAGTACAGTGGAGTATAGTTGAGGTAGACTACAGTGGAGTCCAGTAGAGGTAGAGTAGAGTGGAGCACAGTAGAGATAGAGTACAGTAGAGCAGAGTAGAGGTATAGTACAGTGGAGTACAGTAGAGGTAGAGCACAGTGGAGCACTGTAGAGGTAGAGTACAGTGGAGTACAGTAGAGATAGAGTACAGTGGAGCACAGTAGAGATAGAGTGCAGTAGAGCACAGTAGAGGTAGAGTACAGCTGAGCACAGTAGAGGTAGAGTACAGTAGAGCAGAGTAGAGGTAGAGTACAGTGGAGTACAGTAGAGGTAGAGCACAGTGGAGCACTGTAGAGGTAGAGTACAGTCGAACACAGTAGAGATAAGAGTAGTGGAGTATAGTAGAGGTAGAGTACAGTGGAGTACAGTAGAGGTAGAGTACAGTGGAGTACAGTAGAGGTAGAGTAGAGTGGAGCAGATTAGAGGTGGAGTAGAGTAGAGTACAGTAGAGGTAGAGTACAGTGGAGTATAGTAGAAGTAGAGTACAGTGGAGCACAGTAGAGGTAGAGTAGAGTGGAGTACAGTAGAGGTAGAGTACATTGGAGTACAGTAGAGGTAGAGTACAGTGGAGTAGAGTAGAGATAGAGTAGAGTGGAGCACAGCAGAGGTAGAGTACAGTGGATCACACTAGAGATAGAGTACAGTGGAGTACAGTTGAGCACAGTAGAGGTATAGTACAGTGGAGCACAGTAGCGATAGATTACAGTGGAGTACAGTAGAGATAGAGTACAGTGGAGTACAGTAGAGGTAGAGTACAGTGGAGCACAGTAGAGGTAGAGTACAGTGGAGTATTGTTGAGGTAGACTACAGTGGAGTACAGTAGAGATAGGGTACAGTAGAGCAGAGTAGAGGTAGAGTACAGTGGAGTACAGTAGAGGTAGAGCACAGTAGAGCAGAGTAGAGGTAGAGTACAGTGGAGTACAGTAGAGGTATAGCACAGTGGAGCACTGTAGATGTAGAGTACAGTGGAGTACAGAAGAGATAGAGTACAGTGGAGCACAGTAGAGGTAGAGTACAGTGGAGCACAGTAGAGGTAGAGTACAGTGGAGCACAGTAGAGGTAGAGTACAGTGGAGTACAGTAGAGGTAGAGTACAGTGGAGTACAGTAGAGGTAGAGTACAGTAGAGCAGAGTAGAGGTAGAATACAGTGGAGTACAGTAGAGGTAGAGTACAGTGGAGTACAGTAGAGGTAGAGTACAGTGGAGTAGAGTAGAGATAAAGTACAGTGGAGTAGAGTAGAGATAGAGTACAGTGGAGCACAGTAGAGGTAGAGTACAGTGGAGTACAGTGGAGTACAGTAGAGGTGGAGTACAGTGGAGTACAGTAGAGGTAGAGTACAGTAGAGCACAGTAGAGGTAGAATACAGTGGAGTACAGTAGAGGTAGAGTACAGTGGAGTACAGTAGAGGTAGAGTACAGTGGAGTAGAGTAGAGATAGAGTACAGTAGAGGTAGAGTACAGTAGAGCACAGTAGAGGTAGAATACAGTGGAGTACAGTAGAGGTAGAGTACAGTGGAGTACAGTAGAGGTAGAGTACAGTGGAGTACAGTAGAGATAGAGTACAGTACAGTACAGTAGAGGTAGAGTACAGTGGAGTACAGTAGAGGTAGAGTACAGTAGAGCACAGTAGAGGTAGAATACAGTGGAGTACAGTAGAGGTAGAGTACAGTGGAGCACAGTAGAGGTAGAATACAGTGGAGTACAGTAGAGGTAGAGTACAGTGGAGTACAGTAGAGGTAGAGTACAGTGGAGTACAGTAGAGATAGAGTACAGTACAGTACAGTAGAGGTAGAGTACAGTGGAGTACAGTAGAGGTAGAGTACAGTAGAGCACAGTAGAGGTAGAATACAGTGGAGTACAGTAGAGGTAGAGTACAGTGGAGCACAGTAGAGGTAGAGTACAGTGGAGCACAGTAGAGGTAGAGTACACTGGAGCACAGTAGAGGTAGAGTATAGTGGAGTACAGTAGAGGTAGAGTACAGTGGAGTACAGTAGAGGTAGAATACAATGGAGCACAGTAGAGGTAGAGTACAGTGGAGTATTGTTGAGGTAGACTACAGTGGAGTACAGTAGAGATAGAGTACAGTAGAGCAGAGTAGAGGTAGAGTACAGTGGAGTACAGTAGAGGTAGAGCACAGTAGAGCAGAGTAGAGGTAGAGTACAGTGGAGTACAGTAGAGGTATAGCACAGTGGAGCACAGTAGAGGTAGAGTACAGTGGAGCACAGTAGAGGTAGAGTACAGTGGAGCACAGTAGAGGTAGAGTACAGTGGAGCACAGTAGAGGTAGAGTACAGTGGAGCACAGTAGAGGTAGAGTACAGTGGAGCACAGTAGAGGTAGAGTACAGTGGAGCACAGTAGAGGTAGAGTACAGTGGAGTACAGTAGAGGTAGAGTACAGTGGAGTACAGTAGAGGTAGAGTACAGTGGAGCACAGTAGAGATAGAGTACAGTGGAGTACAGTAGAGGTAGAGTACAGTGGAGCACAATAGAGGTAGAGTACAGTGGAGCACAGTAGAGGTAGAGTACAGTGGAGCACAGTAGAGGTAGAGTACAGTGGAGCACAGTAGAGGTAGAGTACAGTGGAGTACAGTAGAGGTAGAGTACAGTGGAGCACAGTAGAGGTAGAGTACAGTGGAGCACAGTAGAGGTAGAGTACAGTGGAGTACAGTAGAGGTAGAGTACAGTGGAGTACAGTAGAGGTAGAGTACAGTGGAGCACAGTAGAGATAGAGTACAGTGGAGTACAGTAGAGGTAGTGTACAGTGGAGCACAGTAGAGGTAGAGTACAGTGGAGCACAGTAGAGGTAGAGTACAGTGGAGTACAGTAGAGGTAGTGTACAGTGGAGCACAGTAGAGGTAGAGTACAGTGGAGCACAGTAGAGGTAGAGTACAGTGGAGCACAGTAGAGAAGGAGTAGAGTAGAGCAGAGTAGAGGTAGAGTACATTGGAGTACAGTAGAGGTAGAGTACAGTGGAGCACTGTAGAGGTGGAGTACAGTGGAGTACAGTAGAGGTAGAGTACAGTGGAGTATAGTTGAGGTAGACTACAGTGAAGTACAGTAGAGGTAGAGTACAGTGGAGTACACTAGAGGTAGAGTACAGTAGAGCACAGTAGAGGTAGAGTACAGTGGAGCACAGTAGAGATAGAGTACAGTGGAGTATAGTTGAGGTAGACTACAGTGAAGTACAGTAGAGGTAGAGTACAGTGGAGTACACTAGAGGTAGAGTACAGTGGAGCACAGTAGAGGTAGAGTACAGTGGAGTATAGTTGAGGTAGACTACAGTGGAGTCCAGTAGAGGTAGAGTAGAGTGGAGCACAGTAGAGATAGAGTACAGTAGAGCAGAGTAGAGGTAGAGTACAGTGGAGTACAGTAGAGGTAGAGCACAGTGGAGCACTGTAGAGGTAGAGTACAGTGGAGTACAGTAGAGATAGAGTACAGTGGAGCACAGTAGAGATAGAGTGCAGTAGAGCACAGTAGAGGTAGAGTACAGCTGAGCACAGTAGAGGTAGAGTACAGTAGAGCAGAGTAGAGGTAGAGTACAGTGGAGTACAGTAGAGGTAGAGCACAGTGGAGCACTGTAGAGGTAGAGTACAGTCGAACACAGTAGAGATAAGTGTAGTGGAGCACAGTAGAGGTAGAGTACAGTGGAGCACAGTAGAAGTAGAGTACAGTGGAGCACAGTAGAGGTAGAGTACAGTGGAGTACAGTAGAGGTAGAGTACAGTGGAGTACAGTAGAGGTAGAGTACAGTGGAGCACAGTAGAGGTAGAGTACAGTGGAGTACAGTGGAGCACAGTAGAGGTGGAGTAGAGTAGAGTACAGTAGAGGTAGAGTACAGTGGAGCACATTAGAGGTAGATTACAGTGGAGTACAGTGGAGTACAGTAGAGGTGGAGTACAGTAGAGTACAGTAGAGGTAGAGAACAGTACAGTACAGTAGAGGTAGAGTACAGTGGAGTACAGTAGAGGTAGAGTACAGTAGAGCACAGTAGAGGTAGAATACAGTGGAGTACAGTAGAGGTAGAGTACAGTGGAGTACAGTAGAGGTAGAGTACAGTGGAGTACAGTAGAGGTAGAGTACAGTACAGTACAGTACAGTAGAGGTAGAGTACAGTGGAGTAGAGTAGATATAGAGTACAGTGGAGCACAGTAGAGGTAGAATACAATGGAGCACAGTAGAGGTAGAGTACAGTGGAGCACAGTAGAGGTAGAGTACAGTGGAGTACAGTAAAGGTAGAGTACAGTGGAGTACAGTAGAGGTAGAGTACAGTGGAGCACAGTAGAGGTAGAGTACAGTGGAGTACAGTGGAGCACAGTAGAGGTGGAGTACAGTAGAGTACAGTAGAGGTATAGTACAGTGGAGCACAGTAGAGGTAGAGTACAGTGGAGTACAGTGGAGTACAGTAGAGGTGGAGTACAGTAGAGTACAGTAGAGGTAGAGAACAGTACAGTACAGTAGAGGTAGAGTACAGTAGAGGTAGAGTACAGTAGAGCACAGTAGAGGTAGAATACAGTGGAGTACAGTAGAGGTAGAGTGCAGTGGAGTACAGTAGAGGTAGAGTACAGTGGAGTACAGTAGAGATAGAGTAAAGTGGAGCACAGTAGAGGTAGAGTACAGTGGAGCACAGTAGAGGTAGAGTACAGTGGAGCACAGTAGAGATAGAGTACAGTGGAGCACAGTAGAGGTAGAGTACAGTGGAGCACAGTAGAGGTAGAGTACAGTGGAGCACAGTAGAGGTAGAGTACAGTGGAGCACAGTAGAGGTAGAGTACAGTGGAGTACAGTAGAGGTAGAGTACAGTGGAGCACAGTAGAGATAGAGTACAGTGGAGCACAGTAGAGGTAGAGTACAGTGGAGCACAGTAGAGGTAGAGTACAGTGGAGCACAGTAGAGGTAGAGTACAGTGGAGCACAGTAGAGGTAGAGTACAGTGGAGCAAAGTAGAGGTAGAGTACAGTGGAGCACAGTAGAGGTAGAGTACAGTGGAGTACAGTAGAGGTAGAGTACAGTGGAGCACAGTAGAGATAGAGTACAGTGGAGCACAGTAGAGGTAGAGTACAGTGGAGCACAATAGAGGTAGAGTACAGTGGAGCACAGTAGAGGTAGAGTACAGTGGAGCACAGTAGAGGTAGAGTACAGTGGAGCACAGTAGAGGTAGAGTACAGTGGAGTACAGTAGAGGTAGAGTACAGTGGAGCACAGTAGAGGTAGAGTACAGTGGAGCACAGTAGAGGTAGAGTACAGTGGAGTACAGTAGAGGTAGAGTACAGTGGAGTACAGTAGAGGTAGAGTACAGTGGAGCACAGTAGAGATAGAGTACAGTGGAGTACAGTAGAGGTAGTGTACAGTGGAGCACAGTAGAGGTAGAGTACAGTGGAGCACAGTAGAGGTAGAGTACAGTGGAGTACAGTAGAGGTAGTGTACAGTGGAGCACAGTAGAGGTAGAGTACAGTGGAGCACAGTAGAGGTAGAGTACAGTGGAGCACAGTAGAGAAGGAGTAGAGTAGAGCAGAGTAGAGGTAGAGTACATTGGAGTACAGTAGAGGTAGAGTACAGTGGAGCACTGTAGAGGTGGAGTACAGTGGAGTACAGTAGAGGTAGAGTACAGTGGAGCACAGTAGAGATAGAGTACAGTAGAGCACAGTAGAGGTAGAGTACAGTGGAGCACAGTAGAGGTAGAGTACAGTGGAGTATAGTTGAGGTAGACTACAGTGAAGTACAGTAGAGGTAGAGTACAGTGGAGTACACTAGAGGTAGAGTACAGTGGAGGACAGTAGAGGTAGAGTACAGTGGAGTATAGTTGAGGTAGACTACAGTGGAGTCCAGTAGAGGTAGAGTAGAGTGGAGCACAGTAGAGATAGAGTACAGTAGAGCAGAGTAGAGGTATAGTACAGTGGAGTACAGTAGAGGTAGAGCACAGTGGAGCACTGTAGAGGTAGAGTACAGTGGAGTACAGTAGAGATAGAGTACAGTGGAGCACAGTAGAGATAGAGTGCAGTAGAGCACAGTAGAGGTAGAGTACAGCTGAGCACAGTAGAGGTAGAGTACAGTAGAGCAGAGTAGAGGTAGAGTACAGTGGAGTACAGTAGAGGTAGAGCACAGTGGAGCACTGTAGAGGTAGAGTACAGTCGAACACAGTAGAGATAAGAGTAGTGGAGTATAGTAGAGGTAGAGTACAGTGGAGTACAGTAGAGGTAGAGTACAGTGGAGTACAGTAGAGGTAGAGTAGAGTGGAGCAGATTAGAGGTGGAGTAGAGTAGAGTACAGTAGAGGTAGAGTACAGTGGAGTATAGTAGAAGTAGAGTACAGTGGAGCACAGTAGAGGTAGAGTAGAGTGGAGTACAGTAGAGGTAGAGTACATTGGAGTACAGTAGAGGTAGAGTACAGTGGAGTAGAGTAGAGATAGAGTAGAGTGGAGCACAGCAGAGGTAGAGTACAGTGGATCACACTAGAGATAGAGTACAGTGGAGTACAGTTGAGCACAGTAGAGGTATAGTACAGTGGAGCACAGTAGCGATAGATTACAGTGGAGTACAGTAGAGATAGAGTACAGTGGAGTACAGTAGAGGTAGAGTACAGTGGAGCACAGTAGAGGTAGAGTACAGTGGAGTATTGTTGAGGTAGACTACAGTGGAGTACAGTAGAGATAGGGTACAGTAGAGCAGAGTAGAGGTAGAGTACAGTGGAGTACAGTAGAGGTAGAGCACAGTAGAGCAGAGTAGAGGTAGAGTACAGTGGAGTACAGTAGAGGTATAGCACAGTGGAGCACTGTAGATGTAGAGTACAGTGGAGTACAGAAGAGATAGAGTACAGTGGAGCACAGTAGAGGTAGAGTACAGTGGAGCACAGTAGAGGTAGAGTACAGTGGAGCACAGTAGAGGTAGAGTACAGTGGAGTACAGTAGAGGTAGAGTACAGTGGAGTACAGTAGAGGTAGAGTACAGTAGAGCAGAGTAGAGGTAGAATACAGTGGAGTACAGTAGAGGTAGAGTACAGTGGAGTACAGTAGAGGTAGAGTACAGTGGAGTAGAGTAGAGATAAAGTACAGTGGAGTAGAGTAGAGATAGAGTACAGTGGAGCACAGTAGAGGTAGAGTACAGTGGAGTACAGTGGAGTACAGTAGAGGTGGAGTACAGTGGAGTACAGTAGAGGTAGAGTACAGTAGAGCACAGTAGAGGTAGAATACAGTGGAGTACAGTAGAGGTAGAGTACAGTGGAGTACAGTAGAGGTAGAGTACAGTGGAGTAGAGTAGAGATAGAGTACAGTAGAGGTAGAGTACAGTAGAGCACAGTAGAGGTAGAATACAGTGGAGTACAGTAGAGGTAGAGTACAGTGGAGTACAGTAGAGGTAGAGTACAGTGGAGTACAGTAGAGATAGAGTACAGTACAGTACAGTAGAGGTAGAGTACAGTGGAGTACAGTAGAGGTAGAGTACAGTAGAGCACAGTAGAGGTAGAATACAGTGGAGTACAGTAGAGGTAGAGTACAGTGGAGCACAGTAGAGGTAGAATACAGTGGAGTACAGTAGAGGTAGAGTACAGTGGAGTACAGTAGAGGTAGAGTACAGTGGAGTACAGTAGAGATAGAGTACAGTACAGTACAGTAGAGGTAGAGTACAGTGGAGTACAGTAGAGGTAGAGTACAGTAGAGCACAGTAGAGGTAGAATACAGTGGAGTACAGTAGAGGTAGAGTACAGTGGAGCACAGTAGAGGTAGAGTACAGTGGAGCACAGTAGAGGTAGAGTACACTGGAGCACAGTAGAGGTAGAGTATAGTGGAGTACAGTAGAGGTAGAGTACAGTGGAGTACAGTAGAGGTAGAATACAATGGAGCACAGTAGAGGTAGAGTACAGTGGAGTATTGTTGAGGTAGACTACAGTGGAGTACAGTAGAGATAGAGTACAGTAGAGCAGAGTAGAGGTAGAGTACAGTGGAGTACAGTAGAGGTAGAGCACAGTAGAGCAGAGTAGAGGTAGATTACAGTGGAATACAGTAGAGGTATAGCACAGTGGAGCACAGTAGAGGTAGAGTACAGTGGAGCACAGTAGAGGTAGAGTACAGTGGAGCACAGTAGAGGTAGAGTACAGTGGAGCACAGTAGAGGTAGAGTACAGTGGAGCACAGTAGAGGTAGAGTACAGTGGAGCACAGTAGAGGTAGAGTACAGTGGAGCACAGTAGAGGTAGAGTACAGTGGAGTACAGTAGAGGTAGAGTACAGTGGAGTACAGTAGAGGTAGAGTACAGTGGAGCACAGTAGAGATAGAGTACAGTGGAGTACAGTAGAGGTAGAGTACAGTGGAGCACAATAGAGGTAGAGTACAGTGGAGCACAGTAGAGGTAGAGTACAGTGGAGCACAGTAGAGGTAGAGTACAGTGGAGCACAGTAGAGGTAGAGTACAGTGGAGTACAGTAGAGGTAGAGTACAGTGGAGCACAGTAGAGGTAGAGTACAGTGGAGCACAGTAGAGGTAGAGTACAGTGGAGTACAGTAGAGGTAGAGTACAGTGGAGTACAGTAGAGGTAGAGTACAGTGGAGCACAGTAGAGATAGAGTACAGTGGAGTACAGTAGAGGTAGTGTACAGTGGAGCACAGTAGAGGTAGAGTACAGTGGAGCACAGTAGAGGTAGAGTACAGTGGAGTACAGTAGAGGTAGTGTACAGTGGAGCACAGTAGAGGTAGAGTACAGTGGAGCACAGTAGAGGTAGAGTACAGTGGAGCACAGTAGAGAAGGAGTAGAGTAGAGCAGAGTAGAGGTAGAGTACATTGGAGTACAGTAGAGGTAGAGTACAGTGGAGCACTGTAGAGGTGGAGTACAGTGGAGTACAGTAGAGGTAGAGTACAGTGGAGTATAGTTGAGGTAGACTACAGTGAAGTACAGTAGAGGTAGAGTACAGTGGAGTACACTAGAGGTAGAGTACAGTAGAGCACAGTAGAGGTAGAGTACAGTGGAGCACAGTAGAGATAGAGTACAGTGGAGTATAGTTGAGGTAGACTACAGTGAAGTACAGTAGAGGTAGAGTACAGTGGAGTACACTAGAGGTAGAGTACAGTGGAGCACAGTAGAGGTAGAGTACAGTGGAGTATAGTTGAGGTAGACTACAGTGGAGTCCAGTAGAGGTAGAGTAGAGTGGAGCACAGTAGAGATAGAGTACAGTAGAGCAGAGTAGAGGTAGAGTACAGTGGAGTACAGTAGAGGTAGAGCACAGTGGAGCACTGTAGAGGTAGAGTACAGTGGAGTACAGTAGAGATAGAGTACAGTGGAGCACAGTAGAGATAGAGTGCAGTAGAGCACAGTAGAGGTAGAGTACAGCTGAGCACAGTAGAGGTAGAGTACAGTAGAGCAGAGTAGAGGTAGAGTACAGTGGAGTACAGTAGAGGTAGAGCACAGTGGAGCACTGTAGAGGTAGAGTACAGTCGAACACAGTAGAGATAAGTGTAGTGGAGCACAGTAGAGGTAGAGTACAGTGGAGCACAGTAGAAGTAGAGTACAGTGGAGCACAGTAGAGGTAGAGTACAGTGGAGTACAGTAGAGGTAGAGTACAGTGGAGTACAGTAGAGGTAGAGTACAGTGGAGCACAGTAGAGGTAGAGTACAGTGGAGTACAGTGGAGCACAGTAGAGGTGGAGTAGAGTAGAGTACAGTAGAGGTAGAGTACAGTGGAGCACATTAGAGGTAGATTACAGTGGAGTACAGTGGAGTACAGTAGAGGTGGAGTACAGTAGAGTACAGTAGAGGTAGAGAACAGTACAGTACAGTAGAGGTAGAGTACAGTGGAGTACAGTAGAGGTAGAGTACAGTAGAGCACAGTAGAGGTAGAATACAGTGGAGTACAGTAGAGGTAGAGTACAGTGGAGTACAGTAGAGGTAGAGTACAGTGGAGTACAGTAGAGGTAGAGTACAGTACAGTACAGTACAGTAGAGGTAGAGTACAGTGGAGTAGAGTAGATATAGAGTACAGTGGAGCACAGTAGAGGTAGAATACAATGGAGCACAGTAGAGGTAGAGTACAGTGGAGCACAGTAGAGGTAGAGTACAGTGGAGTACAGTAAAGGTAGAGTACAGTGGAGTACAGTAGAGGTAGAGTACAGTGGAGCACAGTAGAGGTAGAGTACAGTGGAGTACAGTGGAGCACAGTAGAGGTGGAGTACAGTAGAGTACAGTAGAGGTATAGTACAGTGGAGCACAGTAGAGGTAGAGTACAGTGGAGTACAGTGGAGTACAGTAGAGGTGGAGTACAGTAGAGTACAGTAGAGGTAGAGAACAGTACAGTACAGTAGAGGTAGAGTACAGTAGAGGTAGAGTACAGTAGAGCACAGTAGAGGTAGAATACAGTGGAGTACAGTAGAGGTAGAGTGCAGTGGAGTACAGTAGAGGTAGAGTACAGTGGAGTACAGTAGAGATAGAGTAAAGTGGAGCACAGTAGAGGTAGAGTACAGTGGAGCACAGTAGAGGTAGAGTACAGTGGAGCACAGTAGAGATAGAGTACAGTGGAGCACAGTAGAGGTAGAGTACAGTGGAGCACAGTAGAGGTAGAGTACAGTGGAGCACAGTAGAGGTAGAGTACAGTGGAGCACAGTAGAGGTAGAGTACAGTGGAGTACAGTAGAGGTAGAGTACAGTGGAGCACAGTAGAGATAGAGTACAGTGGAGCACAGTAGAGGTAGAGTACAGTGGAGCACAGTAGAGGTAGAGTACAGTGGAGCACAGTAGAGGTAGAGTACAGTGGAGCACAGTAGAGGTAGAGTACAGTGGAGCAAAGTAGAGGTAGAGTACAGTGGAGCACAGTAGAGGTAGAGTACAGTGGAGTACAGTAGAGGTAGAGTACAGTGGAGCACAGTAGAGATAGAGTACAGTGGAGCACAGTAGAGGTAGAGTACAGTGGAGCACAATAGAGGTAGAGTACAGTGGAGCACAGTAGAGGTAGAGTACAGTGGAGCACAGTAGAGGTAGAGTACAGTGGAGCACAGTAGAGGTAGAGTACAGTGGAGTACAGTAGAGGTAGAGTACAGTGGAGCACAGTAGAGGTAGAGTACAGTGGAGCACAGTAGAGGTAGAGTACAGTGGAGTACAGTAGAGGTAGAGTACAGTGGAGTACAGTAGAGGTAGAGTACAGTGGAGCACAGTAGAGATAGAGTACAGTGGAGTACAGTAGAGGTAGTGTACAGTGGAGCACAGTAGAGGTAGAGTACAGTGGAGCACAGTAGAGGTAGAGTACAGTGGAGTACAGTAGAGGTAGTGTACAGTGGAGCACAGTAGAGGTAGAGTACAGTGGAGCACAGTAGAGGTAGAGTACAGTGGAGCACAGTAGAGAAGGAGTAGAGTAGAGCAGAGTAGAGGTAGAGTACATTGGAGTACAGTAGAGGTAGAGTACAGTGGAGCACTGTAGAGGTGGAGTACAGTGGAGTACAGTAGAGGTAGAGTACAGTGGAGCACAGTAGAGATAGAGTACAATAGAGCACAGTAGAGGTAGAGTACAGTGGAGCACAGTAGAGGTAGAGTACAGTGGAGTATAGTTGAGGTAGACTACAGTGAAGTACAGTAGAGGTAGAGTACAGTGGAGTACACTAGAGGTAGAGTACAGTGGAGGACAGTAGAGGTAGAGTACAGTGGAGTATAGTTGAGGTAGACTACAGTGGAGTCCAGTAGAGGTAGAGTAGAGTGGAGCACAGTAGAGATAGAGTACAGTAGAGCAGAGTAGAGGTATAGTACAGTGGAGTACAGTAGAGGTAGAGCACAGTGGAGCACTGTAGAGGTAGAGTACAGTGGAGTACAGTAGAGATAGAGTACAGTGGAGCACAGTAGAGATAGAGTGCAGTAGAGCACAGTAGAGGTAGAGTACAGCTGAGCACAGTAGAGGTAGAGTACAGTAGAGCAGAGTAGAGGTAGAGTACAGTGGAGTACAGTAGAGGTAGAGCACAGTGGAGCACTGTAGAGGTAGAGTACAGTCGAACACAGTAGAGATAAGAGTAGTGGAGTATAGTAGAGGTAGAGTACAGTGGAGTACAGTAGAGGTAGAGTACAGTGGAGTACAGTAGAGGTAGAGTAGAGTGGAGCAGATTAGAGGTGGAGTAGAGTAGAGTACAGTAGAGGTAGAGTACAGTGGAGTATAGTAGAAGTAGAGTACAGTGGAGCACAGTAGAGGTAGAGTAGAGTGGAGTACAGTAGAGGTAGAGTACATTGGAGTACAGTAGAGGTAGAGTACAGTGGAGTAGAGTAGAGATAGAGTAGAGTGGAGCACAGCAGAGGTAGAGTACAGTGGATCACACTAGAGATAGAGTACAGTGGAGTACAGTTGAGCACAGTAGAGGTATAGTACAGTGGAGCACAGTAGCGATAGATTACAGTGGAGTACAGTAGAGATAGAGTACAGTGGAGTACAGTAGAGGTAGAGTACAGTGGAGCACAGTAGAGGTAGAGTACAGTGGAGTATTGTTGAGGTAGACTACAGTGGAGTACAGTAGAGATAGGGTACAGTAGAGCAGAGTAGAGGTAGAGTACAGTGGAGTACAGTAGAGGTAGAGCACAGTAGAGCAGAGTAGAGGTAGAGTACAGTGGAGTACAGTAGAGGTATAGCACAGTGGAGCACTGTAGATGTAGAGTACAGTGGAGTACAGAAGAGATAGAGTACAGTGGAGCACAGTAGAGGTAGAGTACAGTGGAGCACAGTAGAGGTAGAGTACAGTGGAGCACAGTAGAGGTAGAGTACAGTGGAGTACAGTAGAGGTAGAGTACAGTGGAGTACAGTAGAGGTAGAGTACAGTAGAGCAGAGTAGAGGTAGAATACAGTGGAGTACAGTAGAGGTAGAGTACAGTGGAGTACAGTAGAGGTAGAGTACAGTGGAGTAGAGTAGAGATAAAGTACAGTGGAGTAGAGTAGAGATAGAGTACAGTGGAGCACAGTAGAGGTAGAGTACAGTGGAGTACAGTGGAGTACAGTAGAGGTGGAGTACAGTGGAGTACAGTAGAGGTAGAGTACAGTAGAGCACAGTAGAGGTAGAATACAGTGGAGTACAGTAGAGGTAGAGTACAGTGGAGTACAGTAGAGGTAGAGTACAGTGGAGTAGAGTAGAGATAGAGTACAGTAGAGGTAGAGTACAGTAGAGCACAGTAGAGGTAGAATACAGTGGAGTACAGTAGAGGTAGAGTACAGTGGAGTACAGTAGAGGTAGAGTACAGTGGAGTACAGTAGAGATAGAGTACAGTACAGTACAGTAGAGGTAGAGTACAGTGGAGTACAGTAGAGGTAGAGTACAGTAGAGCACAGTAGAGGTAGAATACAGTGGAGTACAGTAGAGGTAGAGTACAGTGGAGCACAGTAGAGGTAGAATACAGTGGAGTACAGTAGAGGTAGAGTACAGTGGAGTACAGTAGAGGTAGAGTACAGTGGAGTACAGTAGAGATAGAGTACAGTACAGTACAGTAGAGGTAGAGTACAGTGGAGTACAGTAGAGGTAGAGTACAGTAGAGCACAGTAGAGGTAGAATACAGTGGAGTACAGTAGAGGTAGAGTACAGTGGAGCACAGTAGAGGTAGAGTACAGTGGAGCACAGTAGAGGTAGAGTACACTGGAGCACAGTAGAGGTAGAGTATAGTGGAGTACAGTAGAGGTAGAGTACAGTGGAGTACAGTAGAGGTAGAATACAATGGAGCACAGTAGAGGTAGAGTACAGTGGAGTATTGTTGAGGTAGACTACAGTGGAGTACAGTAGAGATAGAGTACAGTAGAGCAGAGTAGAGGTAGAGTACAGTGGAGTACAGTAGAGGTAGAGCACAGTAGAGCAGAGTAGAGGTAGAGTACAGTGGAGTACAGTAGAGGTATAGCACAGTGGAGCACAGTAGAGGTAGAGTACAGTGGAGCACAGTAGAGGTAGAGTACAGTGGAGCACAGTAGAGGTAGAGTACAGTGGAGCACAGTAGAGGTAGAGTACAGTGGAGCACAGTAGAGGTAGAGTACAGTGGAGCACAGTAGAGGTAGAGTACAGTGGAGTACAGTAGAGGTAGAGTACAGTGGAGTACAGTAGAGGTAGAGTACAGTGGAGCACAGTAGAGATAGAGTACAGTGGAGCACAGTAGAGGTAGAGTACAGTGGAGCACAATAGAGGTAGAGTACAGTGGAGCACAGTAGAGGTAGAGTACAGTGGAGCACAGTAGAGGTAGAGTACAGTGGAGCACAGTAGAGGTAGAGTACAGTGGAGTACAGTAGAGGTAGAGTACAGTGGAGCACAGTAGAGGTAGAGTACAGTGGAGCACAGTAGAGGTAGAGTACAGTGGAGTACAGTAGAGGTAGAGTACAGTGGAGTACAGTAGAGGTAGAGTACAGTGGTGCACAGTAGAGATAGAGTACAGTGGAGTACAGTAGAGGTAGTGTACAGTGGAGCACAGTAGAGGTAGAGTACAGTGGAGCACAGTAGAGGTAGAGTACAGTGGAGTACAGTAGAGGTAGTGTACAGTGGAGCACAGTAGAGGTAGAGTACAGTGGAGCACAGTAGAGGTAGAGTACAGTGGAGCACAGTAGAGAAGGAGTAGAGTAAAGCAGAGTAGAGGTAGAGTACATTGGAGTACAGTAGAGGTAGAGTACAGTGGAGCACTGTAGAGGTGGAGTACAGTGGAGTACAGTAGAGGTAGAGTACAGTGGAGTATAGTTGAGGTAGACTACAGTGAAGTACAGTAGAGGTAGAGTACAGTGGAGTACACTAGAGGTAGAGTACAGTAGAGCACAGTAGAGGTAGAGTACAGTGGAGCACAGTAGAGATAGAGTACAGTGGAGTATAGTTGAGGTAGACTACAGTGAAGTACAGTAGAGGTAGAGTACAGTGGAGTACACTAGAGGTAGAGTACAGTGGAGCACAGTAGAGGTAGAGTACAGTGGAGTATAGTTGAGGTAGACTACAGTGGAGTCCAGTAGAGGTAGAGTAGAGTGGAGCACAGTAGAGATAGAGTACAGTAGAGCAGAGTAGAGGTAGAGTACAGTGGAGTACAGTAGAGGTAGAGCACAGTGGAGCACTGTAGAGGTAGAGTACAGTGGAGTACAGTAGAGATAGAGTACAGTGGAGCACAGTAGAGATAGAGTGCAGTAGAGCACAGTAGAGGTAGAGTACAGCTGAGCACAGTAGAGGTAGAGTACAGTAGAGCAGAGTAGAGGTAGAGTACAGTGGAGTACAGTAGAGGTAGAGCACAGTGGAGCACTGTAGAGGTAGAGTACAGTCGAACACAGTAGAGATAAGTGTAGTGGAGCACAGTAGAGGTAGAGTACAGTGGAGCACAGTAGAAGTAGAGTACAGTGGAGCACAGTAGAGGTAGAGTACAGTGGAGTACAGTAGAGGTAGAGTACAGTGGAGTACAGTAGAGGTAGAGTACAGTGGAGCACAGTAGAGGTAGAGTACAGTGGAGTACAGTGGAGCACAGTAGAGGTGGAGTAGAGTAGAGTACAGTAGAGGTAGAGTACAGTGGAGCACATTAGAGGTAGATTACAGTGGAGTACAGTGGAGTACAGTAGAGGTGGAGTACAGTAGAGTACAGTAGAGGTAGAGAACAGTACAGTACAGTAGAGGTAGAGTACAGTGGAGTACAGTAGAGGTAGAGTACAGTAGAGCACAGTAGAGGTAGAATACAGTGGAGTACAGTAGAGGTAGAGTACAGTGGAGTACAGTAGAGGTAGAGTACAGTGGAGTACAGTAGAGGTAGAGTACAGTACAGTACAGTACAGTAGAGGTAGAGTACAGTGGAGTAGAGTAGATATAGAGTACAGTGGAGCACAGTAGAGGTAGAATACAATGGAGCACAGTAGAGGTAGAGTACAGTGGAGCACAGTAGAGGTAGAGTACAGTGGAGTACAGTAAAGGTAGAGTACAGTGGAGTACAGTAGAGGTAGAGTACAGTGGAGCACAGTAGAGGTAGAGTACAGTGGAGTACAGTGGAGCACAGTAGAGGTGGAGTACAGTAGAGTACAGTAGAGGTATAGTACAGTGGAGCACAGTAGAGGTAGAGTACAGTGGAGTACAGTGGAGTACAGTAGAGGTGGAGTACAGTAGAGTACAGTAGAGGTAGAGAACAGTACAGTACAGTAGAGGTAGAGTACAGTAGAGGTAGAGTACAGTAGAGCACAGTAGAGGTAGAATACAGTGGAGTACAGTAGAGGTAGAGTGCAGTGGAGTACAGTAGAGGTAGAGTACAGTGGAGTACAGTAGAGATAGAGTAAAGTGGAGCACAGTAGAGGTAGAGTACAGTGGAGCACAGTAGAGGTAGAGTACAGTGGAGCACAGTAGAGATAGAGTACAGTGGAGCACAGTAGAGGTAGAGTACAGTGGAGCACAGTAGAGGTAGAGTACAGTGGAGCACAGTAGAGGTAGAGTACAGTGGAGCACAGTAGAGGTAGAGTACAGTGGAGTACAGTAGAGGTAGAGTACAGTGGAGCACAGTAGAGATAGAGTACAGTGGAGCACAGTAGAGGTAGAGTACAGTGGAGCACAGTAGAGGTAGAGTACAGTGGAGCACAGTAGAGGTAGAGTACAGTGGAGTACAGCAGAGGTAGAGTACAGTGGAGTACAGTAGAGGTAGAGTACAGTGGAGCACAGTAGAGGTAGAGTACAGTGGAGTACAGTGGAGTACAGTAAATGTGGAGTACAGTAGAGTACAGTAGAGGTAGAGAACAGTACAGTACAGTAGAGGTAGAGTACAGTGGAGCACAGTAGAGGTAGAGTACAGTGGAGTACAGTGGAGCACAGTAGAGGTGGAGTAGAGTAGAGTACAGTAGAGGTAGAGTACAGTGGAGCACATTAGAGGTAGATTACAGTGGAGTACAGTGGAGTACAGTAGAGGTGGAGTACAGTAGAGTACAGTAGAGGTAGAGAACAGTACAGTACAGTAGAGGTAGAGTACAGTGGAGTACAGTAGAGGTAGAGTACAGTAGAGCACAGTAAAGGTAGAATACAGTGGAG
Organism: Tiaroga cobitis; assembly: GCA_030578255.1. Taxonomy (NCBI): domain Eukaryota; kingdom Metazoa; phylum Chordata; class Actinopteri; order Cypriniformes; family Leuciscidae; genus Tiaroga; species Tiaroga cobitis. The sequence continues at coordinate 37,715,686 of CM060610.1, read as the reverse complement.
TACAGTAGAGGTAGAGTACAGTGGAGTACAGTAGAGGTAGAGTACAGTGGAGTACAGTAGAGGTAGAGTACAGTACAGTACAGTACAGTAGAGGTAGAGTACAGTGGAGTAGAGTAGATATAGAGTACAGTGGAGCACAGTAGAGGTAGAGTACAATGGAGCACAGTAGAGGTAGAGTACAGTGGAGCACAGTAGAGGTAGAGTACAGTGGAGTACAGTAAAGGTAGAGTACAGTGGAGTACAGTAGAGGTAGAGTACAGTGGAGCACAGTAGAGGTAGAGTACAGTGGAGTACAGTGGAGCACAGTAGAGGTGGAGTACAGTAGAGTACAGTAGAGGTATAGTACAGTGGAGCACAGTAGAGGTAGAGTACAGTGGAGTACAGTGGAGTACAGTAGAGGTGGAGTACAGTAGAGTACAGTAGAGGTAGAGAACAGTACAGTACAGTAGAGGTAGAGTACAGTAGAGGTAGAGTACAGTAGAGCACAGTAGAGGTAGAATACAGTGGAGTACAGTAGAGGTAGACTGCAGTGGAGTACAGTAGAGGTAGAGTACAATGGAGTACAGTAGAGATAGAGTAAAGTGGAGCACAGTAGAGGTAGAGTACAGTGGAGCACAGTAGAGATAGAGTACAGTGGAGCACAGTAGAGGTAGAGTACAGTGGAGCACAGTAGAGGTAGAGTACAGTGGAGCACAGTAGAGGTAGAGTACAGTGGAGCACAGTAGAGGTAGAGTACAGTGGAGTACAGTAGAGGTAGAGTACAGTGGAGCACAGTAGAGATAGAGTACAGTGGAGCACAGTAGAGGTAGAGTACAGTGGAGCACAGTAGAGGTAGAGTACAGTGGAGCACAGTAGAGGTAGAGTACAGTGGAGTACAGCAGAGGTAGAGTACAGTGGAGTACAGTAGAGGTAGAGTACAGTGGAGCACAGTAGAGGTAGAGTACAGTGGAGTACAGTGGAGCACAGTAGAGGTGGAGTACAATGGAGCACAGTAGAGGTAGAGTACAGTGGAGTACAGTGGAGTACAGTAAATGTGGAGTACAGTAGAGTACAGTAGAGGTAGAGAACAGTACAGTACAGTAGAGGTAGAGTACAGTGGAGTACAGTAGAGGTAGAGTACAGTAGAGCACAGTAGAGGTAGAATACAGTGGAGTACAGTAGAGGTAGAGTACAGTGGAGTACAGTAGAGGTAGAGTACAGTGGAGTACAGTAGAGGTAGAGTACAGTACAGTACAGTAGAGGTAGAGTATAGTGGAGTACAGTAGAGGTAGAGTACAGTAGAGCACAGTAGAGGTAGAATACAGTGCAGTACAGTAGAGGTAGAGTACAGTGGAGTACAGTAGAGGTAGAGTACAGTGGAGTACAGTAGAGATAGAGTACAGTGGAGCACAGTAGAGGTAGAGTACAGTGGAGCGCAGTAGAGGTAGAGTACAGTGGAGCACAGTAGAGGTAGAGTACAGTGGAGTAGAGTAGAGGTAGAGTACAGTGGATTACAGTAGAGGTAGAGTACAGTGGAGCACAATAGAGGTAGAGTACAGTGGAGTACAGTGGAGCAGAGTAGAGGTGGAGTACAGTAGAGTACAGTAGAGGTAGAGTACAGTGGAGCACAGTAGAGGTAGAGTACAGTGAAGTACAGTGGAGTACAGTAGAGGTGGAGTAGAGTAGAGTACAGTAGAGGTAGAGAACAGTACAGTACAGTAGAGGTAGAGTACAGTGGAGTACAGTAGAGGTAGAGTACAGTGGAGCACAGTAGAGGTAGAGTACAGTGGAGCACAGTAGAGGTAGAGTACAGTGGAGCACAGTAGAGGTAGAGTACAGTGGAGCACAGTAGAGGTAGAGTACAGTGGAGCACAGTAGAGGTAGAGTACAGTGGAGCACAGTAGAGGTAGAGTACAGTGGAGTACAGTAGAGGTAGAGTACAGTGGAGCACAGTAGAGATAGAGTACAGTGGAGCACAGTAGAGGTAGAGTACAGTGGAGCACAATAGAGGTAGAGTACAGTGGAGCACAGTAGAGGTAGAGTACAGTGGAGCACAGTAGAGGTAGAGTACAGTGGAGCACAGTAGAGGTAGAGTACAGTGGAGTACAGTAGAGGTAGAGTACAGTGGAGCACAGTAGAGGTAGAGTACAGTGGAGCACAGTAGAGGTAGAGTACAGTGGAGTACAGTAGAGGTAGAGTACAGTGGAGTACAGTAGAGGTAGAGTACAGTGGAGCACAGTAGAGATAGAGTACAGTGGAGTACAGTAGAGGTAGTGTACAGTGGAGCACAGTAGAGGTAGAGTACAGTGGAGCACAGTAGAGGTAGAGTACAGTGGAGCACAGTAGAGGTAGAGTACAGTGGAGTACAGTAGAGGTAGTGTACAGTGGAGCACAGTAGAGGTAGAGTACAGTGGAGCACAGTAGAGGTAGAGTACAGTGGAGCACAGTAGAGAAGGAGTAGAGTAGAGCAGAGTAGAGGTAGAGTACATTGGAGTACAGTAGAGGTAGAGTACAGTGGAGCACTGTAGAGGTGGAGTACAGTGGAGTACAGTAGAGGTAGAGTACAGTGGAGCACAGTAGAGATAGAGTACAGTAGAGCACAGTAGAGGTAGAGTACAGTGGAGCACAGTAGAGGTAGAGTACAGTGGAGTATAGTTGAGGTAGACTACAGTGAAGTACAGTAGAGGTAGAGTACAGTGGAGTACACTAGAGGTAGAGTACAGTGGAGGACAGTAGAGGTAGAGTACAGTGGAGTATAGTTGAGGTAGACTACAGTGGAGTCCAGTAGAGGTAGAGTAGAGTGGAGCACAGTAGAGATAGAGTACAGTAGAGCAGAGTAGAGGTATAGTACAGTGGAGTACAGTAGAGGTAGAGCACAGTGGAGCACTGTAGAGGTAGAGTACAGTGGAGTACAGTAGAGATAGAGTACAGTGGAGCACAGTAGAGATAGAGTGCAGTAGAGCACAGTAGAGGTAGAGTACAGCTGAGCACAGTAGAGGTAGAGTACAGTAGAGCAGAGTAGAGGTAGAGTACAGTGGAGTACAGTAGAGGTAGAGCACAGTGGAGCACTGTAGAGGTAGAGTACAGTCGAACACAGTAGAGATAAGAGTAGTGGAGTATAGTAGAGGTAGAGTACAGTGGAGTACAGTAGAGGTAGAGTACAGTGGAGTACAGTAGAGGTAGAGTAGAGTGGAGCAGATTAGAGGTGGAGTAGAGTAGAGTACAGTAGAGGTAGAGTACAGTGGAGTATAGTAGAAGTAGAGTACAGTGGAGCACAGTAGAGGTAGAGTAGAGTGGAGTACAGTAGAGGTAGAGTACATTGGAGTACAGTAGAGGTAGAGTACAGTGGAGTAGAGTAGAGATAGAGTAGAGTGGAGCACAGCAGAGGTAGAGTACAGTGGATCACACTAGAGATAGAGTACAGTGGAGTACAGTTGAGCACAGTAGAGGTATAGTACAGTGGAGCACAGTAGCGATAGATTACAGTGGAGTACAGTAGAGATAGAGTACAGTGGAGTACAGTAGAGGTAGAGTACAGTGGAGCACAGTAGAGGTAGAGTACAGTGGAGTATTGTTGAGGTAGACTACAGTGGAGTACAGTAGAGATAGGGTACAGTAGAGCAGAGTAGAGGTAGAGTACAGTGGAGTACAGTAGAGGTAGAGCACAGTAGAGCAGAGTAGAGGTAGAGTACAGTGGAGTACAGTAGAGGTATAGCACAGTGGAGCACTGTAGATGTAGAGTACAGTGGAGTACAGAAGAGATAGAGTACAGTGGAGCACAGTAGAGGTAGAGTACAGTGGAGCACAGTAGAGGTAGAGTACAGTGGAGCACAGTAGAGGTAGAGTACAGTGGAGTACAGTAGAGGTAGAGTACAGTGGAGTACAGTAGAGGTAGAGTACAGTAGAGCAGAGTAGAGGTAGAATACAGTGGAGTACAGTAGAGGTAGAGTACAGTGGAGTACAGTAGAGGTAGAGTACAGTGGAGTAGAGTAGAGATAAAGTACAGTGGAGTAGAGTAGAGATAGAGTACAGTGGAGCACAGTAGAGGTAGAGTACAGTGGAGTACAGTGGAGTACAGTAGAGGTGGAGTACAGTGGAGTACAGTAGAGGTAGAGTACAGTAGAGCACAGTAGAGGTAGAATACAGTGGAGTACAGTAGAGGTAGAGTACAGTGGAGTACAGTAGAGGTAGAGTACAGTGGAGTAGAGTAGAGATAGAGTACAGTAGAGGTAGAGTACAGTAGAGCACAGTAGAGGTAGAATACAGTGGAGTACAGTAGAGGTAGAGTACAGTGGAGTACAGTAGAGGTAGAGTACAGTGGAGTACAGTAGAGATAGAGTACAGTACAGTACAGTAGAGGTAGAGTACAGTGGAGTACAGTAGAGGTAGAGTACAGTAGAGCACAGTAGAGGTAGAATACAGTGGAGTACAGTAGAGGTAGAGTACAGTGGAGCACAGTAGAGGTAGAATACAGTGGAGTACAGTAGAGGTAGAGTACAGTGGAGTACAGTAGAGGTAGAGTACAGTGGAGTACAGTAGAGATAGAGTACAGTACAGTACAGTAGAGGTAGAGTACAGTGGAGTACAGTAGAGGTAGAGTACAGTAGAGCACAGTAGAGGTAGAATACAGTGGAGTACAGTAGAGGTAGAGTACAGTGGAGCACAGTAGAGGTAGAGTACAGTGGAGCACAGTAGAGGTAGAGTACACTGGAGCACAGTAGAGGTAGAGTATAGTGGAGTACAGTAGAGGTAGAGTACAGTGGAGTACAGTAGAGGTAGAATACAATGGAGCACAGTAGAGGTAGAGTACAGTGGAGTATTGTTGAGGTAGACTACAGTGGAGTACAGTAGAGATAGAGTACAGTAGAGCAGAGTAGAGGTAGAGTACAGTGGAGTACAGTAGAGGTAGAGCACAGTAGAGCAGAGTAGAGGTAGAGTACAGTGGAGTACAGTAGAGGTATAGCACAGTGGAGCACAGTAGAGGTAGAGTACAGTGGAGCACAGTAGAGGTAGAGTACAGTGGAGCACAGTAGAGGTAGAGTACAGTGGAGCACAGTAGAGGTAGAGTACAGTGGAGCACAGTAGAGGTAGAGTACAGTGGAGCACAGTAGAGGTAGAGTACAGTGGAGCACAGTAGAGGTAGAGTACAGTGGAGTACAGTAGAGGTAGAGTACAGTGGAGTACAGTAGAGGTAGAGTACAGTGGAGCACAGTAGAGATAGAGTACAGTGGAGCACAGTAGAGGTAGAGTACAGTGGAGCACAATAGAGGTAGAGTACAGTGGAGCACAGTAGAGGTAGAGTACAGTGGAGCACAGTAGAGGTAGAGTACAGTGGAGCACAGTAGAGGTAGAGTACAGTGGAGTACAGTAGAGGTAGAGTACAGTGGAGCACAGTAGAGGTAGAGTACAGTGGAGCACAGTAGAGGTAGAGTACAGTGGAGTACAGTAGAGGTAGAGTACAGTGGAGTACAGTAGAGGTAGAGTACAGTGGAGCACAGTAGAGATAGAGTACAGTGGAGTACAGTAGAGGTAGTGTACAGTGGAGCACAGTAGAGGTAGAGTACAGTGGAGCACAGTAGAGGTAGAGTACAGTGGAGTACAGTAGAGGTAGTGTACAGTGGAGCACAGTAGAGGTAGAGTACAGTGGAGCACAGTAGAGGTAGAGTACAGTGGAGCACAGTAGAGAAGGAGTAGAGTAGAGCAGAGTAGAGGTAGAGTACATTGGAGTACAGTAGAGGTAGAGTACAGTGGAGCACTGTAGAGGTGGAGTACAGTGGAGTACAGTAGAGGTAGAGTACAGTGGAGTATAGTTGAGGTAGACTACAGTGAAGTACAGTAGAGGTAGAGTACAGTGGAGTACACTAGAGGTAGAGTACAGTAGAGCACAGTAGAGGTAGAGTACAGTGGAGCACAGTAGAGATAGAGTACAGTGGAGTATAGTTGAGGTAGACTACAGTGAAGTACAGTAGAGGTAGAGTACAGTGGAGTACACTAGAGGTAGAGTACAGTGGAGCACAGTAGAGGTAGAGTACAGTGGAGTATAGTTGAGGTAGACTACAGTGGAGTCCAGTAGAGGTAGAGTAGAGTGGAGCACAGTAGAGATAGAGTACAGTAGAGCAGAGTAGAGGTAGAGTACAGTGGAGTACAGTAGAGGTAGAGCACAGTGGAGCACTGTAGAGGTAGAGTACAGTGGAGTACAGTAGAGATAGAGTACAGTGGAGCACAGTAGAGATAGAGTGCAGTAGAGCACAGTAGAGGTAGAGTACAGCTGAGCACAGTAGAGGTAGAGTACAGTAGAGCAGAGTAGAGGTAGAGTACAGTGGAGTACAGTAGAGGTAGAGCACAGTGGAGCACTGTAGAGGTAGAGTACAGTCGAACACAGTAGAGATAAGTGTAGTGGAGCACAGTAGAGGTAGAGTACAGTGGAGCACAGTAGAAGTAGAGTACAGTGGAGCACAGTAGAGGTAGAGTACAGTGGAGTACAGTAGAGGTAGAGTACAGTGGAGTACAGTAGAGGTAGAGTACAGTGGAGCACAGTAGAGGTAGAGTACAGTGGAGTACAGTGGAGCACAGTAGAGGTGGAGTAGAGTAGAGTACAGTAGAGGTAGAGTACAGTGGAGCACATTAGAGGTAGATTACAGTGGAGTACAGTGGAGTACAGTAGAGGTAGAGTACAGTAGAGCACAGTAGAGGTAGAATACAGTGGAGTACAGTAGAGGTAGAGTACAGTGGAGTACAGTAGAGGTAGAGTACAGTGGAGTACAGTAGAGGTAGAGTACAGTACAGTACAGTACAGTAGAGGTAGAGTACAGTGGAGCACAGTAGAGGTAGAGTACAGTGGAGTACAGTGGAGCACAGTAGAGGTGGAGTACAGTGGAGCACAGTAGAGGTAGAGTACAGTGGAGTACAGTGGAGTACAGTAAATGTGGAGTACAGTAGAGTACAGTAGAGGTAGAGAACAGTACAGTAGAGTAGAGGTAGAGTACAGTGGAGTACAGTAGAGGTAGAGTACAGTAGAGCACAGTAGAGGTAGAATACAGTGGAGTACAGTAGAGGTAGAGTACAGTGGAGTACAGTAGAGGTAGAGTACAGTGGAGTACAGTAGAGGTAGAGTACAGTACAGTACAGTACAGTAGAGGTAGAGTATAGTGGAGTACAGTAGAGGTAGAGTACAGTAGAGCACAGTAGAGGTAGAATACAGTGGAGTACAGTAGAGGTAGAGTACAGTGGAGTACAGTAGAGGTAGAGTACAGTGGAGTACAGTAGAGATAGAGTACAGTGGAGCACAGTAGAGGTAGAGTACAGTGGAGCACAGTAGAGGTAGAGTACAGTGGAGCACAGTAGAGGTAGAGTACAGTGGAGTAGAGTAGAGATAGAGTACAGTGGAGTACAGTAGAGGTAGAGTACAGTGGAGCACAATAGAGGTAGAGTACAGTGGAGTACAGTGGAGCAGAGTAGAGGTGGAGTACAGTGGAGTACAGTAGAGGTAGAGTACAGTGGAGTACAGTAGAGGTAGAGTACAGTGGAGTACAGTAGAGGTAGAGTACAGTACAGTACAGTACAGTAGAGGTAGAGTACAGTGGAGTACAGTAGATATAGAGTACAGTGGAGCACAGTAGAGGTCGAGTACAATGGAGCACAGTAGAGGTAGAGTACAGTGGAGCACAGTAGAGGTAGAGTACAGTGGAGTACAGTAAAGGTAGAGTACAGTGGAGTACAGTAGAGGTAGAGTACAGTGGAGCACAGTAGAGGTAGAGTACAGTGGAGTACAGTGGAGCACAGTAGAGGTGGAGTACAGTAGAGTACAGTAGAGGTATAGTACAGTGGAGCAGAGTAGAGGTAGAGTACAGTGGAGTACAGTGGAGTACAGTAGAGGTGGAATACAGTAGAGTACAGTAGAGGTAGAGAACAGTACAGTACAGTAGAGGTAGAGTACAGTGGAGTACAGTAGAGGTAGAGTACAGTAGAGCACAGTAGAGGTAGAATACAGTGGAGTACAGTAGAGGTAGAGTGCAGTGGAGTACAGTAGAGGTAGAGTACAGTGGAGTACAGTAGAGATAGAGTACAGTGGAGCACAGTAGAGGTAGAGTACAGTGGAGCACAGTAGAGGTAGAGTACAGTGGAGCACAGTAGAGATAGAGTACAGTGGAGCACAGTAGAGGTAGAGTACAGTGGAGCACAGTAGAGGTAGAGTACAGTGGAGCACAGTAGAGGTAGAGTACAGTGGAGTACAGTAGAGGTAGAGTACAGTGGAGTACAGTAGAGGTAGAGTACAGTGGAGCACAGTAGAGATAGAGTACAGTGGAGCACAGTAGAGGTAGAGTACAGTGGAGCACAGTAGAGGTAGAGTACAGTGGAGCACAGTAGAGGTAGAGTACAGTGGAGTACAGCAGAGGTAGAGTACAGTGGAGTACAGTAGAGGTAGAGTACAGTGGAGCACAGTAGAGGTAGAGTACAGTGGAGTACAGTGGAGCACAGTAGAGGTGGAGTACATTGGAGCACAGTAGAGGTAGAGTACAGTGGAGTACAGTGGAGTACAGTAAATGTGGAGTACAGTAGAGTACAGTAGAGGTAGAGAACAGTACAGTACAGTAGAGGTAGAGTACAGTGGAGTACAGTAGAGGTAGAGTACAGTAGAGCACAGTAGAGGTAGAATACAGTGGAGTACAGTAGAGGTAGAGTACAGTGGAGTACAGTAGAGGTAGAGTACAGTGGAGTACAGTAGAGGTAGAGTACAGTACAGTACAGTAGAGGTAGAGTATAGTGGAGTACAGTAGAGGTAGAGTACAGTAGAGCACAGTAGAGGTAGAATACAGTGGAGTACAGTAGAGGTAGAGTACAGTGGAGTACAGTAGAGGTAGAGTACAGTGGAGTACAGTTGAGATAGAGTACAGCGGAGCACAGTAGAGGTAGAGTACAGTGGAGCACAGTAGAGGTAGAGTACAGTGGAGCACAGTAGAGGTAGAGCACAGTGGAGTAGAGTAGAGGTAGAGTACAGTGGAGTACAGTAGAGGTAGAGTACAGTGGAGCACAATAGAGGTAGAGTACAGTGGAGTACAGTGGAGCAGAGTAGAGGTGGAGTACAGTAGAGTACAGTAGAGGTAGAGTACAGTGGAGCACAGTAGAGGTAGAGTACAGTGGAGTACAGTGGAGTACAGTAGAGGTGGAGTACAGTAGAGTACAGTAGAGGTAAAAAACAGTACAGTACAGTAGAGGTAGAGTACAGTGGAGTACAGTAGAGGTAGAGTACAGTAGAGCACAGTAGAGGTAGAATACAGTGGAGTACAGTAGAGGTAGAGTACAGTGGAGTACAGTAGAGGTAGAGTACAGTGGAGTAGAGTAGAGATAGAGTACAGTGGAGTAGAGTAGAGATAGAGTACAGTGGAGCACAGTGGAGGTAGAGTACAGTGGAGCACAGTAGAGATAGAGTACAGTGGAGCACAGTAGAGGTAGAGTACAGTGGAGCACAGTAGAGGTAGAGTACAGTGGAGCACAGTAGAGGTAGAGTACAGTGGAGTACAGTAGAGGTAGAGTACAGTGGAGTACAGTAGAGGTAGAGTACAGTGGAGCACAGTAGAGGTAGAGTACAGTGGAGTACAGTAGAGGTAGAGTACAGTAGAGCACAGTAGAGGTAGAATACAGTGAAGTACAGTAGAGGTAGAGTACAGTGGAGTACAGTAGAGGTAGAGTACAGTGGAGTACAGTAGAGGTAGAGTACAGTGGAGCACAGTAGAGGTAGAGTACAGTGGAGTACAGTAGAGGTAGAGTACAGTGGAGCACAGTAGAGGTAGAGTACAGTGGAGTACAGTAGAGGTAGAGTACAGTGGAGCACAGTAGAGCTAGAACACAGTGGAGTACAAGCTAGCACAGTAGAGGTGGAGTACAGTAGAGTAGAGTATAGGTTGAGTACAGTGGAGTACAGTAGAGATAGAGTAGAGTGGAGTAGAGTAGAGATAAAGTACAGTGGATTAGAGTAGAGATAGAGTACAGTGGAGAATAGTTGAGGTAGAGTACAGTGGAGCACAGTAGAGGTAGAGTACAGTGGAGTATAGTTGAGGTAGACTACAGTGGAGTACAGTAGAGGTAGAGTACAGTGGAGCACAGTAGAGATAGTGTACAGTAGAGCAGAGTAGAAGTAGAGTACAGTGGAGTACAGTAGAGGTAGAGTACAGTGGAGCACTGTAGAGGTGGAGTACAGTGGAGTACTGTAGAGGTAGAGTACAGTAGAGCACAGTAGAGATAGAGTACAGTAGAGCACAGTAGAGGTAGAGTACAGTGGAGTATAGTAGAGGTAGAGTACAGTGGAGTATAGTTGAGGTAGACTACAGTGGAGCACAGTAGAGGTAGAGTACAGTGGAGTACAGTAGAGGTAGAGTACAGTGGAGCACAGTAGAGGTAGAGTACAGTGGAGTATAGTTGAGGTAGACTACAGTGGAGTACAGTAGAGGTAGAGTACAGTGGAGCACAGTAGAGATAGAGTACAGTAGAGCAGAGTAGAGGTAGAGTACTGTGGAGTACAGTAGAGGTAGAGCACAGTAGAGCAGAGTAGAGGTAGAGTAAAGTGGAGTACAGTAGAGATAGAGCACAGTGGAGCACTGTAGAGGTAGAATAGTGGAGTAGAGTAGAGATAGAGTACAGTGGAGCACAGTAGAGGTAGAGTACAGTGGAGCACACTAGAGGTAGAGTACAGTGGAGCACAGTAGAGGTAGAGTACAGTGGAGTACAGTAGAGGTAGTGTACAGTGGAGCACAGTAGAGGTAGAGTACAGTGGAGCACAGTAGAGATAGAGTACAGTGGAGTACAGTAGAGGTAGTGTACAGTGTAGCACAGTAGAGGTAGAGTACAGTGGAGCACAGTAGAGGTAGAGTACAGTGGAGCACAGTAGAGAAGGAGTAGAGTAGAGCAGAGTAGAGGTAGAGTACATTGGAGTACAGTAGAGGTAGAGTACAGTGGAGCACTGTAGAGGTGGAGTACAGTGGAGTACAGTAGAGATAGAGTACAGTGGAGCACAGTAGAGGTAGAGTACAGTGGAGCACAGTAGAGGTAGAGTACAGTGGAGCACAGTAGAGGTAGAGTAGAGTGGAGTACAGTAGAGGTAGAGTACAGTGGAGTACAGTAGAGGTAGAGTACAGTGGAGCACAGTAGTGGTAGAGTACAGTGGAGTACAGTGGAGCACAGTAGAGGTGGAGTAGAGTAGAGTACAGTAGAGGTAGAGTACAGTGGAGCACAGTAGAGGTAGAGTACAGTGGAGCACAGTAGAGCTAGAGTACAGTGGAGTATAGTTGAGGTAGACTACAGTGGAGTACAGTAGAGGTAGAGTACAGTGGAGTACACTAGAGGTAGAGTACAGTGGAGCACAGTAGAGGTAGAGTACAGTGGAGTATAGTTGAGGTAGACTACAGTGGAGTACAGTAGAGGTAGAGTAGAGTGGAGCACAGTAGAGATAGAGTACAGTGGAGCAGAGTAGAGGTAGAGTACAGTGGAGTACAGTAGAGGTAGAGCACAGTGGAGCACTGTAGAAGTAGAGTACAGTGGAGTACACTAGAGATAGAGTACAGTGGAGCACAGTAGAGGTAGAGTACAGTGGAGTAGAGTAGAGGTAGAGTACAGTGGAGTACAGTAGAGGTAGAGTACAGTGGAGCACAATAGAGGTAGAGTACAGTGGAGTACAGTGGAGCAGAGTAGAGGTGGAGTACAGTGGAGTACAGTAGAGGTAGAGTACAGTGGAGTACAGTAGAGGTAAAGTACAGTGGAGTACAGTAGAGGTAGAGTACAGTACAGTACAGTAGAGGTAGAGTACAGTGGAGTAAAGTAGATATAGAGTACAGTGGAGCACAGTAGAGGTCGAGTACAATGGAGCACAGTAGAGGTAGAGTACAGTGGAGCACAGTAGAGGTAGAGTACAGTGGAGTACAGTAAAGGTAGAGTACAGTGGAGTACAGTAGAGGTAGAGTACAGTGGAGCACAGTAGAGGTAGAGTACAGTGGAGTACAGTGGAGCACAGTAGAGGTGGAGTACAGTAGAGTACAGTAGAGGTATAGTACAATGGAGCACAGTAGAGGTAGAGTACAGTGGAGTACAGTGGAGTACAGTAGAGGTGGAGTACAGTAGAGTACAGTAGAGGTAGAGAACAGTACAGTACAGTAGAGGTAGAGTACAGTGGAGTACAGTAGAGGTAGAGTACAGTAGAGCACAGTAGAGGTAGAATACAGTGGAGTACAGTAGAGGTAGAGTGCAGTGGAGTACAGTAGAGGTAGAGTACAGTGGAGTACAGTAGAGATAGAGTACAGTAGAGCACAGTAGAGGTAGAGTACAGTGGAGCACAGTAGAGGTAGAGTACAGTGGAGCACAGTAGAGATAGAGTACAGTGGAGCACAGTAGAGGTTTAGTACAGTGGAGCACAGTAGAGGTAGAGTACAGTGGAGCACAGTAGAGGTAGAGTACAGTGGAGTACAGTAGAGGTAGAGTACAGTGGAGTACAGTAGAGGTAGAGTACAGTGGAGCACAGTAGAGATAGAGTACAGTGGAGCACAGTAGAGGTAGAGTACAGTGGAGCACAGTAGAGGTAGAGTACAGTGGAGTACAGTAGAGGTAGAGTACAGTACAGTACAGTAGAGGTAGAGTATAGTGGAGTACAGTAGAGGTAGAGTACAGTAGAGCACAGTAGAGGTAGAATACAGTGGAGTACAGTAGAGGTAGAGTACAGTGGAGTACAGTAGAGGTAGAGTACAGTGGAGTACAGTAGAGGTAGAGTACAGTAGAGCACAGTAGAGGTAGAATACAGTGGAGTACAGTAGAGGTAGAGTACAGTGGAGTACAGTAGAGGTAGAGTACAGTGGAGTACAGTAGAGGTAGAGTACAGTACAGTACAGTACAGTAGAGGTAGAGTATAGTGGAGTACAGTAGAGGTAGAGTACAGTAGAGCACAGTAGAGGTAGAATACAGTGGAGTACAGTAGAGGTAGAGTACAGTGGAGTACAGTAGAGGTAGAGTACAGTGGAGTACAGTAGAGATAGAGTACAGTGGAGCACAGTAGAGGTAGAGTACAGTGGAGCACAGTAGAGGTAGAGTACAGTGGAGCACAGTAGAGGTAGAGTACAGTGGAGTAGAGTAGAGATAGAGTACAGTGGAGTACAGTAGAGGTAGAGTACAGTGGAGCACAATAGAGGTAGAGTACAGTGGAGTACAGTGGAGCAGAGTAGAGGTGGAGTACAGTGGAGTACAGTAGAGGTAGAGTACAGTGGAGTACAGTAGAGGTAGAGTACAGTGGAGTACAGTAGAGGTAGAGTACAGTACAGTACAGTACAGTAGAGGTAGAGTACAGTGGAGTACAGTAGATATAGAGTACAGTGGAGCACAGTAGAGGTCGAGTACAATGGAGCACAGTAGAGGTAGAGTACAGTGGAGCACAGTAGAGGTAGAGTACAGTGGAGTACAGTAAAGGTAGAGTACAGTGGAGTACAGTAGAGGTAGAGTACAGTGGAGCATTGTAGAGGTAGAGTACAGTGGAGTACAGTGGAGCACAGTAGAGGTGGAGTACAGTAGAGTACAGTAGAGGTATAGTACAGTGGAGCAGAGTAGAGGTAGAGTACAGTGGAGTACAGTGGAGTACAGTAGAGGTGGAATACAGTAGAGTACAGTAGAGGTAGAGAACAGTACAGTACAGTAGAGGTAGAGTACAGTGGAGTACAGTAGAGGTAGAGTACAGTAGAGCACAGTAGAGGTAGAATACAGTGGAGTACAGTAGAGGTAGAGTGCAGTGGAGTACAGTAGAGGTAGAGTACAGTGGAGTACAGTAGAGATAGAGTACAGTGGAGCACAGTAGAGGTAGAGTACAGTGGAGCACAGTAGAGGTAGAGTACAGTGGAGCACAGTAGAGATAGAGTACAGTGGAGCACAGTAGAGGTAGAGTACAGTGGAGCACAGTAGAGGTAGAGTACAGTGGAGCACAGTAGAGGTAGAGTACAGTGGAGTACAGTAGAGGTAGAGTACAGTGGAGTACAGTAGAGGTAGAGTACAGTGGAGCACAGTAGAGATAGAGTACAGTGGAGCACAGTAGAGGTAGAGTACAGTGGAGCACAGTAGAGGTAGAGTACAGTGGAGCACAGTAGAGGTAGAGTACAGTGGAGTACAGCAGAGGTAGAGTACAGTGGAGTACAGTAGAGGTAGAGTACAGTGGAGCACAGTAGAGGTAGAGTACAGTGGAGTACAGTGGAGCACAGTAGAGGTGGAGTACATTGGAGCACAGTAGAGGTAGAGTACAGTGGAGTACAGTGGAGTACAGTAAATGTGGAGTACAGTAGAGTACAGTAGAGGTAGAGAACAGTACAGTACAGTAGAGGTAGAGTACAGTGGAGTACAGTAGAGGTAGAGTACAGTAGAGCACAGTAGAGGTAGAATACAGTGGAGTACAGTAGAGGTAGAGTACAGTGGAGTACAGTAGAGGTAGAGTACAGTGGAGTACAGTAGAGGTAGAGTACAGTACAGTACAGTAGAGGTAGAGTATAGTGGAGTACAGTAGAGGTAGAGTACAGTAGAGCACAGTAGAGGTAGAATACAGTGGAGTACAGTAGAGGTAGAGTACAGTGGAGTACAGTAGAGGTAGAGTACAGTGGAGTACAGTTGAGATAGAGTACAGCGGAGCACAGTAGAGGTAGAGTACAGTGGAGCACAGTAGAGGTAGAGTACAGTGGAGCACAGTAGAGGTAGAGCACAGTGGAGTAGAGTAGAGGTAGAGTACAGTGGAGTACAGTAGAGGTAGAGTACAGTGGAGCACAATAGAGGTAGAGTACAGTGGAGTACAGTGGAGCAGAGTAGAGGTGGAGTACAGTAGAGTACAGTAGAGGTAGAGTACAGTGGAGCACAGTAGAGGTAGAGTACAGTGGAGTACAGTGGAGTACAGTAGAGGTGGAGTACAGTAGAGTACAGTAGAGGTAAAAAACAGTACAGTACAGTAGAGGTAGAGTACAGTGGAGTACAGTAGAGGTAGAGTACAGTAGAGCACAGTAGAGGTAGAATACAGTGGAGTACAGTAGAGGTAGAGTACAGTGGAGTACAGTAGAGGTAGAGTACAGTGGAGTAGAGTAGAGATAGAGTACAGTGGAGTAGAGTAGAGATAGAGTACAGTGGAGCACAGTGGAGGTAGAGTACAGTGGAGCACAGTAGAGATAGAGTACAGTGGAGCACAGTAGAGGTAGAGTACAGTGGAGCACAGTAGAGGTAGAGTACAGTGGAGCACAGTAGAGGTAGAGTACAGTGGAGTACAGTAGAGGTAGAGTACAGTGGAGTACAGTAGAGGTAGAGTACAGTGGAGCACAGTAGAGGTAGAGTACAGTGGAGTACAGTAGAGGTAGAGTACAGTAGAGCACAGTAGAGGTAGAATACAGTGAAGTACAGTAGAGGTAGAGTACAGTGGAGTACAGTAGAGGTAGAGTACAGTGGAGTACAGTAGAGGTAGAGTACAGTGGAGCACAGTAGAGGTAGAGTACAGTGGAGTACAGTAGAGGTAGAGTACAGTGGAGCACAGTAGAGGTAGAGTACAGTGGAGTACAGTAGAGGTAGAGTACAGTGGAGCACAGTAGAGCTAGAACACAGTGGAGTACAAGCTAGCACAGTAGAGGTGGAGTACAGTAGAGTAGAGTATAGGTTGAGTACAGTGGAGTACAGTAGAGATAGAGTAGAGTGGAGTAGAGTAGAGATAAAGTACAGTGGATTAGAGTAGAGATAGAGTACAGTGGAGAATAGTTGAGGTAGAGTACAGTGGAGCACAGTAGAGGTAGAGTACAGTGGAGTATAGTTGAGGTAGACTACAGTGGAGTACAGTAGAGGTAGAGTACAGTGGAGCACAGTAGAGATAGTGTACAGTAGAGCAGAGTAGAAGTAGAGTACAGTGGAGTACAGTAGAGGTAGAGTACAGTGGAGCACTGTAGAGGTGGAGTACAGTGGAGTACTGTAGAGGTAGAGTACAGTAGAGCACAGTAGAGATAGAGTACAGTAGAGCACAGTAGAGGTAGAGTACAGTGGAGTATAGTAGAGGTAGAGTACAGTGGAGTATAGTTGAGGTAGACTACAGTGGAGCACAGTAGAGGTAGAGTACAGTGGAGTACAGTAGAGGTAGAGTACAGTGGAGCACAGTAGAGGTAGAGTACAGTGGAGTATAGTTGAGGTAGACTACAGTGGAGTACAGTAGAGGTAGAGTACAGTGGAGCACAGTAGAGATAGAGTACAGTAGAGCAGAGTAGAGGTAGAGTACTGTGGAGTACAGTAGAGGTAGAGCACAGTAGAGCAGAGTAGAGGTAGAGTAAAGTGGAGTACAGTAGAGATAGAGCACAGTGGAGCACTGTAGAGGTAGAATAGTGGAGTAGAGTAGAGATAGAGTACAGTGGAGCACAGTAGAGGTAGAGTACAGTGGAGCACACTAGAGGTAGAGTACAGTGGAGCACAGTAGAGGTAGAGTACAGTGGAGTACAGTAGAGGTAGTGTACAGTGGAGCACAGTAGAGGTAGAGTACAGTGGAGCACAGTAGAGATAGAGTACAGTGGAGTACAGTAGAGGTAGTGTACAGTGTAGCACAGTAGAGGTAGAGTACAGTGGAGCACAGTAGAGGTAGAGTACAGTGGAGCACAGTAGAGAAGGAGTAGAGTAGAGCAGAGTAGAGGTAGAGTACATTGGAGTACAGTAGAGGTAGAGTACAGTGGAGCACTGTAGAGGTGGAGTACAGTGGAGTACAGTAGAGATAGAGTACAGTGGAGCACAGTAGAGGTAGAGTACAGTGGAGCACAGTAGAGGTAGAGTACAGTGGAGCACAGTAGAGGTAGAGTAGAGTGGAGTACAGTAGAGGTAGAGTACAGTGGAGTACAGTAGAGGTAGAGTACAGTGGAGCACAGTAGTGGTAGAGTACAGTGGAGTACAGTGGAGCACAGTAGAGGTGGAGTAGAGTAGAGTACAGTAGAGGTAGAGTACAGTGGAGCACAGTAGAGGTAGAGTACAGTGGAGCACAGTAGAGCTAGAGTACAGTGGAGTATAGTTGAGGTAGACTACAGTGGAGTACAGTAGAGGTAGAGTACAGTGGAGTACACTAGAGGTAGAGTACAGTGGAGCACAGTAGAGGTAGAGTACAGTGGAGTATAGTTGAGGTAGACTACAGTGGAGTACAGTAGAGGTAGAGTAGAGTGGAGCACAGTAGAGATAGAGTACAGTGGAGCAGAGTAGAGGTAGAGTACAGTGGAGTACAGTAGAGGTAGAGCACAGTGGAGCACTGTAGAAGTAGAGTACAGTGGAGTACACTAGAGATAGAGTACAGTGGAGCACAGTAGAGGTAGAGTACAGTGGAGTAGAGTAGAGGTAGAGTACAGTGGAGTACAGTAGAGGTAGAGTACAGTGGAGCACAATAGAGGTAGAGTACAGTGGAGTACAGTGGAGCAGAGTAGAGGTGGAGTACAGTGGAGTACAGTAGAGGTAGAGTACAGTGGAGTACAGTAGAGGTAAAGTACAGTGGAGTACAGTAGAGGTAGAGTACAGTACAGTACAGTAGAGGTAGAGTACAGTGGAGTAAAGTAGATATAGAGTACAGTGGAGCACAGTAGAGGTCGAGTACAATGGAGCACAGTAGAGGTAGAGTACAGTGGAGCACAGTAGAGGTAGAGTACAGTGGAGTACAGTAAAGGTAGAGTACAGTGGAGTACAGTAGAGGTAGAGTACAGTGGAGCACAGTAGAGGTAGAGTACAGTGGAGTACAGTGGAGCACAGTAGAGGTGGAGTACAGTAGAGTACAGTAGAGGTATAGTACAATGGAGCACAGTAGAGGTAGAGTACAGTGGAGTACAGTGGAGTACAGTAGAGGTGGAGTACAGTAGAGTACAGTAGAGGTAGAGAACAGTACAGTACAGTAGAGGTAGAGTACAGTGGAGTACAGTAGAGGTAGAGTACAGTAGAGCACAGTAGAGGTAGAATACAGTGGAGTACAGTAGAGGTAGAGTGCAGTGGAGTACAGTAGAGGTAGAGTACAGTGGAGTACAGTAGAGATAGAGTACAGTAGAGCACAGTAGAGGTAGAGTACAGTGGAGCACAGTAGAGGTAGAGTACAGTGGAGCACAGTAGAGATAGAGTACAGTGGAGCACAGTAGAGGTTTAGTACAGTGGAGCACAGTAGAGGTAGAGTACAGTGGAGCACAGTAGAGGTAGAGTACAGTGGAGTACAGTAGAGGTAGAGTACAGTGGAGTACAGTAGAGGTAGAGTACAGTGGAGCACAGTAGAGATAGAGTACAGTGGAGCACAGTAGAGGTAGAGTACAGTGGAGCACAGTAGAGGTAGAGTACAGTGGAGTACAGTAGAGGTAGAGTACAGTACAGTACAGTAGAGGTAGAGTATAGTGGAGTACAGTAGAGGTAGAGTACAGTAGAGCACAGTAGAGGTAGAATACAGTGGAGTACAGTAGAGGTAGAGTACAGTGGAGTACAGTAGAGGTAGAGTACAGTGGAGTACAGTAGAGATAGAGTACAGTGGAGCACAGTAGAGGTAGAGTACAGTGGAGCACAGTAGAGGTAGAGTACAGTGGAGCAAAGTAGAGGTAGAGTACAGTGGAGTAGAGTAGAGGTAGAGTACAGTGGAGTACAGTAGAGGTAGAGGACAGTGGAGCAAAATAGAGGTAGAGTACAGTGGAGTACAGTGGAGCAGAGTAGAGGTGGAGTACAGTAGAGTACAGTAGAGGTAGAGTACAGTGGAGCACAGTAGAGGTAGAGTACAGTGGAGTACAGTGGAGTACAGTAGAGGTGGAGTACAGTAGAGTACAGTAGAGGTAGAGAACAGTACAGTACAGTAGAGGTAGAGTACAGTGGAGTACAGTAGAGGTAGAGTACAGTAGAGCACAGTAGAGGTAGAGTACAGTGGAGCACAGTAGAGATAGAGTACAGTGGAGCACAGTAGAGGTAGAGTACAGTGGAGCACAGTAGAGGTAGAGTACAGTGGAGCACAGTAGAGGTAGAGTACAGTGGAGTAAAGTAGAGGTAGAGTACAGTGGAGTACAGTAGAGGTAGAGTACAGTGGAGCACAGTAGAGGTAGAGTACAGTGGAGTACAGTAGAGGTAGAGTACAGTAGAGCACAGTAGAGGTAGAATACAGTGAAGTACAGTAGAGGTAGAGTACAGTGGAGTACAGTAGAGGTAGAGTACAGTGGAGTACAGTAGAGGTAGAGTACAGTGGAGCACAGTAGAGGTAGAGTACAGTGGTGTACAGTAGAGGTAGAGTACAGTGGAGCACAGTAGAGCTAGAGTACAGTGGAGTACAAGCGAGCACAGTAGAGGTGGAGTACAGTAGAGTAGAGTATAGGTTGAGTACAGTGGAGTACAGTAGAGATAGAGTAGAGTGGAGTAGAGTAGAGATAAAGTACAGTGGATTAGAGTAGAGATAGAGTACAGTGGAGTATAGTTGAGGTAGAGTACAGTGGAGCACAGTAGAGGTAGAGTACAGTGGAGTATAGTTGAGGTAGACTACAGTGGAGTACAGTAGAGGTAGAGTACAGTGGAGCACAGTAGAGATAGTGTACAGTAGAGCAGAGTAGAGGTAGAGTACAGTGGAGTACAGTAGAGGTAGAGTACAGTGGAGCACTGTAGAGGTGGAGTACAGTGGAGTACTGTAGAGGTAGAGTAGAGTGGAGCACAGTAGAGATAGAGTACAGTAGAGCACAGTAGAGGTAGAGTACAGTGGAGTATAGTAGAGGTAGAGTACAGTGGAGTATAGTTGAGGTAGACTACAGTGAAGCACAGTAGAGGTAGAGTACAGTGGAGTACAGTAGAGGTAGAGTACAGTGGAGCACAGTAGAGGTAGAGTACAGTGGAGTATAGTTGAGGTAGACTACAGTGGAGTACAGTAGAGGTAGAGTACAGTGGAGCACAGTAGAGATAGAGTACAGTAGAGCAGAGTAGAGGTAGAGTACTGTGGAGTACAGTAGAGGTAGAGCACAGTAGAGCAGAGTAGAGGTAGAGTACAGTGGAGTACAGTAGAGATAGAGCACAGTGGAGCACTGTAGAGGTAGAATAGTGGAGTAGAGTAGAGATAGAGTACAGTGGAGCACAGTAGAGGTAGAGTACAGTGGAGCACAGTAGAGGTAGAGTACAGTGGAGCACAGTAGAGGTAGAGTACAGTGGAGTACAGTAGAGGTAGTGTACAGTGGAGCACAGTAGAGGTAGAGTACAGTGGAGCACAGTAGAGGTAGAGTACAGTGGAGTACAGTAGAGGTAGTGAACAGTGTAGCACAGTAGAGGTAGAGTACAGTGGAGCACAGTAGAGGTAGAGTACAGTGGAGCACAGTAGAGAAGGAGTAGAGTAGAGCAGAGTAGAGGTAGAGTACAGTGGAGTACAGCAGAGGTATAGTATAGTGGAGTACAGTAGAGGTAGAGTACAGTGGAGCACAGTAGAGGTAGAGTACAGTGGAGTACAGTGGAGCACAGTAGAGGTGGAGTACTGTGGAGCACAGTAGAGGTAGAGTACAGTGGAGTACAGTGGAGTACAGTAGATGTGGAGTACAGTAGAGTACAGTAGAGATAGAGAACAGTACAGTACAGTAGAGGTAGAGTACAGTGGAGTACAGTAGAGGTAGAGTACAGTAGAGCACAGTAGAGGTAGAATACAGTGGAGTACAGTAGAGGTAGAGTACAGTGGAGTACAGTAGAGGTAGAGTACAGTGGAGTACAGTAGAGGTAGAGTATAGTGGAGTACAGTAGAGGTAGAGTACAGTAGAGCACAGTAGAGGTAGAATACAGTGGAGTACAGTAGAGGTAGAGTACAGTGGAGTACAGTAGAGGTAGAGTACAGTGGAGTACAGTAGAGATAGAGTACAGTGGAGCACAGTAGAGGTAGAGTACAGTGGAGCACAGTAGAGCTAGAGTACAGTGGAGCACAGTAGAGGTAGAGTACAGTGGAGTACAGTGGAGTACAGTAGAGGTAGAGTACAGTGGAGTACAGTAGAGGTAGAGTACAGTGGAGCACAGTAGAGGTAGAGTACAGTGGAGTACAGTGGAGCACAGTAGAGGTGGAGTACAGTAGAGTACAGTAGAGGTAGAGTACAGTGGAGCACAGTAGAGGTAGAGTACAGTGGAGTACAGTGGAGTACAGTAGAGGTGGAGTACAGTAGAGTACAGTAGAGGTAGAAAACAGTACAGTACAGTAGAGGTAGAGTACAGTGGAGTACAGTAGAGGTAGAGTACAGTAGAGCACAGTAGAGGTAGAATACAGTGGAGTACAGTTGAGGTAGAGTACAGTGGAGTACAGTAGAGGTAGAGTACAGTGGAGTAGAGTAGAGATAGAGTACAGTGGAGTAGAGTAGAGATAGGGTACAGTGGAGCACAGTAGAGGTAGAGTACAGTGGAGCACAGTAGAGATAGAGTACAGTGGAGCACAGTAGAGGTAGAGTACAATGGAGCACAGTAGAGGTAGAGTACAGTGGAGCAGAGTAGAGGTAGAGTACAGTGGAGTACAGTAGAGGTAGAGTACAGTGGAGTACAGTAGAGGTAGAGTACAGTGGAGCACAGTAGAGGTAGAGTACAGTGGAGTACAGTAGAGGTAGAGTACAGTAGAGCACAGTAGAGGTAGAATACAGTGAAGTACAGTAGAGGTAGAGTACAGTGGAGTACAGTAGAGGTAGAGTACAGTGGAGTACAGTAGAGGTAGAGTACAGTGGAGCACAGTAGAGGTAGAGTACAGTGGAGTACAGTAGAGGTAGAGTACAGTGGAGCACAGTAGAGCTAGAGTACAGTGGAGTACAGTGGAGCACAGTAGAGGTGGAGTACAGAAGAGTAGAGTATAGGTTGAGTACAGTGGAGTACAGTAGAGGTAGAGTACAGTGGAGCACAGTAGAGATAGAGTACAGTAGAGCACAGTAGAGGTAGAGTACAGTGGAGTATAGTAGAGGTAGAGTACTTTGGAGTATAGTTGAGGTAGACTACAGTGGAGCACAGTAGAGGTAGAGTACAGTGGAGTACAGTAGAGGTAGAGTACAGTGGAGCACAGTAGAGGTAGAGTACAGTGGAGTATAGTTGAGGTAGACTACAGTGGAGTACAGTAGAGGTAGAGTACAGTGGAGCACAGTAGAGATAGAGTACAGTAGAGCAGAGTAGAGGTAGAGTACAGTGGAGTACAGTAGAGGTAGAGCACAGTAGAGCAGAGTAGAGGTAGAGTACAGTGGAGTACAGTAGAGATAGAGCACAGTGGAGCACAATAGAGGTAGAATACAGTGGAGTAGAGTAGAGATAGAGTACATTGGAGCACAGTAGAGGTAGAGTACAGTGGAGCACAGTAGAGGTAGAGTACAGTGGAGCACAGTAGAGGTAGAGTACAGTGGAGTACAGTAGAGGTAGTGTACAGTGGAGCACAGTAGAGGTAGAGTACAGTGGAGCACAGTAGAGGTAGAGTACAGTGGAGTACAGTAGAGGTAGTGTACAGTGGAGCACAGTAGAGGTAGAGTACAGTGGAGCACAGTAGAGGTAGAGTACAGTGGAGTACAGTAGAGGTAGTGTACAGTGGAGTACAGTAGAGGTAGAGTACAGTGGAGTACAGTAGAGGTAGTGTACAGTGGAGCACAGTAGAGGTAGAGTACAGTGGAGCACAGTAGAGGTTTAGTACAGTGGAGCACAGTAGAGGTAGAGTACAGTGGAGCACAGTAGAGGTAGAGTACAGTGGAGTACAGTAGAGGTAGAGTACAGTGGAGTACAGTAGAGGTAGAGTACAGTGGAGCACAGTAGAGATAGAGTACAGTGGAGCACAGTAGAGGTAGAGTACAGTGGAGCACAGTAGAGGTAGAGTACAGTGGAGTACAGTAGAGGTAGAGTACAGTACAGTACAGTAGAGGTAGAGTATAGTGGAGTACAGTAGAGGTAGAGTACAGTAGAGCACAGTAGAGGTAGAATACAGTGGAGTACAGTAGAGGTAGAGTACAGTGGAGTACAGTAGAGGTAGAGTACAGTGGAGTACAGTAGAGGTAGAGTACAGTGGAGCACAGTAGAGGTAGAGTACAGTGGAGCACAGTAGAGATAGTGTACAGTAGAGCAGAGTAGAGGTAGAGTACAGTGGAGTACAGTAGAGGTAGAGTACAGTGGAGCACTGTAGAGGTGGAGTACAGTGGAGTACTGTAGAGGTAGAGTACAGTGGAGCACAGTAGAGATAGAGTACAGTAGAGCACAGTAGAGGTAGAGTACAGTGGAGTATAGTAGAGGTAGAGTACAGTGGAGTATAGTTGAGGTAGACTACAGTGAAGCACAGTAGAGGTAGAGTACAGTGGAGTACAGTAGAGGTAGAGTACAGTGGAGCACAGTAGAGGTAGAGTACAGTGGAGTATAGTTGAGGTAGACTACAGTGGAGTACAGTAGAGGTAGAGTACAGTGGAGCACAGTAGAGATAGAGTACAGTAGAGCAGAGTAGAGGTAGAGTACTGTGGAGTACAGTAGAGGTAGAGCACAGTAGAGCAGAGTAGAGGTAGAGTACAGTGGAGTACAGTAGAGATAGAGCACAGTGGAGCACTGTAGAGGTAGAATAGTGGAGTAGAGTAGAGATAGAGTACAGTGGAGCACAGTAGAGGTAGAGTACAGTGGAGCACAGTAGAGGTAGAGTACAGTGGAGCACAGTAGAGGTAGAGTACAGTGGAGTACAGTAGAGGTAGTGTACAGTGGAGCACAGTAGAGGTAGAGTACAGTGGAGCACAGTAGAGGTAGAGTACAGTGGAGTACAGTAGAGGTAGTGAACAGTGTAGCACAGTAGAGGTAGAGTACAGTGGAGCACAGTAGAGGTAGAGTACAGTGGAGCACAGTAGAGAAGGAGTAGAGTAGAGCAGAGTAGAGGTAGAGTACAGTGGAGTACAGCAGAGGTATAGTATAGTGGAGTACAGTAGAGGTAGAGTACAGTGGAGCACAGTAGAGGTAGAGTACAGTGGAGTACAGTGGAGCACAGTAGAGGTGGAGTACTGTGGAGCACAGTAGAGGTAGAGTACAGTGGAGTACAGTGGAGTACAGTAGATGTGGAGTACAGTAGAGTACAGTAGAGATAGAGAACAGTACAGTACAGTAGAGGTAGAGTACAGTGGAGTACAGTAGAGGTAGAGTACAGTAGAGCACAGTAGAGGTAGAATACAGTGGAGTACAGTAGAGGTAGAGTACAGTGGAGTACAGTAGAGGTAGAGTACAGTGGAGTACAGTAGAGGTAGAGTATAGTGGAGTACAGTAGAGGTAGAGTACAGTAGAGCACAGTAGAGGTAGAATACAGTGGAGTACAGTAGAGGTAGAGTACAGTGGAGTACAGTAGAGGTAGAGTACAGTGGAGTACAGTAGAGATAGAGTACAGTGGAGCACAGTAGAGGTAGAGTACAGTGGAGCACAGTAGAGCTAGAGTACAGTGGAGCACAGTAGAGGTAGAGTACAGTGGAGTACAGTGGAGTACAGTAGAGGTAGAGTACAGTGGAGTACAGTAGAGGTAGAGTACAGTGGAGCACAGTAGAGGTAGAGTACAGTGGAGTACAGTGGAGCACAGTAGAGGTGGAGTACAGTAGAGTACAGTAGAGGTAGAGTACAGTGGAGCACAGTAGAGGTAGAGTACAGTGGAGTACAGTGGAGTACAGTAGAGGTGGAGTACAGTAGAGTACAGTAGAGGTAGAAAACAGTACAGTACAGTAGAGGTAGAGTACAGTGGAGTACAGTAGAGGTAGAGTACAGTAGAGCACAGTAGAGGTAGAATACAGTGGAGTACAGTTGAGGTAGAGTACAGTGGAGTACAGTAGAGGTAGAGTACAGTGGAGTAGAGTAGAGATAGAGTACAGTGGAGTAGAGTAGAGATAGGGTACAGTGGAGCACAGTAGAGGTAGAGTACAGTGGAGCACAGTAGAGATAGAGTACAGTGGAGCACAGTAGAGGTAGAGTACAATGGAGCACAGTAGAGGTAGAGTACAGTGGAGCAGAGTAGAGGTAGAGTACAGTGGAGTACAGTAGAGGTAGAGTACAGTGGAGTACAGTAGAGGTAGAGTACAGTGGAGCACAGTAGAGGTAGAGTACAGTGGAGTACAGTAGAGGTAGAGTACAGTAGAGCACAGTAGAGGTAGAATACAGTGAAGTACAGTAGAGGTAGAGTACAGTGGAGTACAGTAGAGGTAGAGTACAGTGGAGTACAGTAGAGGTAGAGTACAGTGGAGCACAGTAGAGGTAGAGTACAGTGGAGTACAGTAGAGGTAGAGTACAGTGGAGCACAGTAGAGCTAGAGTACAGTGGAGTACAGTGGAGCACAGTAGAGGTGGAGTACAGAAGAGTAGAGTATAGGTTGAGTACAGTGGAGTACAGTAGAGGTAGAGTACAGTGGAGCACAGTAGAGATAGAGTACAGTAGAGCACAGTAGAGGTAGAGTACAGTGGAGTATAGTAGAGGTAGAGTACTTTGGAGTATAGTTGAGGTAGACTACAGTGGAGCACAGTAGAGGTAGAGTACAGTGGAGTACAGTAGAGGTAGAGTACAGTGGAGCACAGTAGAGGTAGAGTACAGTGGAGTATAGTTGAGGTAGACTACAGTGGAGTACAGTAGAGGTAGAGTACAGTGGAGCACAGTAGAGATAGAGTACAGTAGAGCAGAGTAGAGGTAGAGTACAGTGGAGTACAGTAGAGGTAGAGCACAGTAGAGCAGAGTAGAGGTAGAGTACAGTGGAGTACAGTAGAGATAGAGCACAGTGGAGCACAATAGAGGTAGAATACAGTGGAGTAGAGTAGAGATAGAGTACATTGGAGCACAGTAGAGGTAGAGTACAGTGGAGCACAGTAGAGGTAGAGTACAGTGGAGCACAGTAGAGGTAGAGTACAGTGGAGTACAGTAGAGGTAGTGTACAGTGGAGCACAGTAGAGGTAGAGTACAGTGGAGCACAGTAGAGGTAGAGTACAGTGGAGTACAGTAGAGGTAGTGTACAGTGGAGCACAGTAGAGGTAGAGTACAGTGGAGCACAGTAGAGGTAGAGTACAGTGGAGTACAGTAGAGGTAGTGTACAGTGGAGTACAGTAGAGGTAGAGTACAGTGGAGTACAGTAGAGGTAGTGTACAGTGGAGCACAGTAGAGGTAGAGTACAGTGGAGCACAGTAGAGGTTTAGTACAGTGGAGCACAGTAGAGGTAGAGTACAGTGGAGCACAGTAGAGGTAGAGTACAGTGGAGTACAGTAGAGGTAGAGTACAGTGGAGTACAGTAGAGGTAGAGTACAGTGGAGCACAGTAGAGATAGAGTACAGTGGAGCACAGTAGAGGTAGAGTACAGTGGAGCACAGTAGAGGTAGAGTACAGTGGAGTACAGTAGAGGTAGAGTACAGTACAGTACAGTAGAGGTAGAGTATAGTGGAGTACAGTAGAGGTAGAGTACAGTAGAGCACAGTAGAGGTAGAATACAGTGGAGTACAGTAGAGGTAGAGTACAGTGGAGTACAGTAGAGGTAGAGTACAGTGGAGTACAGTAGAGATAGAGTACAGTGGAGCACAGTAGAGGTAGAGTACAGTGGAGCACAGTAGAGGTAGAGTACAGTGGAGCAAAGTAGAGGTAGAGTACAGTGGAGTAGAGTAGAGGTAGAGTACAGTGGAGTACAGTAGAGGTAGAGGACAGTGGAGCAAAATAGAGGTAGAGTACAGTGGAGTAGAGTGGAGCAGAGTAGAGGTGGAGTACAGTAGAGTACAGTAGAGGTAGAGTACAGTGGAGCACAGTAGAGGTAGAGTACAGTGGAGTACAGTGGAGTACAGTAGAGGTGGAGTACAGTAGAGTACAGTAGAGGTAGAGAACAGTACAGTACAGTAGAGGTAGAGTACAGTGGAGTACAGTAGAGGTAGAGTACAGTAGAGCACAGTAGAGGTAGAGTACAGTGGAGCACAGTAGAGATAGAGTACAGTGGAGCACAGTAGAGGTAGAGTACAGTGGAGCACAGTAGAGGTAGAGTACAGTGGAGCACAGTAGAGGTAGAGTACAGTGGAGTAAAGTAGAGGTAGAGTACAGTGGAGTACAGTAGAGGTAGAGTACAGTGGAGCACAGTAGAGGTAGAGTACAGTGGAGTACAGTAGAGGTAGAGTACAGTAGAGCACAGTAGAGGTAGAATACAGTGAAGTACAGTAGAGGTAGAGTACAGTGGAGTACAGTAGAGGTAGAGTACAGTGGAGTACAGTAGAGGTAGAGTACAGTGGAGCACAGTAGAGGTAGAGTACAGTGGTGTACAGTAGAGGTAGAGTACAGTGGAGCACAGTAGAGCTAGAGTACAGTGGAGTACAAGCGAGCACAGTAGAGGTGGAGTACAGTAGAGTAGAGTATAGGTTGAGTACAGTGGAGTACAGTAGAGATAGAGTAGAGTGGAGTAGAGTAGAGATAAAGTACAGTGGATTAGAGTAGAGATAGAGTACAGTGGAGTATAGTTGAGGTAGAGTACAGTGGAGCACAGTAGAGGTAGAGTACAGTGGAGTATAGTTGAGGTAGACTACAGTGGAGTACAGTAGAGGTAGAGTACAGTGGAGCACAGTAGAGATAGTGTACAGTAGAGCAGAGTAGAGGTAGAGTACAGTGGAGTACAGTAGAGGTAGAGTACAGTGGAGCACTGTAGAGGTGGAGTACAGTGGAGTACTGTAGAGGTAGAGTACAGTGGAGCACAGTAGAGATAGAGTACAGTAGAGCACAGTAGAGGTAGAGTACAGTGGAGTATAGTAGAGGTAGAGTACAGTGGAGTATAGTTGAGGTAGACTACAGTGAAGCACAGTAGAGGTAGAGTACAGTGGAGTACAGTAGAGGTAGAGTACAGTGGAGCACAGTAGAGGTAGAGTACAGTGGAGTATAGTTGAGGTAGACTACAGTGGAGTACAGTAGAGGTAGAGTACAGTGGAGCACAGTAGAGATAGAGTACAGTAGAGCAGAGTAGAGGTAGAGTACTGTGGAGTACAGTAGAGGTAGAGCACAGTAGAGCAGAGTAGAGGTAGAGTACAGTGGAGTACAGTAGAGATAGAGCACAGTGGAGCACTGTAGAGGTAGAATAGTGGAGTAGAGTAGAGATAGAGTACAGTGGAGCACAGTAGAGGTAGAGTACAGTGGAGCACAGTAGAGGTAGAGTACAGTGGAGCACAGTAGAGGTAGAGTACAGTGGAGTACAGTAGAGGTAGTGTACAGTGGAGCACAGTAGAGGTAGAGTACAGTGGAGCACAGTAGAGGTAGAGTACAGTGGAGTACAGTAGAGGTAGTGAACAGTGTAGCACAGTAGAGGTAGAGTACAGTGGAGCACAGTAGAGGTAGAGTACAGTGGAGCACAGTAGAGAAGGAGTAGAGTAGAGCAGAGTAGAGGTAGAGTACAGTGGAGTACAGTAGAGGTAGAGTACAGTGGAGCACAGTAGAGGTAGAGTACAGTGGAGTATAGTTGAGGTAGACTACAGTGGAGTACAGTAGAGGTAGAGTACAGTGGAGCACAGTAGAGGTAGAGTACAGTGGAGCACAGTAGAGGTAGAGTACAGTGGAGTACAGTAGAGGTAGTGTACAGTGGAGCACAGTAGAGGTAGAGTACAGTGGAGCACAGTAGAGGTAGAGTACAGTGGAGTACAGTAGAGGTAGTGTACAGTGTAGCACAGTAGAGGTAGAGTACAGTGGAGCACAGTAGAGGTAGAGTACAGTGGAGCACAGTAGAGAAGGAGTAGAGTAGAGCAGAGTAGAGGTAGAGTACATTGGAGTACAGTAGAGGTAGAGTACAGTGGAGCACTGTAGAGGTGGAGTACAGTGGAGTACAGTAGAGATAGAGTACAGTGGAGCACAGTAGAGGTAGAGTACAGTGGAGCACAGTAGAGGTAGAGTACAGTGGAGCACAGTAGAGGTAGAGTAGAGTGGAGTACAGTAGAGGTAGAGTACAGTGGAGTACAGTAGATGTAGAGTACAGTGGAGCACAGTAGTGGTAGAGTACAGTGGAGTACAGTGGAGCACAGTAGAGGTGGAGTAGAGTAGAGTACAGTAGAGGTAGAGTACAGTGGAGCACAGTAGAGGTAGAGTACAGTGGAGCACAGTAGAGCTAGAGTACAGTGGAGTATAGTTGAGGTAGACTACAGTGGAGTACAGTAGAGGTAGAGTACAGTGGAGTACACTAGAGGTAGAGTACAGTGGAGCACAGTAGAGGTAGAGTACAGTGGAGTATAGTTGAGGTAGACTACAGTGGAGTACAGTAGAGGTAGAGTAGAGTGGAGCACAGTAGAGATAGAGTACAGTGGAGCAGAGTAGAGGTAGAGTACAGTGGAGTACAGTAGAAGTAGAGCACAGTGGAGCACTGTAGAAGTAGAGTACAGTGGAGTACACTAGAGATAGAGTACAGTGGAGCACAGTAGAGGTAGAGTACAGTGGAGTAGAGTAGAGGTAGAGTACAGTGGAGTACAGTAGAGGTAGAGTACAGTGGAGCACAATAGAGGTAGAGTACAGTGGAGTACAGTGGAGCAGAGTAGAGGTGGAGTACAGTGGAGTACAGTAGAGGTAGAGTACAGTGGAGTACAGTAGAGGTAAAGTACAGTGGAGTACAGTAGAGGTAGAGTACAGTACAGTACAGTAGAGGTAGAGTACAGTGGAGTACAGTAGATATAGAGTACAGTGGAGCACAGTAGAGGTCGAGTACAATGGAGCACAGTAGAGGTAGAGTACAGTGGAGCACAGTAGAGGTAGAGTACAGTGGAGTACAGTAAAGGTAGAGTACAGTGGAGTACAGTAGAGGTAGAGTACAGTGGAGCACAGTAGAGGTAGAGTACAGTGGAGTACAGTGGAGCACAGTAGAGGTGGAGTACAGTAGAGTACAGTAGAGGTATAGTACAATGGAGCACAGTAGAGGTAGAGTACAGTGGAGTACAGTGGAG
Organism: Tiaroga cobitis; assembly: GCA_030578255.1. Classification (NCBI taxonomy): domain Eukaryota; kingdom Metazoa; phylum Chordata; class Actinopteri; order Cypriniformes; family Leuciscidae; genus Tiaroga; species Tiaroga cobitis. The sequence goes on along the minus strand of CM060610.1, from coordinate 37,685,858 downwards.
TACAGTAGAGGTGGAGTACAGTAGAGTACAGTAGAGGTAGAGAACAGTACAGTACAGTAGAGGTAGAGTACAGTGGAGTACAGTAGAGGTAGAGTACAGTAGAGCACAGTAGAGGTAGAATACAGTGGAGTACAGTAGAGGTAGAGTGCAGTGGAGTACAGTAGAGGTAGAGTACAGTGGAGTACAGTAGAGATAGAGTACAGTGGAGCACAGTAGAGGTAGAGTACAGTGGAGCACAGTAGAGGTAGAGTACAGTGGAGCACAGTAGAGATAGAGTACAGTGGAGCACAGTAGAGGTTTAGTACAGTGGAGCACAGTAGAGGTAGAGTACAGTGGAGCACAGTAGAGGTAGAGTACAGTGGAGTACAGTAGAGGTAGAGTACAGTGGAGTACAGTAGAGGTAGAGTACAGTGGAGCACAGTAGAGATAGAGTACAGTGGAGCACAGTAGAGGTAGAGTACAGTGGAGCACAGTAGAGGTAGAGTACAGTGGAGTACAGTAGAGGTAGAGTACAGTACAGTACAGTAGAGGTAGAGTATAGTGGAGTACAGTAGAGGTAGAGTACAGTAGAGCACAGTAGAGGTAGAATACAGTGGAGTACAGTAGAGGTAGAGTACAGTGGAGTACAGTAGAGGTAGAGTACAGTGGAGTACAGTAGAGATAGAGTACAGTGGAGCACAGTAGAGGTAGAGTACAGTGGAGCACAGTAGAGGTAGAGTACAGTGGAGCAAAGTAGAGGTAGAGTACAGTGGAGTAGAGTAGAGGTAGAGTACAGTGGAGTACAGTAGAGGTAGAGGACAGTGGAGCAAAATAGAGGTAGAGTACAGTGGAGTACAGTGGAGCAGAGTAGAGGTGGAGTACAGTAGAGTACAGTAGAGGTAGAGTACAGTGGAGCAAAGTAGAGGTAGAGTACAGTGGAGTACAGTGGAGTACAGTAGAGGTGGAGTACAATAGAGTACAGTAGAGGTAGAGAACAGTACAGTACAGTAGAGGTAGAGTACAGTGGAGTACAGTAGAGGTAGAGTACAGTAGAGCACAGTAGAGGTAGAGTACAGTGGAGCACAGTAGAGATAGAGTACAGTGGAGCACAGTAGAGGTAGAGTACAGTGGAGCACAGTAGAGGTAGAGTACAGTGGAGCACAGTAGAGGTAGAGTACAGTGGAGTAAAGTAGAGGTAGAGTACAGTGGAGTACAGTAGAGGTAGAGTACAGTGGAGCACAGTAGAGGTAGAGTACAGTGGAGTACAGTAGAGGTAGAGTACAGTAGAGCACAGTAGAGGTAGAATACAGTGAAGTACAGTAGAGGTAGAGTACAGTGGAGTACAGTAGAGGTAGAGTACAGTGGAGTACAGTAGAGGTAGAGTACAGTGGAGCACAGTAGAGGTAGAGTACAGTGGTGTACAGTAGAGGTAGAGTACAGTGGAGCACAGTAGAGCTAGAGTACAGTGGAGTACAAGCGAGCACAGTAGAGGTGGAGTACAGTAGAGTAGAGTATAGGTTGAGTACAGTGGAGTACAGTAGAGATAGAGTAGAGTGGAGTAGAGTAGAGATAAAGTACAGTGGATTAGAGTAGAGATAGAGTACAGTGGAGTATAGTTGAGGTAGAGTACAGTGGAGCACAGTAGAGGTAGAGTACAGTGGAGTATAGTTGAGGTAGACTACAGTGGAGTACAGTAGAGGTAGAGTACAGTGGAGCACAGTAGAGATAGTGTACAGTAGAGCAGAGTAGAGGTAGAGTACAGTGGAGTACAGTAGAGGTAGAGTACAGTGGAGCACTGTAGAGGTGGAGTACAGTGGAGTACTGTAGAGGTAGAGTACAGTGGAGCACAGTAGAGATAGAGTACAGTAGAGCACAGTAGAGGTAGAGTACAGTGGAGTATAGTAGAGGTAGAGTACAGTGGAGTATAGTTGAGGTAGACTACAGTGAAGCACAGTAGAGGTAGAGTACAGTGGAGTACAGTAGAGGTAGAGTACAGTGGAGCACAGTAGAGGTAGAGTACAGTGGAGTATAGTTGAGGTAGACTACAGTGGAGTACAGTAGAGGTAGAGTACAGTGGAGCACAGTAGAGATAGAGTACAGTAGAGCAGAGTAGAGGTAGAGTACTGTGGAGTACAGTAGAGGTAGAGCACAGTAGAGCAGAGTAGAGGTAGAGTACAGTGGAGTACAGTAGAGATAGAGCACAGTGGAGCACTGTAGAGGTAGAATAGTGGAGTAGAGTAGAGATAGAGTACAGTGGAGCACAGTAGAGGTAGAGTACAGTGGAGCACAGTAGAGGTAGAGTACAGTGGAGCACAGTAGAGGTAGAGTACAGTGGAGTACAGTAGAGGTAGTGTACAGTGGAGCACAGTAGAGGTAGAGTACAGTGGAGCACAGTAGAGGTAGAGTACAGTGGAGTACAGTAGAGGTAGTGAACAGTGTAGCACAGTAGAGGTAGAGTACAGTGGAGCACAGTAGAGGTAGAGTACAGTGGAGCACAGTAGAGAAGGAGTAGAGTAGAGCAGAGTAGAGGTAGAGTACATTGGAGTACAGAAGAGGTAGAGTACAGTGGAGCACTGTAGAGGTGGAGTACAGTGGAGTACAGTAGAGATAGAGTACAGTGGAGCACAGTAGAGGTAGAGTACAGTGGAGCACAGTAGAGGTAGAGTACAGTGGAGCACAGTAGAGGTAGAGTAGAGTGGAGTACAGTAGAGGTAGAGTACAGTGGAGTACAGTAGAGGTAGAGTACAGTGGAGCACAGTAGAGGTAGAGTACAGTGGAGTACAGTGGAGCACAGTAGAGGTGGAGTAGAGTAGAGTACAGTAGAGGTAGAGTACAGTGGAGCACAGTAGAGGTAGAGTACAGTGGAGCACAGTAGAGCTAGAGTACAGTGGAGTATAGTTGAGGTAGACTACAGTGGAGTACAGTAGAGGTAGAGTACAGTGGAGTACACTAGAGGTAGAGTACAGTGGAGCACAGTAGAGGTAGAGTACAGTGGAGTATAGTTGAGGTAGACTACAGTGGAGTACAGTAGAGGTAGAGTAGAGTGGAGCACAGTAGAGATAGAGTACAGTAGAGCAGAGTAGAGGTAGAGTACAGTGGAGTACAGTAGAGGTAGAGCACAGTGGAGCACTGTAGAGGTAGAGTACAGTGGAGTACAGTAGAGATAGAGTACAGTGGAGCACAGTAGAGATAGAGTGCAGTAGAGCACAGTAGAGGTAGAGTACAGCTGAGCACAGTAGAGGTAGAGTACAGTAGAGCAGAGTTGAGGTAGAGTACAGTGGAGTACAGTAGAGGTAGAGCACAGTGGAGCACTGTAGAGGTAGAGTACAGTCGAACACAGTAGAGATAAGTGTAGTGGAGTATAGTAGAGGTAGAGTACAGTGGAGTACAGTAGAGGTAGAGTACAGTGGAGTACAGTAGAGGTAGAGTAGAGTGGAGCACATTAGAGGTGGAGTAGAGTAGAGTACAGTAGAGGTAGAGTAAAGTGGAGTATAGTAGAAGTAGAGTACAGTGGAGCACAGTAGAGGTAGAGTAGAGTGGAGTACAGTAGAGGTAGAGTACATTGGAGTACAGTAGAGGTAGAGTACAGTGGAGTAGAGTAGAGATAGAGTAGAGTGGAGCACAGCAGAGGTAGAGTACAGTGGATCACAGTAGAGATAGAGTACAGTGGAGTACAGTTGAGCACAGTAGACGTATAGTACAGTGGAGCACAGTAGCGATAGATTACAGTGGAGTACAGTAGAGATAGAGTACAGTGGAGTACATTAGAGGTAGAGTACAGTGGAGCACAGTAGAGGTAGAGTACAGTGGAGTATTGTTGAGGTAGACTACAGTGGAGTACAGTAGAGATAGAGTACAGTAGAGCAGAGTAGAGGTAGAGTACAGTGGAGTACAGTAGAGGTAGAGCACAGTAGAGCAGATTAGAGGTAGAGTACAGTGGAGTACAGTAGAGGTATAGCACAGTGGAGCACTGTAGAGGTAGAGTACAGTGGAGTACAGTAGAGATAGAGTACAGTGGAGCACAGTAGAGGTAGAGTACAGTGGAGCACAGTAGAGGTAGAGTACAGTGGAGCACAGTAGAGGTAGAGTACAGTGGAGTACAGTAGAGGTAGAGTACAGTGGAGTACAGTAGAGGTAGAGTACAGTGGAGCACAGTAGAGGTAGAGTACAGTGGAGTACAGTGGAGCACAGTAGAGGTGGAGTAGAGTAGAGTACAGTAGAGGTAGAGTACAGTGGAGCACAGTAGAGGTAGAGTACAGTGGAGTACAGTGGAGTACAGTAGAGGTGGAGTACAGTAGAGTACAGTAGAGGTAGAGAACGGTACAGTACAGTAGAGGTAGAGTACAGTGGAGTACAGTAGAGGTAGAGTACAGTAGAGCACAGTAGAGGTAGAATACAGTGGAGTACAGTAGAGGTAGAGTACAGTGGAGTACAGTAGAGGTAGAGTACAGTGGAGTACAGTAGAGATAGAGTACAGTACAGTACAGTAGAGGTAGAGTACAGTGGAGTACAGTAGAGGTAGAGTACAGTAGAGCACAGTAGAGGTAGAATACAGTGGAGTACAGTAGAGGTAGAGTACAGTGGAGCACAGTAGAGGTAGAGTACAGTGGAGCACATTAGAGGTAGAGTACAGTGGAGCACAGTAGAGGTAGAGTACAGTGGAGCACAGTAGAGGTAGAGTATAGTGGAGTACAGTAGAGGTAGAGTACAGTGGAGTACAGTAGAGGTAGAGTACAATGGAGCACAGTAGAGGTAGAGTACAGTGGAGTATTGTTGAGGTAGACTACAGTGGAGTACAGTAGAGATAGAGTACAGTAGAGCAGAGTAGAGGTAGAGTACAGTGGAGTACAGTAGAGGTAGAGCACAGTAGAGCAGAGTAGAGGTAGAGTACAGTGGAGTACAGTAGAGGTATAGCAGAGTGGAGCACTGTAGAGGTAGAGTACAGTGAAGTACAGTAGAGATAGAGTACAGTGGAGCACAGTAGAGGTAGAGTACAATGGAGCACAGTAGAGGTAGACTACAGTGGAGCACAGTAGAGGTAGAGTACAGTGGAGCACAGTAGAGGTAGAGTACAGTGGAGCACAGTAGAGGTAGAGTACAGTGGAGCACAGTAGAGGTAGAGTACAGTGGAGTACAGTAGAGGTAGAGTACAGTGGAGCACAGTAGAGGTAGAGTACAGTGGAGCACAATAGAGGTAGAGTACAGTGGAGCACAGTAGAGGTAGAGTACAGTGGAGTACAGCAGAGGTAGAGTATAGTGGAGTACAGTAGAGGTAGAGTACAGTGGAGCACAGTAGAGGTAGAGTACAGTGGAGTACAGTGGAGCACAGTAGAGGTGGAGTACTGTGGAGCACAGTAGAGGTAGAGTACAGTGGAGTACAGTGGAGTACAGTAGATGTGGAGTACAGTAGAGTACAGTAGAGATAGAGAACAGTACAGTACAGTAGAGGTAGAGTACAGTGGAGTACAGTAGAGGTAGAGTACAGTAGAGCACAGTAGAGGTAGAATACAGTGGAGTACAGTAGAGGTAGAGTACAGTGGAGTACAGTAGAGGTAGAGTACAGTGGAGTACAGTAGAGGTAGAGTATAGTGGAGTACAGTAGAGGTAGAGTACAGTAGAGCACAGTAGAGGTAGAATACAGTGGAGTACAGTAGAGGTAGAGTACAGTGGAGTACAGTAGAGGTAGAGTACAGTGGAGTACAGTAGAGATAGAGTACAGTGGAGCACAGTAGAGGTAGAGTACAGTGGAGCACAGTAGAGGTAGAGTACAGTGGAGCACAGTAGAGGTAGAGTACAGTGGAGTACAGTGGAGTACAGTAGAGGTAGAGTACAGTGGAGTACAGTAGAGGTAGAGTACAGTGGAGCACAGTAGAGGTAGAGTACAGTGGAGTACAGTGGAGCACAGTAGAGGTGGAGTACAGTAGAGTACAGTAGAGGTAGAGTACAGTGGAGCACAGTAGAGGTAGAGTACAGTGGAGTACAGTGGAGTACAGTAGAGGTGGAGTACAGTAGAGTACAGTAGAGGTAGAGAACAGTACAGTACAGTAGAGGTAGAGTACAGTGGAGTACAGTAGAGGTAGAGTACAGTAGAGCACAGTAGAGGTAGAATACAGTGGAGTACAGTAGAGGTAGAGTACAGTGGAGTACAGTAGAGGTAGAGTACAGTGGAGTAGAGTAGAGATAGAGTACAGTGGAGTAGAGTAGAGATAGGGTACAGTGGAGCACAGTAGAGGTAGAGTACAGTGGAGCACAGTAGAGATAGAGTACAGTGGAGCACAGTAGAGGTAGAGTACAATGGAGCACAGTAGAGGTAGAGTACAGTGGAGCAGAGTAGAGGTAGAGTACAGTGGAGTACAGTAGAGGTAGAGTACAGTGGAGTACAGTAGAGGTAGAGTACAGTGGAGCACAGTAGAGGTAGAGTACAGTGGAGTACAGTAGAGGTAGAGTACAGTAGAGCACAGTAGAGGTAGAATACAGTGAAGTACAGTAGAGGTAGAGTACAGTGGAGTACAGTAGAGGTAGAGTACAGTGGAGTACAGTAGAGGTAGAGTACAGTGGAGCACAGTAGAGGTAGAGTACAGTGGAGTACAGTAGAGGTAGAGTACAGTGGAGCACAGTAGAGCTAGAGTACAGTGGAGTACAGTGGAGCACAGTAGAGGTGGAGTACAGTAGAGTAGAGTATAGGTTGAGTACAGTGGAGTACAGTAGAGGTAGAGTACAGTGGAGCACAGTAGAGATAGAGTACAGTAGAGCACAGTAGAGGTAGAGTACAGTGGAGTATAGTAGAGGTAGAGTACTTTGGAGTATAGTTGAGGTAGACTACAGTGGAGCACAGTAGAGGTAGAGTACAGTGGAGTACAGTAGAGGTAGAGTACAGTGGAGCACAGTAGAGGTAGAGTACAGTGGAGTATAGTTGAGGTAGACTACAGTGGAGTACAGTAGAGGTAGAGTACAGTGGAGCACAGTAGAGATAGAGTACAGTAGAGCAGAGTAGAGGTAGAGTACAGTGGAGTACAGTAGAGGTAGAGCACAGTAGAGCAGAGTAGAGGTAGAGTACAGTGGAGTACAGTAGAGATAGAGCACAGTGGAGCACAATAGAGGTAGAATACAGTGGAGTAGAGTAGAGATAGAGTACATTGGAGCACAGTAGAGGTAGAGTACAGTGGAGCACAGTAGAGGTAGAGTACAGTGGAGCACAGTAGAGGTAGAGTACAGTGGAGTACAGTAGAGGTAGTGTACAGTGGAGCACAGTAGAGGTAGAGTACAGTGGAGCACAGTAGAGGTAGAGTACAGTGGAGTACAGTAGAGGTAGTGTACAGTGGAGCACAGTAGAGGTAGAGTACAGTGGAGCACAGTAGAGGTAGAGTACAGTGGAACACAGTAGAGAAGGAGTAGAGTAGAGCAGAGTAGAGGTAGAGTACATTGGAGTACAGTAGAGGTAGAGTACAGTGGAGCACTGTAGAGGTGGAGTACAGTGGAGTACAGTAGAGGTAGAGTACAGTGGAGCACAGTAGAGATAGAGTACAGTAGAGCACAGTAGAGGTAGAGTACAGTGGAGCACAGTAGAGGTAGAGTACACTGGAGTATAGTTGAGGTAGACTACAGTGAAGTACAGTAGAGGTAGAGTACAGTGGAGTACACTAGAGGTAGAGTACAGTGGAGCACAGTAGAGGTAGAGTACAGTGGAGTATAGTTGAGGTAGACTACAGTGGAGTACAGTAGAGGTAGAGTAGAGTGGAGCACAGTAGAGATAGAGTACAGTAGAGCAGAGTAGAGGTAGAGTACAGTGGAGTACAGTAGAGGTAGAGCACAGTGGAGCACTGTAGAGGTAGAGTACAGTGGAGTACAGTAGAGATAGAGTACAGTGGAGCACAGTAGAGATAGAGTGCAGTAGAGCACAGTAGAGGTAGAGTACAGCTGAGCACAGTAGAGGTAGAGTACAGTAGAGCAGAGTAGAGGTAGAGTACAGTGGAGTACAGTAGAGGTAGAGCACAGTGGAGCACTGTAGAGGTAGAGTACAGTCGAACACAGTAGAGATAAGTGTAGTGGAGTATAGTAGAGGTAGAGTACAGTGGAGTACAGTAGAGGAAGAGTACAGTGGAGTACAGTAGAGGTAGAGTAGAGTGGAGCACATTAGAGGTGGAGTAGAGTAGAGTACAGTAGAGGTAGAGTACAGTGGAGTATAGTAGAAGTAGAGTACAGTGGAGCACAGTAGAGGTAGAGTAGAGTGGAGTACAGTAGAGGTAGAGTACATTGGAGTACAGTAGAGGTAGAGTACAGTGGAGTAGAGTAGAGATAGAGTAGAGTGGAGCACAGCAGAGGTAGAGTACAGTGGATCACAGTAGAGATAGAGTACAGTGGAGTACAGTTGAGCACAGTAGAGGTATAGTACAGTGGAGCACAGTAGCGATAGATTACAGTGGAGTACAGTAGAGATAGAGTACAGTGGAGTACAGTAGAGGTAGAGTACAGTGGAGCACAGTAGAGGTAGAGTACAGTGGAGTATTGTTGAGGTAGACTACAGTGGAGTACAGTAGAGATAGGGTACAGTAGAGCAGAGTAGAGGTAGAGTACAGTGTAGTACAGTAGAGGTAGAGCACAGTAGAGCAGAGTAGAGGTAGAGTACATTGGAGTACAGTAGAGGTATAGCACAGTGGAGCACTGTAGAGGTAGAGTACAGTGGAGTACAGTAGAGATAGAGTGCAGTGGAGCACAGTAGAGGTAGAGTACAGTGGAGCACAGTAGAGGTAGAGTACAGTGGAGCACAGTAGAGGTAGAGTACAGTGGAGTACAGTAGAGGTAGAGTACAGTGGAGTACAGTAGAGGTAGAGTACAGTGGAGCACAGTAGAGGTAGAGTACAGTGGAGTACAGTGGAGCACACTAGAGGTGGAGTAGAGTAGAGTACAGTAGAGGTAGAGTACAGTGGAGCACATTAGAGGTAGAGTACAGTGGAGTACAGTGGAGTACAGTAGAGGTGGAGTACAGTAGAGTACAGTAGAGGTAGAGAACAGTACAGTACAGTAGAGGTAGAGTACAGTGGAGTACAGTAGAGGTAGAGTACAGTAGAGCACAGTAGAGGTAGAATACAGTGGAGTACAGTAGATGTAGAGTACAGTGGAGTACAGTAGAGGTAGAGTACAGTACAGTACAGTACAGTAGAGGTAGAGTAAAGTGGAGTACAGTAGATATAGAGTACAGTGGAGCACAGTAGAGGTAGAGTACAATGGAGCACAGTAGAGGTAGAGTACAGTGGAGCACAGTAGAGGTAGAGTACAGTGGAGTACAGTAAAGGTAGAGTACAGTGGAGTACAGTAGAGGTAGAGTACAGTGGAGCACAGTAGAGGTAGAGTACAGTGGAGTACAGTGGAGCACAGTAGAGGTGGAGTACAGTAGAGTACAGTAGAGGTATAGTACAGTGGAGCACAGTAGAGGTAGAGTACAGTGGAGTACAGTGGAGTACAGTAGAGGTGGAGTACAGTAGAGTACAGTAGAGGTAGAGAACAGTACAGTACAGTAGAGGTAGAGTACAGTGGAGTACAGTAGAGGTAGAGTACAGTAGAGCACAGTAGATGTAGAATACAGTGGAGTACAGTAGAGGTAGAGTGCAGTGGAGTACAGTAGAGGTAGAGTACAGTGGAGTACATTAGAGATAGAGTACAGTGGAGCACAGTAGAGGTAGAGTACAGTGGAGCACAGTAGAGGTAGAGTACAGTGGAGCACAGTAGAGATAGAGTACAGTGGAGCACAGTAGAGGTAGAGTACAGTGGAGCACAGTAGAGGTAGAGTACAGTGGAGCACAGTAGAGGTAGAGTACAGTGGAGTACAGTAGAGGTAGAGTACAGTGGAGTACAGTAGAGGTAGAGTACAGTGGAGCACAGTAGAGATAGAGTACAGTGGAGCACAGTAGAGGTAGAGTACAGTGGAGCACAGTAGAGGTAGAGTACAGTGGAGCACAGTAGAGGTAGAGTACAGTGGAGTACAGCAGAGGTAGAGTACAGTGGAGTACAGTAGAGGTAGAGTACAGTGGAGCACAGTAGAGGTAGAGTACAGTGGAGTACAGTGGAGCACAGTAGAGGTGGAGTACAGTGGAGCACAGTAGAGGTAGAGTACAGTGGAGTACAGTGGAGTACAGTAAATGTGGAGTACAGTAGAGTACAGTAGAGGTAGAGAACAGTACAGTAGAGTAGAGGTAGAGTACAGTGGAGTACAGTAGAGGTAGAGTACAGTAGAGCACAGTAGAGGTAGAATACAGTGGAGTACAGTAGAGGTAGAGTACAGTGGAGTACAGTAGAGGTAGAGTACAGTGGAGTACAGTAGAGGTAGAGTACAGTACAGTACAGTAGAGGTAGAGTATAGTGGAGTACAGTAGAGGTAGAGTACAGTAGAGCACAGTAGAGGTAGAATACAGTGCAGTACAGTAGAGGTAGAGTACAGTGGAGTACAGTAGAGGTAGAGTACAGTGGAGTACAGTAGAGATAGAGTACAGTGGAGCACAGTAGAGGTAGAGTACAGTGGAGCACAGTAGAGGTAGAGTACAGTGGAGCACAGTAGAGGTAGAGTAGAGTGGAGTAGAGTAGAGGTAGAGTACAGTGGAGTACAGTAGAGGTAGAGTACAGTGGAGCACAATAGAGGTAGAGTACAGTGGAGTACAGTGGAGCAGAGTAGAGGTGGAGTACAGTAGAGTACAGTAGAGGTAGAGTACAGTGGAGCACAGTAGAGGTAGAGTACAGTGGAGTACAGTGGAGTACAGTAGAGGTGGAGTACAGTAGAGTACAGTAGATGTAGAGAACAGTACAGTACAGTAGAGGTAGAGTACAGTGGAGTACAGTAGAGGTAGAGTACAGTAGAGCACAGTAGAGGTAGAATACAGTGGAGTACAGTAGAGGTAGAGTACAGTGGAGTACAGTAGAGGTAGAGTACAGTGGAGTAGAGTAGAGATAGAGTACAGTGGAGTAGAGTAGAGATAGAGTACAGTGGAGCACAGTAGAGGTAGAGTACAGTGGAGCAGAGTAGAGATAGAGTACAGTGGAGCACAGTAGAGGTAGAGTACAGTGGAGCACAGTAGAGGTAGAGTACAGTGGAGCACAGTAGAGGTAGAGTACAGTGGAGTACAGTAGAGGTAGAGTACAGTGGAGCACAGTAGAGGTATAGTACAGTGGAGCACAGTAGAGGTAGAGTACAGTGGAGTAGAGTAGAGGTAGATTACAGTGGAGTACAGTAGAGGTAGAGTACAGTGGAGCACAATAGAGGTAGAGTACAGTGGAGTACAGTGGAGCAGAGTAGAGGTGGAGTACAGTAGAGTACAGTAGAGGTAGAGTACAGTGGAGTACAGTAGAGGTAGAGTACAGTGGAGTAGAGTAGAGGTAGAGTACAGTGGAGTAGAGTAGAGATAGAGTACAGTGGAGCACAGTAGAGGTAGAGTACAGTGGAGCACAGTAGAGGTAGAGTACAGTGGAGTACAGTAGAGGTAGAGTACAGTAGAGCACAGTAGAGGTAGAATACAGTGAAGTACAGTAGAGGTAGAGTACAGTGGAGTACAGTACAGGTAGAGTACAGTGGAGTACAGTAGAGGTAGAGTACAGTGGAGTACAGTAGAGGTAGAGTACAGTGGAGCACAGTAGAGGTAGAGTACAGTGGAGTACAGTAGAGGTAGAGTACAGTGGAGCACAGTAGAGCTAGAGTACAGTGGAGTACAGTGGAGCACAGTAGAGGTGGAGTACAGTAGAGTAGAGTATAGGTTGAGTACAGTGGAGTACAGTAGAGATAGAGTAGAGTGGAGTAGAGTAGAGATAAAGTACAGTGGATTAGAGTAGAGATAGAGTACAGTGGAGTATAGTTGAGGTAGAGTACAGTGGAGCACAGTAGAGGTAGAGTACAGTGGAGTATAGTTGAGGTAGACTACAGTGGAGTACAGTAGAGGTAGAGTACAGTGGAGCACAGTAGAGATAGTGTACAGTAGAGCAGAGTAGAGGTAGAGTACAGTGGAGTACAGTAGAGGTAGAGTACAGTGGAGCACTGTAGAGGTGGAGTACAGTGGAGTACTGTAGAGGTAGAGTACAGTGGAGCACAGTAGAGATAGAGTACAGTAGAGCACAGTAGAGGTAGAGTACAGTGGAGTATAGTAGAGGTAGAGTACTTTGGAGTATAGTTGAGGTAGACTACAGTGGAGCACAGTAGAGGTAGAGTACAGTGGAGTACAGTAGAGGTAGAGTACAGTGGAGCACAGTAGAGGTAGAGTACAGTGGAGTATAGTTGAGGTAGACTACAGTGGAGTACAGTAGAGGTTGAGTACAGTGGAGCACAGTAGAGATAGAGTACAGTAGAGCAGAGTAGAGGTAGAGTACAGTGGAGTACAGTAGAGGTAGAGCACAGTAGAGCAGAGTAGAGGTAGAGTACAGTGGAGTACAGTAGAGATAGAGCACAGTGGAGCACAATAGAGGTAGAATACAGTGGAGTAGAGTAGAGATAGAGTACAGTGGAGCACAGTAGAGGTAGAGTACAGTGGAGCACAGTAGAGGTAGAGTACAGTGGAGCACAGTAGAGGTAGAGTACAGTGGAGTACAGTAGAGGTAGTGTACAGTGGAGCACAGTAGAGGTAGAGTACAGTGGAGCACAGTAGAGGTAGAGTACAGTGGAGTACAGTAGAGGTAGTGTACAGTGGAGCACAGTAGAGGTAGAGTACAGTGGAGCACAGTAGAGGTAGAGTACAGTGGAGCACAGTAGAAAAGGAGTAGAGTAGAGCAGAGTAGAGGTAGAGTACATTGGAGTACAGTAGAGGTAGAGTACAGTGGAGCACTGTAGAGGTGGAGTACAGTGGAGTACAGTAGAGGTAGAGTACAGTGGAGCACAGTAGAGATAGAGTACAGTAGAGCACAGTAGAGGTAGAGTACAGTGGAGCACAGTAGAGGTAGAGTACAGTGGAGTATAGTTGAGGTAGACTACAGTGAAGTACAGTAGAGGTAGAGTACAGTGGAGTACACTAGAGGTAGAGTACAGTGGAGCACAGTAGAGGTAGAGTACAGTGGAGTACAGTGGAGTACAGTAAATGTGGAGTACAGTAGAGTACAGTAGAGGTAGAGAACAGTACAGTACAGTAGAGGTAGAGTACAGTGGAGTACAGTAGAGATAGAGTACAGTAGAGCACAGTAGAGGTAGAATACAGTGGAGTACAGTAGAGGTAGAGTACAGTGGAGTACAGTAGAGGTAGAGTACAGTGGAGTACAGTAGAGGTAGAGTACAGTACAGTACAGTAGAGGTAGAGTATAGTGGAGTACAGTAGAGGTAGAGTACAGTAGAGCACAGTAGAGGTAGAATACAGTGCAGTACAGTAGAGGTAGAGTAAAGTGGAGTACAGTAGAGGTAGAGTACAGTGGAGTACAGTAGAGATAGAGTACAGTGGAGCACAGTAGAGGTAGAGTACAGTGGAGCACAGTAGAGGTAGAGTACAGTGGAGCACAGTAGAGGTAGAGTACAGTGGAGTAGAGTAGAGGTAGAGTACAGTGGAGTACAGTAGAGGTAGAGTACAGTGGAGCACAATAGAGGTAGAGTACAGTGGAGTACAGTGGAGCAGAGTAGAGGTGGAGTACAGTAGAGTACAGTAGAGGTAGAGTACAGTGGAGCATAGTAGAGGTAGAGTACAGTGGAGTACAGTGGAGCACAGTAGAGGTGGAGTACAGTAGAGTACAGTAGAGGTAGAGAACAGTACAGTACAGTAGAGGTAGAGTACAGTGGAGTACAGTAGAGGTAGAGTACAGTAGAGCACAGTAGAGGTAGAATACAGTGGAGTACAGTAGAGGTAGAGTACAGTGGAGTACAGTAGAGGTAGAGTACAGTGGAGTAGAGTAGAGATAGAGTACAGTGGAGTAGAGTAGAGATAGAGTACAGTGGAGCACAGTAGAGGTAGAGTACAGTGGAGCACAGTAGAGATAGAGTACAGTGGAGCACAGTAGAGGTAGAGTACAGTGGAGCACAGTAGAGGTAGAGTACAGTGGAGCACAGTAGAGGTAGAGTACAGTGGAGTACAGTAGAGGTAGAGTACAGTGGAGTACAGTAGAGGTAGAGTACAGTGGAGTACAGTAGAGGTAGTGTACAGTGGAGCACAGTAGAGGTAGAGTACAGTGGAGCACAGTAGAGGTAGAGTACAGTGGAGTACAGTAGAGGTAGTGTACAGTGGAGCACAGTAGAGGTAGAGTACAGTGGAGCACAGTAGAGGTAGAGTACAGTGGAGCACAGTAGAGAAGGAGTAGAGTAGAGCAGAGTAGAGGTAGAGTACATTGGAGTACAGTAGAGGTAGAGTACAGTGGAGCACTGTAGAGGTGGAGTACAGTGGAGTACAGTAGAGGTAGAGTACAGTGGAGCACAGTAGAGATAGAGTACAGTAGAGCACAGTAGAGGTAGAGTACAGTGGAGCACAGTAGAGGTAGAGTACAGTGGAGTATAGTTGAGGTAGACTACAGTGAAGTACAGTAGAGGTAGAGTACAGTGGAGTACACTAGAGGTAGAGTACAGTGGAGCACAGTAGAGGTAGAGTACAGTGGAGTACAGTGGAGTACAGTAAATGTGGAGTACAGTAGAGTACAGTAGAGGTAGAGAACAGTACAGTACAGTAGAGGTAGAGTACAGTGGAGTACAGTAGAGATAGAGTACAGTAGAGCACAGTAGAGGTAGAATACAGTGGAGTACAGTAGAGGTAGAGTACAGTGGAGTACAGTAGAGGTAGAGTACAGTGGAGTACAGTAGAGGTAGAGTACAGTACAGTACAGTAGAGGTAGAGTATAGTGGAGTACAGTAGAGGTAGAGTACAGTAGAGCACAGTAGAGGTAGAATACAGTGCAGTACAGTAGAGGTAGAGTAAAGTGGAGTACAGTAGAGGTAGAGTACAGTGGAGTACAGTAGAGATAGAGTACAGTGGAGCACAGTAGAGGTAGAGTACAGTGGAGCACAGTAGAGGTAGAGTACAGTGGAGCACAGTAGAGGTAGAGTACAGTGGAGTAGAGTAGAGGTAGAGTACAGTGGAGTACAGTAGAGGTAGAGTACAGTGGAGCACAATAGAGGTAGAGTACAGTGGAGTACAGTGGAGCAGAGTAGAGGTGGAGTACAGTAGAGTACAGTAGAGGTAGAGTACAGTGGAGCATAGTAGAGGTAGAGTACAGTGGAGTACAGTGGAGTACAGTAGAGGTGGAGTACAGTAGAGTACAGTAGAGGTAGAGAACAGTACAGTACAGTAGAGGTAGAGTACAGTGGAGTACAGTAGAGGTAGAGTACAGTAGAGCACAGTAGAGGTAGAATACAGTGGAGTACAGTAGAGGTAGAGTACAGTGGAGTACAGTAGAGGTAGAGTACAGTGGAGTAGAGTAGAGATAGAGTACAGTGGAGTAGAGTAGAGATAGAGTACAGTGGAGCACAGTAGAGGTAGAGTACAGTGGAGCACAGTAGAGATAGAGTACAGTGGAGCACAGTAGAGGTAGAGTACAGTGGAGCACAGTAGAGGTAGAGTACAGTGGAGCACAGTAGAGGTAGAGTACAGTACAGTACAGTAGAGGTAGAGTATAGTGGAGTACAGTAGAGGTAGAGTACAGTAGAGCACAGTAGAGGTAGAATACAGTGCAGTACAGTAGAGGTAGAGTAAAGTGGAGTACAGTAGAGGTAGAGTACAGTGGAGTACAGTAGAGATAGAGTACAGTGGAGCACAGTAGAGGTAGAGTACAGTGGAGCACAGTAGAGGTAGAGTACAGTGGAGCACAGTAGAGGTAGAGTACAGTGGAGTAGAGTAGAGGTAGAGTACAGTGGAGTACAGTAGAGGTAGAGTACAGTGGAGCACAATAGAGGTAGAGTACAGTGGAGTACAGTGGAGCAGAGTAGAGGTGGAGTACAGTAGAGTACAGTAGAGGTAGAGTACAGTGGAGCATAGTAGAGGTAGAGTACAGTGGAGTACAGTGGAGTACAGTAGAGGTGGAGTACAGTAGAGTACAGTAGAGGTAGAGAACAGTACAGTACAGTAGAGGTAGAGTACAGTGGAGTACAGTAGAGGTAGAGTACAGTAGAGCACAGTAGAGGTAGAATACAGTGGAGTACAGTAGAGGTAGAGTACAGTGGAGTACAGCAGAGGTAGAGTACAGTGGAGTAGAGTAGAGATAGAGTACAGTGGAGTAGAGTAGAGATAGAGTACAGTGGAGCACAGTAGAGGTAGAGTACAGTGGAGCACAGTAGAGATAGAGTACAGTGGAGCACAGTAGAGGTAGAGTACAGTGGAGCACAGTAGAGGTAGAGTACAGTGGAGCACAGTAGAGGTAGAGTACAGTGGAGTACAGTAGAGGTAGAGTACAGTGGAGTACAGTAGAGGTAGAGTACAGTGGAGCACAGTAGAGGTAGAGTACAGTGGAGTACAGTAGAGGTAGAGTACAGTAGAGCACAGTAGAGGTAGAATACAGTTAAGTACAGTAGAGGTAGAGTACAGTGGAGTACAGTAGAGGTAGAGTACAGTGGAGTACAGTAGAGGTAGAGTACAGTGGAGTACAGTAGAGGTAGAGTACAGTGGAGTACAGTAGAGGTAGAGTACAGTGGAGCACAGTAGAGGTAGAGTACAGTGGAGTACAGTAGAGGTAGAGTACAGTGGAGCACAGTAGAGCTAGAGTACAGTGGAGTACAGTGGAGCACAGTAGAGGTGGAGTACAGTAGAGTAGAGTATAGGTTGAGTACAGTGGAGTACAATAGAGATAGAGTAGAGTGGAGTAGAGTAGAGATAAAGTACAGTGGATTAGAGTAGAGATAGAGTACAGTGGAGTATAGTTGAGGTAGAGTACAGTGGAGCACAGTAGAGGTAGAGTACAGTGGAGTATAGTTGAGGTAGACTACAGTGGAGTACAGTAGAGGTAGAGTACAGTGGAGCACAGTAGAGATAGTGTACAGTAGAGCAGAGTAGAGGTAGAGTACAGTGGAGTACAGTAGAGGTAGAGTACAGTGGAGCACTGTAGAGGTGGAGTGCAGTGGAGTACTGTAGAGGTAGAGTACAGTGGAGCACAGTAGAGATAGAGTACAGTAGAGCACAGTAGAGGTAGAGTACAGTGGAGTATAGTAGAGGTAGAGTACTTTGGAGTATAGTTGAGGTAGACTACAGTGGAGCACAGTAGAGGTAGAGTACAGTGGAGTACAGTAGAGGTAGAGTACAGTGGAGCACAGTAGAGGTAGAGTACAGTGGAGTATAGTTGAGGTAGACTAAAGTGGAGTACAGTAGAGGTAGAGTACAGTGGAGCACAGTAGAGATAGAGTACAGTAGAGCAGAGTAGAGGTAGAGTACAGTGGAGTACAGTAGAGGTAGAGCACAGTAGAGCAGAGTAGAGGTAGAGTACAGTGGAGTACAGTAGAGATAGAGCACAGTGGAGCACAATAGAGGTAGAATACAGTGGAGTAGAGTAGAGATAGAGTACAGTGGAGCACAGTAGAGGTAGAGTACAGTGGAGCACAGTAGAGGTAGAGTACAGTGGAGCACAGTAGAGGTAGAGTACAGTGGAGTACAGTAGAGGTAGTGTACAGTGGAGCACAGTAGAGGTAGAGTACAGTGGAGCACAGTAGAGGTAGAGTACAGTGGAGTACAGTAGAGGTAGTGTAAAGTGGAGCACAGTAGAGGTAGAGTACAGTGGAGCACAGTAGAGGTAGAGTACAGTGGAGCACAGTAGAGAAGGAGTAGAGTAGAGCAGAGTAGAGGTAGAGTACATTGGAGTACAGTAGAGGTAGAGTACAGTGGAGCACTGTAGAGGTGGAGTACAGTGGAGTACAGTAGAGGTAGAGTACAGTGGAGCACAGTAGAGATAGAGTACAGTAGAGCACAGTAGAGGTAGAGTACAGTGGAGCACAGTGTAGGTAGAGTACAGTGGAGTATAGTTGAGGTAGACTACAGTGAAGTACAGTAGAGGTAGAGTACAGTGGAGTACACTAGAGGTAGAGTACAGTGGAGCACAGTAGAGGTAGAGTACAGTGGAGTATAGTTGAGGTAGACTACAGTGGAGTACAGTAGAGGTAGAGTAGAGTGGAGCACAGTAGAGATAGAGTACAGTAGAGCAGAGTAGAGGTAGAGTACAGTGGAGTACAGTAGAGGTAGAGCACAGTGGAGCACTGTAGAGGTAGAGTACAGTGGAGTACAGTAGAGATAAAGTACAGTGGAGCACAGTAGAGATAGAGTGCAGTAGAGCACAGTAGAGGTAGAGTACAGCTGAGCACAGTAGAGGTAGAGTACAGTAGAGCAGAGTAGATGTAGAGTACAGTGGAGTACAGTAGAGGTAGAGCACAGTGGAGCACTGTAGAGGTAGAGTACAGTCGAACACAGTAGAGATAAGTGTAGTGGAGTATAGTAGAGGTAGAGTACAGTGGAGTACAGTAGAGGTAGAGTACAGTGGAGTACAGTAGAGGTAGAGTAGAGTGGAGCAGATTAGAGGTGGAGTAGAGTGGATTAGAGTAGAGATAGAGTACAGTGGAGTATAGTTGAGGTAGAGTACAGTGGAGCACAGTAGAGGTAGAGTACAGTGGAGTATAGTTGAGGTAGACTACAGTGGAGTACAGTAGAGGTAGAGTACAGTGGAGCACAGTAGAGATAGTGTACAGTAGAGCAGAGTAGAGGTAGAGTACAGTGGAGTACAGTAGAGGTAGAGTACAGTGGAGCACTGTAGAGGTGGAGTACAGTGGAGTACTGTAGAGGTAGAGTACAGTGGAGCACAGTAGAGATAGAGTACAGTAGAGCACAGTAGAGGTAGAGTACAGTGGAGTATAGTAGAGGTAGAGTACTTTGGAGTATAGTTGAGGTAGACTACAGTGGAGCACAGTAGAGGTAGAGTACAGTGGAGTACAGTAGAGGTAGAGTACAGTGGAGCACAGTAGAGGTAGAGTACAGTGGAGTATAGTTGAGGTAGACTAAAGTGGAGTACAGTAGAGGTAGAGTACAGTGGAGCACAGTAGAGATAGAGTACAGTAGAGCAGAGTAGAGGTAGAGTACAGTGGAGTACAGTAGAGGTAGAGCACAGTAGAGCAGAGTAGAGGTAGAGTACAGTGGAGTACAGTAGAGATAGAGCACAGTGGAGCACAATAGAGGTAGAATACAGTGGAGTAGAGTAGAGATAGAGTACAGTGGAGCACAGTAGAGGTAGAGTACAGTGGAGCACAGTAGAGGTAGAGTACAGTGGAGCACAGTAGAGGTAGAGTACAGTGGAGTACAGTAGAGGTAGTGTACAGTGGAGCACAGTAGAGGTAGAGTACAGTGGAGCACAGTAGAGGTAGAGTACAGTGGAGTACAGTAGAGGTAGTGTAAAGTGGAGCACAGTAGAGGTAGAGTACAGTGGAGCACAGTAGAGGTAGAGTACAGTGGAGCACAGTAGAGAAGGAGTAGAGTAGAGCAGAGTAGAGGTAGAGTACATTGGAGTACAGTAGAGGTAGAGTACAGTGGAGCACTGTAGAGGTGGAGTACAGTGGAGTACAGTAGAGGTAGAGTACAGTGGAGCACAGTAGAGATAGAGTACAGTAGAGCACAGTAGAGGTAGAGTACAGTGGAGCACAGTGTAGGTAGAGTACAGTGGAGTATAGTTGAGGTAGACTACAGTGAAGTACAGTAGAGGTAGAGTACAGTGGAGTACACTAGAGGTAGAGTACAGTGGAGCACAGTAGAGGTAGAGTACAGTGGAGTATAGTTGAGGTAGACTACAGTGGAGTACAGTAGAGGTAGAGTAGAGTGGAGCACAGTAGAGATAGAGTACAGTAGAGCAGAGTAGAGGTAGAGTACAGTGGAGTACAGTAGAGGTAGAGCACAGTGGAGCACTGTAGAGGTAGAGTACAGTGGAGTACAGTAGAGATAAAGTACAGTGGAGCACAGTAGAGATAGAGTGCAGTAGAGCACAGTAGAGGTAGAGTACAGCTGAGCACAGTAGAGGTAGAGTACAGTAGAGCAGAGTAGATGTAGAGTACAGTGGAGTACAGTAGAGGTAGAGCACAGTGGAGCACTGTAGAGGTAGAGTACAGTCGAACACAGTAGAGATAAGTGTAGTGGAGTATAGTAGAGGTAGAGTACAGTGGAGTACAGTAGAGGTAGAGTACAGTGGAGTACAGTAGAGGTAGAGTAGAGTGGAGCAGATTAGAGGTGGAGTAGAGTAGAGTACAGTAGAGGTAGAGTACAGTGGAGTATAGTAGAAGTAGAGTACAGTGGAGCACAGTAGAGGTAGAGTAGAGTGGAGTACAGTAGAGGTAGAGTACATTGGAGTACAGTAGAGGTAGAGTACAGTGGAGTAGAGTAGAGATAGAGTAGAGTGGAGCACAGCAGAGGTAGAGTACAGTGGATCACAGTAGAGATAGAGTACAGTGGAGTACAGTTGAGCACAGTAGAGGTATAGTACATTGGAGCACAGTAGCGATAGATTACAGTGGAGTACAGTAGAGATAGAGTACAGTGGAGTACAGTAGATGTAGAGTACAGTGGAGCACAGTAGAGGTAGAGTACAGTGGAGTATTGTTGAGGTAGACTACAGTGGAGTACAGTAGAGATAGGGTACAGTAGAGCAGAGTAGAGGTAGAGCACAGTAGAGCAGAGTAGAGGTAGAGTACAGTGGAGTACAGTAGAGGTAGAGTACAGTGGAGTAGAGTAGAGATAGAGTACAGTGGAGTAGAGTAGAGATAGAGTACAGTGGAGCACAGTAGAGGTAGAGTACAGTGGAGCACAGTAGAGATAGAGTACAGTGGAGCACAGTAGAGGTAGAGTACAGTGGAGCACAGTAGAGGTAGAGTACAGTGGAGCACAGTAGAGGTAGAGTACAGTGGAGTACAGTAGAGGTAGAGTACAGTGGAGTACAGTAGAGGTAGAGTACAGTGGAGCACAGTAGAGGTAGAGTACAGTGGAGTACAGTAGAGGTAGAGTACAGTAGAGCACAGTAGAGGTAGAATACAGTGAAGTACAGTAGAGGTAGAGTACATTGGAGTACAGTAAAGGTAGAGTACAGTGGAGTACAGTAGAGGTAGAGTACAGTGGAGCACAGTAGAGGTAGAGTACAGTGGAGTACAGTAGAGGTAGAGTACAGTGGAGCACAGTAGAGCTAGAGTACAGTGGAGTACAAGCGAGCACAGTAGAGGTGGAGTACAGTAGAGTAGAGTATAGGTTGAGTACAGTGGAGTACAGTAGAGATAGAGTAGAGTGGAGTAGAGTAGAGATAAAGTACAGTGGATTAGAGTAGAGATAGAGTACAGTGGAGTATAGTTGAGGTAGAGTACAGTGGAGCACATTAGAGGTAGAGTACAGTGGAGTATAGTTGAGGTAGACTACAGTGGAGTACATTAGAGGTAGAGTACAGTGGAGCACAGTAGAGATAGTGTACAGTAGAGCAGAGTAGAGGTAGAGTACAGTGGAGTACAGTCGAGGTAGAGTACAGTGGAGCACTGTAGAGGTGGAGTACAGTGGAGTACTGTAGAGGTAGAGTACAGTGGAGCACAGTAGAGATAGAGTACAGTAGAGCACAGTAGAGGTAGAGTACAGTGGAGTATAGTAGAGGTAGAGTACAGTGGAGTATAGTTGAGGTAGACTACAGTGGAGCACAGTAGATGTAGAGTACAGTGAAGTACAGTAGAGGTAGAGTACAGTGGAGTACAGTAGAGGTAGAGTACAGTGGAGTACAGTAGAGGTAGAGTACAGTGGAGCACAGTAGAGGTAGAGTACAGTGGAGTACAGTAGAGATAGAGTACAGTGGAGTACAGTTGAGCACAGTAGAGGTATAGTACAATGGAGCACAGTAGCGATAGATTACAGTGGAGTACAGTAGAGATAGAGTACAGTGGAGTACAGTAGATGTAGAGTACAGTGGAGCACAGAAGAGGTAGAGTACAGTGGAGTATTGTTGAGGTAGACTACAGTGGAGTACAGTAGAGATAGGGTACAGTAGAGCAGAGTAGAGGTAGAGCACAGTAGAGCAGAGTAGAGGTAGAGTACAGTGGAGTACAGTAGAGGTAGAGTACAGTGGAGTAGAGTAGAGATAGAGTACAGTGGAGTAGAGTAGAGATAGAGTACAGTGGAGCACAGTAGAGGTAGAGTACAGTGGAGCACAGTAGAGATAGAGTACAGTGGAGCACAGTAGAGGTAGAGTACAGTGGAGCACAGTAGAGGTAGAGTACAGTGGAGCACAGTAGAGGTAGAGTACAGTGGAGTACAGTAGAGGTAGAGTACAGTGGAGTACAGTAGAGGTAGAGTACAGTGGAGCACAGTAGAGGTAGAGTACAGTGGAGTACAGTAGAGGTAGAGTACAGTAGAGCACAGTAGAGGTAGAATACAGTGAAGTACAGTAGAGGTAGAGTACATTGGAGTACAGTAAAGGTAGAGTACAGTGGAGTACAGTAGAGGTAGAGTACAGTGGAGCACAGTAGAGGTAGAGTACAGTGGAGTACAGTAGAGGTAGAGTACAGTGGAGCACAGTAGAGCTAGAGTACAGTGGAGTACAAGCGAGCACAGTAGAGGTGGAGTACAGTAGAGTAGAGTATAGGTTGAGTACAGTGGAGTACAGTAGAGATAGAGTAGAGTGGAGTAGAGTAGAGATAAAGTACAGTGGATTAGAGTAGAGATAGAGTACAGTGGAGTATAGTTGAGGTAGAGTACAGTGGAGCACAGTAGAGGTAGAGTACAGTGGAGTATAGTTGAGGTAGACTACAGTGGAGTACATTAGAGGTAGAGTACAGTGGAGTACAGTAGAGGTAGAGTACAGTGGAGTAGAGTAGAGATAGAGTACAGTGGAGTAGAGTAGAGATAGAGTACAGTGGAGCACAGTAGAGGTAGAGTACAGTGGAGCACAGTAGAGATAGAGTACAGTGGAGCACAGTAGAGGTAGAGTACAGTGGAGCACAGTAGAGGTAGAGTACAGTGGAGCACAGTAGAGGTAGAGTACAGTGGAGTACAGTAGAGGTAGAGTACAGTGGAGTACAGTAGAGGTAGAGTACAGTGGAGCACAGTAGAGGTAGAGTACAGTGGAGTACAGTAGAGGTAGAGTACAGTAGAGCACAGTAGAGGTAGAATACAGTGAAGTACAGTAGAGGTAGAGTACATTGAAGTACAGTAAAGGTAGAGTACAGTGGAGTACAGTAGAGGTAGAGTACAGTGGAGCACAGTAGAGGTAGAGTACAGTGGAGTACAGTAGAGGTAGAGTACAGTGGAGCACAGTAGAGCTAGAGTACAGTGGAGTACAAGCGAGCACAGTAGAGGTGGAGTACAGTAGAGTAGAGTATAGGTTGAGTACAGTGGAGTACAGTAGAGATAGAGTAGAGTGGAGTAGAGTAGAGATAAAGTACAGTGGATTAGAGTAGAGATAGAGTACAGTGGAGTATAGTTGAGGTAGAGTACAGTGGAGCACAGTAGAGGTAGAGTACAGTGGAGTATAGTTGAGGTAGACTACAGTGGAGTACATTAGAGGTAGAGTACAGTGGAGCACAGTAGAGATAGTGTACAGTAGAGCAGAGTAGAGGTAGAGTACAGTGGAGTACAGTCGAGGTAGAGTACAGTGGAGCACTGTAGAGGTGGAGTACAGTGGAGTACTGTAGAGGTAGAGTACAGTGGAGCACAGTAGAGATAGAGTACAGTAGAGCACAGTAGAGGTAGAGTACAGTGGAGTATAGTAGAGGTAGAGTACAGTGGAGTATAGTTGAGGTAGACTACAGTGGAGCACAGTAGATGTAGAGTACAGTGAAGTACAGTAGAGGTAGAGTACAGTGGAGTACAGTAGAGGTAGAGTACAGTGGAGTACAGTAGAGGTAGAGTACAGTGGAGCACAGTAGAGGTAGAGTACAGTGGAGTACAGTAGAGGTAGAGTACAGTGGAGCACAGTAGAGCTAGAGTACAGTGGAGTACAGTGGAGCACAGTAGAGGTGGAGTACAGTAGAGTAGAGTATAGGTTGAGTACAGTGGAGTACAGTAGAGATAGAGTAGAGTGGAGTAGAGTAGAGATAAAGTACAGTGGATTAGATTAGAGATAGAGTAGAGTGGAGTATAGTTGAGGTAGAGTACAGTGGAGCACAGTAGAGGTAGAGTACAGTGGAGTATAGTTGAGGTAGACTACAGTGGAGTACAGTAGAGGTAGAGTACAGTGGAGCACAGTAGAGATAGTGTACAGTAGAGCAGAGTAGAGGTAGAGTACAGTGGAGTACAGTAGAGGTAGAGTACAGTGGAGCACTGTAGAGGTGGAGTACAGTGGAGTACTGTAGAGGTAGAGTACAGTGGAGCACAGTAGAGATAGAGTACAGTAGAGCACAGTAGAGGTAGAGTACAGTGGAGTATAGTAGAGGTAGAGTACTTTGGAGTATAGTTGAGGTAGACTACAGTGGAGCACAGTAGAGGTAGAGTACAGTGGAGTACAGTAGAGGTAGAGTACAGTGGAGCACAGTAGAGGTAGAGTACAGTGGAGTATAGTTGAGGTAGAATACAGTGGAGTACAGTAGAGGTAGAGTACAGTGGAGCACAGTAGAGATAGAGTACAGTAGAGCAGAGTAGAGGTAGAGTACAGTGGAGTACAGTAGAGGTAGAGCACAGTAGAGCAGAGTAGAGGTAGAGTACAGTGGAGTACAGTAGAGATAGAGCACAGTGGAGCACAATAGAGGTAGAATACAGTGGAGTAGAGTAGAGATAGAGTACAGTGGAGCACAGTAGAGGTAGAGTACAGTGGAGCACAGTAGAGGTAGAGTACAGTGGAGTACAGTAGAGGTAGTGTACAGTGGAGCACAGTAGAGGTAGAGTACAGTGGAGCACAGTAGAGGTAGAGTACAGTGGAGTACAGTAGAGGTAGTGTACAGTGGAGCACAGTAGAGGTAGAGTACAATGGAGCACAGTAGAGGTAGAGAACAGTGGAGCACAGTAGAGAAGGAGTAGAGTAGAGCAGAGTAGAGGTAGAGTACATTGGAGTACAGTAGAGGTAGAATACAGTGGAGCACTGTAGAGGTGGAGTACAGTGGAGTACAGTAGAGGTAGAGTACAGTGGAGCACAGTAGAGATAGAGTACAGTAGAGCACAGTAGAGGTAGAGTACAGTGGAGCACAGTAGAGGTAGAGTACAGTGGAGTATAGTTGAGGTAGACTACAGTGAAGTACAGTAGAGGTAGAGTACAGTGGAGTACACTAGAGGTAGAGTACAGTGGAGCACAGTAGAGGTAGAGTACAGTGGAGTATAGTTGAGGTAGACTACAGTGGAGTACAGTAGAGGTAGAGTAGAGTGGAGCACAGTAGAGATAGAGTACAGTAGAGCAGAGTAGAGGTAGAGTACAGTGGAGTACAGTAGAGGTAGAGCACAGTGGAGCACTGTAGAGGTAGAGTACAGTGGAGTACAGTGGAGATAGAGTACAGTGGAGCACAGTAGAGATAGAGTGCAGTAGAGCACAGTAGAGGTAGAGTACAGCTGAGCACAGTAGAGGTAGAGTACAGTAGAGCAGAGTAGAGGTAGAGTACAGTGGAGTACAGTAGAGGTAGAGCACAGTGGAGCACTGTAGAGGTAGAGTACAGTCGAACACAGTAGAGATAAGTGTAGTGGAGTATAGTAGAGGTAGAGTACAGTGGAGTACAGTAGAGGTAGAGTACAGTGGAGTACAGTAGAGGTAGAGTAGAGTGGAGCAGATTAGAGGTGGAGTAGAGTAGAGTACAGTAGAGGTAGAGTACAGTGGAGTATAGTAGAAGTAGAGTACAGTGGAGCACAGTAGAGGTAGAGTAGAGTGGAGTACAGTAGAGGTAGATTACATTGGAGTAGAGTAGAGGTAGAGTACAGTGGAGTAGAGTAGAGATAGAGTAGAGTGGAGCACAGCAGAGGTAGAGTACAGTGGATCACAGTAGATATAGAGTACAGTGGAGTACAGTTGAGCACAGTAGAGGTATAGTACAGTGGAGCACAGTAACGATAGATTACAGTGGAGTACAGTAGAGATAGAGTACAGTGGAGTACAGTAGAGATAGAGTACAGTGGAGTACAGTAGAGGTAGATTACAGTGGAGCACAGTAGAGGTAGAGTACAGTGGAGTATTGTTGAGGTAGACTACAGTGGAGTACAGTAGAGATAGGGTACAGTAGAGCAGAGTAGAGGTAGAGTACAGTGGAGTACAGTAGAGGTAGAGCACAGTAGAGCAGAGTAGAGGTAGAGTACAGTGGAGTACAGTAGAGGTATAGCACAGTGGATCACTGTAGATGTAGAGTACAGTGGAGTACAGAAGAGATAGAGTACAGTGGAGCACAGTAGAGGTAGAGTACAGTGGAGCACAGTAGAGGTAGAGTACAGTGGAGCACAGTAGAGGTAGAGTACAGTGGAGTACAGTAGAGGTAGAGTACAGTGGAGTACAGTAGAGGTAGAGTACAGTGGAGCACAGTAGAGGTAGAGTACAGTGGAGTACAGTGGAGTACAGTAGAGGTGGAGTACAGTAGAGTACAGTAGAGGTAGAGAACAGTACAGTACAGTAGAGGTAGAGTACAGTGGAGTACAGTAGAGGTAGAGTACAGTAGAGCACAGTAGAGGTAGAATACAGTGGAGTACAGTAGAGGTAGAGTACAGTGGAGTACAGTAGAGGTAGAGTACAGTGGAGTAGAGTAGAGATAGAGTACAGTGGAGTAGAGTAGAGATAGAGTACAGTGGAGTACAGTAGAGGTAGAAAACAGTGGAGTACACTAGAGGTAGAGTACAGTGGAGTACAGTAGAGGTAGAGTACAGTGGAGCACAGTAGAGATAGAGTACAGTGGAGCACAGTAGAGGTAGAGTACAGTGGAGCACAGTAGATGTAGAGTACAGTGGAGCACAGTAGAGGTAGAGTACAGTGGAGTACAGTAGAGGTAGAGTACAGTGGAGTACAGTAGAGGTAGAGTACAGTGGAGCACAGTAGAGGTAGAGTACAGTGGAGTACAGTAGAGGTAGAGTACAGTAGAGCACAGTAGAGGTAGAATACAGTGAAGTACAGTAGAGGTAGAGTACAGTGGAGTACAGTAAAGGTAGAGTACAGTGGAGTACAGTAGAGGTAGAGTACAGTGGAGCACAGTAGAGGTAGAGTACAGTGGAGTACAGTAGAGGTAGAGTGAGGTAGAGTAGAGTGGAGCACATTAGAGGTGGAGTACAGTGGAGTATAGTAGAAGTGGAGTACAGTGGAGCACAGTAGAGGTAGAGTAGAGTGGAGTACAGTAGAGGTAGAGTACATTGGAGTACAGTAGAGGTAGAGTACAGTGGAGTAGAGTAGAGATAGAGTAGAGTGGAGCACAGCAGAGGTAGAGTACAGTGGATCACAGTAGAGATAGAGTACAGTGGAGTACAGTTGAGCACAGTAGAGGTATAGTACAGTGGAGCACAGTAGCGATAGATTACAGTGGAGTACAGTAGAGATAGAGTACAGTGGAGTACAGTAGAGGTAGAGTACAGTGGAGCACAGTAGAGGTAGAGTACAGTGGAGTATTGTTGAGGTAGACTACAGTGGAGTACAGTAGAGATAGGGTACAGTAGAGCAGAATAGAGGTAGAGTACAGTGGAGTACAGTAGAGGTAGAGCACAGTAGAGCAGAGTAGAGGTAGAGTACAGTGGAGTAAGGTAGAGGTATAGCACAGTGGAGCACTGTAGAGGTAGAGTACAGTGGAGTACAGTAGAGATAGAGTACAGTGGAGCACAGTAGAGGTAGAGTACAGTGGAGCACAGTAGAGGTAGAGAGTACAGTGGAGCACAGTAGAGGTAGAGTACAGTGGAGTAGAGTAGAGGTAGAGTACAGTGGAGTACAGTAGAGGTAGAGTACAGTGGAGCACAGTAGAGGTAGAGTACAGTGGAGTACAGTAGAGGTAGAGCACAGTGGAGCACTGTAGAGGTACCGTACAGTGGAGTACAGTAGAGATAGAGTACAGTGGAGCACAGTAGAGATAGAGTGCAGTAGAGCACATTAGAGGTAGAGTACAGCTGAGCACAGTAGAGATAGAGTACAGTGGAGCACAGTAGAGATAGAGTGCAGTAGAGCACATTAGAGGTAGAGTACAGCTGAGCACTGTAGAGGTAGAGTACAGTGGAGCACAGTAGAGGTGTAGTAGAGTAGAGTACAGTAGAGGTAGAGTACAGTGGAGCACATTAGAGGTAGAGTACAGTGGAGTACAGTGGAGTACAGTAGAGGTGGAGTACAGTAGAGTACAGTAGAGGTAGAGAACAGTACAGTACAGTAGAGGTAGAGTACAGTGGAGTACAGT
Organism: Tiaroga cobitis; assembly: GCA_030578255.1. Classification (NCBI taxonomy): domain Eukaryota; kingdom Metazoa; phylum Chordata; class Actinopteri; order Cypriniformes; family Leuciscidae; genus Tiaroga; species Tiaroga cobitis. Next base: position 37,657,696 of record CM060610.1, on the reverse strand, counting down.
AGAGGTAGAGTACAGTAGAGCACAGTAGAGGTAGAATACAGTGGAGTACAGTAGAGGTAGAGTACAGTGGAGTATAGTTGAGGTAGACTACAGTGGAGTACAGTAGAGGTAGAGTAGAGTGGAGCACAGTAGAGATAGAGTACAGTAGAGCAGAGTAGAGGTAGAGTACAGTGGAGTACAGTAGAGGTAGAGCACAGTGGAGCACTGTAGAGGTAGAGTACAGTGGAGTACAGTAGAGATAGAGTACAGTGGAGCACAGTAGAGATAGAGTGCAGTAGAGCACATTAGAGGTAGAGTACAGCTGAGCACAGTAGAGGTAGAGTACAGTAGAGCAGAGTAGAGGTAGAGTACAGTGGAGTACAGTAGAGGTAGAGCACAGTGGAGCACTGTAGAGGTAGAGTACAGTCGAACACAGTAGAGATAAGTGTAGTGGAGTATAGTAGAGGTAGAGTACAGTGGAGTACAGTAGAGGTAGAGTACAGTGGAGTACAGTAGAGGTAGAGTAGAGTGGAGCACATTAGTGGTGGAGTAGAGTAGAGTACAGTAGAGGTAGAGTACAGTGGAGTATAGTAGAAGTAGAGTACAGTGGAGCACAGTAGAGGTAGAGTAGAGTGGAGTACAGTAGAGGTAGAGTACATTGGAGTACAGTAGAGGTAGAGTACAGTGGAGTAGAGTAGAGATAGAGTAGAGTGGAGCACAGCAGAGGTAGAGTACAGTGGATCACAGTAGAGATAGAGTACAGTGGAGTACAGTTGAGCACAGTAGAGGTATAGTACAGTGGAGCACAGTAGCGATAGATTACAGTGGAGTACAGTAGAGATAGAGTACAGTGGAGTACAGTAGAGGTAGAGTACAGTGGAGCACAGTAGAGGTAGAGTACAGTGGAGTATTGTTGAGGTAGACTACAGTGGAGTACAGTAGAGGTAGAGCACAGTAGAGCAGAGTAGAGGTAGAGTACAGTGGAGTACAGTAGAGGTATAGCACAGTGGAGCACTGTAGAGGTAGAGTACAGTGGAGTACAGTAGAGATAGAGTACAGTGGAGCACAGTAGAGGTAGAGTACAGTGGAGCACAGTAGAGGTAGAGTACAGTGGAGCACAGTAGAGGTAGAGTACAGTGGAGTACAGTAGAGGTAGAGTACAGTGGAGTACAGTAGAGGTAGAGTACAGTGGAGCACAGTAGAGGTAGAGTACAGTGGAGTACAGTGGAGCACAGTAGAGGTGGAGTAGAGTAGAGTACAGTAGAGGTAGAGTACAGTGGAGCACATTAGAGGTAGAGTACAGTGGAGTACAGTGGAGTACAGTAGAGGTGGAGTACAGTAGAGTACAGTAGAGGTAGAGAACAGTACAGTACAGTAGAGGTAGAGTACAGTGGAGTACAGTAGAGGTAGAGTACAGTAGAGCACAGTAGAGGTAGAATACAGTGGAGTACAGTAGAGGTAGAGTACAGTGGAGTACAGTAGAGGTAGAGTACAGTGGAGTACAGTAGAGGTAGAGTACAGTACAGTACAGTACAGTAGAGGTAGAGTACAGTGGAGTACAGTAGAGATAGAGTACAGTGGAGCACAGTAGAGGTAGAGTACAATGGAGCAAGTTAGAGGTAGAGTACAGTGGAGCACAGTAGAGGTAGAGTACAGTGGAGTACAGTAAAGGTAGAGTACAGTGGAGTACAGTAGAGGTAGAGTACAGTGGAGCACAGTAGAGGTAGAGTACAGTGGAGTACAGGCGAGCACAGTAGAGGTGGAGTACAGTAGAGTACAGTAGAGGTATAGTACAGTGGAGCACAGTAGAGGTAGAGTACAGTGGAGTACAGTGGAGTACAGTAGAGGTGGAGTACAGTAGAGTACAGTAGAGGTAGAGAACAGTACAGTACAGTAGAGGTAGAGTACAGTGGAGTACAGTAGAGGTAGAGTACAGTAGAGCACAGTAGAGGTAGAATACAGTGGAGTACAGTAGAGGTAGAGTGCAGTGGAGTACAGTAGAGATAGAGTACAGTGGAGTACAGTAGAGATTGAGTACAGTGGAGCACAGTAGAGGTAGAGTACAGTGGAGCACAGTAGAGGTAGAGTACAGTGGAGCACAGTAGAGATAGAGTACAGTGGAGCACAGTAGAGGTAGAGTACAGTGGAGCACAGTAGAGGTAGAGTACAGTGGAGCACAGTAGAGGTAGAGTACAGTGGAGTACAGTAGAAGTAGAGTACAGTGGAGTACAGTAGAGGTAGAGTACAGTGGAGCACAATAGAGATAGAGTACAGTGGAGCACAGTAGAGGTAGAGTACAGTGGAGTAGAGTAGAGGTAGAGTACAGTGGAGCACAGTAGAGGTAGAGTACAGTGGAGTACAGCAGAGGTAGAGTACAGTGGAGTACAGTAGAGGTAGAGTACAGTGGAGCACAGTAGAGGTAGAGTACAGTGGAGTACAGTGGAGCACAGTAGAGGTGGAGTACAGTGGAGCACAGTAGAGGTAGAGTACAGTGGAGTACATTGGAGTACAGTAAATGGGGAGTACAGTAGAGTACAGTAGAGGTAGAGAACAGTACAGTACAGTAGAGGTAGAGTACAGTGGAGTACAGTAGAGGTAGAGTACAGTAGAGCACAGTAGAGGTAGAATACAGTGGAGTACAGTAGAGGTAGAGTACAGTGGAGTACAGTAGATGTAGAGTACAGTGGAGTACAGTAGAGGTAGAGTACAGTACAGTACAGTAGAGGTAGAGTATAGTGGAGTACAGTAGAGGTAGAGTACAGTAGAGCACAGTAGAGGTAGAATACAGTGGAGTAAAGTAGAGGTAGAGTACAGTGGAGTACAGTAGAGGTAGAGTACAGTGGAATACAGTAGAGATAGAGTACAGTGGAGCACAGTAGAGGTAGAGTACAGTGGAGCACAGTAGAGGTAGAGTACAGTGGAGCACAGTAGAGGTAGAGTACAGTGGAGTACAGTAGAGGTAGAGTACAGTGGAGTACAGTAGAGGTAGAGTACAGTGGAGCACAATAGAGGTAGAGTACAGTGGAGTACAGTGGAGCACAGTAGAGGTGGAGTACAGTAGAGTACAGTAGAGGTAGAGTACAGTGGAGCACAGTAGAGGTAGAGTACAGTGGAGTACAGTGGAGTACAGTAGAGGTGGAGTACAGTAGAGTACAGTAGAGGTAGAGAACAGTACAGTACAGTAGAGGTAGAGTTCAGTGGAGTACAGTAGAGGTAGAGTACAGTAGAGCACAGTAGAGGTAGAATACAGTGGAGTACAGTAGAGGTAGAGTACAGTGGAGTACAGTAGAGGTAGAATACAGTGGAGTAGAGTAGAGATAGAGTACAGTGGAGTAGAGTAGAGATAGAGTACAGTGGAGCACAGTAGAGGTAGAGTACAGTGGAGCACAGTAGAGATAGAGTACAGTGGAGCACAGTAGAGGTAGAGTACAGTGGAGCACAGTAGAGGTAGAGTACAGTGGAGTATTGTTGAGGTAGACTACAGTGGAGTACAGTAGAGATAGGGTACAGTAGAGCAGAGTAGAGGTAGAGTACAGTGGAGTACAGTAGAGGTAGAGCACAGTAGAGCAGAGTAGAGGTAGAGTACAGTGGAGTACAGTAGAGGTATAGCACAGTGGAGCACTGTAGATGTAGAGTACAGTGGAGTACAGAAGAGATAGAGTACAGTGGAGCACAGTAGAGGTAGAGTACAGTGGAGCACAGTAGAGGTAGAGTACAGTGGAGCACAGTAGAGGTAGAGTACAGTGGAGTACACTAGAGGTAGAGTACAGTGGAGTACAGTAGAGGTAGAGTACAGTGGAGCACAGTAGAGGTAGAGTACAGTGGAGTACAGTGGAGTACAGTAGAGGTGGAGTATAGTAGAGTACAGTAGAGGTAGAGAACAGTACAGTACAGTAGAGGTAGAGTACAGTGGAGTAAAGTACAGGTAGAGTACAGTAGAGCACAGTAGAGGTAGAATACAGTGGAGTACAGTAGAGGTAGAGTACAGTGGAGTACAGTAGAGGTAGAGTACAGTGGAGTAGAGTAGAGATAGAGTACAGTGGAGTAGAGTAGAGATAGAGTACAGTGGAGCACAGTAGAGGTAGAGTACAGTGGAGCACAGTAGAGATAGAGTACAGTGGAGCACAGTAGAGGTAGAGTACAGTGGAGCACAGTAGAGGTAGAGTATGGTGGAGCACAGTAGAGGTAGAGTACAGTGGAGTACAGTAGAGGTAGAGTACAGTGGAGTACAGTAGAGGTAGAGTACAGTGGAGCACAGTAGAGGTAGAGTACAGTGGAGTACAGTAGAGGTAGAGTACAGTAGAGCACAGTAGAGGTAGAATACAGTGAAGTACAGTAGAGGTAGAGTACAGTGGAGTACAGTAAAGGTAGAGTACAGTGGAGTACAGTAGAGGTAGAGTACAGTGGAGCACAGTAGAGGTAGAGTACAGTGGAGTACAGTAGAGGTAGAGTACAGTGGAGCACAGTAGAGCTAGAGTACAGTGGAGTACAAGCGAGCACAGTAGAGGTGGAGTACAGTAGAGTAGAGTATAGGTTGAGTACAGTGGAGTACAGTAGAGATAGAGTAGAGTGGAGTAGAGTAGAGATAAAGTACAGTGGATTAGAGTAGAGATAGAGTACAGTGGAGTATAGTTGAGGTAGAGTACAGTGGAGCACAGTAGAGGTAGAGTACAGTGGAGTATAGTTGAGGTAGACTACAGTGGAGTACATTAGAGGTAGAGTACAGTGGAGCACAGTAGAGATAGTGTACAGTAGAGCAGAGTAGAGGTAGAGTACAGTGGAGTACAGTCGAGGTAGAGTACAGTGGAGCACTGTAGAGGTGGAGTACAGTGGAGTACTGTAGAGGTAGAGTACAGTGGAGCACAGTAGAGATAGAGTACAGTAGAGCACAGTAGAGGTAGAATACAGTGAAGTACAGTAGAGGTAGAGTACAGTGGAGTAGAGTAGAGGTAGAGTACAGTGGAGTACAGTAGAGGTAGAGTACAGTGGAGCACATTAGAGGTAGAGTACAGTGGAGTACAGTAGAGGTAGAGTACAGTGGAGCACAGTAGAGCTAGAGTACAGTGGAGTACAGTGGAGCACAGTAGAGGTGGAGTACAGTAGAGTAGAGTATAGGTTGAGTACAGTGGAGTACAGTAGAGATAGAGTAGAGTGGAGTAGAGTAGAGATAAAGTACAGTGGATTAGAGTAGAGATAGAGTACAGTGGAGTATAGTTGAGGTAGAGTACAGTGGAGCACAGTAGAGGTAGAGTACAGTGGAGTACAGTGGAGTACAGTAGAGGTGGAGTACAGTAGAGTACAGTAGAGGTAGAGAACAGTACAGTACAGTAGAGGTAGAGTACAGTGGAGTACAGTAGAGGTAGAGTACAGTAGAGCACAGTAGAGGTAGAATACAGTGGAGTACAGTAGAGGTAGAGTGCAGTGGAGTACAGTAGAGATAGAGTACAGTGGAGTACAGTAGAGATTGAGTACAGTGGAGCACAGTAGAGGTAGAGTACAGTGGAGTAAGGTAGAGGTATAGCACAGTGGAGCACTGTAGAGGTAGAGTACAGTGGAGTACAGTAGAGATAGAGTACAGTGGAGCACAGTAGAGGTAGAGTACAGTGGAGCACAGTAGAGGTAGAGTACAGTGGAGCACAGTAGAGGTAGAGTACAGTGGAGTAGAGTAGAGGTAGAGTACAGTGGAGTACAGTAGAGGTAGAGTACAGTGGAGCACAATAGAGGTAGAGTACAGTGGAGTACAGTAGAGGTAGAGTAAAGTGGAGTACAGTAGAGGTAGAGTACAGTGGAGTACAGTAGAGATAGAGTACAGTGGAGCACAGTAGAGGTAGAGTACAGTGGAGCACAGTAGAGGTAGAGTACAGTGGAGCACAGTAGAGGTAGAGTACAGTGGAGTAGAGTAGAGGTAGAGTACAGTGGAGTACAGTAGAGGTAGAGTACAGTGGAGCACAATAGAGGTAGAGTACAGTGGAGTACAGTGGAGCAGAGTAGAGGTGGAGTACAGTAGAGTACAGTAGAGGTAGAGTACAGTGGAGCATAGTAGAGGTAGAGTACAGTGGAGTACAGTGGAGTACAGTAGAGGTGGAGTACAGTAGAGTACAGTAGAGGTAGAGAACAGTACAGTACAGTAGAGGTAGAGTACAGTGGAGTACAGTAGAGGTAGAGTACAGTAGAGCACAGTAGAGGTAGAATACAGTGGAGTACAGTAGAGGTAGAGTACAGTTTAGTACAGTAGAGGTAGAGTACAGTGGAGTAGAGTAGAGATAGAGTACAGTGGAGTAGAGTAGAGATAGAGTACAGTGGAGCACAGTAGAGGTAGAGTACAGTGGAGCACAGTAGAGATAGAGTACAGTGGAGCACAGTAGAGGTAGAGTACAGTGGAGCACAGTAGAGGTAGAGTACAGTGGAGCACAGTAGAGGTAGAGTACAGTGGAGTACAGTAGAGGTAGAGTACAGTGGAGTACAGTAGAGGTAGAGTACAGTGGAGTACAGTAGAGGTAGTGTACAGTGGAGCACAGTAGAGGTAGAGTACAGTGGAGCACAGTAGAGGTAGAGTACAGTGGAGTACAGTAGAGGTAGTGTACAGTGGAGCACAGTAGAGGTAGAGTACAGTGGAGCACAGTAGAGGTAGAGTACAGTGGAGCACAGTAGAGAAGGAGTAGAGTAGAGCAGAGTAGAGGTAGAGTACATTGGAGTACAGTAGAGGTAGAGTACAGTGGAGCACTGTAGAGGTGGAGTACAGTGGAGTACAGTAGAGGTAGAGTACAGTGGAGCACAGTAGAGATAGAGTACAGTAGAGCACAGTAGAGGTAGAGTACAGTGGAGCACAGTAGAGGTAGAGTACAGTGGAGTATAGTTGAGGTAGACTACAGTGAAGTACAGTAGAGGTAGAGTACAGTGGAGTACACTAGAGGTAGAGTACAGTGGAGCACAGTAGAGGTAGAGTACAGTGGAGTACAGTGGAGTACAGTAAAAGTGGAGTACAGTAGAGTACAGCAGAGGTAGAGAACAGTACAGTACAGTAGAGGTAGAGTACAGTGGAGTCCAGTAGAGATAGAGTACAGTAGAGCGCTGTAGAGGTAAAATACAGTGGAGTACAGTAGAGGTAGAGTACAGTGGAGTACAGTAGAGGTAGAGTACAGTGGAGTACAGTAGAGGTAGAGTACAGTACAGTACAGTAGAGGTAGAGTATAGTGGAGTACAGTAGAGGTAGAGTACAGTAGAGCACAGTAGAGGTAGAATACAGTGCAGTACAGTAGAGGTAGAGTAAAGTGGAGTACAGTAGAGGTAGAGTACAGTGGAGTACAGTAGAGATAGAGTACAGTGGAGCACAGTAGAGGTAGAGTACAGTGGAGCACAGTAGAGGTAGAGTACAGTGGAGCACAGTAGAGGTAGAGTACAGTGGAGTAGAGTAGAGGTAGAGTACAGTGGAGTACAGTAGAGGTAGAGTACAGTGGAGCACAATAGAGGTAGAGTACAGTGGAGTACAGTGGAGCAGAGTAGAGGTGGAGTACAGTAGAGTACAGTAGAGGTAGAGTACAGTGGAGCATAGTAGAGGTAGAGTACAGTGGAGTACAGTGGAGTACAGTAGAGGTGGAGTACAGTAGAGTACAGTAGAGGTAGAGAACAGTACAGTACAGTAGAGGTAGAGTACAGTGGAGTACAGTAGAGGTAGAGTACAGTAGAGCACAGTAGAGGTAGAATACAGTGGAGTACAGTAGAGGTAGAGTACAGTGGAGTACAGTAGAGGTAGAGTACAGTGGAGTAGAGTAGAGATAGAGTACAGTGGAGTAGAGTAGAGATAGAGTACAGTGGAGCACAGTAGAGGTAGAGTACAGTGGAGCACAGTAGAGATAGAGTACAGTGGAGCACAGTAGAGGTAGAGTACAGTGGAGCACAGTAGAGGTAGAGTACAGTGGAGCACAGTAGAGGTAGAGTACAGTGGAGTACAGTAGAGGTAGAGTACAGTGGAGTACAGTAGAGGTAGAGTACAGTGGAGCACAGTAGAGGTAGAGTACAGTGGAGTACAGTAGAGGTAGAGTACAGTAGAGCACAGTAGAGGTAGAATACAGTTAAGTACAGTAGAGGTAGAGTACAGTGGAGTACAGTAGAGGTAGAGTACAGTGGAGTACAGTAGAGGTAGAGTACAGTGGAGTACAGTAGAGGTAGAGTACAGTGGAGTACAGTAGAGGTAGAGTACAGTGGAGCACAGTAGAGGTAGAGTACAGTGGAGTACAGTAGAGGTAGAGTACAGTGGAGCACAGTAGAGCTAGAGTACAGTGGAGTACAGTGGAGCACAGTAGAGGTGGAGTACAGTAGAGTAGAGTATAGGTTGAGTACAGTGGAGTACAATAGAGATAGAGTAGAGTGGAGTAGAGTAGAGATAAAGTACAGTGGATTAGAGTAGAGATAGAGTACAGTGGAGTATAGTTGAGGTAGAGTACAGTGGAGCACAGTAGAGGTAGAGTACAGTGGAGTATAGTTGAGGTAGACTACAGTGGAGTACAGTAGAGGTAGAGTACAGTGGAGCACAGTAGAGATAGTGTACAGTAGAGCAGAGTAGAGGTAGAGTACAGTGGAGTACAGTAGAGGTAGAGTACAGTGGAGCACTGTAGAGGTGGAGTACAGTGGAGTACTGTAGAGGTAGAGTACAGTGGAGCACAGTAGAGATAGAGTACAGTAGAGCACAGTAGAGGTAGAGTACAGTGGAGTATAGTAGAGGTAGAGTACTTTGGAGTATAGTTGAGGTAGACTACAGTGGAGCACAGTAGAGGTAGAGTACAGTGGAGTACAGTAGAGGTAGAGTACAGTGGAGCACAGTAGAGGTAGAGTACAGTGGAGTATAGTTGAGGTAGACTAAAGTGGAGTACAGTAGAGGTAGAGTACAGTGGAGCACAGTAGAGATAGAGTACAGTAGAGCAGAGTAGAGGTAGAGTACAGTGGAGTACAGTAGAGGTAGAGCACAGTAGAGCAGAGTAGAGGTAGAGTACAGTGGAGTACAGTAGAGATAGAGCACAGTGGAGCACAATAGAGGTAGAATACAGTGGAGTAGAGTAGAGATAGAGTACAGTGGAGCACAGTAGAGGTAGAGTACAGTGGAGCACAGTAGAGGTAGAGTACAGTGGAGCACAGTAGAGGTAGAGTACAGTGGAGTACAGTAGAGGTAGTGTACAGTGGAGCACAGTAGAGGTAGAGTACAGTGGAGCACAGTAGAGGTAGAGTACAGTGGAGTACAGTAGAGGTAGTGTAAAGTGGAGCACAGTAGAGGTAGAGTACAGTGGAGCACAGTAGAGGTAGAGTACAGTGGAGCACAGTAGAGAAGGAGTAGAGTAGAGCAGAGTAGAGGTAGAGTACATTGGAGTACAGTAGAGGTAGAGTACAGTGGAGCACTGTAGAGGTGGAGTACAGTGGAGTACAGTAGAGGTAGAGTACAGTGGAGCACAGTAGAGATAGAGTACAGTAGAGCACAGTAGAGGTAGAGTACAGTGGAGCACAGTGTAGGTAGAGTACAGTGGAGTATAGTTGAGGTAGACTACAGTGAAGTACAGTAGAGGTAGAGTACAGTGGAGTACACTAGAGGTAGAGTACAGTGGAGCACAGTAGAGGTAGAGTACAGTGGAGTATAGTTGAGGTAGACTACAGTGGAGTACAGTAGAGGTAGAGTAGAGTGGAGCACAGTAGAGATAGAGTACAGTAGAGCAGAGTAGAGGTAGAGTACAGTGGAGTACAGTAGAGGTAGAGCACAGTGGAGCACTGTAGAGGTAGAGTACAGTGGAGTACAGTAGAGATAAAGTACAGTGGAGCACAGTAGAGATAGAGTGCAGTAGAGCACAGTAGAGGTAGAGTACAGCTGAGCACAGTAGAGGTAGAGTACAGTAGAGCAGAGTAGATGTAGAGTACAGTGGAGTACAGTAGAGGTAGAGCACAGTGGAGCACTGTAGAGGTAGAGTACAGTCGAACACAGTAGAGATAAGTGTAGTGGAGTATAGTAGAGGTAGAGTACAGTGGAGTACAGTAGAGGTAGAGTACAGTGGAGTACAGTAGAGGTAGAGTAGAGTGGAGCAGATTAGAGGTGGAGTAGAGTGGATTAGAGTAGAGATAGAGTACAGTGGAGTATAGTTGAGGTAGAGTACAGTGGAGCACAGTAGAGGTAGAGTACAGTGGAGTATAGTTGAGGTAGACTACAGTGGAGTACAGTAGAGGTAGAGTACAGTGGAGCACAGTAGAGATAGTGTACAGTAGAGCAGAGTAGAGGTAGAGTACAGTGGAGTACAGTAGAGGTAGAGTACAGTGGAGCACTGTAGAGGTGGAGTACAGTGGAGTACTGTAGAGGTAGAGTACAGTGGAGCACAGTAGAGATAGAGTACAGTAGAGCACAGTAGAGGTAGAGTACAGTGGAGTATAGTAGAGGTAGAGTACTTTGGAGTATAGTTGAGGTAGACTACAGTGGAGCACAGTAGAGGTAGAGTACAGTGGAGTACAGTAGAGGTAGAGTACAGTGGAGCACAGTAGAGGTAGAGTACAGTGGAGTATAGTTGAGGTAGACTAAAGTGGAGTACAGTAGAGGTAGAGTACAGTGGAGCACAGTAGAGATAGAGTACAGTAGAGCAGAGTAGAGGTAGAGTACAGTGGAGTACAGTAGAGGTAGAGCACAGTAGAGCAGAGTAGAGGTAGAGTACAGTGGAGTACAGTAGAGATAGAGCACAGTGGAGCACAATAGAGGTAGAATACAGTGGAGTAGAGTAGAGATAGAGTACAGTGGAGCACAGTAGAGGTAGAGTACAGTGGAGCACAGTAGAGGTAGAGTACAGTGGAGCACAGTAGAGGTAGAGTACAGTGGAGTACAGTAGAGGTAGTGTACAGTGGAGCACAGTAGAGGTAGAGTACAGTGGAGCACAGTAGAGGTAGAGTACAGTGGAGTACAGTAGAGGTAGTGTAAAGTGGAGCACAGTAGAGGTAGAGTACAGTGGAGCACAGTAGAGGTAGAGTACAGTGGAGCACAGTAGAGAAGGAGTAGAGTAGAGCAGAGTAGAGGTAGAGTACATTGGAGTACAGTAGAGGTAGAGTACAGTGGAGCACTGTAGAGGTGGAGTACAGTGGAGTACAGTAGAGGTAGAGTACAGTGGAGCACAGTAGAGATAGAGTACAGTAGAGCACAGTAGAGGTAGAGTACAGTGGAGCACAGTGTAGGTAGAGTACAGTGGAGTATAGTTGAGGTAGACTACAGTGAAGTACAGTAGAGGTAGAGTACAGTGGAGTACACTAGAGGTAGAGTACAGTGGAGCACAGTAGAGGTAGAGTACAGTGGAGTATAGTTGAGGTAGACTACAGTGGAGTACAGTAGAGGTAGAGTAGAGTGGAGCACAGTAGAGATAGAGTACAGTAGAGCAGAGTAGAGGTAGAGTACAGTGGAGTACAGTAGAGGTAGAGCACAGTGGAGCACTGTAGAGGTAGAGTACAGTGGAGTACAGTAGAGATAAAGTACAGTGGAGCACAGTAGAGATAGAGTGCAGTAGAGCACAGTAGAGGTAGAGTACAGCTGAGCACAGTAGAGGTAGAGTACAGTAGAGCAGAGTAGATGTAGAGTACAGTGGAGTACAGTAGAGGTAGAGCACAGTGGAGCACTGTAGAGGTAGAGTACAGTCGAACACAGTAGAGATAAGTGTAGTGGAGTATAGTAGAGGTAGAGTACAGTGGAGTACAGTAGAGGTAGAGTACAGTGGAGTACAGTAGAGGTAGAGTAGAGTGGAGCAGATTAGAGGTGGAGTAGAGTAGAGTACAGTAGAGGTAGAGTACAGTGGAGTATAGTAGAAGTAGAGTACAGTGGAGCACAGTAGAGGTAGAGTAGAGTGGAGTACAGTAGAGGTAGAGTACATTGGAGTACAGTAGAGGTAGAGTACAGTGGAGTAGAGTAGAGATAGAGTAGAGTGGAGCACAGCAGAGGTAGAGTACAGTGGATCACAGTAGAGATAGAGTACAGTGGAGTACAGTTGAGCACAGTAGAGGTATAGTACATTGGAGCACAGTAGCGATAGATTACAGTGGAGTACAGTAGAGATAGAGTACAGTGGAGTACAGTAGATGTAGAGTACAGTGGAGCACAGTAGAGGTAGAGTACAGTGGAGTATTGTTGAGGTAGACTACAGTGGAGTACAGTAGAGATAGGGTACAGTAGAGCAGAGTAGAGGTAGAGCACAGTAGAGCAGAGTAGAGGTAGAGTACAGTGGAGTACAGTAGAGGTAGAGTACAGTGGAGTAGAGTAGAGATAGAGTACAGTGGAGTAGAGTAGAGATAGAGTACAGTGGAGCACAGTAGAGGTAGAGTACAGTGGAGCACAGTAGAGATAGAGTACAGTGGAGCACAGTAGAGGTAGAGTACAGTGGAGCACAGTAGAGGTAGAGTACAGTGGAGCACAGTAGAGGTAGAGTACAGTGGAGTACAGTAGAGGTAGAGTACAGTGGAGTACAGTAGAGGTAGAGTACAGTGGAGCACAGTAGAGGTAGAGTACAGTGGAGTACAGTAGAGGTAGAGTACAGTAGAGCACAGTAGAGGTAGAATACAGTGAAGTACAGTAGAGGTAGAGTACATTGGAGTACAGTAAAGGTAGAGTACAGTGGAGTACAGTAGAGGTAGAGTACAGTGGAGCACAGTAGAGGTAGAGTACAGTGGAGTACAGTAGAGGTAGAGTACAGTGGAGCACAGTAGAGCTAGAGTACAGTGGAGTACAAGCGAGCACAGTAGAGGTGGAGTACAGTAGAGTAGAGTATAGGTTGAGTACAGTGGAGTACAGTAGAGATAGAGTAGAGTGGAGTAGAGTAGAGATAAAGTACAGTGGATTAGAGTAGAGATAGAGTACAGTGGAGTATAGTTGAGGTAGAGTACAGTGGAGCACATTAGAGGTAGAGTACAGTGGAGTATAGTTGAGGTAGACTACAGTGGAGTACATTAGAGGTAGAGTACAGTGGAGCACAGTAGAGATAGTGTACAGTAGAGCAGAGTAGAGGTAGAGTACAGTGGAGTACAGTCGAGGTAGAGTACAGTGGAGCACTGTAGAGGTGGAGTACAGTGGAGTACTGTAGAGGTAGAGTACAGTGGAGCACAGTAGAGATAGAGTACAGTAGAGCACAGTAGAGGTAGAGTACAGTGGAGTATAGTAGAGGTAGAGTACAGTGGAGTATAGTTGAGGTAGACTACAGTGGAGCACAGTAGATGTAGAGTACAGTGAAGTACAGTAGAGGTAGAGTACAGTGGAGTACAGTAGAGGTAGAGTACAGTGGAGTACAGTAGAGGTAGAGTACAGTGGAGCACAGTAGAGGTAGAGTACAGTGGAGTACAGTAGAGATAGAGTACAGTGGAGTACAGTTGAGCACAGTAGAGGTATAGTACAATGGAGCACAGTAGCGATAGATTACAGTGGAGTACAGTAGAGATAGAGTACAGTGGAGTACAGTAGATGTAGAGTACAGTGGAGCACAGAAGAGGTAGAGTACAGTGGAGTATTGTTGAGGTAGACTACAGTGGAGTACAGTAGAGATAGGGTACAGTAGAGCAGAGTAGAGGTAGAGCACAGTAGAGCAGAGTAGAGGTAGAGTACAGTGGAGTACAGTAGAGGTAGAGTACAGTGGAGTAGAGTAGAGATAGAGTACAGTGGAGTAGAGTAGAGATAGAGTACAGTGGAGCACAGTAGAGGTAGAGTACAGTGGAGCACAGTAGAGATAGAGTACAGTGGAGCACAGTAGAGGTAGAGTACAGTGGAGCACAGTAGAGGTAGAGTACAGTGGAGCACAGTAGAGGTAGAGTACAGTGGAGTACAGTAGAGGTAGAGTACAGTGGAGTACAGTAGAGGTAGAGTACAGTGGAGCACAGTAGAGGTAGAGTACAGTGGAGTACAGTAGAGGTAGAGTACAGTAGAGCACAGTAGAGGTAGAATACAGTGAAGTACAGTAGAGGTAGAGTACATTGGAGTACAGTAAAGGTAGAGTACAGTGGAGTACAGTAGAGGTAGAGTACAGTGGAGCACAGTAGAGGTAGAGTACAGTGGAGTACAGTAGAGGTAGAGTACAGTGGAGCACAGTAGAGCTAGAGTACAGTGGAGTACAAGCGAGCACAGTAGAGGTGGAGTACAGTAGAGTAGAGTATAGGTTGAGTACAGTGGAGTACAGTAGAGATAGAGTAGAGTGGAGTAGAGTAGAGATAAAGTACAGTGGATTAGAGTAGAGATAGAGTACAGTGGAGTATAGTTGAGGTAGAGTACAGTGGAGCACAGTAGAGGTAGAGTACAGTGGAGTATAGTTGAGGTAGACTACAGTGGAGTACATTAGAGGTAGAGTACAGTGGAGTACAGTAGAGGTAGAGTACAGTGGAGTAGAGTAGAGATAGAGTACAGTGGAGTAGAGTAGAGATAGAGTACAGTGGAGCACAGTAGAGGTAGAGTACAGTGGAGCACAGTAGAGATAGAGTACAGTGGAGCACAGTAGAGGTAGAGTACAGTGGAGCACAGTAGAGGTAGAGTACAGTGGAGCACAGTAGAGGTAGAGTACAGTGGAGTACAGTAGAGGTAGAGTACAGTGGAGTACAGTAGAGGTAGAGTACAGTGGAGCACAGTAGAGGTAGAGTACAGTGGAGTACAGTAGAGGTAGAGTACAGTAGAGCACAGTAGAGGTAGAATACAGTGAAGTACAGTAGAGGTAGAGTACATTGAAGTACAGTAAAGGTAGAGTACAGTGGAGTACAGTAGAGGTAGAGTACAGTGGAGCACAGTAGAGGTAGAGTACAGTGGAGTACAGTAGAGGTAGAGTACAGTGGAGCACAGTAGAGCTAGAGTACAGTGGAGTACAAGCGAGCACAGTAGAGGTGGAGTACAGTAGAGTAGAGTATAGGTTGAGTACAGTGGAGTACAGTAGAGATAGAGTAGAGTGGAGTAGAGTAGAGATAAAGTACAGTGGATTAGAGTAGAGATAGAGTACAGTGGAGTATAGTTGAGGTAGAGTACAGTGGAGCACAGTAGAGGTAGAGTACAGTGGAGTATAGTTGAGGTAGACTACAGTGGAGTACATTAGAGGTAGAGTACAGTGGAGCACAGTACAGATAGTGTACAGTAGAGCAGAGTAGAGGTAGAGTACAGTGGAGTACAGTCGAGGTAGAGTACAGTGGAGCACTGTAGAGGTGGAGTACAGTGGAGTACTGTAGAGGTAGAGTACAGTGGAGCACAGTAGAGATAGAGTACAGTAGAGCACAGTAGAGGTAGAGTACAGTGGAGTATAGTAGAGGTAGAGTACAGTGGAGTATAGTTGAGGTAGACTACAGTGGAGCACAGTAGATGTAGAGTACAGTGAAGTACAGTAGAGGTAGAGTACAGTGGAGTACAGTAGAGGTAGAGTACAGTGGAGTACAGTAGAGGTAGAGTACAGTGGAGCACAGTAGAGGTAGAGTACAGTGGAGTACAGTAGAGGTAGAGTACAGTGGAGCACAGTAGAGCTAGAGTACAGTGGAGTACAGTGGAGCACAGTAGAGGTGGAGTACAGTAGAGTAGAGTATAGGTTGAGTACAGTGGAGTACAGTAGAGATAGAGTAGAGTGGAGTAGAGTAGAGATAAAGTACAGTGGATTAGATTAGAGATAGAGTAGAGTGGAGTATAGTTGAGGTAGAGTACAGTGGAGCACAGTAGAGGTAGAGTACAGTGGAGTATAGTTGAGGTAGACTACAGTGGAGTACAGTAGAGGTAGAGTACAGTGGAGCACAGTAGAGATAGTGTACAGTAGAGCAGAGTAGAGGTAGAGTACAGTGGAGTACAGTAGAGGTAGAGTACAGTGGAGCACTGTAGAGGTGGAGTACAGTGGAGTACTGTAGAGGTAGAGTACAGTGGAGCACAGTAGAGATAGAGTACAGTAGAGCACAGTAGAGGTAGAGTGCAGTGGAGTATAGTAGAGGTAGAGTACTTTGGAGTATAGTTGAGGTAGACTACAGTGGAGCACAGTAGAGGTAGAGTACAGTGGAGTACAGTAGAGGTAGAGTACAGTGGAGCACAGTAGAGGTAGAGTACAGTGGAGTATAGTTGAGGTAGAATACAGTGGAGTACAGTAGAGGTAGAGTACAGTGGAGCACAGTAGAGATAGAGTACAGTAGAGCAGAGTAGAGGTAGAGTACAGTGGAGTACAGTAGAGGTAGAGCACAGTAGAGCAGAGTAGAGGTAGAGTACAGTGGAGTACAGTAGAGATAGAGCACAGTGGAGCACAATAGAGGTAGAATACAGTGGAGTAGAGTAGAGATAGAGTACAGTGGAGCACAGTAGAGGTAGAGTACAGTGGAGCACAGTAGAGGTAGAGTACAGTGGAGTACAGTAGAGGTAGTGTACAGTGGAGCACAGTAGAGGTAGAGTACAGTGGAGCACAGTAGAGGTAGAGTACAGTGGAGTACAGTAGAGGTAGTGTACAGTGGAGCACAGTAGAGGTAGAGTACAATGGAGCACAGTAGAGGTAGAGAACAGTGGAGCACAGTAGAGAAGGAGTAGAGTAGAGCAGAGTAGAGGTAGAGTACATTGGAGTACAGTAGAGGTAGAATACAGTGGAGCACTGTAGAGGTGGAGTACAGTGGAGTACAGTAGAGGTAGAGTACAGTGGAGCACAGTAGAGATAGAGTACAGTAGAGCACAGTAGAGGTAGAGTACAGTGGAGCACAGTAGAGGTAGAGTACAGTGGAGTATAGTTGAGGTAGACTACAGTGAAGTACAGTAGAGGTAGAGTACAGTGGAGTACACTAGAGGTAGAGTACAGTGGAGCACAGTAGAGGTAGAGTACAGTGGAGTATAGTTGAGGTAGACTACAGTGGAGTACAGTAGAGGTAGAGTAGAGTGGAGCACAGTAGAGATAGAGTACAGTAGAGCAGAGTAGAGGTAGAGTACAGTGGAGTACAGTAGAGGTAGAGCACAGTGGAGCACTGTAGAGGTAGAGTACAGTGGAGTACAGTGGAGATAGAGTACAGTGGAGCACAGTAGAGATAGAGTGCAGTAGAGCACAGTAGAGGTAGAGTACAGCTGAGCACAGTAGAGGTAGAGTACAGTAGAGCAGAGTAGAGGTAGAGTACAGTGGAGTACAGTAGAGGTAGAGCACAGTGGAGCACTGTAGAGGTAGAGTACAGTCGAACACAGTAGAGATAAGTGTAGTGGAGTATAGTAGAGGTAGAGTACAGTGGAGTACAGTAGAGGTAGAGTACAGTGGAGTACAGTAGAGGTAGAGTAGAGTGGAGCAGATTAGAGGTGGAGTAGAGTAGAGTACAGTAGAGGTAGAGTACAGTGGAGTATAGTAGAAGTAGAGTACAGTGGAGCACAGTAGAGGTAGAGTAGAGTGGAGTACAGTAGAGGTAGATTACATTGGAGTAGAGTAGAGGTAGAGTACAGTGGAGTAGAGTAGAGATAGAGTAGAGTGGAGCACAGCAGAGGTAGAGTACAGTGGATCACAGTAGATATAGAGTACAGTGGAGTACAGTTGAGCACAGTAGAGGTATAGTACAGTGGAGCACAGTAACGATAGATTACAGTGGAGTACAGTAGAGATAGAGTACAGTGGAGTACAGTAGAGATAGAGTACAGTGGAGTACAGTAGAGGTAGATTACAGTGGAGCACAGTAGAGGTAGAGTACAGTGGAGTATTGTTGAGGTAGACTACAGTGGAGTACAGTAGAGATAGGGTACAGTAGAGCAGAGTAGAGGTAGAGTACAGTGGAGTACAGTAGAGGTAGAGCACAGTAGAGCAGAGTAGAGGTAGAGTACAGTGGAGTACAGTAGAGGTATAGCACAGTGGATCACTGTAGATGTAGAGTACAGTGGAGTACAGAAGAGATAGAGTACAGTGGAGCACAGTAGAGGTAGAGTACAGTGGAGCACAGTAGAGGTAGAGTACAGTGGAGCACAGTAGAGGTAGAGTACAGTGGAGTACAGTAGAGGTAGAGTACAGTGGAGTACAGTAGAGGTAGAGTACAGTGGAGCACAGTAGAGGTAGAGTACAGTGGAGTACAGTGGAGTACAGTAGAGGTGGAGTACAGTAGAGTACAGTAGAGGTAGAGAACAGTACAGTACAGTAGAGGTAGAGTACAGTGGAGTACAGTAGAGGTAGAGTACAGTAGAGCACAGTAGAGGTAGAATACAGTGGAGTACAGTAGAGGTAGAGTACAGTGGAGTACAGTAGAGGTAGAGTACAGTGGAGTAGAGTAGAGATAGAGTACAGTGGAGTAGAGTAGAGATAGAGTACAGTGGAGTACAGTAGAGGTAGAAAACAGTGGAGTACACTAGAGGTAGAGTACAGTGGAGTACAGTAGAGGTAGAGTACAGTGGAGCACAGTAGAGATAGAGTACAGTGGAGCACAGTAGAGGTAGAGTACAGTGGAGCACAGTAGATGTAGAGTACAGTGGAGCACAGTAGAGGTAGAGTACAGTGGAGTACAGTAGAGGTAGAGTACAGTGGAGTACAGTAGAGGTAGAGTACAGTGGAGCACAGTAGAGGTAGAGTACAGTGGAGTACAGTAGAGGTAGAGTACAGTAGAGCACAGTAGAGGTAGAATACAGTGAAGTACAGTAGAGGTAGAGTACAGTGGAGTACAGTAAAGGTAGAGTACAGTGGAGTACAGTAGAGGTAGAGTACAGTGGAGCACAGTAGAGGTAGAGTACAGTGGAGTACAGTAGAGGTAGAGTGAGGTAGAGTAGAGTGGAGCACATTAGAGGTGGAGTACAGTGGAGTATAGTAGAAGTGGAGTACAGTGGAGCACAGTAGAGGTAGAGTAGAGTGGAGTACAGTAGAGGTAGAGTACATTGGAGTACAGTAGAGGTAGAGTACAGTGGAGTAGAGTAGAGATAGAGTAGAGTGGAGCACAGCAGAGGTAGAGTACAGTGGATCACAGTAGAGATAGAGTACAGTGGAGTACAGTTGAGCACAGTAGAGGTATAGTACAGTGGAGCACAGTAGCGATAGATTACAGTGGAGTACAGTAGAGATAGAGTACAGTGGAGTACAGTAGAGGTAGAGTACAGTGGAGCACAGTAGAGGTAGAGTACAGTGGAGTATTGTTGAGGTAGACTACAGTGGAGTACAGTAGAGATAGGGTACAGTAGAGCAGAATAGAGGTAGAGTACAGTGGAGTACAGTAGAGGTAGAGCACAGTAGAGCAGAGTAGAGGTAGAGTACAGTGGAGTAAGGTAGAGGTATAGCACAGTGGAGCACTGTAGAGGTAGAGTACAGTGGAGTACAGTAGAGATAGAGTACAGTGGAGCACAGTAGAGGTAGAGTACAGTGGAGCACAGTAGAGGTAGAGAGTACAGTGGAGCACAGTAGAGGTAGAGTACAGTGGAGTACAGTAGAGGTAGAGTACAGTGGAGTACAGTAGAGGTAGAGTACAGTGGAGCACAGTAGAGGTAGAGTACAGTGGAGTACAGTAGAGGTAGAGCACAGTGGAGCACTGTAGAGGTACCGTACAGTGGAGTACAGTAGAGATAGAGTACAGTGGAGCACAGTAGAGATAGAGTGCAGTAGAGCACATTAGAGGTAGAGTACAGCTGAGCACAGTAGAGATAGAGTACAGTGGAGCACAGTAGAGATAGAGTGCAGTAGAGCACATTAGAGGTAGAGTACAGCTGAGCACTGTAGAGGTAGAGTACAGTGGAGCACAGTAGAGGTGTAGTAGAGTAGAGTACAGTAGAGGTAGAGTACAGTGGAGCACATTAGAGGTAGAGTACAGTGGAGTACAGTGGAGTACAGTAGAGGTGGAGTACAGTAGAGTACAGTAGAGGTAGAGAACAGTACAGTACAGTAGAGGTAGAGTACAGTGGAGTACAGTAGAGGTAGAGTACAGTAGAGCACAGTAGAGGTAGAATACAGTGGAGTACAGTAGAGGTAGAGTACAGTGGAGTATAGTTGAGGTAGACTACAGTGGAGTACAGTAGAGGTAGAGTAGAGTGGAGCACAGTAGAGATAGAGTACAGTAGAGCAGAGTAGAGGTAGAGTACAGTGGAGTACAGTAGAGGTAGAGCACAGTGGAGCACTGTAGAGGTAGAGTACAGTGGAGTACAGTAGAGATAGAGTACAGTGGAGCACAGTAGAGATAGAGTGCAGTAGAGCACATTAGAGGTAGAGTACAGCTGAGCACAGTAGAGGTAGAGTACAGTAGAGCAGAGTAGAGGTAGAGTACAGTGGAGTACAGTAGAGGTAGAGCACAGTGGAGCACTGTAGAGGTAGAGTACAGTCGAACACAGTAGAGATAAGTGTAGTGGAGTATAGTAGAGGTAGAGTACAGTGGAGTACAGTAGAGGTAGAGTACAGTGGAGTACAGTAGAGGTAGAGTAGAGTGGAGCACATTAGTGGTGGAGTAGAGTAGAGTACAGTAGAGGTAGAGTACAGTGGAGTATAGTAGAAGTAGAGTACAGTGGAGCACAGTAGAGGTAGAGTAGAGTGGAGTACAGTAGAGGTAGAGTACATTGGAGTACAGTAGAGGTAGAGTACAGTGGAGTAGAGTAGAGATAGAGTAGAGTGGAGCACAGCAGAGGTAGAGTACAGTGGATCACAGTAGAGATAGAGTACAGTGGAGTACAGTTGAGCACAGTAGAGGTATAGTACAGTGGAGCACAGTAGCGATAGATTACAGTGGAGTACAGTAGAGATAGAGTACAGTGGAGTACAGTAGAGGTAGAGTACAGTGGAGCACAGTAGAGGTAGAGTACAGTGGAGTATTGTTGAGGTAGACTACAGTGGAGTACAGTAGAGGTAGAGCACAGTAGAGCAGAGTAGAGGTAGAGTACAGTGGAGTACAGTAGAGGTATAGCACAGTGGAGCACTGTAGAGGTAGAGTACAGTGGAGTACAGTAGAGATAGAGTACAGTGGAGCACAGTAGAGGTAGAGTACAGTGGAGCACAGTAGAGGTAGAGTACAGTGGAGCACAGTAGAGGTAGAGTACAGTGGAGTACAGTAGAGGTAGAGTACAGTGGAGTACAGTAGAGGTAGAGTACAGTGGAGCACAGTAGAGGTAGAGTACAGTGGAGTACAGTGGAGCACAGTAGAGGTGGAGTAGAGTAGAGTACAGTAGAGGTAGAGTACAGTGGAGCACATTAGAGGTAGAGTACAGTGGAGTACAGTGGAGTACAGTAGAGGTGGAGTACAGTAGAGTACAGTAGAGGTAGAGAACAGTACAGTACAGTAGAGGTAGAGTACAGTGGAGTACAGTAGAGGTAGAGTACAGTAGAGCACAGTAGAGGTAGAATACAGTGGAGTACAGTAGAGGTAGAGTACAGTGGAGTACAGTAGAGGTAGAGTACAGTGGAGTACAGTAGAGGTAGAGTACAGTACAGTACAGTACAGTAGAGGTAGAGTACAGTGGAGTACAGTAGAGATAGAGTACAGTGGAGCACAGTAGAGGTAGAGTACAATGGAGCAAGTTAGAGGTAGAGTACAGTGGAGCACAGTAGAGGTAGAGTACAGTGGAGTACAGTAAAGGTAGAGTACAGTGGAGTACAGTAGAGGTAGAGTACAGTGGAGCACAGTAGAGGTAGAGTACAGTGGAGTACAGGCGAGCACAGTAGAGGTGGAGTACAGTAGAGTACAGTAGAGGTATAGTACAGTGGAGCACAGTAGAGGTAGAGTACAGTGGAGTACAGTGGAGTACAGTAGAGGTGGAGTACAGTAGAGTACAGTAGAGGTAGAGAACAGTACAGTACAGTAGAGGTAGAGTACAGTGGAGTACAGTAGAGGTAGAGTACAGTAGAGCACAGTAGAGGTAGAATACAGTGGAGTACAGTAGAGGTAGAGTGCAGTGGAGTACAGTAGAGATAGAGTACAGTGGAGTACAGTAGAGATTGAGTACAGTGGAGCACAGTAGAGGTAGAGTACAGTGGAGCACAGTAGAGGTAGAGTACAGTGGAGCACAGTAGAGATAGAGTACAGTGGAGCACAGTAGAGGTAGAGTACAGTGGAGCACAGTAGAGGTAGAGTACAGTGGAGCACAGTAGAGGTAGAGTACAGTGGAGTACAGTAGAAGTAGAGTACAGTGGAGTACAGTAGAGGTAGAGTACAGTGGAGCACAATAGAGATAGAGTACAGTGGAGCACAGTAGAGGTAGAGTACAGTGGAGTAGAGTAGAGGTAGAGTACAGTGGAGCACAGTAGAGGTAGAGTACAGTGGAGTACAGCAGAGGTAGAGTACAGTGGAGTACAGTAGAGGTAGAGTACAGTGGAGCACAGTAGAGGTAGAGTACAGTGGAGTACAGTGGAGCACAGTAGAGGTGGAGTACAGTGGAGCACAGTAGAGGTAGAGTACAGTGGAGTACATTGGAGTACAGTAAATGGGGAGTACAGTAGAGTACAGTAGAGGTAGAGAACAGTACAGTACAGTAGAGGTAGAGTACAGTGGAGTACAGTAGAGGTAGAGTACAGTAGAGCACAGTAGAGGTAGAATACAGTGGAGTACAGTAGAGGTAGAGTACAGTGGAGTACAGTAGATGTAGAGTACAGTGGAGTACAGTAGAGGTAGAGTACAGTACAGTACAGTAGAGGTAGAGTATAGTGGAGTACAGTAGAGGTAGAGTACAGTAGAGCACAGTAGAGGTAGAATACAGTGGAGTAAAGTAGAGGTAGAGTACAGTGGAGTACAGTAGAGGTAGAGTACAGTGGAATACAGTAGAGATAGAGTACAGTGGAGCACAGTAGAGGTAGAGTACAGTGGAGCACAGTAGAGGTAGAGTACAGTGGAGCACAGTAGAGGTAGAGTACAGTGGAGTACAGTAGAGGTAGAGTACAGTGGAGTACAGTAGAGGTAGAGTACAGTGGAGCACAATAGAGGTAGAGTACAGTGGAGTACAGTGGAGCACAGTAGAGGTGGAGTACAGTAGAGTACAGTAGAGGTAGAGTACAGTGGAGCACAGTAGAGGTAGAGTACAGTGGAGTACAGTGGAGTACAGTAGAGGTGGAGTACAGTAGAGTACAGTAGAGGTAGAGAACAGTACAGTACAGTAGAGGTAGAGTTCAGTGGAGTACAGTAGAGGTAGAGTACAGTAGAGCACAGTAGAGGTAGAATACAGTGGAGTACAGTAGAGGTAGAGTACAGTGGAGTACAGTAGAGGTAGAATACAGTGGAGTAGAGTAGAGATAGAGTACAGTGGAGTAGAGTAGAGATAGAGTACAGTGGAGCACAGTAGAGGTAGAGTACAGTGGAGCACAGTAGAGATAGAGTACAGTGGAGCACAGTAGAGGTAGAGTACAGTGGAGCACAGTAGAGGTAGAGTACAGTGGAGTATTGTTGAGGTAGACTACAGTGGAGTACAGTAGAGATAGGGTACAGTAGAGCAGAGTAGAGGTAGAGTACAGTGGAGTACAGTAGAGGTAGAGCACAGTAGAGCAGAGTAGAGGTAGAGTACAGTGGAGTACAGTAGAGGTATAGCACAGTGGAGCACTGTAGATGTAGAGTACAGTGGAGTACAGAAGAGATAGAGTACAGTGGAGCACAGTAGAGGTAGAGTACAGTGGAGCACAGTAGAGGTAGAGTACAGTGGAGCACAGTAGAGGTAGAGTACAGTGGAGTACACTAGAGGTAGAGTACAGTGGAGTACAGTAGAGGTAGAGTACAGTGGAGCACAGTAGAGGTAGAGTACAGTGGAGTACAGTGGAGTACAGTAGAGGTGGAGTATAGTAGAGTACAGTAGAGGTAGAGAACAGTACAGTACAGTAGAGGTAGAGTACAGTGGAGTAAAGTACAGGTAGAGTACAGTAGAGCACAGTAGAGGTAGAATACAGTGGAGTACAGTAGAGGTAGAGTACAGTGGAGTACAGTAGAGGTAGAGTACAGTGGAGTAGAGTAGAGATAGAGTACAGTGGAGTAGAGTAGAGATAGAGTACAGTGGAGCACAGTAGAGGTAGAGTACAGTGGAGCACAGTAGAGATAGAGTACAGTGGAGCACAGTAGAGGTAGAGTACAGTGGAGCACAGTAGAGGTAGAGTATGGTGGAGCACAGTAGAGGTAGAGTACAGTGGAGTACAGTAGAGGTAGAGTACAGTGGAGTACAGTAGAGGTAGAGTACAGTGGAGCACAGTAGAGGTAGAGTACAGTGGAGTACAGTAGAGGTAGAGTACAGTAGAGCACAGTAGAGGTAGAATACAGTGAAGTACAGTAGAGGTAGAGTACAGTGGAGTACAGTAAAGGTAGAGTACAGTGGAGTACAGTAGAGGTAGAGTACAGTGGAGCACAGTAGAGGTAGAGTACAGTGGAGTACAGTAGAGGTAGAGTACAGTGGAGCACAGTAGAGCTAGAGTACAGTGGAGTACAAGCGAGCACAGTAGAGGTGGAGTACAGTAGAGTAGAGTATAGGTTGAGTACAGTGGAGTACAGTAGAGATAGAGTAGAGTGGAGTAGAGTAGAGATAAAGTACAGTGGATTAGAGTAGAGATAGAGTACAGTGGAGTATAGTTGAGGTAGAGTACAGTGGAGCACAGTAGAGGTAGAGTACAGTGGAGTATAGTTGAGGTAGACTACAGTGGAGTACATTAGAGGTAGAGTACAGTGGAGCACAGTAGAGATAGTGTACAGTAGAGCAGAGTAGAGGTAGAGTACAGTGGAGTACAGTCGAGGTAGAGTACAGTGGAGCACTGTAGAGGTGGAGTACAGTGGAGTACTGTAGAGGTAGAGTACAGTGGAGCACAGTAGAGATAGAGTACAGTAGAGCACAGTAGAGGTAGAATACAGTGAAGTACAGTAGAGGTAGAGTACAGTGGAGTAGAGTAGAGGTAGAGTACAGTGGAGTACAGTAGAGGTAGAGTACAGTGGAGCACATTAGAGGTAGAGTACAGTGGAGTACAGTAGAGGTAGAGTACAGTGGAGCACAGTAGAGCTAGAGTACAGTGGAGTACAGTGGAGCACAGTAGAGGTGGAGTACAGTAGAGTAGAGTATAGGTTGAGTACAGTGGAGTACAGTAGAGATAGAGTAGAGTGGAGTAGAGTAGAGATAAAGTACAGTGGATTAGAGTAGAGATAGAGTACAGTGGAGTATAGTTGAGGTAGAGTACAGTGGAGCACAGTAGAGGTAGAGTACAGTGGAGTACAGTGGAGTACAGTAGAGGTGGAGTACAGTAGAGTACAGTAGAGGTAGAGAACAGTACAGTACAGTAGAGGTAGAGTACAGTGGAGTACAGTAGAGGTAGAGTACAGTAGAGCACAGTAGAGGTAGAATACAGTGGAGTACAGTAGAGGTAGAGTGCAGTGGAGTACAGTAGAGATAGAGTACAGTGGAGTACAGTAGAGATTGAGTACAGTGGAGCACAGTAGAGGTAGAGTACAGTGGAGTAAGGTAGAGGTATAGCACAGTGGAGCACTGTAGAGGTAGAGTACAGTGGAGTACAGTAGAGATAGAGTACAGTGGAGCACAGTAGAGGTAGAGTACAGTGGAGCACAGTAGAGGTAGAGAGTACAGTGGAGCACAGTAGAGGTAGAGTACAGTGGAGTACAGTAGAGGTAGAGTACAGTGGAGTACAGTAGAGGTAGAGTACAGTGGAGCACAGTAGAGGTAGAGTACAGTGGAGTACAGTAGAGGTAGAGCACAGTGGAGCACTGTAGAGGTACCGTACAGTGGAGTACAGTAGAGATAGAGTACAGTGGAGCACAGTAGAGATAGAGTGCAGTAGAGCACATTAGAGGTAGAGTACAGCTGAGCACAGTAGAGATAGAGTACAGTGGAGCACAGTAGAGATAGAGTGCAGTAGAGCACATTAGAGGTAGAGTACAGCTGAGCACTGTAGAGGTAAAGTACAGTGGAGCACAGTAGAGGTGTAGTAGAGTAGAGTACAGTAGAGGTAGAGTACAGTGGAGCACATTAGAGGTAGAGTACAGTGGAGTACAGTGGAGTACAGTAGAGGTGGAGTACAGTAGAGTACAGTAGAGGTAGAGAACAGTACAGTACAGTAGAGGTAGAGTACAGTGGAGTACAGTAGAGGTAGAGTACAGTAGAGCACAGTAGAGGTAGAATACAGTGGAGTACAGTAGAGGTAGAGTACAGTGGAGTATAGTTGAGGTAGACTACAGTGGAGTACAGTAGAGGTAGAGTAGAGTGGAGCACAGTAGAGATAGAGTACAGTAGAGCAGAGTAGAGGTAGAGTACAGTGGAGTACAGTAGAGGTAGAGCACAGTGGAGCACTGTAGAGGTAGAGTACAGTGGAGTACAGTAGAGATAGAGTACAGTGGAGCACAGTAGAGATAGAGTGCAGTAGAGCACATTAGAGGTAGAGTACAGCTGAGCACAGTAGAGGTAGAGTACAGTAGAGCAGAGTAGAGGTAGAGTACAGTGGAGTACAGTAGAGGTAGAGCACAGTGGAGCACTGTAGAGGTAGAGTACAGTCGAACACAGTAGAGATAAGTGTAGTGGAGTATAGTAGAGGTAGAGTACAGTGGAGTACAGTAGAGGTAGAGTACAGTGGAGTACAGTAGAGGTAGAGTAGAGTGGAGCACATTAGTGGTGGAGTAGAGTAGAGTACAGTAGAGGTAGAGTACAGTGGAGTATAGTAGAAGTAGAGTACAGTGGAGCACAGTAGAGGTAGAGTAGAGTGGAGTACAGTAGAGGTAGAGTACATTGGAGTACAGTAGAGGTAGAGTACAGTGGAGTAGAGTAGAGATAGAGTAGAGTGGAGCACAGCAGAGGTAGAGTACAGTGGATCACAGTAGAGATAGAGTACAGTGGAGTACAGTTGAGCACAGTAGAGGTATAGTACAGTGGAGCACAGTAGCGATAGATTACAGTGGAGTACAGTAGAGATAGAGTACAGTGGAGTACAGTAGAGGTAGAGTACAGTGGAGCACAGTAGAGGTAGAGTACAGTGGAGTATTGTTGAGGTAGACTACAGTGGAGTACAGTAGAGGTAGAGCACAGTAGAGCAGAGTAGAGGTAGAGTACAGTGGAGTACAGTAGAGGTATAGCACAGTGGAGCACTGTAGAGGTAGAGTACAGTGGAGTACAGTAGAGATAGAGTACAGTGGAGCACAGTAGAGGTAGAGTACAGTGGAGCACAGTAGAGGTAGAGTACAGTGGAGCACAGTAGAGGTAGAGTACAGTGGAGTACAGTAGAGGTAGAGTACAGTGGAGTACAGTAGAGGTAGAGTACAGTGGAGCACAGTAGAGGTAGAGTACAGTGGAGTACAGTGGAGCACAGTAGAGGTGGAGTAGAGTAGAGTACAGTAGAGGTAGAGTACAGTGGAGCACATTAGAGGTAGAGTACAGTGGAGTACAGTGGAGTACAGTAGAGGTGGAGTACAGTAGAGTACAGTAGAGGTAGAGAACAGTACAGTACAGTAGAGGTAGAGTACAGTGGAGTACAGTAGAGGTAGAGTACAGTAGAGCACAGTAGAGGTAGAATACAGTGGAGTACAGTAGAGGTAGAGTACAGTGGAGTACAGTAGAGGTAGAGTACAGTGGAGTACAGTAGAGGTAGAGTACAGTACAGTACAGTACAGTAGAGGTAGAGTACAGTGGAGTACAGTAGAGATAGAGTACAGTGGAGCACAGTAGAGGTAGAGTACAATGGAGCAAGTTAGAGGTAGAGTACAGTGGAGCACAGTAGAGGTAGAGTACAGTGGAGTACAGTAAAGGTAGAGTACAGTGGAGTACAGTAGAGGTAGAGTACAGTGGAGCACAGTAGAGGTAGAGTACAGTGGAGTACAGGCGAGCACAGTAGAGGTGGAGTACAGTAGAGTACAGTAGAGGTATAGTACAGTGGAGCACAGTAGAGGTAGAGTACAGTGGAGTACAGTGGAGTACAGTAGAGGTGGAGTACAGTAGAGTACAGTAGAGGTAGAGAACAGTACAGTACAGTAGAGGTAGAGTACAGTGGAGTACAGTAGAGGTAGAGTACAGTAGAGCACAGTAGAGGTAGAATACAGTGGAGTACAGTAGAGGTAGAGTGCAGTGGAGTACAGTAGAGATAGAGTACAGTGGAGTACAGTAGAGATTGAGTACAGTGGAGCACAGTAGAGGTAGAGTACAGTGGAGCACAGTAGAGGTAGAGTACAGTGGAGCACAGTAGAGATAGAGTACAGTGGAGCACAGTAGAGGTAGAGTACAGTGGAGCACAGTAGAGGTAGAGTACAGTGGAGCACAGTAGAGGTAGAGTACAGTGGAGTACAGTAGAAGTAGAGTACAGTGGAGTACAGTAGAGGTAGAGTACAGTGGAGCACAATAGAGATAGAGTACAGTGGAGCACAGTAGAGGTAGAGTACAGTGGAGTAGAGTAGAGGTAGAGTACAGTGGAGCACAGTAGAGGTAGAGTACAGTGGAGTACAGCAGAGGTAGAGTACAGTGGAGTACAGTAGAGGTAGAGTACAGTGGAGCACAGTAGAGGTAGAGTACAGTGGAGTACAGTGGAGCACAGTAGAGGTGGAGTACAGTGGAGCACAGTAGAGGTAGAGTACAGTGGAGTACATTGGAGTACAGTAAATGGGGAGTACAGTAGAGTACAGTAGAGGTAGAGAACAGTACAGTACAGTAGAGGTAGAGTACAGTGGAGTACAGTAGAGGTAGAGTACAGTAGAGCACAGTAGAGGTAGAATACAGTGGAGTACAGTAGAGGTAGAGTACAGTGGAGTACAGTAGATGTAGAGTACAGTGGAGTACAGTAGAGGTAGAGTACAGTACAGTACAGTAGAGGTAGAGTATAGTGGAGTACAGTAGAGGTAGAGTACAGTAGAGCACAGTAGAGGTAGAATACAGTGGAGTAAAGTAGAGGTAGAGTACAGTGGAGTACAGTAGAGGTAGAGTACAGTGGAATACAGTAGAGATAGAGTACAGTGGAGCACAGTAGAGGTAGAGTACAGTGGAGCACAGTAGAGGTAGAGTACAGTGGAGCACAGTAGAGGTAGAGTACAGTGGAGTACAGTAGAGGTAGAGTACAGTGGAGTACAGTAGAGGTAGAGTACAGTGGAGCACAATAGAGGTAGAGTACAGTGGAGTACAGTGGAGCACAGTAGAGGTGGAGTACAGTAGAGTACAGTAGAGGTAGAGTACAGTGGAGCACAGTAGAGGTAGAGTACAGTGGAGTACAGTGGAGTACAGTAGAGGTGGAGTACAGTAGAGTACAGTAGAGGTAGAGAACAGTACAGTACAGTAGAGGTAGAGTTCAGTGGAGTACAGTAGAGGTAGAGTACAGTAGAGCACAGTAGAGGTAGAATACAGTGGAGTACAGTAGAGGTAGAGTACAGTGGAGTACAGTAGAGGTAGAATACAGTGGAGTAGAGTAGAGATAGAGTACAGTGGAGTAGAGTAGAGATAGAGTACAGTGGAGCACAGTAGAGGTAGAGTACAGTGGAGCACAGTAGAGATAGAGTACAGTGGAGCACAGTAGAGGTAGAGTACAGTGGAGCACAGTAGAGGTAGAGTACAGTGGAGTATTGTTGAGGTAGACTACAGTGGAGTACAGTAGAGATAGGGTACAGTAGAGCAGAGTAGAGGTAGAGTACAGTGGAGTACAGTAGAGGTAGAGCACAGTAGAGCAGAGTAGAGGTAGAGTACAGTGGAGTACAGTAGAGGTATAGCACAGTGGAGCACTGTAGATGTAGAGTACAGTGGAGTACAGAAGAGATAGAGTACAGTGGAGCACAGTAGAGGTAGAGTACAGTGGAGCACAGTAGAGGTAGAGTACAGTGGAGCACAGTAGAGGTAGAGTACAGTGGAGTACACTAGAGGTAGAGTACAGTGGAGTACAGTAGAGGTAGAGTACAGTGGAGCACAGTAGAGGTAGAGTACAGTGGAGTACAGTGGAGTACAGTAGAGGTGGAGTATAGTAGAGTACAGTAGAGGTAGAGAACAGTACAGTACAGTAGAGGTAGAGTACAGTGGAGTACAGTACAGGTAGAGTACAGTAGAGCACAGTAGAGGTAGAATACAGTGGAGTACAGTAGAGGTAGAGTACAGTGGAGTACAGTAGAGGTAGAGTACAGTGGAGTAGAGTAGAGATAGAGTACAGTGGAGTAGAGTAGAGATAGAGTACAGTGGAGCACAGTAGAGGTAGAGTACAGTGGAGCACAGTAGAGATAGAGTACAGTGGAGCACAGTAGAGGTAGAGTACAGTGGAGCACAGTAGAGGTAGAGTATGGTGGAGCACAGTAGAGGTAGAGTACAGTGGAGTACAGTAGAGGTAGAGTACAGTGGAGTACAGTAGAGGTAGAGTACAGTGGAGCACAGTAGAGGTAGAGTACAGTGGAGTACAGTAGAGGTAGAGTACAGTAGAGCACAGTAGAGGTAGAATACAGTGAAGTACAGTAGAGGTAGAGTACAGTGGAGTAGAGTAGAGGTAGAGTACAGTGGAGTACAGTAGAGGTAGAGTACAGTGGAGCACATTAGAGGTAGAGTACAGTGGAGTACAGTAGAGGTAGAGTACAGTGGAGCACAGTAGAGCTAGAGTACAGTGGAGTACAGTGGAGCACAGTAGAGGTGGAGTACAGTAGAGTAGAGTATAGGTTGAGTACAGTGGAGTACAGTAGAGATAGAGTAGAGTGGAGTAGAGTAGAGATAAAGTACAGTGGATTAGAGTAGAGATAGAGTACAGTGGAGTATAGTTGAGGTAGAGTACAGTGGAGCACAGTAGAGGTAGAGTACAGTGGAGTACAGTGGAGTACAGTAGAGGTGGAGTACAGTAGAGTACAGTAGAGGTAGAGAACAGTACAGTACAGTAGAGGTAGAGTACAGTGGAGTACAGTAGAGGTAGAGTACAGTAGAGCACAGTAGAGGTAGAATACAGTGGAGTACAGTAGAGGTAGAGTGCAGTGGAGTACAGTAGAGATAGAGTACAGTGGAGTACAGCAGAGATTGAGTACAGTGGAGCACAGTAGAGGTAGAGTACAGTGGAGCACAGTAGAGGTAGAGTACAGTGGAGCACAGTAGAGATAGAGTACAGTGGAGCACAGTAGAGGTAGAGTACAGTGGAGCACAGTAGAGGTAGAGTACAGTGGAGCACAGTAGAGGTAGAGTACAGTGGAGTACAGTAGAAGTAGAGTACAGTGGAGTACAGTAGAGGTAGAGTACAGTGGAGCACAATAGAGATAGAGTACAGTGGAGCACAGTAGAGGTAGAGTACAGTGGAGTAGAGTAGAGGTAGAGTACAGTGGAGCACAGTAGAGGTAGAGTACAGTGGAGTACAGCAGAGGTAGAGTACAGTGGAGTACAGTAGAGGTAGAGTACAGTGGAGCACAGTAGAGGTAGAGTACAGTGGAGTACAGTGGAGCACAGTAGAGGTGGAGTACAGTGGAGCACAGTAGAGGTAGAGTACAGTGGAGTACATTGGAGTACAGTAAATGGGGAGTACAGTAGAGTACAGTAGAGGTAGAGAACAGTACAGTACAGTAGAGGTAGAGTACAGTGGAGTACAGTAGAGGTAGAGTACAGTAGAGCACAGTAGAGGTAGAATACAGTGGAGTACAGTAGAGGTAGAGTACAGTGGAGTACAGTAGATGTAGAGTACAGTGGAGTACAGTAGAGGTAGAGTACAGTACAGTACAGTAGAGGTAGAGTATAGTGGAGTACAGTAGAGGTAGAGTACAGTAGAGCACAGTAGAGGTAGAATACAGTGGAGTAAAGTAGAGGTAGAGTACAGTGGAGTACAGTAGAGGTAGAGTACAGTGGAGTACAGTAGAGATAGAGTACAGTGGAGCACAGTAGAGGTAGAGTACAGTGGAGCACAGTAGAGGTAGAGTACAGTGGAGCACAGTAGAGGTAGAGTACAGTGGAGTACAGTAGAGGTAGAGTACAGTGGAGTACAGTAGAGGTAGAGTACAGTGGAGCACAATAGAGGTAGAGTACAGTGGAGTACAGTGGAGAACAGTAGAGGTGGAGTACAGTAGAGTACAGTAGAGGTAGAGTACAGTGGAGCACAGTAGAGGTAGAGTACAGTGGAGTACAGTGGAGTACAGTAGAGGTGGAGTACAGTAGAGTACAGTAGAGGTAGAGAACAGTACAGTACAGTAGAGGTAGAGTTCAGTGGAGTACAGTAGAGGTAGAGTACAGTAGAGCACAGTAGAGGTAGAATACAGTGGAGTACAGTAGAGGTAGAGTACAGTGGAGTACAGTAGAGGTAGAATACAGTGGAGTAGAGTAGAGATAGAGTACAGTGGAGTAGAGTAGAGATAGAGTACAGTGGAGCACAGTAGAGGTAGAGTACAGTGGAGCACAGTAGAGATAGAGTACAGTGGAGCACAGTAGAGGTAGAGTACAGTGGAGCACAGTAGAGGTAGAGTACAGTGGAGTATTGTTGAGGTAGACTACAGTGGAGTACAGTAGAGATAGGGTACAGTAGAGCAGAGTAGAGGTAGAGTACAGTGGAGTACAGTAGAGGTAGAGCACAGTAGAGCAGAGTAGAGGTAGAGTACAGTGGAGTACAGTAGAGGTATAGCACAGTGGAGCACTGTAGATGTAGAGTACAGTGGAGTACAGAAGAGATAGAGTACAGTGGAGCACAGTAGAGGTAGAGTACAGTGGAGCACAGTAGAGGTAGAGTACAGTGGAGCACAGTAGAGGTAGAGTACAGTGGAGTACACTAGAGGTAGGGTACAGTGGAGTACAGTAGAGGTAGAGTACAGTGGAGCACAGTAGAGGTAGAGTACAGTGGAGTACAGTGGAGTACAGTAGAGGTGGAGTATAGTAGAGTACAGTAGAGGTAGAGAACAGTACAGTACAGTAGAGGTAGAGTACAGTGGAGTACAGTACAGGTAGAGTACAGTAGAGCACAGTAGAGGTAGAATACAGTGGAGTACAGTAGAGGTAGAGTACAGTGGAGTACAGTAGAGGTAGAGTACAGTGGAGTAGAGTAGAGATAGAGTACAGTGGAGTAGAGTAGAGATAGAGTACAGTGGAGCACAGTAGAGGTAGAGTACAGTGGAGCACAGTAGAGATAGAGTACAGTGGAGCACAGTAGAGGTAGAGTACAGTGGAGCACAGTAGAGGTAGAGTATGGTGGAGCACAGTAGAGGTAGAGTACAGTGGAGTACAGTAGAGGTAGAGTACAGTGGAGTACAGTAGAGGTAGAGTACAGTGGAGCACAGTAGAGGTAGAGTACAGTGGAGTACAGTAGAGGTAGAGTACAGTAGAGCACAGTAGAGGTAGAATACAGTGAAGTACAGTAGAGGTAGAGTACAGTGGAGTACAGTAAAGGTAGAGTACAGTGGAGTACAGTAGAGGTAGAGTACAGTGGAGCACAGTAGAGGTAGAGTACAGTGGAGTACAGTAGAGGTAGAGTACAGTGGAGCACAGTAGAGCTAGAGTACAGTGGAGTACAAGCGAGCACAGTAGAGGTGGAGTACAGTAGAGTAGAGTATAGGTTGAGTACAGTGGAGTACAGTAGAGATAGAGTAGAGTGGAGTAGAGTAGAGATAAAGTACAGTGGATTAGAGTAGAGATAGAGTACAGTGGAGTATAGTTGAGGTAGAGTACAGTGGAGCACAGTAGAGGTAGAGTACAGTGGAGTATAGTTGAGGTAGACTACAGTGGAGTACATTAGAGGTAGAGTACAGTGGAGCACAGTAGAGATAGTGTACAGTAGAGCAGAGTAGAGGTAGAGTACAGTGGAGTACAGTCGAGGTAGAGTACAGTGGAGCACTGTAGAGGTGGAGTACAGTGGAGTACTGTAGAGGTAGAGTACAGTGGAGCACAGTAGAGATAGAGTACAGTAGAGCACAGTAGAGGTAGAATACAGTGAAGTACAGTAGAGGTAGAGTACAGTGGAGTACAGTAGAGGTAGAGTACAGTGGAGTACAGTAGAGGTAGAGTACAGTGGAGCACATTAGAGGTAGAGTACAGTGGAGTACAGTAGAGGTAGAGTACAGTGGAGCACAGTAGAGCTAGAGTACAGTGGAGTACAGTGGAGCACAGTAGAGGTGGAGTACAGTAGAGTAGAGTATAGGTTGAGTACAGTGGAGTACAGTAGAGATAGAGTAGAGTGGAGTAGAGTAGAGATAAAGTACAGTGGATTAGAGTAGAGATAGAGTACAGTGGAGTATAGTTGAGGTAGAGTACAGTGGAGCACAGTAGAGGTAGAGTACAGTGGAGTATAGTAGAGGTAGAGTACAGTGGAGCACTGTAGAGCTGGAGTACAGTAGAGCACAGTAGAGGTAGAGTACAGTGGAGTATAGTAGAGGTAGAGTACTTTGGAGTATAGTTGAGGTAAACTACAGTGGAGCACAGTAGAGGTAGAGTACAGTGGAGTACAGTAGAGGTAGAGTACAGTGGAGCACAGTAGAGGTAGAGTACAGTGGAGTATAGTTGAGGTAGACTACAGTGGAGTACAGTAGAGGTAGAGTACAGTGGAGCACAGTAGAGATAGAGTACAGTAGAGCAGAGTAGAGGTAGAGTACAGTGGAGTACAGTAGAGGTAGAGCACAGTAGAGCAGAGTAGAGGTAGAGTACAGTGGAGTACAGTAGAGATAGAGCACAGTGGAGCACAATAGAGGTAGAATACAGTGGAGTAGAGTAGAGATAGAGTACAGTGGAGCACAGTAGAGGTAGAGTACAGTGGAGCACAGTAGAGGTAGAGTACAGTGGAGCACAGTAGAGGTAGAGTACAGTGGAGTACAGTAGAGGTAGTGTACAGTGGAGCACAGTAGAGGTAGAGTACAGTGGAGCACAGTAGAGGTAGAGTACAGTGGAGTACAGTAGAGGTAGTGTACAGTGGAGCACAGTAGAGGTAGAGTACAGTGGAGTACAGTAGAGGTAGAGTACAGTGGAGCACAGTAGAGCTAGAGTACAGTGGAGTACAAGCGAGCACAGTAGAGGTGGAGTACAGTAGAGTAGAGTATAGGTTGAGTACAGTGGAGTACAGTAGAGATAGAGTAGAGTGGAGTAGAGTAGAGATAAAGTACAGTGGATTAGAGTAGAGATAGAGTACAGTGGAGTATAGTTGAGGTAGAGTACAGTGGAGCACAGTAGAGGTAGAGTACAGTGGAGTATAGTTGAGGTAGACTACAGTGGAGTACATTAGAGGTAGAGTACAGTGGAGCACAGTAGAGATAGTGTACAGTAGAGCAGAGTAGAGGTAGAGTACAGTGGAGTACAGTCGAGGTAGAGTACAGTGGAGCACTGTAGAGGTGGAGTACAGTGGAGTACTGTAGAGGTAGAGTACAGTGGAGCACAGTAGAGATAGAGTACAGTAGAGCACAGTAGAGGTAGAGTACAGTGGAGTATAGTAGAGGTAGAGTACAGTGGAGTATAGTTGAGGTAGACTACAGTGGAGCACAGTAGAGGTAGAGTACAGTGAAGTACAGTAGAGGTAGAGTACAGTGGAGTACAGTAGAGGTAGAGTACAGTGGAGTACAGTAGAGGTAGAGTACAGTGGAGCACAGTAGAGGTAGAGTACAGTGGAGTACAGTAGAGGTAGAGTACAGTGGAGCACAGTAGAGCTAGAGTACAGTGGAGTACAGTGGAGCACAGTAGAGGTGGAGTACAGTAGAGTAGAGTATAGGTTGAGTACAGTGGAGTACAGTAGAGATAGAGTAGAGTGGAGTAGAGTAGAGATAAAGTACAGTGGATTAGAGTAGAGATAGAGTACAGTGGAGTATAGTTGAGGTAGAGTACAGTGGAGCACAGTAGAGGTAGAGTACAGTGGAGTATAGTAGAGGTGGAGTACAGTAGAGCACAGTAGAGGTAGAGTACAGTGGAGTATAGTAGAGGTAGAGTACTTTGGAGTATAGTTGAGGTAAACTACAGTGGAGCACAGTAGAGGTAGAGTACAGTGGAGTACAGTAGAGGTAGAGTACAGTGGAGCACAGTAGAGGTAGAGTACAGTGGAGTATAGTTGAGGTAGACTACAGTGGAGTACAGTAGAGGTAGAGTACAGTGGAGCACAGTAGAGATAGAGTACAGTAGAGCAGAGTAGAGGTAGAGTACAGTGGAGTACAGTAGAGGTAGAGCACAGTAGAGCAGAGTAGAGGTAGAGTACAGTGGAGTACAGTAGAGATAGAGCACAGTGGAGCACAATAGAGGTAGAATACAGTGGAGTAGAGTAGAGATAGAGTACAGTGGAGCACAGTAGAGGTAGAGTACAGTGGAGCACAGTAGAGGTAGAGTACAGTGGAGCACAGTAGAGGTAGAGTACAGTGGAGTACAGTAGAGGTAGTGTACAGTGGAGCACAGTAGAGGTAGAGTACAGTGGAGCACAGTAGAGGTAGAGTACAGTGGAGTAGAGTAGAGGTAGTGTACAGTGGAGCACAGTAGAGGTAGAGTACAGTGGAGCACAGTAGAGGTAGAGTACAGTGGAGCACAGTAGAGAAGGAGTAGAGTAGAGCAGAGTAGAGGTAGAGTACATTGGAGTACAGTAGAGGTAGAGTACAGTGGAGCACTGTAGAGGTGGAGTACAGTGGAGTACAGTAGAGGTAGAGTACAGTGGAGCACAGTAGAGATAGAGTACAGTAGAGCACAGTAGAGGTAGAGTACAGTGGAGCACAGTAGAGGTAGAGTACAGTGGAGTATAGTTGAGGTAGACTACAGTGAAGTACAGTAGAGGTAGAGTACAGTGGAGTACACTAGAGGTAGAGTACAGTGGAGCACAGTAGAGGTAGAGTACAGTGGAGTATAGTTGAGGTAGACTACAGTGGAGTACAGTAGAGGTAGAGTAGAGTGGAGCACAGTAGAGATAGAGTACAGTAGAGCAGAGTAGAGGTAGAGTACAGTGGAGTACAGTAGAGGTAGAGCACAGTGGAGCACTGTAGAGGTAGAGTACAGTGGAGTACAGTAGAGATAGAGTACAGTGGAGCACAGTAGAGATAGAGTGCAGTAGAGCACAGTAGAGGTAGAGTACAGCTGAGCACAGTAGAGGTAGAGTACAGTAGAGCAGAGTAGAGGTAGAGTACAGTGGAGTACAGTAGAGGTAGAGCACAGTGGAGCACTGTAGAGGTAGAGTACAGTCGAACACAGTAGAGATAAGTGTAGTGGAGTATAGTAGAGGTAGAGTACAGTGGAGTACAGTAGAGGTAGAGTACAGTGGAGTACAGTAGAGGTAGAGTAGAGTGGAGCACATTAGAGGTGGAGTAGAGTAGAGTACAGTAGAGGTAGAGTACAGTGGAGTATAGTAGAAGTAGAGTACAGTGGAGCACAGTAGAGGTAGAGTAGAGTGGAGTACAGTAGAGGTAGAGTACATTGGAGTACAGTAGAGGTAGAGTACAGTGGAGTAGAGTAGAGATAGAGTAGAGTGGAGCACAGCAGAGGTAGAGTACAGTGGATCACAGTAGAGATAGAGTACAGTGGAGTACAGTTGAGCACAGTAGAGGTATAGTACAGTGGAGCACAGTAGCGATAGATTACAGTGGAGTACAGTAGAGATAGAGTACAGTGGAGTAGAGTAGAGGTAGAGTACAGTGGAGCACAGTAGAGGTAGAGTACAGTGGAGTATTGTTGAGGTAGACTACAGTGGAGTACAGTAGAGATAGGGTACAGTAGAGCAGAGTAGAGGTAGAGTACAGTGGAGTAGAGTAGATATAGAGTACAGTGGAGCACAGTAGAGGTAGAGTACAATGGAGCACAGTAGAGGTAGAGTACAGTGGAGCACAGTAGAGGTAGAGTACAGTGGAGTACAGTAAAGGTAGAGTACAGTGGAGTACAGTAGAGGTAGAGTACAGTGGAGCACAGTAGAGGTAGAGTACAGTGGAGTACAGTGGAGCACAGTAGAGGTGGAGTACAGTAGAGTACAGTAGAGGTATAGTACAGTGGAGCACAGTAGAGGTAGAGTACAGTGGAGTACAGTGGAGTACAGTAGAGGTGGAGTACAGTAGAGTACAGTAGAGGTAGAGAACAGTACAGTACAGTAGAGGTAGAGTACAGTAGAGGTAGAGTACAGTAGAGCACAGTAGAGGTAGAATACAGTGGAGTACAGTAGAGGTAGAGTGCAGTGGAGTACAGTAGAGGTAGAGTACAGTGGAGTACAGTAGAGATAGAGTAAAGTGGAGCACAGTAGAGGTAGAGTACAGTGGAGCACAGTAGAGGTAGAGTACAGTGGAGCACAGTAGAGATAGAGTACAGTGGAGCACAGTAGAGGTAGAGTACAGTGGAGCACAGTAGAGGTAGAGTACAGTGGAGCACAGTAGAGGTAGAGTACAGTGGAGCACAGTAGAGGTAGAGTACAGTGGAGTACAGTAGAGGTAGAGTACAGTGGAGCACAGTAGAGATAGAGTACAGTGGAGCACAGTAGAGGTAGAGTACAGTGGAGCACAGTAGAGGTAGAGTACAGTGGAGCACAGTAGAGGTAGAGTACAGTGGAGTACAGCAGAGGTAGAGTACAGTGGAGTACAGTAGAGGTAGAGTACAGTGGAGCACAGTAGAGGTAGAGTACAGTGGAGTACAGTGGAGCACAGTAGAGGTGGAGTACAATGGAGCACAGTAGAGGTAGAGTACAGTGGAGTACAGTGGAGTACAGTAAATGTGGAGTACAGTAGAGTACAGTAGAGGTAGAGAACAGTACAGTACAGTAGAGGTAGAGTACAGTGGAGTACAGTAGAGGTAGAGTACAGTAGAGCACAGTAGAGGTAGAATACAGTGGAGTACAGTAGAGGTATAGCACAGTGGAGCACTGTAGAGGTAGAGTACAGTGGAGTACAGTAGAGATAGAGTGCAGTGGAGCACAGTAGAGGTAGAGTACAGTGGAGCACAGTAGAGGTAGAGTACAGTGGAGCACAGTAGAGGTAGAGTACAGTGGAGTACAGTAGAGGTAGAGTACAGTGGAGTACAGTAGAGGTAGAGTACAGTGGAGCACAGTAGAGGTAGAGTACAGTGGAGTACAGTGGAGCACAGTAGAGGTGGAGTAGAGTAGAGTACAGTAGAGGTAGAGTACAGTGGAGCACATTAGAGGTAGATTACAGTGGAGTACAGTGGAGTACAGTAGAGGTGGAGTGCAGTAGAGTACAGTAGAGGTAGAGAACAGTACAGTACAGTAGAGGTAGAGTACAGTGGAGTACAGTAGAGGTAGAGTACAGTAGAGCACAGTAGAGGTAGAATACAGTGGAGTACAGTAGAGGTAGAGTACAGTGGAGTACAGTAGAGGTAGAGTACAGTGGAGTACAGTAGAGGTAGAGTACAGTACAGTACAGTACAGTAGAGGTAGAGTACAGTGGAGTAGAGTAGATATAGAGTACAGTGGAGCACAGTAGAGGTAGAGTACAATGGAGCACAGTAGAGGTAGAGTACAGTGGAGCACAGTAGAGGTAGAGTACAGTGGAGTACAGTAAAGGTAGAGTACAGTGGAGTACAGTAGAGGTAGAGTACAGTGGAGCACAGTAGAGGTAGAGTACAGTGGAGTACAGTGGAGCACAGTAGAGGTGGAGTACAGTAGAGTACAGTAGAGGTATAGTACAGTGGAGCACAGTAGAGGTAGAGTACAGTGGAGTACAGTGGAGTACAGTAGAGGTGGAGTACAGTAGAGTACAGTAGAGGTAGAGAACAGTACAGTACAGTAGAGGTAGAGTACAGTAGAGGTAGAGTACAGTAGAGCACAGTAGAGGTAGAATACAGTGGAGTACAGTAGAGGTAGAGTGCAGTGGAGTACAGTAGAGGTAGAGTACAGTGGAGTACAGTAGAGATAGAGTAAAGTGGAGCACAGTAGAGGTAGAGTACAGTGGAGCACAGTAGAGGTAGAGTACAGTGGAGCACAGTAGAGATAGAGTACAGTGGAGCACAGTAGAGGTAGAGTACAGTGGAGCACAGTAGAGGTAGAGTACAGTGGAGCACAGTAGAGGTAGAGTACAGTGGAGCACAGTAGAGGTAGAGTACAGTGGAGTACAGTAGAGGTAGAGTACAGTGGAGCACAGTAGAGATAGAGTACAGTGGAGCACAGTAGAGGTAGAGTACAGTGGAGCACAGTAGAGGTAGAGTACAGTGGAGCACAGTAGAGGTAGAGTACAGTGGAGTACAGCAGAGGTAGAGTACAGTGGAGTACAGTAGAGGTAGAGTACAGTGGAGCACAGTAGAGGTAGAGTACAGTGGAGTACAGTGGAGCACAGTAGAGGTGGAGTACAATGGAGCACAGTAGAGGTAGAGTACAGTGGAGTACAGTGGAGTACAGTAAATGTGGAGTACAGTAGAGTACAGTAGAGGTAGAGAACAGTACAGTACAGTAGAGGTAGAGTACAGTGGAGTACAGTAGAGGTAGAGTACAGTAGAGCACAGTAGAGGTAGAATACAGTGGAGTACAGTAGAGGTAGAGTACAGTGGAGTACAGTAGAGGTAGAGTACAGTGGAGTACAGTAGAGGTAGAGTACAGTACAGTACAGTAGAGGTAGAGTATAGTGGAGTACAGTAGAGGTAGAGTACAGTAGAGCACAGTAGAGGTAGAATACAGTGCAGTACAGTAGAGGTAGAGTACAGTGGAGTACAGTAGAGGTAGAGTACAGTGGAGTACAGTAGAGATAGTGTACAGTGGAGCACAGTAGAGGTAGAGTACAGTGGAGCGCAGTAGAGGTAGAGTACAGTGGAGCACAGTAGAGGTAGAGTACAGTGGAGTAGAGTAGAGGTAGAGTACAGTGGATTACAGTAGAGGTAGAGTACAGTGGAGCACAATAGAGGTAGAGTACAGTGGAGTACAGTGGAGCAGAGTAGAGGTGGAGTACAGTAGAGGTGGAGTAGAGTAGAGTACAGTAGAGGTAGAGAACAGTACAGTACAGTAGAGGTAGAGTACAGTGGAGTACAGTAGAGGTAGAGTACAGTAGAGCACAGTAGAGGTAGAATACAGTGGAGTAAAGTAGAGGTAGAGTACAGTGGAGTACAGTAGAGGTAGAGTACAGTGGACTAGAGTAGAGATAGAGTACAGTGGAGTAGAGTAGAGATAGAGTACAGTGGAGCACAGTAGAGGTAGAGTACAGTGGAGCACAGTAGAGATAGAGTACAGTGGAGCACAGTAGAGGTAGAGTACAGTGAAGCACAGTAGAGGTAGAGTACAGTGGAGCACAGTAGAGGTAGAGTACAGTGGAGTACAGTAGAGGTAGAGTACAGTGGAGTACAGTAGAGGTAGAGTAGAGTGGAGCACAGTAAAGGTAGAGTACAGTGGAGTACAGTAGAGGTAGAGTACAGTAGAGCACAGTAGAGGTAGAATACAGTGAAGTACAGTAGAGGTAGAGTACAGTGGAGTACAGTAGAGGTAGAGTACAGTGGAGTACAGTAGAGGTAGAGTACAGCGGAGCACAGTAGAGGTAGAGTACAGTGGAGTACAGTAGAGGTAGAGTACAGTGGAGCACAGTAGAGCTAGAGTACAGTGGAGTACAAGCGAGCACAGTAGAGGTGGAGTACAGTAGAGTACAGTAGAGGTAGAGAACAGTACAGTACAGTAGAGGTAGAGTACAGTGGAGTACAGTAGAGGTAGAGTACAGTGGAGTACAGTAGAGGTAGAGTACAGTAGAGCACAGTAGAGGTAGAATACAGTGGAGTACAGTAGAGGTAGAGTACAGTGGAGTACAGTAGAGGTAGAGTACAGTGGAGTACAGTAGAGGTAGAGTACAGTACAGTACAGTAGAGGTAGAGTATAGTGGAGTACAGTAGAGGTAGAGTACAGTGGAGTACAGTAGAGATAGAGTACAGTGGAGCACAGTAGAGGTAGAGTACAGTGGAGCACAGTAGAGGTAGAGAGTACAGTGGAGCACAGTAGAGGTAGAGTACAGTGGAGTACAGTAGAGGTAGAGTACAGTGGAGTACAGTAGAGGTAGAGTACAGTGGAGCACAGTAGAGGTAGAGTACAGTGGAGTACAGTGGAGCACAGTAGAGGTGGAGTACAATGGAGCACAGTAGAGGTAGAGTACAGTGGAGTACAGTGGAGTACAGTAAATGTGGAGTACAGTAGAGTACAGTAGAGGTAGAGAACAGTACAGTACAGTAGAGGTAGAGTACAGTGGAGTACAGTAGAGGTAGAGTACAGTAGAGCACAGTAGAGGTAGAATACAGTGGAGTACAGTAGAGGTAGAGTACAGTGGAGTACAGTAGAGGTAGAGTACAGTGGAGTACAGTAGAGGTAGAGTACAGTACAGTACAGTAGAGGTAGAGTATAGTGGAGTACAGTAGAGGTAGAGTACAGTAGAGCACAGTAGAGGTAGAATACAGTGCAGTACAGTAGAGGTAGAGTACAGTGGAGTACAGTAGAGGTAGAGTACAGTGGAGTACAGTAGAGATAGAGTACAGTGGAGCACAGTAGAGGTAGAGTACAGTGGAGCGCAGTAGAGGTAGAGTACAGTGGAGCACAGTAGAGGTAGAGTACAGTGGAGTAGAGTAGAGGTAGAGTACAGTGGATTACAGTAGAGGTAGAGTACAGTGGAGCACAATAGAGGTAGAGTACAGTGGAGTACAGTGGAGCAGAGTAGAGGTGGAGTACAGTAGAGTACAGTAGAGGTAGAGTACAGTGGAGCACAGTAGAGGTAGAGTACAGTGGAGTACAGTGGAGTACAGTAGAGGTGGAGTAGAGTAGAGTACAGTAGAGGTAGAGAACAGTACAGTACAGTAGAGGTAGAGTACAGTGGAGTACAGTAGAGGTAGAGTACAGTAGAGCACAGTAGAGGTAGAATACAGTGGAGTAAAGTAGAGGTAGAGTACAGTGGAGTACAGTAGAGGTAGAGTACAGTGGAGTAGAGTAGAGATAAAGTACAGTGGATTAGAGTAGAGATAGAGTACAGTGGAGTATAGTTGAGGTAGAGTACAGTGGAGCACAGTAGAGGTAGAGTACAGTGGAGTATAGTAGAGGTGGAGTACAGTAGAGCACAGTAGAGGTAGAGTACAGTGGAGTATAGTAGAGGTAGAGTACTTTGGAGTATAGTTGAGGTAAACTACAGTGGAGCACAGTAGAGGTAGAGTACAGTGGAGTACAGTAGAGGTAGAGTACAGTGGAGCACAGTAGAGGTAGAGTACAGTGGAGTATAGTTGAGGTAGACTACAGTGGAGTACAGTAGAGGTAGAGTACAGTGGAGCACAGTAGAGATAGAGTACAGTAGAGCAGAGTAGAGGTAGAGTACAGTGGAGTACAGTAGAGGTAGAGCACAGTAGAGCAGAGTAGAGGTAGAGTACAGTGGAGTACAGTAGAGATAGAGCACAGTGGAGCACAATAGAGGTAGAATACAGTGGAGTAGAGTAGAGATAGAGTACAGTGGAGCACAGTAGAGGTAGAGTACAGTGGAGCACAGTAGAGGTAGAGTACAGTGGAGCACAGTAGAGGTAGAGTACAGTGGAGTACAGTAGAGGTAGTGTACAGTGGAGCACAGTAGAGGTAGAGTACAGTGGAGCACAGTAGAGGTAGAGTACAGTGGAGTAGAGTAGAGGTAGTGTACAGTGGAGCACAGTA
The DNA here is from genome assembly GCA_030578255.1 of Tiaroga cobitis. Taxonomy (NCBI): domain Eukaryota; kingdom Metazoa; phylum Chordata; class Actinopteri; order Cypriniformes; family Leuciscidae; genus Tiaroga; species Tiaroga cobitis. The sequence continues at coordinate 37,614,428 of CM060610.1, read as the reverse complement.
GAGGTAGAGTACAGTGGAGCACAGTAGAGGTAGAGTACAGTGGAGCACAGTAGAGAAGGAGTAGAGTAGAGCAGAGTAGAGGTAGAGTACATTGGAGTACAGTAGAGGTAGAGTACAGTGGAGCACTGTAGAGGTGGAGTACAGTGGAGTACAGTAGAGGTAGAGTACAGTGGAGCACAGTAGAGATAGAGTACAGTAGAGCACAGTAGAGGTAGAGTACAGTGGAGCACAGTAGAGGTAGAGTACAGTGGAGTATAGTTGAGGTAGACTACAGTGAAGTACAGTAGAGGTAGAGTACAGTGGAGTACACTAGAGGTAGAGTACAGTGGAGCACAGTAGAGGTAGAGTACAGTGGAGTATAGTTGAGGTAGACTACAGTGGAGTACAGTAGAGGTAGAGTAGAGTGGAGCACAGTAGAGATAGAGTACAGTAGAGCAGAGTAGAGGTAGAGTACAGTGGAGTACAGTAGAGGTAGAGCACAGTGGAGCACTGTAGAGGTAGAGTACAGTGGAGTACAGTAGAGATAGAGTACAGTGGAGCACAGTAGAGATAGAGTGCAGTAGAGCACAGTAGAGGTAGAGTACAGCTGAGCACAGTAGAGGTAGAGTACAGTAGAGCAGAGTAGAGGTAGAGTACAGTGGAGTACAGTAGAGGTAGAGCACAGTGGAGCACTGTAGAGGTAGAGTACAGTCGAACACAGTAGAGATAAGTGTAGTGGAGTATAGTAGAGGTAGAGTACAGTGGAGTACAGTAGAGGTAGAGTACAGTGGAGTACAGTAGAGGTAGAGTAGAGTGGAGCACATTAGAGGTGGAGTAGAGTAGAGTACAGTAGAGGTAGAGTACAGTGGAGTATAGTAGAAGTAGAGTACAGTGGAGCACAGTAGAGGTAGAGTAGAGTGGAGTACAGTAGAGGTAGAGTACATTGGAGTACAGTAGAGGTAGAGTACAGTGGAGTAGAGTAGAGATAGAGTAGAGTGGAGCACAGCAGAGGTAGAGTACAGTGGATCACAGTAGAGATAGAGTACAGTGGAGTACAGTTGAGCACAGTAGAGGTATAGTACAGTGGAGCACAGTAGCGATAGATTACAGTGGAGTACAGTAGAGATAGAGTACAGTGGAGTAGAGTAGAGGTAGAGTACAGTGGAGCACAGTAGAGGTAGAGTACAGTGGAGTATTGTTGAGGTAGACTACAGTGGAGTACAGTAGAGATAGGGTACAGTAGAGCAGAGTAGAGGTAGAGTACAGTGGAGTAGAGTAGATATAGAGTACAGTGGAGCACAGTAGAGGTAGAGTACAATGGAGCACAGTAGAGGTAGAGTACAGTGGAGCACAGTAGAGGTAGAGTACAGTGGAGTACAGTAAAGGTAGAGTACAGTGGAGTACAGTAGAGGTAGAGTACAGTGGAGCACAGTAGAGGTAGAGTACAGTGGAGTACAGTGGAGCACAGTAGAGGTGGAGTACAGTAGAGTACAGTAGAGGTATAGTACAGTGGAGCACAGTAGAGGTAGAGTACAGTGGAGTACAGTGGAGTACAGTAGAGGTGGAGTACAGTAGAGTACAGTAGAGGTAGAGAACAGTACAGTACAGTAGAGGTAGAGTACAGTAGAGGTAGAGTACAGTAGAGCACAGTAGAGGTAGAATACAGTGGAGTACAGTAGAGGTAGAGTGCAGTGGAGTACAGTAGAGGTAGAGTACAGTGGAGTACAGTAGAGATAGAGTAAAGTGGAGCACAGTAGAGGTAGAGTACAGTGGAGCACAGTAGAGGTAGAGTACAGTGGAGCACAGTAGAGATAGAGTACAGTGGAGCACAGTAGAGGTAGAGTACAGTGGAGCACAGTAGAGGTAGAGTACAGTGGAGCACAGTAGAGGTAGAGTACAGTGGAGCACAGTAGAGGTAGAGTACAGTGGAGTACAGTAGAGGTAGAGTACAGTGGAGCACAGTAGAGATAGAGTACAGTGGAGCACAGTAGAGGTAGAGTACAGTGGAGTACAGTAGAGGTAGAGTACAGTGGAGCACAGTAGAGGTAGAGTACAGTGGAGTACAGCAGAGGTAGAGTACAGTGGAGTACAGTAGAGGTAGAGTACAGTGGAGCACAGTAGAGGTAGAGTACAGTGGAGTACAGTGGAGCACAGTAGAGGTGGAGTACAATGGAGCACAGTAGAGGTAGAGTACAGTGGAGTACAGTGGAGTACAGTAAATGTGGAGTACAGTAGAGTACAGTAGAGGTAGAGAACAGTACAGTACAGTAGAGGTAGAGTACAGTGGAGTACAGTAGAGGTAGAGTACAGTAGAGCACAGTAGAGGTAGAATACAGTGGAGTACAGTAGAGGTATAGCACAGTGGAGCACTGTAGAGGTAGAGTACAGTGGAGTACAGTAGAGATAGAGTGCAGTGGAGCACAGTAGAGGTAGAGTACAGTGGAGCACAGTAGAGGTAGAGTACAGTGGAGCACAGTAGAGGTAGAGTACAGTGGAGTACAGTAGAGGTAGAGTACAGTGGAGTACAGTAGAGGTAGAGTACAGTGGAGCACAGTAGAGGTAGAGTACAGTGGAGTACAGTGGAGCACAGTAGAGGTGGAGTAGAGTAGAGTACAGTAGAGGTAGAGTACAGTGGAGCACATTAGAGGTAGATTACAGTGGAGTACAGTGGAGTACAGTAGAGGTGGAGTGCAGTAGAGTACAGTAGAGGTAGAGAACAGTACAGTACAGTAGAGGTAGAGTACAGTGGAGTACAGTAGAGGTAGAGTACAGTAGAGCACAGTAGAGGTAGAATACAGTGGAGTACAGTAGAGGTAGAGTACAGTGGAGTACAGTAGAGGTAGAGTACAGTGGAGTACAGTAGAGGTAGAGTACAGTACAGTACAGTACAGTAGAGGTAGAGTACAGTGGAGTAGAGTAGATATAGAGTACAGTGGAGCACAGTAGAGGTAGAGTACAATGGAGCACAGTAGAGGTAGAGTACAGTGGAGCACAGTAGAGGTAGAGTACAGTGGAGTACAGTAAAGGTAGAGTACAGTGGAGTACAGTAGAGGTAGAGTACAGTGGAGCACAGTAGAGGTAGAGTACAGTGGAGTACAGTGGAGCACAGTAGAGGTGGAGTACAGTAGAGTACAGTAGAGGTATAGTACAGTGGAGCACAGTAGAGGTAGAGTACAGTGGAGTACAGTGGAGTACAGTAGAGGTGGAGTACAGTAGAGTACAGTAGAGGTAGAGAACAGTACAGTACAGTAGAGGTAGAGTACAGTAGAGGTAGAGTACAGTAGAGCACAGTAGAGGTAGAATACAGTGGAGTACAGTAGAGGTAGAGTGCAGTGGAGTACAGTAGAGGTAGAGTACAGTGGAGTACAGTAGAGATAGAGTAAAGTGGAGCACAGTAGAGGTAGAGTACAGTGGAGCACAGTAGAGGTAGAGTACAGTGGAGCACAGTAGAGATAGAGTACAGTGGAGCACAGTAGAGGTAGAGTACAGTGGAGCACAGTAGAGGTAGAGTACAGTGGAGCACAGTAGAGGTAGAGTACAGTGGAGCACAGTAGAGGTAGAGTACAGTGGAGTACAGTAGAGGTAGAGTACAGTGGAGCACAGTAGAGATAGAGTACAGTGGAGCACAGTAGAGGTAGAGTACAGTGGAGCACAGTAGAGGTAGAGTACAGTGGAGCACAGTAGAGGTAGAGTACAGTGGAGTACAGCAGAGGTAGAGTACAGTGGAGTACAGTAGAGGTAGAGTACAGTGGAGCACAGTAGAGGTAGAGTACAGTGGAGTACAGTGGAGCACAGTAGAGGTGGAGTACAATGGAGCACAGTAGAGGTAGAGTACAGTGGAGTACAGTGGAGTACAGTAAATGTGGAGTACAGTAGAGTACAGTAGAGGTAGAGAACAGTACAGTACAGTAGAGGTAGAGTACAGTGGAGTACAGTAGAGGTAGAGTACAGTAGAGCACAGTAGAGGTAGAATACAGTGGAGTACAGTAGAGGTAGAGTACAGTGGAGTACAGTAGAGGTAGAGTACAGTGGAGTACAGTAGAGGTAGAGTACAGTACAGTACAGTAGAGGTAGAGTATAGTGGAGTACAGTAGAGGTAGAGTACAGTAGAGCACAGTAGAGGTAGAATACAGTGCAGTACAGTAGAGGTAGAGTACAGTGGAGTACAGTAGAGGTAGAGTACAGTGGAGTACAGTAGAGATAGTGTACAGTGGAGCACAGTAGAGGTAGAGTACAGTGGAGCGCAGTAGAGGTAGAGTACAGTGGAGCACAGTAGAGGTAGAGTACAGTGGAGTAGAGTAGAGGTAGAGTACAGTGGATTACAGTAGAGGTAGAGTACAGTGGAGCACAATAGAGGTAGAGTACAGTGGAGTACAGTGGAGCAGAGTAGAGGTGGAGTACAGTAGAGTACAGTAGAGGTAGAGTACAGTGGAGCACAGTAGAGGTAGAGTACAGTGGAGTACAGTGGAGTACAGTAGAGGTGGAGTAGAGTAGAGTACAGTAGAGGTAGAGAACAGTACAGTACAGTAGAGGTAGAGTACAGTGGAGTACAGTAGAGGTAGAGTACAGTAGAGCACAGTAGAGGTAGAATACAGTGGAGTAAAGTAGAGGTAGAGTACAGTGGAGTACAGTAGAGGTAGAGTACAGTGGACTAGAGTAGAGATAGAGTACAGTGGAGTAGAGTAGAGATAGAGTACAGTGGAGCACAGTAGAGGTAGAGTACAGTGGAGCACAGTAGAGATAGAGTACAGTGGAGCACAGTAGAGGTAGAGTACAGTGAAGCACAGTAGAGGTAGAGTACAGTGGAGCACAGTAGAGGTAGAGTACAGTGGAGTACAGTAGAGGTAGAGTACAGTGGAGTACAGTAGAGGTAGAGTAGAGTGGAGCACAGTAAAGGTAGAGTACAGTGGAGTACAGTAGAGGTAGAGTACAGTAGAGCACAGTAGAGGTAGAATACAGTGAAGTACAGTAGAGGTAGAGTACAGTGGAGTACAGTAGAGGTAGAGTACAGTGGAGTACAGTAGAGGTAGAGTACAGCGGAGCACAGTAGAGGTAGAGTACAGTGGAGTACAGTAGAGGTAGAGTACAGTGGAGCACAGTAGAGCTAGAGTACAGTGGAGTACAAGCGAGCACAGTAGAGGTGGAGTACAGTAGAGTACAGTAGAGGTAGAGAACAGTACAGTACAGTAGAGGTAGAGTACAGTGGAGTACAGTAGAGGTAGAGTACAGTGGAGTACAGTAGAGGTAGAGTACAGTAGAGCACAGTAGAGGTAGAATACAGTGGAGTACAGTAGAGGTAGAGTACAGTGGAGTACAGTAGAGGTAGAGTACAGTGGAGTACAGTAGAGGTAGAGTACAGTACAGTACAGTAGAGGTAGAGTATAGTGGAGTACAGTAGAGGTAGAGTACAGTGGAGTACAGTAGAGATAGAGTACAGTGGAGCACAGTAGAGGTAGAGTACAGTGGAGCACAGTAGAGGTAGAGAGTACAGTGGAGCACAGTAGAGGTAGAGTACAGTGGAGTACAGTAGAGGTAGAGTACAGTGGAGTACAGTAGAGGTAGAGTACAGTGGAGCACAGTAGAGGTAGAGTACAGTGGAGTACAGTGGAGCACAGTAGAGGTGGAGTACAATGGAGCACAGTAGAGGTAGAGTACAGTGGAGTACAGTGGAGTACAGTAAATGTGGAGTACAGTAGAGTACAGTAGAGGTAGAGAACAGTACAGTACAGTAGAGGTAGAGTACAGTGGAGTACAGTAGAGGTAGAGTACAGTAGAGCACAGTAGAGGTAGAATACAGTGGAGTACAGTAGAGGTAGAGTACAGTGGAGTACAGTAGAGGTAGAGTACAGTGGAGTACAGTAGAGGTAGAGTACAGTACAGTACAGTAGAGGTAGAGTATAGTGGAGTACAGTAGAGGTAGAGTACAGTAGAGCACAGTAGAGGTAGAATACAGTGCAGTACAGTAGAGGTAGAGTACAGTGGAGTACAGTAGAGGTAGAGTACAGTGGAGTACAGTAGAGATAGAGTACAGTGGAGCACAGTAGAGGTAGAGTACAGTGGAGCGCAGTAGAGGTAGAGTACAGTGGAGCACAGTAGAGGTAGAGTACAGTGGAGTAGAGTAGAGGTAGAGTACAGTGGATTACAGTAGAGGTAGAGTACAGTGGAGCACAATAGAGGTAGAGTACAGTGGAGTACAGTGGAGCAGAGTAGAGGTGGAGTACAGTAGAGTACAGTAGAGGTAGAGTACAGTGGAGCACAGTAGAGGTAGAGTACAGTGGAGTACAGTGGAGTACAGTAGAGGTGGAGTAGAGTAGAGTACAGTAGAGGTAGAGAACAGTACAGTACAGTAGAGGTAGAGTACAGTGGAGTACAGTAGAGGTAGAGTACAGTAGAGCACAGTAGAGGTAGAATACAGTGGAGTAAAGTAGAGGTAGAGTACAGTGGAGTACAGTAGAGGTAGAGTACAGTGGAGTAGAGTAGAGATAGAGTACAGTGGAGTAGAGTAGAGATAGAGTACAGTGGAGCACAGTAGAGGTAGAGTACAGTGGAGCACAGTAGAGATAGAGTACAGTGGAGCACAGTAGAGGTAGAGTACAGTGGAGCACAGTAGAGGTAGAGTACAGTGGAGCACAGTAGAGGTAGAGTACAGTGGAGTACAGTAGAGGTAGAGTACAGTGGAGTACAGTAGAGGTAGAGTAGAGTGGAGCACAGTAAAGGTAGAGTACAGTGGAGTACAGTAGAGGTAGAGTACAGTAGAGCACAGTAGAGGTAGAATACAGTGAAGTACAGTAGAGGTAGAGTACAGTGGAGTACAGTAGAGGTAGAGTACAGTGGAGTACAGTAGAGGTAGAGTACAGCGGAGCACAGTAGAGGTAGAGTACAGTGGAGTACAGTAGAGGTAGAGTACAGTGGAGCACAGTAGAGCTAGAGTACAGTGGAGTACAAGCGAGCACAGTAGAGGTGGAGTACAGTAGAGTACAGTAGAGGTAGAGAACAGTACAGTACAGTAGAGGTAGAGTACAGTGGAGTACAGTAGAGGTAGAGTACAGTGGAGTACAGTAGAGGTAGAGTACAGTAGAGCACAGTAGAGGTAGAATACAGTGGAGTACAGTAGAGGTAGAGTACAGTGGAGTACAGTAGAGGTAGAGTACAGTGGAGTACAGTAGAGGTAGAGTACAGTGGAGTACAGTAGAGGTAGAGTACAGTACAGTACAGTAGAGGTAGAGTATAGTGGAGTACAGTAGAGGTAGAGTACAGTGGAGTACAGTAGAGATAGAGTACAGTGGAGCACAGTAGAGGTAGAGTACAGTGGAGCACAGTAGAGGTAGAGAGTACAGTGGAGCACAGTAGAGGTAGAGTACAGTGGAGTACAGTAGAGGTAGAGTACAGTGGAGTACAGTAGAGGTAGAGTACAGTGGAGCACAGTAGAGGTAGAGTACAGTGGAGTACAGTGGAGCACAGTAGAGGTGGAGTACAATGGAGCACAGTAGAGGTAGAGTACAGTGGAGTACAGTGGAGTACAGTAAATGTGGAGTACAGTAGAGTACAGTAGAGGTAGAGAACAGTACAGTACAGTAGAGGTAGAGTACAGTGGAGTACAGTAGAGGTAGAGTACAGTAGAGCACAGTAGAGGTAGAATACAGTGGAGTACAGCAGAGGTAGAGTACAGTGGAGTACAGTAGAGGTAGAGTACAGTGGAGTACAGTAGAGGTAGAGTACAGTACAGTACAGTAGAGGTAGAGTATAGTGGAGTACAGTAGAGGTAGAGTACAGTAGAGCACAGTAGAGGTAGAATACAGTGCAGTACAGTAGAGGTAGAGTACAGTGGAGTACAGTAGAGGTAGAGTACAGTGGAGTACAGTAGAGATAGAGTACAGTGGAGCACAGTAGAGGTAGAGTACAGTGGAGCGCAGTAGAGGTAGAGTACAGTGGAGCACAGTAGAGGTAGAGTACAGTGGAGTAGAGTAGAGGTAGAGTACAGTGGATTACAGTAGAGGTAGAGTACAGTGGAGCACAATAGAGGTAGAGTACAGTGGAGTACAGTGGAGTAGAGTAGAGGTGGAGTACAGTAGAGTACAGTAGAGGTAGAGTACAGTGGAGCACAGTAGAGGTAGAGTACAGTGGAGTACAGTGGAGTACAGTAGAGGTGGAGTAGAGTAGAGTACAGTAGAGGTAGAGAACAGTACAGTACAGTAGAGGTAGAGTACAGTGGAGTACAGTAGAGGTAGAGTACAGTAGAGCACAGTAGAGGTAGAATACAGTGGAGTAAAGTAGAGGTAGAGTACAGTGGAGTACAGTAGAGGTAGAGTACAGTGGAGTAGAGTAGAGATAGAGTACAGTGGAGTAGAGTAGAGATAGAGTACAGTGGAGCACAGTAGAGGTAGAGTACAGTGGAGCACAGTAGAGATAGAGTACAGTGGAGCACAGTAGAGGTAGAGTACAGTGGAGCACAGTAGAGGTAGAGTACAGTGGAGCACAGTAGAGGTAGAGTACAGTGGAGTACAGTAGAGGTAGAGTACAGTGGAGTACAGTAGAGGTAGAGTAGAGTGGAGCACAGTAAAGGTAGAGTACAGTGGAGTACAGTAGAGGTAGAGTACAGTAGAGCACAGTAGAGGTAGAATACAGTGAAGTACAGTAGAGGTAGAGTACAGTGGAGTACAGTAGAGGTAGAGTACAGTGGAGTACAGTAGAGGTAGAGTACAGCGGAGCACAGTAGAGGTAGAGTACAGTGGAGTACAGTAGAGGTAGAGTACAGTGGAGCACAGTAGAGCTAGAGTACAGTGGAGTACAAGCGAGCACAGTAGAGGTGGAGTACAGTAGAGTAGAGTATAGGTTGAGTACAGTGGAGTACAGTAGAGATAGAGTAGAGTGGAGTAGAGTAGAGATAAAGTACAGTGGATTAGAGTAGAGATAGAGTACAGTGGAGTATAGTTGAGGTAGAGTACAGTGGAGCACAGTAGAGGTAGAGTACAGTGGAGTATAGTTGAGGTAGACTACAGTGGAGTACAGTAGAGGTAGAGTACAGTGGAGCACAGTAGAGATAGTGTACAGTAGAGCAGAGTAGAGGTAGAGTACAGTGGAGTACAGTAGAGGTAGAGTACAGTGGAGCACTGTAGAGGTGGAGTACAGTGGAGTACTGTAGAGGTAGAGTACAGTGGAGCACAGTAGAGATAGAGTACAGTAGAGCACAGTAGAGGTAGAGTACAGTGGAGTATAGTAGAGGTAGAGTACAGTGGAGTACAGTAGAGGTAGAGTACAGTGGAGCACAGTAGAGGTAGAGTACAGTGGAGCACAGTAGAGGTAGAGTACAGTGGAGTACAGTAGAGGTAGAGTACAGTAGAGCACAGTAGAGGTAGAATACAGTGAAGTACAGTAGAGGTAGAGTACAGTGGAGTACAGTAAAGGTAGAGTACAGTGGAGTACAGTAGAGGTAGAGTACAGTGGAGCACAGTAGAGGTAGAGTACAGTGGAGTACAGTAGAGGTAGAGTACAGTGGAGCACAGTAGAGCTAGAGTACAGTGGAGTACAAGCGAGCACAGTAGAGGTGGAGTACAGTAGAGTAGAGTATAGGTTGAGTACAGTGGAGTACAGTAGAGATAGAGTAGAGTGGAGTAGAGTAGAGATAAAGTACAGTGGATTAGAGTAGAGATAGAGTACAGTGGAGTATAGTTGAGGTAGAGTACAGTGGAGCACAGTAGAGGTAGAGTACAGTGGAGTATAGTTGAGGTAGACTACAGTGGAGTACATTAGAGGTAGAGTACAGTGGAGCACAGTAGAGATAGTGTACAGTAGAGCAGAGTAGAGGTAGAGTACAGTGGAGTACAGTCGAGGTAGAGTACAGTGGAGCACTGTAGAGGTGGAGTACAGTGGAGTACTGTAGAGGTAGAGTACAGTGGAGCACAGTAGAGATAGAGTACAGTAGAGCACAGTAGAGGTAGAGTACAGTGGAGTATAGTAGAGGTAGAGTACAGTGGAGTATAGTTGAGGTAGACTACAGTGGAGCACAGTAGAGGTAGAGTACAGTGAAGTACAGTAGAGGTAGAGTACAGTGGAGTACAGTAGAGGTAGAGTACAGTGGAGTACAGTAGAGGTAGAGTACAGTGGAGCACAGTAGAGGTAGAGTACAGTGGAGTACAGTGGAGCACAGTAGAGGTGGAGTACAGTAGAGTAGAGTATAGGTTGAGTACAGTGGAGTACAGTAGAGATAGAGTAGAGTGGAGTAGAGTAGAGATAAAGTACAGTGGATTAGAGTAGAGATAGAGTACAGTGGAGTATAGTTGAGGTAGAGTACAGTGGAGCACAGTAGAGGTAGAGTACAGTGGAGTATAGTAGAGGTAGAGTACAGTGGAGCACTGTAGAGGTGGAGTACAGTAGAGCACAGTAGAGGTAGAGTACAGTGGAGTATAGTAGAGGTAGAGTACTTTGGAGTATAGTTGAGGTAAACTACAGTGGAGCACAGTAGAGGTAGAGTACAGTGGAGTACAGTAGAGGTAGAGTACAGTGGAGCACAGTAGAGGTAGAGTACAGTGGAGTATAGTTGAGGTAGACTACAGTGGAGTACAGTAGAGGTAGAGTACAGTGGAGCACAGTAGAGATAGAGTACAGTAGAGCAGAGTAGAGGTAGAGTACAGTGGAGTACAGTAGAGGTAGAGCACAGTAGAGCAGAGTAGAGGTAGAGTACAGTGGAGTACAGTAGAGATAGAGCACAGTGGAGCACAATAGAGGTAGAATACAGTGGAGTAGAGTAGAGATAGAGTACAGTGGAGCACAGTAGAGGTAGAGTACAGTGGAGCACAGTAGAGGTAGAGTACAGTGGAGCACAGTAGAGGTAGAGTACAGTGGAGTACAGTAGAGGTAGTGTACAGTGGAGCACAGTAGAGGTAGAGTACAGTGGAGCACAGTAGAGGTAGAGTACAGTGGAGTACAGTAGAGGTAGTGTACAGTGGAGCACAGTAGAGGTAGAGTACAGTGGAGCACAGTAGAGGTAGAGTACAGTGGAGCACAGTAGAGAAGGAGTAGAGTAGAGCAGAGTAGAGGTAGAGTACATTGGAGTACAATAGAGGTAGAGTACAGTGGAGCACTGTAGAGGTGGAGTACAGTGGAGTACAGTAGAGGTAGAGTACAGTGGAGCACAGTAGAGATAGAGTACAGTAGAGCACAGTAGAGGTAGAGTACAGTGGAGCACAGTAGAGGTAGAGTACAGTGGAGTATAGTTGAGGTAGACTACAGTGAAGTACAGTAGAGGTAGAGTACAGTGGAGTACACTAGAGGTAGAGTACAGTGGAGCACAGTAGAGGTAGAGTACAGTGGAGTATAGTTGAGGTAGACTACAGTGGAGTACAGTAGAGGTAGAGTAGAGTGGAGCACAGTAGAGATAGAGTACAGTAGAGCAGAGTAGAGGTAGAGTACAGTGGAGTACAGTAGAGGTAGAGCACAGTGGAGCACTGTAGAGGTAGAGTACAGTGGAGTACAGTAGAGATAGAGTACAGTGGAGCACAGTAGAGATAGAGTGCAGTAGAGCACAGTAGAGGTAGAGTACAGCTGAGCACAGTAGAGGTAGAGTACAGTAGAGCAGAGTAGAGGTAGAGTACAGTGGAGTACAGTAGAGGTAGAGCACAGTGGAGCACTGTAGAGGTAGAGTACAGTCGAACACAGTAGAGATAAGTGTAGTGGAGTATAGTAGAGGTAGAGTACAGTGGAGTACAGTAGAGGTAGAGTACAGTGGAGTACAGTAGAGGTAGAGTAGAGTGGAGCACATTAGAGGTGGAGTAGAGTAGAGTACAGTAGAGGTAGAGTACAGTGGAGTATAGTAGAAGTAGAGTACAGTGGAGCACAGTAGAGGTAGAGTAGAGTGGAGTACAGTAGAGGTAGAGTACATTGGAGTACAGTAGAGGTAGAGTACAGTGGAGTAGAGTAGAGATAGAGTAGAGTGGAGCACAGCAGAGGTAGAGTACAGTGGATCACAGTAGAGATAGAGTACAGTGGAGTACAGTTGAGCACAGTAGAGGTATAGTACAGTGGAGCACAGTAGCGATAGATTACAGTGGAGTACAGTAGAGATAGAGTACAGTGGAGTAGAGTAGAGGTAGAGTACAGTGGAGCACAGTAGAGGTAGAGTACAGTGGAGTATTGTTGAGGTAGACTACAGTGGAGTACAGTAGAGATAGGGTACAGTAGAGCAGAGTAGAGGTAGAGTACAGTGGAGTACAGTAGAGGTAGAGCACAGTAGAGCAGAGTAGAGGTAGAGTACAGTGGAGTACAGTAGAGGTATAGCACAGTGGAGCACTGTAGAGGTAGAGTACAGTGGAGTACAGTAGAGATAGAGTGCAGTGGAGCACAGTAGAGGTAGAGTACAGTGGAGCACAGTAGAGGTAGAGTACAGTGGAGCACAGTAGAGGTAGAGTACAGTGGAGTACAGTAGAGGTAGAGTACAGTGGAGTACAGTAGAGGTAGAGTACAGTGGAGCACAGTAGAGGTAGAGTACAGTGGAGTACAGTGGAGCACAGTAGAGGTGGAGTAGAGTAGAGTACAGTAGAGGTAGAGTACAGTGGAGCACATTAGAGGTAGATTACAGTGGAGTACAGTGGAGTACAGTAGAGGTGGAGTGCAGTAGAGTACAGTAGAGGTAGAGAACAGTACAGTACAGTAGAGGTAGAGTACAGTGGAGTACAGTAGAGGTAGAGTACAGTAGAGCACAGTAGAGGTAGAATACAGTGGAGTACAGTAGAGGTAGAGTACAGTGGAGTACAGTAGAGGTAGAGTACAGTGGAGTACAGTAGAGGTAGAGTACAGTACAGTACAGTACAGTAGAGGTAGAGTACAGTGGAGTAGAGTAGATATAGAGTACAGTGGAGCACAGTAGAGGTAGAGTACAATGGAGCACAGTAGAGGTAGAGTACAGTGGAGCACAGTAGAGGTAGAGTACAGTGGAGTACAGTAAAGGTAGAGTACAGTGGAGTACAGTAGAGGTAGAGTACAGTGGAGCACAGTAGAGGTAGAGTACAGTGGAGTACAGTGGAGCACAGTAGAGGTGGAGTACAGTAGAGTACAGTAGAGGTATAGTACAGTGGAGCACAGTAGAGGTAGAGTACAGTGGAGTACAGTGGAGTACAGTAGAGGTGGAGTACAGTAGAGTACAGTAGAGGTAGAGAACAGTACAGTACAGTAGAGGTAGAGTACAGTAGAGGTAGAGTACAGTAGAGCACAGTAGAGGTAGAATACAGTGGAGTACAGTAGAGGTAGAGTGCAGTGGAGTACAGTAGAGGTAGAGTACAGTGGAGTACAGTAGAGATAGAGTAAAGTGGAGCACAGTAGAGGTAGAGTACAGTGGAGCACAGTAGAGGTAGAGTACAGTGGAGCACAGTAGAGATAGAGTACAGTGGAGCACAGTAGAGGTAGAGTACAGTGGAGCACAGTAGAGGTAGAGTACAGTGGAGCACAGTAGAGGTAGAGTACAGTGGAGCACAGTAGAGGTAGAGTACAGTGGAGTACAGTAGAGGTAGAGTACAGTGGAGCACAGTAGAGATAGAGTACAGTGGAGCACAGTAGAGGTAGAGTACAGTGGAGCACAGTAGAGGTAGAGTACAGTGGAGCACAGTAGAGGTAGAGTACAGTGGAGTACAGCAGAGGTAGAGTACAGTGGAGTACAGTAGAGGTAGAGTACAGTGGAGCACAGTAGAGGTAGAGTACAGTGGAGTACAGTGGAGCACAGTAGAGGTGGAGTACAATGGAGCACAGTAGAGGTAGAGTACAGTGGAGTACAGTGGAGTACAGTAAATGTGGAGTACAGTAGAGTACAGTAGAGGTAGAGAACAGTACAGTACAGTAGAGGTAGAGTACAGTGGAGTACAGTAGAGGTAGAGTACAGTAGAGCACAGTAGAGGTAGAATACAGTGGAGTACAGTAGAGGTAGAGTACAGTGGAGTACAGTAGAGGTAGAGTACAGTGGAGTACAGTAGAGGTAGAGTACAGTACAGTACAGTAGAGGTAGAGTATAGTGGAGTACAGTAGAGGTAGAGTACAGTAGAGCACAGTAGAGGTAGAATACAGTGCAGTACAGTAGAGGTAGAGTACAGTGGAGTACAGTAGAGGTAGAGTACAGTGGAGTACAGTAGAGATAGAGTACAGTGGAGCACAGTAGAGGTAGAGTACAGTGGAGCGCAGTAGAGGTAGAGTAAAGTGGAGCACAGTAGAGGTAGAGTACAGTGGAGTAGAGTAGAGGTAGAGTACAGTGGATTACAGTAGAGGTAGAGTACAGTGGAGCACAATAGAGGTAGAGTACAGTGGAGTACAGTGGAGCAGAGTAGAGGTGGAGTACAGTAGAGTACAGTAGAGGTAGAGTACAGTGGAGCACAGTAGAGGTAGAGTACAGTGGAGTACAGTGGAGTACAGTAGAGGTGGAGTAGAGTAGAGTACAGTAGAGGTAGAGAACAGTACAGTACAGTAGAGGTAGAGTACAGTGGAGTACAGTAGAGGTAGAGTACAGTAGAGCACAGTAGAGGTAGAATACAGTGGAGTAAAGTAGAGGTAGAGTACAGTGGAGTACAGTAGAGGTAGAGTACATTGGAGTAGAGTAGAGATAGAGTACAGTGGAGTAGAGTAGAGATAGAGTACAGTGGAGCACAGTAGAGGTAGAGTACAGTGGAGCACAGTAGAGATAGAGTACAGTGGAGCACAGTAGAGGTAGAGTACAGTGGAGCACAGTAGAGGTAGAGTACAGTGGAGCACAGTAGAGGTAGAGTACAGTGGAGTACAGTAGAGGTAGAGTACAGTGGAGTACAGTAGAGGTAGAGTAGAGTGGAGCACAGTAAAGGTAGAGTACAGTGGAGTACAGTAGAGGTAGAGTACAGTAGAGCACAGTAGAGGTAGAATACAGTGAAGTACAGTAGAGGTAGAGTACAGTGGAGTACAGTAGAGGTAGAGTACAGTGGAGTACAGTAGAGGTAGAGTACAGCGGAGCACAGTAGAGGTAGAGTACAGTGGAGTACAGTAGAGGTAGAGTACAGTGGAGCACAGTAGAGCTAGAGTACAGTGGAGTACAAGCGAGCACAGTAGAGGTGGAGTACAGTAGAGTACAGTAGAGGTAGAGAACAGTACAGTACAGTAGAGGTAGAGTACAGTGGAGTACAGTAGAGGTAGAGTACAGTGGAGTACAGTAGAGGTAGAGTACAGTAGAGCACAGTAGAGGTAGAATACAGTGGAGTACAGTAGAGGTAGAGTACAGTGGAGTACAGTAGAGGTAGAGTACAGTGGAGTACAGTAGAGGTAGAGTACAGTACAGTACAGTAGAGGTAGAGTATATTGGAGTACAGTAGAGGTAGAGTACAGTGGAGTACAGTAGAGATAGAGTACAGTGGAGCACAGTAGAGGTAGAGTACAGTGGAGCACAGTAGAGGTAGAGAGTACAGTGGAGCACAGTAGAGGTAGAGTACAGTGGAGTACAGTAGAGGTAGAGTACAGTGGAGTACAGTAGAGGTAGAGTACAGTGGAGCACAGTAGAGGTAGAGTACAGTGGAGTACAGTGGAGCACAGTAGAGGTGGAGTACAATGGAGCACAGTAGAGGTAGAGTACAGTGGAGTACAGTGGAGTACAGTAAATGTGGAGTACAGTGGAGTACAGTAGAGATAGAGTACAGTGGAGCACAGTAGAGATAGAGTGCAGTAGAGCACAGTAGAGGTAGAGTACAGCTGAGCACAGTAGAGGTAGAGTACAGTAGAGCAGAGTAGAGGTAGAGTACAGTGGAGTACAGTAGAGGTAGAGCACAGTGGAGCACTGTAGAGGTAGAGTACAGTCGAACACAGTAGAGATAAGTGTAGTGGAGTATAGTAGAGGTAGAGTACAGTGGAGTACAGTAGAGGTAGACTACAGTGGAGTACAGTAGAGGTAGAGTAGAGTGGAGCACATTAGAGGTGGAGTAGAGTAGAGTACAGTAGAGGTAGAGTACAGTGGAGTATAGTAGAAGTAGAGTACAGTGGAGCACAGTAGAGGTAGAGTAGAGTGGAGTACAGTAGAGGTAGAGTACATTGGAGTACAGTAGAGGTAGAGTACAGTGGAGTAGAGTAGAGATAGAGTAGAGTGGAGCACAGCAGAGGTAGAGTACAGTGGATCACAGTAGAGATAGAGTACAGTGGAGTACAGTTGAGCACAGTAGAGGTATAGTACAGTGGAGCACAGTAGCGATAGATTACAGTGGAGTACAGTAGAGATAGAGTACAGTGGAGTAGAGTAGAGGTAGAGTACAGTGGAGCACAGTAGAGGTAGAGTACAGTGGAGTATTGTTGAGGTAGACTACAGTGGAGTACAGTAGAGATAGGGTACAGTAGAGCAGAGTAGAAGTAGAGTACAGTGGAGTACAGTAGAGGTAGAGCACAGTAGAGCAGAGTAGAGGTAGAGTACAGTGGAGTACAGTAGAGGTATAGCACAGTGGAGCACTGTAGAGGTAGAGTACAGTGGAGTACAGTAGAGATAGAGTGCAGTGGAGCACAGTAGAGGTAGAGTACAGTGGAGCACAGTAGAGGTAGAGTACAGTGGAGCACAGTAGAGGTAGAGTACAGTGGAGTACAGTAGAGGTAGAGTACAGTGGAGTACAGTAGAGGTAGAGTACAGTGGAGCACAGTAGAGGTAGAGTACAGTGGAGTACAGTGGAGCACAGTAGAGGTGGAGTAGAGTAGAGTACAGTAGAGGTAGAGTACAGTGGAGCACATTAGAGGTAGATTACAGTGGAGTACAGTGGAGTACAGTAGAGGTGGAGTGCAGTAGAGTACAGTAGAGGTAGAGAACAGTACAGTACAGTAGAGGTAGAGTACAGTGGAGTACAGTAGAGGTAGAGTACAGTAGAGCACAGTAGAGGTAGAATACAGTGGAGTACAGTAGAGGTAGAGTACAGTGGAGTACAGTAGAGGTAGAGTACAGTGGAGTACAGTAGAGGTAGAGTACAGTACAGTACAGTACAGTAGAGGTAGAGTACAGTGGAGTAGAGTAGATATAGAGTACAGTGGAGCACAGTAGAGGTAGAGTACAATGGAGCACAGTAGAGGTAGAGTACAGTGGAGCACAGTAGAGGTAGAGTACAGTGGAGTACAGTAAAGGTAGAGTACAGTGGAGTACAGTAGAGGTAGAGTACAGTGGAGCACAGTAGAGGTAGAGTACAGTGGAGTACAGTGGAGCACAGTAGAGGTGGAGTACAGTAGAGTACAGTAGAGGTATAGTACAGTGGAGCACAGTAGAGGTAGAGTACAGTGGAGTACAGTGGAGTACAGTAGAGGTGGAGTACAGTAGAGTACAGTAGAGGTAGAGAACAGTACAGTACAGTAGAGGTAGAGTACAGTAGAGGTAGAGTACAGTAGAGCACAGTAGAGGTAGAATACAGTGGAGTACAGTAGAGGTAGAGTGCAGTGGAGTACAGTAGAGGTAGAGTACAGTGGAGTACAGTAGAGATAGAGTAAAGTGGAGCACAGTAGAGGTAGAGTACAGTGGAGCACAGTAGAGGTAGAGTACAGTGGAGCACAGTAGAGATAGAGTACAGTGGAGCACAGTAGAGGTAGAGTACAGTGGAGCACAGTAGAGGTAGAGTACAGTGGAGCACAGTAGAGGTAGAGTACAGTGGAGCACAGTAGAGGTAGAGTACAGTGGAGTACAGTAGAGGTAGAGTACAGTGGAGCACAGTAGAGATAGAGTACAGTGGAGCACAGTAGAGGTAGAGTACAGTGGAGCACAGTAGAGGTAGAGTACAGTGGAGCACAGTAGAGGTAGAGTACAGTGGAGTACAGCAGAGGTAGAGTACAGTGGAGTACAGTAGAGGTAGAGTACAGTGGAGCACAGTAGAGGTAGAGTACAGTGGAGTACAGTGGAGCACAGTAGAGGTGGAGTACAATGGAGCACAGTAGAGGTAGAGTACAGTGGAGTACAGTGGAGTACAGTAAATGTGGAGTACAGTAGAGTACAGTAGAGGTAGAGAACAGTACAGTACAGTAGAGGTAGAGTACAGTGGAGTACAGTAGAGGTAGAGTACAGTAGAGCACAGTAGAGGTAGAGTACAGTGGAGCACAGTAGAGGTAGAGTACAGTGGAGCACAGTAGAGAAGGAGTAGAGTAGAGCAGAGTAGAGGTAGAGTACATTGGAGTACAGTAGAGGTAGAGTACAGTGGAGTACAGTAGAGGTAGAGTACAGTACAGTACAGTAGAGGTAGAGTATAGTGGAGTACAGTAGAGGTAGAGTACAGTAGAGCACAGTAGAGGTAGAATACAGTGCAGTACAGTAGAGGTAGAGTACAGTGGAGTACAGTAGAGGTAGAGTACAGTGGAGTACAGTAGAGATAGAGTACAGTGGAGCACAGTAGAGGTAGAGTACAGTGGAGCGCAGTAGAGGTAGAGTAAAGTGGAGCACAGTAGAGGTAGAGTACAGTGGAGTAGAGTAGAGGTAGAGTACAGTGGATTACAGTAGAGGTAGAGTACAGTGGAGCACAATAGAGGTAGAGTACAGTGGAGTACAGTGGAGCAGAGTAGAGGTGGAGTACAGTAGAGTACAGTAGAGGTAGAGTACAGTGGAGCACAGTAGAGGTAGAGTACAGTGGAGTACAGTGGAGTACAGTAGAGGTGGAGTAGAGTAGAGTACAGTAGAGGTAGAGAACAGTACAGTACAGTAGAGGTAGAGTACAGTGGAGTACAGTAGAGGTAGAGTACAGTAGAGCACAGTAGAGGTAGAATACAGTGGAGTAAAGTAGAGGTAGAGTACAGTGGAGTACAGTAGAGGTAGAGTACATTGGAGTAGAGTAGAGATAGAGTACAGTGGAGTAGAGTAGAGATAGAGTACAGTGGAGCACAGTAGAGGTAGAGTACAGTGGAGCACAGTAGAGATAGAGTACAGTGGAGCACAGTAGAGGTAGAGTACAGTGGAGCACAGTAGAGGTAGAGTACAGTGGAGCACAGTAGAGGTAGAGTACAGTGGAGTACAGTAGAGGTAGAGTACAGTGGAGTACAGTAGAGGTAGAGTAGAGTGGAGCACAGTAAAGGTAGAGTACAGTGGAGTACAGTAGAGGTAGAGTACAGTAGAGCACAGTAGAGGTAGAATACAGTGAAGTACAGTAGAGGTAGAGTACAGTGGAGTACAGTAGAGGTAGAGTACAGTGGAGTACAGTAGAGGTAGAGTACAGCGGAGCACAGTAGAGGTAGAGTACAGTGGAGTACAGTAGAGGTAGAGTACAGTGGAGCACAGTAGAGCTAGAGTACAGTGGAGTACAAGCGAGCACAGTAGAGGTGGAGTACAGTAGAGTACAGTAGAGGTAGAGAACAGTAAAGTACAGTAGAGGTAGAGTACAGTGGAGTACAGTAGAGGTAGAGTACAGTGGAGTACAGTAGAGGTAGAGTACAGTAGAGCACAGTAGAGGTAGAATACAGTGGAGTACAGTAGAGGTAGAGTACAGTGGAGTACAGTAGAGGTAGAGTACAGTGGAGTACAGTAGAGGTAGAGTACAGTACAGTACAGTAGAGGTAGAGTATAGTGGAGTACAGTAGAGGTAGAGTACAGTGGAGTACAGTAGAGATAGAGTACAGTGGAGCACAGTAGAGGTAGAGTACAGTGGAGCACAGTAGAGGTAGAGAGTACAGTGGAGCACAGTAGAGGTAGAGTACAGTGGAGTACAGTAGAGGTAGAGTACAGTGGAGTACAGTAGAGGTAGAGTACAGTGGAGCACAGTAGAGGTAGAGTACAGTGGAGTACAGTGGAGCACAGTAGAGGTGGAGTACAATGGAGCACAGTAGAGGTAGAGTACAGTGGAGTACAGTGGAGTACAGTAAATGTGGAGTACAGTAGAGTACAGTAGAGGTAGAGAACAGTACAGTACAGTAGAGGTAGAGTACAGTGGAGTACAGTAGAGGTAGAGTACAGTAGAGCACAGTAGAGGTAGAATACAGTGGAGTACAGTAGAGGTAGAGTACAGTGGAGTACAGTAGAGGTAGAGTACAGTGGAGTACAGTAGAGGTAGAGTACAGTACAGTACAGTAGAGGTAGAGTATAGTGGAGTACAGTAGAGGTAGAGTACAGTAGAGCACAGTAGAGGTAGAATACAGTGCAGTACAGTAGAGGTAGAGTACAGTGGAGTACAGTAGAGGTAGAGTACAGTGGAGTACAGTAGAGATAGAGTACAGTGGAGCACAGTAGAGGTAGAGTACAGTGGAGCGCAGTAGAGGTAGAGTACAGTGGAGCACAGTAGAGGTAGAGTACAGTGGAGTAGAGTAGAGGTAGAGTACAGTGGATTACAGTAGAGGTAGAGTACAGTGGAGCACAATAGAGGTAGAGTACAGTGGAGTACAGTGGATTAGAGTAGAGGTGGAGTACAGTAGAGTACAGTAGAGGTAGAGTACAGTGGAGCACAGTAGAGGTAGAGTACAGTGGAGTACAGTGGAGTACAGTAGAGGTGGAGTAGAGTAGAGTACAGTAGAGGTAGAGAACAGTACAGTACAGTAGAGGTAGAGTACAGTGGAGTACAGTAGAGGTAGAGTACAGTAGAGCACAGTAGAGGTAGAATACAGTGGAGTAAAGTAGAGGTAGAGTACAGTGGAGTACAGTAGAGGTAGAGTACAGTGGAGTAGAGTAGAGATAGAGTACAGTGGAGTAGAGTAGAGATAGAGTACAGTGGAGCACAGTAGAGGTAGAGTACAGTGGAGCACAGTAGAGATAGAGTACAGTGGAGCACAGTAGAGGTAGAGTACAGTGGAGCACAGTAGAGGTAGAGTACAGTGGAGCACAGTAGAGGTAGAGTACAGTGGAGTACAGTAGAGGTAGAGTACAGTGGAGTACAGTAGAGGTAGAGTAGAGTGGAGCACAGTAAAGGTAGAGTACAGTGGAGTACAGTAGAGGTAGAGTACAGTAGAGCACAGTAGAGGTAGAATACAGTGAAGTACAGTAGAGGTAGAGTACAGTGGAGTACAGTAGAGGTAGAGTACAGTGGAGTACAGTAGAGGTAGAGTACAGCGGAGCACAGTAGAGGTAGAGTACAGTGGAGTACAGTAGAGGTAGAGTACAGTGGAGCACAGTAGAGCTAGAGTACAGTGGAGTACAAGCGAGCACAGTAGAGGTGGAGTACAGTAGAGTAGAGTATAGGTTGAGTACAGTGGAGTACAGTAGAGATAGAGTAGAGTGGAGTAGAGTAGAGATAAAGTACAGTGGATTAGAGTAGAGATAGAGTACAGTGGAGTATAGTTGAGGTAGAGTACAGTGGAGCACAGTAGAGGTAGAGTACAGTGGAGTATAGTTGAGGTAGACTACAGTGGAGTACAGTAGAGGTAGAGTACAGTGGAGCACAGTAGAGATAGTGTACAGTAGAGCAGAGTAGAGGTAGAGTACAGTGGAGTACAGTAGAGGTAGAGTACAGTGGAGCACTGTAGAGGTGGAGTACAGTGGAGTACTGTAGAGGTAGAGTACAGTGGAGCACAGTAGAGATAGAGTACAGTAGAGCACAGTAGAGGTAGAGTACAGTGGAGTATAGTAGAGGTAGAGTACAGTGGAGTATAGTTGAGGTAGACTACAGTGGAGCACAGTAGAGGTAGAGTACAGTGGAGCACAGTAGAGGTAGAGTACAGTGGAGCACAGTAGAGGTAGAGTACAGTGGAGTATAGTTGAGGTAGACTACAGTGGAGTACAGTAGAGGTAGAGTACAGTGGAGCACAGTAGAGATAGAGTACAGTAGAGCAGAGTAGAGGTAGAGTACTGTGGAGTACAGTAGAGGTAGAGCACAGTAGAGCAGAGTAGAGGTAGAGTACAGTGGAGTACAGTAGAGATAGAGCACAGTGGAGCACTGTAGAGGTAGAATAGTGGAGTAGAGTAGAGATAGAGTACAGTGGAGCACAGTAGAGGTAGAGTACAGTGGAGCACAGTAGAGGTAGAGTACAGTGGAGCACAGTAGAGGTAGAGTACAGTGGAGTACAGTAGAGGTAGTGTACAGTGGAGCACAGTAGAGGTAGAGTACAGTGGAGCACAGTAGAGGTAGAGTACAGTGGAGTACAGTAGAGGTAGTGTACAGTGGAGCACAGTAGAGGTAGAGTACAGTGGAGCACAGTAGAGGTAGAGTACAGTGGAGCACAGTAGAGAAGGAGTAGAGTAGAGCAGAGTAGAGGTAGAGTACATTGGAGTACAGTAGAGGTAGAGTACAGTGGAGCACTGTAGAGGTGGAGTACAGTGGAGTACAGTAGAGATAGAGTACAGTGGAGCACAGTAGAGGTAGAGTACAGTGGAGCACAGTAGAGGTAGAGTACAGTGGAGCACAGTAGAGGTAGAGTACAGTGGAGTACAGTAGAGGTAGAGTACAGTGGAGCACAGTAGAGGTAGAGTAGAGTGGAGTACAGTGGAGCACAGTAGAGGTGGAGTAGAGTAGAGTACAGTAGAGGTAGAGTACAGTGGAGCACAGTAGAGGTAGAGTACAGTGGAGCACAGTAGAGCTAGAGTACAGTGGAGTAGAGTTGAGGTAGACTACAGTGGAGTACAGTAGAGGTAGAGTACAGTGGAGTACACTAGAGGTAGAGTACAGTGGAGCACAGTAGAGGTAGAGTACAGTGGAGTATAGTTGAGGTAGACTACAGTGGAGTACAGTAGAGGTAGAGTAGAGTGGAGCACAGTAGAGATAGAGTACAGTAGAGCAGAGTAGAGGTAGAGTACAGTGGAGTACAGTAGAGGTAGAGCACAGTGGAGCACTGTAGAGGTAGAGTACAGTGGAGTACAGTAGATATAGAGTACAGTGGAGCACAGTAGAGATAGAGTGCAGTAGAGCACAGTAGAGGTAGAGTACAGCTGAGCACAGTAGAGGTAGAGTACAGTAGAGCAGAGTAGAGGTAGAGTACAGTGGAATACAGTAGAGGTAGAGCACAGTGGAGCACTGTAGAGGTAGAGTACAGTCGAACACAGTAGAGATAAGTGTAGTGGAGTATAGTAGAGGTAGAGTACAGTGGAGTACAGTAGAGGTAGAGTACAGTGGAGTACAGTAGAGGTAGAGTAGAGTGGAGCACATTAGAGGTGGAGTAGAGTACAGTAGAGGTAGAGTACAGTGGAGTATAGTAGAAGTAGAGTACAGTGGAGCACAGTAGAGGTAGAGTAGAGTGGAGTACAGTAGAGGTAGAGTACATTGGAGTACAGTAGAGGTAGAGTACAGTGGAGTAGAGTAGAGTAGAGATAGAGTAGAGTGGAGCACAGCAGAGGTAGAGTACAGTGGATCACAGTAGAGATAGAGTACAGTGGAGTACAGTTGAGCACAGTAGAGGTATAGTACAGTGGAGCACAGTAGCGATAGATTACAGTGGAGTACAGTAGAGATAGAGTACAGTGAAGTACAGTAGAGGTAGAGTACAGTGGAGCACAGTAGAGGTAGAGTACAGTGGAGTATTGTTGAGGTAGACTACAGTGGAGTACAGTAGAGATAGAGTACAGTAGAGCAGAGTAGAGGTAGAGTACAGTGGAGTACAGTAGAGGTAGAGCACAGTAGAGCAGAGTAGAGGTAGAATACAGTGGAGTACAGTAGAGGTATAGCACAGTGGAGCACTGTAGAGGTAGAGTACAGTGGAGTACAGTAGAGATAGAGTACAGTGGAGCACAGTAGAGGTAGAGTACAGTGGAGCACAGTAGAGGTAGAGTACAGTGGAGCACAGTAGAGGTAGAGTACAGTGGAGTACAGTAGAAGTAGAGTACAGTGGAGTACAGTAGAGGTAGAGTACAGTGGAGCACAGTAGAGGTAGAGTACAGTCTAGTACAGTGGAGCACAGTAGAGGTGGAGTAGAGTAGAGTACAGTAGAGGTAGAGTACAGTGGAGCACAGTAGAGGTAGAGTACAGTGGAGTACAGTGGAGTACAGTAGAGGTGGAGTACAGTAGAGTACAATAGAGGTAGAGAACAGTACAGTACAGTGGAGGTAGAGTACAGTGGAGTACAGTAGAGGTAGAGTACAGTAGAGCACAGTAGAGGTAGAATACAGTGGAGTACAGTAGAGGTAGAGTACAGTGGAGTACAGTAGAGGTAGAGTACAGTGGAGTACAGTAGAGATAGAGTACAGTACAGTACAGTAGAGGTAGAGTACAGTGGAGTACAGTAGAGGTAGAGTACAGTCGAGCACAGTAGAGGTAGAATACAGTGGAGTACAGTAGAGGTAGAGTACAGTGGAGCACAGTAGAGGTAGAGTACAGTGGAGCACAGTAGAGGTAGAGTACAGTGGAGCACAGTAGAGGTAGAGTATAGTGGAGTACAGTAGAGGTAGAGTACAGTGGAGTACAGTAGAGGTAGAGTACAATGGAGCACAGTAGAGGTAGAGTACAGTGGAGTATTGTTGAGGTAGACTACAGTGGAGTACAGTAGAGATAGAGTACAGTAGAGCAGAGTAGAGGTAGAGTACAGTGGAGTACAGTAGAGGTAGAGCACAGTAGAGCAGAGTAGAGGTAGAGTACAGTGGAGTACAGTAGAGGTATAGCACAGTGGAGCACTGTAGAGGTAGAGTACAGTGAAGTACAGTAGAGATAGAGTACAGTGGAGCACAGTAGAGGTAGAGTACAGTGGAGCACAGTAGAGGTAGAGTACAGTGGAGCACAGTAGAGGTAGAGTACAGTGGAGCACAGTAGAGGTAGAGTACAGTGGAGCACAGTAGAGGTAGAGTACAGTGGAGCACAGTAGAGGTAGAGTACAGTGGAGCACAGTAGAGGTAGAGTACAGTGGAGCACAGTAGAGGTAGAGTACAGTGGAGTACAGTAGAGGTAGAGTACAGTGGAGCACAGTAGAGATAGAGTACAGTGGAGCACAGTAGAG
Organism: Tiaroga cobitis; assembly: GCA_030578255.1. NCBI lineage: Eukaryota > Metazoa > Chordata > Actinopteri > Cypriniformes > Leuciscidae > Tiaroga > Tiaroga cobitis. The sequence continues at coordinate 37,589,672 of CM060610.1, read as the reverse complement.
GTAGAGTACAGTGGAGCACAATAGAGGTAGAGTACAGTGGAGCACAGTAGAGGTAGAGTACAGTGGAGCACAGTAGAGGTAGAGTACAGTGGAGCACAGTAGAGGTAGAGTACAGTGGAGTACAGTAGAGGTAGAGTACAGTGGAGCACAGTAGAGGTAGAGTACAGTGGAGCACAGTAGAGGTAGAGTACAGTGGAGTACAGTAGAGGTAGAGTACAGTGGAGTACAGTAGAGGTAGAGTACAGTGGAGCACAGTAGAGATAGAGTACAGTGGAGTACAGTAGAGGTAGTGTACAGTGGAGCACAGTAGAGGTAGAGTACAGTGGAGCACAGTAGAGGTAGAGTACAGTGGAGTACAGTAGAGGTAGTGTACAGTGGAGCACAGTAGAGGTAGAGTACAGTGGAGCACAGTAGAGGTAGAGTACAGTGGAGCACAGTAGAGAAGGAGTAGAGTAGAGCAGAGTAGAGGTAGAGTACATTGGAGTACAGTAGAGGTAGAGTACAGTGGAGCACTGTAGAGGTGGAGTACAGTGGAGTACAGTAGAGGTAGAGTACAGTGGAGCACAGTAGAGATAGAGTACAGTAGAGCACAGTAGAGGTAGAGTACAGTGGAGCACAGTAGAGGTAGAGTACAGTGGAGTATAGTTGAGGTAGACTACAGTGAAGTACAGTAGAGGTAGAGTACAGTGGAGTACACTAGAGGTAGAGTACAGTGGAGGACAGTAGAGGTAGAGTACAGTGGAGTATAGTTGAGGTAGACTACAGTGGAGTCCAGTAGAGGTAGAGTAGAGTGGAGCACAGTAGAGATAGAGTACAGTAGAGCAGAGTAGAGGTATAGTACAGTGGAGTACAGTAGAGGTAGAGCACAGTGGAGCACTGTAGAGGTAGAGTACAGTGGAGTACAGTAGAGATAGAGTACAGTGGAGCACAGTAGAGATAGAGTGCAGTAGAGCACAGTAGAGGTAGAGTACAGCTGAGCACAGTAGAGGTAGAGTACAGTAGAGCAGAGTAGAGGTAGAGTACAGTGGAGTACAGTAGAGGTAGAGCACAGTGGAGCACTGTAGAGGTAGAGTACAGTCGAACACAGTAGAGATAAGAGTAGTGGAGTATAGTAGAGGTAGAGTACAGTGGAGTACAGTAGAGGTAGAGTACAGTGGAGTACAGTAGAGGTAGAGTAGAGTGGAGCAGATTAGAGGTGGAGTAGAGTAGAGTACAGTAGAGGTAGAGTACAGTGGAGTATAGTAGAAGTAGAGTACAGTGGAGCACAGTAGAGGTAGAGTAGAGTGGAGTACAGTAGAGGTAGAGTACATTGGAGTACAGTAGAGGTAGAGTACAGTGGAGTAGAGTAGAGATAGAGTAGAGTGGAGCACAGCAGAGGTAGAGTACAGTGGATCACACTAGAGATAGAGTACAGTGGAGTACAGTTGAGCACAGTAGAGGTATAGTACAGTGGAGCACAGTAGCGATAGATTACAGTGGAGTACAGTAGAGATAGAGTACAGTGGAGTACAGTAGAGGTAGAGTACAGTGGAGCACAGTAGAGGTAGAGTACAGTGGAGTATTGTTGAGGTAGACTACAGTGGAGTACAGTAGAGATAGGGTACAGTAGAGCAGAGTAGAGGTAGAGTACAGTGGAGTACAGTAGAGGTAGAGCACAGTAGAGCAGAGTAGAGGTAGAGTACAGTGGAGTACAGTAGAGGTATAGCACAGTGGAGCACTGTAGATGTAGAGTACAGTGGAGTACAGAAGAGATAGAGTACAGTGGAGCACAGTAGAGGTAGAGTACAGTGGAGCACAGTAGAGGTAGAGTACAGTGGAGCACAGTAGAGGTAGAGTACAGTGGAGTACAGTAGAGGTAGAGTACAGTGGAGTACAGTAGAGGTAGAGTACAGTAGAGCAGAGTAGAGGTAGAATACAGTGGAGTACAGTAGAGGTAGAGTACAGTGGAGTACAGTAGAGGTAGAGTACAGTGGAGTAGAGTAGAGATAAAGTACAGTGGAGTAGAGTAGAGATAGAGTACAGTGGAGCACAGTAGAGGTAGAGTACAGTGGAGTACAGTGGAGTACAGTAGAGGTGGAGTACAGTGGAGTACAGTAGAGGTAGAGTACAGTAGAGCACAGTAGAGGTAGAATACAGTGGAGTACAGTAGAGGTAGAGTACAGTGGAGTACAGTAGAGGTAGAGTACAGTGGAGTAGAGTAGAGATAGAGTACAGTAGAGGTAGAGTACAGTAGAGCACAGTAGAGGTAGAATACAGTGGAGTACAGTAGAGGTAGAGTACAGTGGAGTACAGTAGAGGTAGAGTACAGTGGAGTACAGTAGAGATAGAGTACAGTACAGTACAGTAGAGGTAGAGTACAGTGGAGTACAGTAGAGGTAGAGTACAGTAGAGCACAGTAGAGGTAGAATACAGTGGAGTACAGTAGAGGTAGAGTACAGTGGAGCACAGTAGAGGTAGAATACAGTGGAGTACAGTAGAGGTAGAGTACAGTGGAGTACAGTAGAGGTAGAGTACAGTGGAGTACAGTAGAGATAGAGTACAGTACAGTACAGTAGAGGTAGAGTACAGTGGAGTACAGTAGAGGTAGAGTACAGTAGAGCACAGTAGAGGTAGAATACAGTGGAGTACAGTAGAGGTAGAGTACAGTGGAGCACAGTAGAGGTAGAGTACAGTGGAGCACAGTAGAGGTAGAGTACACTGGAGCACAGTAGAGGTAGAGTATAGTGGAGTACAGTAGAGGTAGAGTACAGTGGAGTACAGTAGAGGTAGAATACAATGGAGCACAGTAGAGGTAGAGTACAGTGGAGTATTGTTGAGGTAGACTACAGTGGAGTACAGTAGAGATAGAGTACAGTAGAGCAGAGTAGAGGTAGAGTACAGTGGAGTACAGTAGAGGTAGAGCACAGTAGAGCAGAGTAGAGGTAGAGTACAGTGGAGTACAGTAGAGGTATAGCACAGTGGAGCACAGTAGAGGTAGAGTACAGTGGAGCACAGTAGAGGTAGAGTACAGTGGAGCACAGTAGAGGTAGAGTACAGTGGAGCACAGTAGAGGTAGAGTACAGTGGAGCACAGTAGAGGTAGAGTACAGTGGAGCACAGTAGAGGTAGAGTACAGTGGAGCACAGTAGAGGTAGAGTACAGTGGAGTACAGTAGAGGTAGAGTACAGTGGAGTACAGTAGAGGTAGAGTACAGTGGAGCACAGTAGAGATAGAGTACAGTGGAGCACAGTAGAGGTAGAGTACAGTGGAGCACAATAGAGGTAGAGTACAGTGGAGCACAGTAGAGGTAGAGTACAGTGGAGCACAGTAGAGGTAGAGTACAGTGGAGCACAGTAGAGGTAGAGTACAGTGGAGTACAGTAGAGGTAGAGTACAGTGGAGCACAGTAGAGGTAGAGTACAGTGGAGCACAGTAGAGGTAGAGTACAGTGGAGTACAGTAGAGGTAGAGTACAGTGGAGTACAGTAGAGGTAGAGTACAGTGGAGCACAGTAGAGATAGAGTACAGTGGAGTACAGTAGAGGTAGTGTACAGTGGAGCACAGTAGAGGTAGAGTACAGTGGAGCACAGTAGAGGTAGAGTACAGTGGAGTACAGTAGAGGTAGTGTACAGTGGAGCACAGTAGAGGTAGAGTACAGTGGAGCACAGTAGAGGTAGAGTACAGTGGAGCACAGTAGAGAAGGAGTAGAGTAGAGCAGAGTAGAGGTAGAGTACATTGGAGTACAGTAGAGGTAGAGTACAGTGGAGCACTGTAGAGGTGGAGTACAGTGGAGTACAGTAGAGGTAGAGTACAGTGGAGTATAGTTGAGGTAGACTACAGTGAAGTACAGTAGAGGTAGAGTACAGTGGAGTACACTAGAGGTAGAGTACAGTAGAGCACAGTAGAGGTAGAGTACAGTGGAGCACAGTAGAGATAGAGTACAGTGGAGTATAGTTGAGGTAGACTACAGTGAAGTACAGTAGAGGTAGAGTACAGTGGAGTACACTAGAGGTAGAGTACAGTGGAGCACAGTAGAGGTAGAGTACAGTGGAGTATAGTTGAGGTAGACTACAGTGGAGTCCAGTAGAGGTAGAGTAGAGTGGAGCACAGTAGAGATAGAGTACAGTAGAGCAGAGTAGAGGTAGAGTACAGTGGAGTACAGTAGAGGTAGAGCACAGTGGAGCACTGTAGAGGTAGAGTACAGTGGAGTACAGTAGAGATAGAGTACAGTGGAGCACAGTAGAGATAGAGTGCAGTAGAGCACAGTAGAGGTAGAGTACAGCTGAGCACAGTAGAGGTAGAGTACAGTAGAGCAGAGTAGAGGTAGAGTACAGTGGAGTACAGTAGAGGTAGAGCACAGTGGAGCACTGTAGAGGTAGAGTACAGTCGAACACAGTAGAGATAAGTGTAGTGGAGCACAGTAGAGGTAGAGTACAGTGGAGCACAGTAGAAGTAGAGTACAGTGGAGCACAGTAGAGGTAGAGTACAGTGGAGTACAGTAGAGGTAGAGTACAGTGGAGTACAGTAGAGGTAGAGTACAGTGGAGCACAGTAGAGGTAGAGTACAGTGGAGTACAGTGGAGCACAGTAGAGGTGGAGTAGAGTAGAGTACAGTAGAGGTAGAGTACAGTGGAGCACATTAGAGGTAGATTACAGTGGAGTACAGTGGAGTACAGTAGAGGTGGAGTACAGTAGAGTACAGTAGAGGTAGAGAACAGTACAGTACAGTAGAGGTAGAGTACAGTGGAGTACAGTAGAGGTAGAGTACAGTAGAGCACAGTAGAGGTAGAATACAGTGGAGTACAGTAGAGGTAGAGTACAGTGGAGTACAGTAGAGGTAGAGTACAGTGGAGTACAGTAGAGGTAGAGTACAGTACAGTACAGTACAGTAGAGGTAGAGTACAGTGGAGTAGAGTAGATATAGAGTACAGTGGAGCACAGTAGAGGTAGAATACAATGGAGCACAGTAGAGGTAGAGTACAGTGGAGCACAGTAGAGGTAGAGTACAGTGGAGTACAGTAAAGGTAGAGTACAGTGGAGTACAGTAGAGGTAGAGTACAGTGGAGCACAGTAGAGGTAGAGTACAGTGGAGTACAGTGGAGCACAGTAGAGGTGGAGTACAGTAGAGTACAGTAGAGGTATAGTACAGTGGAGCACAGTAGAGGTAGAGTACAGTGGAGTACAGTGGAGTACAGTAGAGGTGGAGTACAGTAGAGTACAGTAGAGGTAGAGAACAGTACAGTACAGTAGAGGTAGAGTACAGTAGAGGTAGAGTACAGTAGAGCACAGTAGAGGTAGAATACAGTGGAGTACAGTAGAGGTAGAGTGCAGTGGAGTACAGTAGAGGTAGAGTACAGTGGAGTACAGTAGAGATAGAGTAAAGTGGAGCACAGTAGAGGTAGAGTACAGTGGAGCACAGTAGAGGTAGAGTACAGTGGAGCACAGTAGAGATAGAGTACAGTGGAGCACAGTAGAGGTAGAGTACAGTGGAGCACAGTAGAGGTAGAGTACAGTGGAGCACAGTAGAGGTAGAGTACAGTGGAGCACAGTAGAGGTAGAGTACAGTGGAGTACAGTAGAGGTAGAGTACAGTGGAGCACAGTAGAGATAGAGTACAGTGGAGCACAGTAGAGGTAGAGTACAGTGGAGCACAGTAGAGGTAGAGTACAGTGGAGCACAGTAGAGGTAGAGTACAGTGGAGCACAGTAGAGGTAGAGTACAGTGGAGCACAGTAGAGGTAGAGTACAGTGGAGCACAGTAGAGGTAGAGTACAGTGGAGTACAGTAGAGGTAGAGTACAGTGGAGCACAGTAGAGATAGAGTACAGTGGAGCACAGTAGAGGTAGAGTACAGTGGAGCACAATAGAGGTAGAGTACAGTGGAGCACAGTAGAGGTAGAGTACAGTGGAGCACAGTAGAGGTAGAGTACAGTGGAGCACAGTAGAGGTAGAGTACAGTGGAGTACAGTAGAGGTAGAGTACAGTGGAGCACAGTAGAGGTAGAGTACAGTGGAGCACAGTAGAGGTAGAGTACAGTGGAGTACAGTAGAGGTAGAGTACAGTGGAGTACAGTAGAGGTAGAGTACAGTGGAGCACAGTAGAGATAGAGTACAGTGGAGTACAGTAGAGGTAGTGTACAGTGGAGCACAGTAGAGGTAGAGTACAGTGGAGCACAGTAGAGGTAGAGTACAGTGGAGTACAGTAGAGGTAGTGTACAGTGGAGCACAGTAGAGGTAGAGTACAGTGGAGCACAGTAGAGGTAGAGTACAGTGGAGCACAGTAGAGAAGGAGTAGAGTAGAGCAGAGTAGAGGTAGAGTACATTGGAGTACAGTAGAGGTAGAGTACAGTGGAGCACTGTAGAGGTGGAGTACAGTGGAGTACAGTAGAGGTAGAGTACAGTGGAGCACAATAGAGATAGAGTACAGTAGAGCACAGTAGAGGTAGAGTACAGTGGAGCACAGTAGAGGTAGAGTACAGTGGAGTATAGTTGAGGTAGACTACAGTGAAGTACAGTAGAGGTAGAGTACAGTGGAGTACACTAGAGGTAGAGTACAGTGGAGGACAGTAGAGGTAGAGTACAGTGGAGTATAGTTGAGGTAGACTACAGTGGAGTCCAGTAGAGGTAGAGTAGAGTGGAGCACAGTAGAGATAGAGTACAGTAGAGCAGAGTAGAGGTATAGTACAGTGGAGTACAGTAGAGGTAGAGCACAGTGGAGCACTGTAGAGGTAGAGTACAGTGGAGTACAGTAGAGATAGAGTACAGTGGAGCACAGTAGAGATAGAGTGCAGTAGAGCACAGTAGAGGTAGAGTACAGCTGAGCACAGTAGAGGTAGAGTACAGTAGAGCAGAGTAGAGGTAGAGTACAGTGGAGTACAGTAGAGGTAGAGCACAGTGGAGCACTGTAGAGGTAGAGTACAGTCGAACACAGTAGAGATAAGAGTAGTGGAGTATAGTAGAGGTAGAGTACAGTGGAGTACAGTAGAGGTAGAGTACAGTGGAGTACAGTAGAGGTAGAGTAGAGTGGAGCAGATTAGAGGTGGAGTAGAGTAGAGTACAGTAGAGGTAGAGTACAGTGGAGTATAGTAGAAGTAGAGTACAGTGGAGCACAGTAGAGGTAGAGTAGAGTGGAGTACAGTAGAGGTAGAGTACATTGGAGTACAGTAGAGGTAGAGTACAGTGGAGTAGAGTAGAGATAGAGTAGAGTGGAGCACAGCAGAGGTAGAGTACAGTGGATCACACTAGAGATAGAGTACAGTGGAGTACAGTTGAGCACAGTAGAGGTATAGTACAGTGGAGCACAGTAGCGATAGATTACAGTGGAGTACAGTAGAGATAGAGTACAGTGGAGTACAGTAGAGGTAGAGTACAGTGGAGCACAGTAGAGGTAGAGTACAGTGGAGTATTGTTGAGGTAGACTACAGTGGAGTACAGTAGAGATAGGGTACAGTAGAGCAGAGTAGAGGTAGAGTACAGTGGAGTACAGTAGAGGTAGAGCACAGTAGAGCAGAGTAGAGGTAGAGTACAGTGGAGTACAGTAGAGGTATAGCACAGTGGAGCACTGTAGATGTAGAGTACAGTGGAGTACAGAAGAGATAGAGTACAGTGGAGCACAGTAGAGGTAGAGTACAGTGGAGCACAGTAGAGGTAGAGTACAGTGGAGCACAGTAGAGGTAGAGTACAGTGGAGTACAGTAGAGGTAGAGTACAGTGGAGTACAGTAGAGGTAGAGTACAGTAGAGCAGAGTAGAGGTAGAATACAGTGGAGTACAGTAGAGGTAGAGTACAGTGGAGTACAGTAGAGGTAGAGTACAGTGGAGTAGAGTAGAGATAAAGTACAGTGGAGTAGAGTAGAGATAGAGTACAGTGGAGCACAGTAGAGGTAGAGTACAGTGGAGTACAGTGGAGTACAGTAGAGGTGGAGTACAGTGGAGTACAGTAGAGGTAGAGTACAGTAGAGCACAGTAGAGGTAGAATACAGTGGAGTACAGTAGAGGTAGAGTACAGTGGAGTACAGTAGAGGTAGAGTACAGTGGAGTAGAGTAGAGATAGAGTACAGTAGAGGTAGAGTACAGTAGAGCACAGTAGAGGTAGAATACAGTGGAGTACAGTAGAGGTAGAGTACAGTGGAGTACAGTAGAGGTAGAGTACAGTGGAGTACAGTAGAGATAGAGTACAGTACAGTACAGTAGAGGTAGAGTACAGTGGAGTACAGTAGAGGTAGAGTACAGTAGAGCACAGTAGAGGTAGAATACAGTGGAGTACAGTAGAGGTAGAGTACAGTGGAGCACAGTAGAGGTAGAATACAGTGGAGTACAGTAGAGGTAGAGTACAGTGGAGTACAGTAGAGGTAGAGTACAGTGGAGTACAGTAGAGATAGAGTACAGTACAGTACAGTAGAGGTAGAGTACAGTGGAGTACAGTAGAGGTAGAGTACAGTAGAGCACAGTAGAGGTAGAATACAGTGGAGTACAGTAGAGGTAGAGTACAGTGGAGCACAGTAGAGGTAGAGTACAGTGGAGCACAGTAGAGGTAGAGTACACTGGAGCACAGTAGAGGTAGAGTATAGTGGAGTACAGTAGAGGTAGAGTACAGTGGAGTACAGTAGAGGTAGAATACAATGGAGCACAGTAGAGGTAGAGTACAGTGGAGTATTGTTGAGGTAGACTACAGTGGAGTACAGTAGAGATAGAGTACAGTAGAGCAGAGTAGAGGTAGAGTACAGTGGAGTACAGTAGAGGTAGAGCACAGTAGAGCAGAGTAGAGGTAGAGTACAGTGGAGTACAGTAGAGGTATAGCACAGTGGAGCACAGTAGAGGTAGAGTACAGTGGAGCACAGTAGAGGTAGAGTACAGTGGAGCACAGTAGAGGTAGAGTACAGTGGAGCACAGTAGAGGTAGAGTACAGTGGAGCACAGTAGAGGTAGAGTACAGTGGAGCACAGTAGAGGTAGAGTACAGTGGAGCACAGTAGAGGTAGAGTACAGTGGAGTACAGTAGAGGTAGAGTACAGTGGAGTACAGTAGAGGTAGAGTACAGTGGAGCACAGTAGAGATAGAGTACAGTGGAGCACAGTAGAGGTAGAGTACAGTGGAGCACAATAGAGGTAGAGTACAGTGGAGCACAGTAGAGGTAGAGTACAGTGGAGCACAGTAGAGGTAGAGTACAGTGGAGCACAGTAGAGGTAGAGTACAGTGGAGTACAGTAGAGGTAGAGTACAGTGGAGCACAGTAGAGGTAGAGTACAGTGGAGCACAGTAGAGGTAGAGTACAGTGGAGTACAGTAGAGGTAGAGTACAGTGGAGTACAGTAGAGGTAGAGTACAGTGGAGCACAGTAGAGATAGAGTACAGTGGAGTACAGTAGAGGTAGTGTACAGTGGAGCACAGTAGAGGTAGAGTACAGTGGAGCACAGTAGAGGTAGAGTACAGTGGAGTACAGTAGAGGTAGTGTACAGTGGAGCACAGTAGAGGTAGAGTACAGTGGAGCACAGTAGAGGTAGAGTACAGTGGAGCACAGTAGAGAAGGAGTAGAGTAGAGCAGAGTAGAGGTAGAGTACATTGGAGTACAGTAGAGGTAGAGTACAGTGGAGCACTGTAGAGGTGGAGTACAGTGGAGTACAGTAGAGGTAGAGTACAGTGGAGTATAGTTGAGGTAGACTACAGTGAAGTACAGTAGAGGTAGAGTACAGTGGAGCACAGTAGAGGTAGAGTACAGTGGAGCACAGTAGAGGTAGAGTACAGTGGAGTACAGTAGAGGTAGAGTACAGTGGAGTACAGTAGAGGTAGAGTACAGTGGAGCACAATAGAGGTAGAGTACAGTGGAGCACAGTAGAGGTAGAGTACAGTGGAGCACAGTAGAGGTAGAGTACAGTGGAGCACAGTAGAGGTAGAGTACAGTGGAGTACAGTAGAGGTAGAGTACAGTGGAGCACAGTAGAGGTAGAGTACAGTGGAGCACAGTAGAGGTAGAGTACAGTGGAGTACAGTAGAGGTAGAGTACAGTGGAGTACAGTAGAGGTAGAGTACAGTGGAGCACAGTAGAGATAGAGTACAGTGGAGTACAGTAGAGGTAGTGTACAGTGGAGCACAGTAGAGGTAGAGTACAGTGGAGCACAGTAGAGGTAGAGTACAGTGGAGTACAGTAGAGGTAGTGTACAGTGGAGCACAGTAGAGGTAGAGTACAGTGGAGCACAGTAGAGGTAGAGTACAGTGGAGCACAGTAGAGAAGGAGTAGAGTAGAGCAGAGTAGAGGTAGAGTACATTGGAGTACAGTAGAGGTAGAGTACAGTGGAGCACTGTAGAGGTGGAGTACAGTGGAGTACAGTAGAGGTAGAGTACAGTGGAGTATAGTTGAGGTAGACTACAGTGAAGTACAGTAGAGGTAGAGTACAGTGGAGTACACTAGAGGTAGAGTACAGTAGAGCACAGTAGAGGTAGAGTACAGTGGAGCACAGTAGAGATAGAGTACAGTGGAGTATAGTTGAGGTAGACTACAGTGAAGTACAGTAGAGGTAGAGTACAGTGGAGTACACTAGAGGTAGAGTACAGTGGAGCACAGTAGAGGTAGAGTACAGTGGAGTATAGTTGAGGTAGACTACAGTGGAGTCCAGTAGAGGTAGAGTAGAGTGGAGCACAGTAGAGATAGAGTACAGTAGAGCAGAGTAGAGGTAGAGTACAGTGGAGTACAGTAGAGGTAGAGCACAGTGGAGCACTGTAGAGGTAGAGTACAGTGGAGTACAGTAGAGATAGAGTACAGTGGAGCACAGTAGAGATAGAGTGCAGTAGAGCACAGTAGAGGTAGAGTACAGCTGAGCACAGTAGAGGTAGAGTACAGTAGAGCAGAGTAGAGGTAGAGTACAGTGGAGTACAGTAGAGGTAGAGCACAGTGGAGCACTGTAGAGGTAGAGTACAGTCGAACACAGTAGAGATAAGTGTAGTGGAGCACAGTAGAGGTAGAGTACAGTGGAGCACAGTAGAAGTAGAGTACAGTGGAGCACAGTAGAGGTAGAGTACAGTGGAGTACAGTAGAGGTAGAGTACAGTGGAGTACAGTAGAGGTAGAGTACAGTGGAGCACAGTAGAGGTAGAGTACAGTGGAGTACAGTGGAGCACAGTAGAGGTGGAGTAGAGTAGAGTACAGTAGAGGTAGAGTACAGTGGAGCACATTAGAGGTAGATTACAGTGGAGTACAGTGGAGTACAGTAGAGGTGGAGTACAGTAGAGTACAGTAGAGGTAGAGAACAGTACAGTACAGTAGAGGTAGAGTACAGTGGAGTACAGTAGAGGTAGAGTACAGTAGAGCACAGTAGAGGTAGAATACAGTGGAGTACAGTAGAGGTAGAGTACAGTGGAGTACAGTAGAGGTAGAGTACAGTGGAGTACAGTAGAGGTAGAGTACAGTACAGTACAGTACAGTAGAGGTAGAGTACAGTGGAGTAGAGTAGATATAGAGTACAGTGGAGCACAGTAGAGGTAGAATACAATGGAGCACAGTAGAGGTAGAGTACAGTGGAGCACAGTAGAGGTAGAGTACAGTGGAGTACAGTAAAGGTAGAGTACAGTGGAGTACAGTAGAGGTAGAGTACAGTGGAGCACAGTAGAGGTAGAGTACAGTGGAGTACAGTGGAGTACAGTAGAGGTGGAGTACAGTAGAGTACAGTAGAGGTAGAGAACAGTACAGTACAGTAGAGGTAGAGTACAGTAGAGGTAGAGTACAGTAGAGCACAGTAGAGGTAGAATACAGTGGAGTACAGTAGAGGTAGAGTGCAGTGGAGTACAGTAGAGGTAGAGTACAGTGGAGTACAGTAGAGATAGAGTAAAGTGGAGCACAGTAGAGGTAGAGTACAGTGGAGCACAGTAGAGGTAGAGTACAGTGGAGCACAGTAGAGATAGAGTACAGTGGAGCACAGTAGAGGTAGAGTACAGTGGAGCACAGTAGAGGTAGAGTACAGTGGAGCACAGTAGAGGTAGAGTACAGTGGAGCACAGTAGAGGTAGAGTACAGTGGAGTACAGTAGAGGTAGAGTACAGTGGAGCACAGTAGAGATAGAGTACAGTGGAGCACAGTAGAGGTAGAGTACAGTGGAGCACAGTAGAGGTAGAGTACAGTGGAGCACAGTAGAGGTAGAGTACAGTGGAGTACAGCAGAGGTAGAGTACAGTGGAGTACAGTAGAGGTAGAGTACAGTGGAGCACAGTAGAGGTAGAGTACAGTGGAGTACAGTGGAGTACAGTAAATGTGGAGTACAGTAGAGTACAGTAGAGGTAGAGAACAGTACAGTACAGTAGAGGTAGAGTACAGTGGAGCACAGTAGAGGTAGAGTACAGTGGAGTACAGTGGAGCACAGTAGAGGTGGAGTAGAGTAGAGTACAGTAGAGGTAGAGTACAGTGGAGCACATTAGAGGTAGATTACAGTGGAGTACAGTGGAGTACAGTAGAGGTGGAGTACAGTAGAGTACAGTAGAGGTAGAGAACAGTACAGTACAGTAGAGGTAGAGTACAGTGGAGTACAGTAGAGGTAGAGTACAGTAGAGCACAGTAAAGGTAGAATACAGTGGAGTACAGTAGAGGTAGAGTACAGTGGAGTACAGTAGAGGTAGAGTACAGTGGAGTACAGTAGAGGTAGAGTACAGTACAGTACAGTACAGTAGAGGTAGAGTACAGTGGAGTAGAGTAGATATAGAGTACAGTGGAGCACAGTAGAGGTAGAGTACAATGGAGCACAGTAGAGGTAGAGTACAGTGGAGCACAGTAGAGGTAGAGTACAGTGGAGTACAGTAAAGGTAGAGTACAGTGGAGTACAGTAGAGGTAGAGTACAGTGGAGCACAGTAGAGGTAGAGTACAGTGGAGTACAGTGGAGCACAGTAGAGGTGGAGTACAGTAGAGTACAGTAGAGGTATAGTACAGTGGAGCACAGTAGAGGTAGAGTACAGTGGAGTACAGTGGAGTACAGTAGAGGTGGAGTACAGTAGAGTACAGTAGAGGTAGAGAACAGTACAGTACAGTAGAGGTAGAGTACAGTAGAGGTAGAGTACAGTAGAGCACAGTAGAGGTAGAATACAGTGGAGTACAGTAGAGGTAGACTGCAGTGGAGTACAGTAGAGGTAGAGTACAGTGGAGTACAGTAGAGATAGAGTAAAGTGGAGCACAGTAGAGGTAGAGTACAGTGGAGCACAGTAGAGATAGAGTACAGTGGAGCACAGTAGAGGTAGAGTACAGTGGAGCACAGTAGAGGTAGAGTACAGTGGAGCACAGTAGAGGTAGAGTACAGTGGAGCACAGTAGAGGTAGAGTACAGTGGAGTACAGTAGAGGTAGAGTACAGTGGAGCACAGTAGAGATAGAGTACAGTGGAGCACAGTAGAGGTAGAGTACAGTGGAGCACAGTAGAGGTAGAGTACAGTGGAGCACAGTAGAGGTAGAGTACAGTGGAGTACAGCAGAGGTAGAGTACAGTGGAGTACAGTAGAGGTAGAGTACAGTGGAGCACAGTAGAGGTAGAGTACAGTGGAGTACAGTGGAGCACAGTAGAGGTGGAGTACAATGGAGCACAGTAGAGGTAGAGTACAGTGGAGTACAGTGGAGTACAGTAAATGTGGAGTACAGTAGAGTACAGTAGAGGTAGAGAACAGTACAGTACAGTAGAGGTAGAGTACAGTGGAGTACAGTAGAGGTAGAGTACAGTAGAGCACAGTAGAGGTAGAATACAGTGGAGTACAGTAGAGGTAGAGTACAGTGGAGTACAGTAGAGGTAGAGTACAGTGGAGTACAGTAGAGGTAGAGTACAGTACAGTACAGTAGAGGTAGAGTATAGTGGAGTACAGTAGAGGTAGAGTACAGTAGAGCACAGTAGAGGTAGAATACAGTGCAGTACAGTAGAGGTAGAGTACAGTGGAGTACAGTAGAGGTAGAGTACAGTGGAGTACAGTAGAGATAGAGTACAGTGGAGCACAGTAGAGGTAGAGTACAGTGGAGCGCAGTAGAGGTAGAGTACAGTGGAGCACAGTAGAGGTAGAGTACAGTGGAGTAGAGTAGAGGTAGAGTACAGTGGATTACAGTAGAGGTAGAGTACAGTGGAGCACAATAGAGGTAGAGTACAGTGGAGTACAGTGGAGCAGAGTAGAGGTGGAGTACAGTAGAGTACAGTAGAGGTAGAGTACAGTGGAGCACAGTAGAGGTAGAGTACAGTGAAGTACAGTGGAGTACAGTAGAGGTGGAGTAGAGTAGAGTACAGTAGAGGTAGAGAACAGTACAGTACAGTAGAGGTAGAGTACAGTGGAGTACAGTAGAGGTAGAGTACAGTGGAGCACAGTAGAGGTAGAGTACAGTGGAGCACAGTAGAGGTAGAGTACAGTGGAGCACAGTAGAGGTAGAGTACAGTGGAGCACAGTAGAGGTAGAGTACAGTGGAGCACAGTAGAGGTAGAGTACAGTGGAGCACAGTAGAGGTAGAGTACAGTGGAGTACAGTAGAGGTAGAGTACAGTGGAGCACAGTAGAGATAGAGTACAGTGGAGCACAGTAGAGGTAGAGTACAGTGGAGCACAATAGAGGTAGAGTACAGTGGAGCACAGTAGAGGTAGAGTACAGTGGAGCACAGTAGAGGTAGAGTACAGTGGAGCACAGTAGAGGTAGAGTACAGTGGAGTACAGTAGAGGTAGAGTACAGTGGAGCACAGTAGAGGTAGAGTACAGTGGAGCACAGTAGAGGTAGAGTACAGTGGAGTACAGTAGAGGTAGAGTACAGTGGAGTACAGTAGAGGTAGAGTACAGTGGAGCACAGTAGAGATAGAGTACAGTGGAGTACAGTAGAGGTAGTGTACAGTGGAGCACAGTAGAGGTAGAGTACAGTGGAGCACAGTAGAGGTAGAGTACAGTGGAGTACAGTAGAGGTAGTGTACAGTGGAGCACAGTAGAGGTAGAGTACAGTGGAGCACAGTAGAGGTAGAGTACAGTGGAGCACAGTAGAGAAGGAGTAGAGTAGAGCAGAGTAGAGGTAGAGTACATTGGAGTACAGTAGAGGTAGAGTACAGTGGAGCACTGTAGAGGTGGAGTACAGTGGAGTACAGTAGAGGTAGAGTACAGTGGAGCACAGTAGAGATAGAGTACAGTAGAGCACAGTAGAGGTAGAGTACAGTGGAGCACAGTAGAGGTAGAGTACAGTGGAGTATAGTTGAGGTAGACTACAGTGAAGTACAGTAGAGGTAGAGTACAGTGGAGTACACTAGAGGTAGAGTACAGTGGAGGACAGTAGAGGTAGAGTACAGTGGAGTATAGTTGAGGTAGACTACAGTGGAGTCCAGTAGAGGTAGAGTAGAGTGGAGCACAGTAGAGATAGAGTACAGTAGAGCAGAGTAGAGGTATAGTACAGTGGAGTACAGTAGAGGTAGAGCACAGTGGAGCACTGTAGAGGTAGAGTACAGTGGAGTACAGTAGAGATAGAGTACAGTGGAGCACAGTAGAGATAGAGTGCAGTAGAGCACAGTAGAGGTAGAGTACAGCTGAGCACAGTAGAGGTAGAGTACAGTAGAGCAGAGTAGAGGTAGAGTACAGTGGAGTACAGTAGAGGTAGAGCACAGTGGAGCACTGTAGAGGTAGAGTACAGTCGAACACAGTAGAGATAAGAGTAGTGGAGTATAGTAGAGGTAGAGTACAGTGGAGTACAGTAGAGGTAGAGTACAGTGGAGTACAGTAGAGGTAGAGTAGAGTGGAGCAGATTAGAGGTGGAGTAGAGTAGAGTACAGTAGAGGTAGAGTACAGTGGAGTATAGTAGAAGTAGAGTACAGTGGAGCACAGTAGAGGTAGAGTAGAGTGGAGTACAGTAGAGGTAGAGTACATTGGAGTACAGTAGAGGTAGAGTACAGTGGAGTAGAGTAGAGATAGAGTAGAGTGGAGCACAGCAGAGGTAGAGTACAGTGGATCACACTAGAGATAGAGTACAGTGGAGTACAGTTGAGCACAGTAGAGGTATAGTACAGTGGAGCACAGTAGCGATAGATTACAGTGGAGTACAGTAGAGATAGAGTACAGTGGAGTACAGTAGAGGTAGAGTACAGTGGAGCACAGTAGAGGTAGAGTACAGTGGAGTATTGTTGAGGTAGACTACAGTGGAGTACAGTAGAGATAGGGTACAGTAGAGCAGAGTAGAGGTAGAGTACAGTGGAGTACAGTAGAGGTAGAGCACAGTAGAGCAGAGTAGAGGTAGAGTACAGTGGAGTACAGTAGAGGTATAGCACAGTGGAGCACTGTAGATGTAGAGTACAGTGGAGTACAGAAGAGATAGAGTACAGTGGAGCACAGTAGAGGTAGAGTACAGTGGAGCACAGTAGAGGTAGAGTACAGTGGAGCACAGTAGAGGTAGAGTACAGTGGAGTACAGTAGAGGTAGAGTACAGTGGAGTACAGTAGAGGTAGAGTACAGTAGAGCAGAGTAGAGGTAGAATACAGTGGAGTACAGTAGAGGTAGAGTACAGTGGAGTACAGTAGAGGTAGAGTACAGTGGAGTAGAGTAGAGATAAAGTACAGTGGAGTAGAGTAGAGATAGAGTACAGTGGAGCACAGTAGAGGTAGAGTACAGTGGAGTACAGTGGAGTACAGTAGAGGTGGAGTACAGTGGAGTACAGTAGAGGTAGAGTACAGTAGAGCACAGTAGAGGTAGAATACAGTGGAGTACAGTAGAGGTAGAGTACAGTGGAGTACAGTAGAGGTAGAGTACAGTGGAGTAGAGTAGAGATAGAGTACAGTAGAGGTAGAGTACAGTAGAGCACAGTAGAGGTAGAATACAGTGGAGTACAGTAGAGGTAGAGTACAGTGGAGTACAGTAGAGGTAGAGTACAGTGGAGTACAGTAGAGATAGAGTACAGTACAGTACAGTAGAGGTAGAGTACAGTGCAGTACAGTAGAGGTAGAGTACAGTAGAGCACAGTAGAGGTAGAATACAGTGGAGTACAGTAGAGGTAGAGTACAGTGGAGCACAGTAGAGGTAGAATACAGTGGAGTACAGTAGAGGTAGAGTACAGTGGAGTACAGTAGAGGTAGAGTACAGTGGAGTACAGTAGAGATAGAGTACAGTACAGTACAGTAGAGGTAGAGTACAGTGGAGTACAGTAGAGGTAGAGTACAGTAGAGCACAGTAGAGGTAGAATACAGTGGAGTACAGTAGAGGTAGAGTACAGTGGAGCACAGTAGAGGTAGAGTACAGTGGAGCACAGTAGAGGTAGAGTACACTGGAGCACAGTAGAGGTAGAGTATAGTGGAGTACAGTAGAGGTAGAGTACAGTGGAGTACAGTAGAGGTAGAATACAATGGAGCACAGTAGAGGTAGAGTACAGTGGAGTATTGTTGAGGTAGACTACAGTGGAGTACAGTAGAGATAGAGTACAGTAGAGCAGAGTAGAGGTAGAGTACAGTGGAGTACAGTAGAGGTAGAGCACAGTAGAGCAGAGTAGAGGTAGAGTACAGTGGAGTACAGTAGAGGTATAGCACAGTGGAGCACAGTAGAGGTAGAGTACAGTGGAGCACAGTAGAGGTAGAGTACAGTGGAGCACAGTAGAGGTAGAGTACAGTGGAGCACAGTAGAGGTAGAGTACAGTGGAGCACAGTAGAGGTAGAGTACAGTGGAGCACAGTAGAGGTAGAGTACAGTGGAGCACAGTAGAGGTAGAGTACAGTGGAGTACAGTAGAGGTAGAGTACAGTGGAGTACAGTAGAGGTAGAGTACAGTGGAGCACAGTAGAGATAGAGTACAGTGGAGCACAGTAGAGGTAGAGTACAGTGGAGCACAATAGAGGTAGAGTACAGTGGAGCACAGTAGAGGTAGAGTACAGTGGAGCACAGTAGAGGTAGAGTACAGTGGAGCACAGTAGAGGTAGAGTACAGTGGAGTACAGTAGAGGTAGAGTACAGTGGAGCACAGTAGAGGTAGAGTACAGTGGAGCACAGTAGAGGTAGAGTACAGTGGAGTACAGTAGAGGTAGAGTACAGTGGAGTACAGTAGAGGTAGAGTACAGTGGAGCACAGTAGAGATAGAGTACAGTGGAGTACAGTAGAGGTAGTGTACAGTGGAGCACAGTAGAGGTAGAGTACAGTGGAGCACAGTAGAGGTAGAGTACAGTGGAGTACAGTAGAGGTAGTGTACAGTGGAGCACAGTAGAGGTAGAGTACAGTGGAGCACAGTAGAGGTAGAGTACAGTGGAGCACAGTAGAGAAGGAGTAGAGTAGAGCAGAGTAGAGGTAGAGTACATTGGAGTACAGTAGAGGTAGAGTACAGTGGAGCACTGTAGAGGTGGAGTACAGTGGAGTACAGTAGAGGTAGAGTACAGTGGAGTATAGTTGAGGTAGACTACAGTGAAGTACAGTAGAGGTAGAGTACAGTGGAGTACACTAGAGGTAGAGTACAGTAGAGCACAGTAGAGGTAGAGTACAGTGGAGCACAGTAGAGATAGAGTACAGTGGAGTATAGTTGAGGTAGACTACAGTGAAGTACAGTAGAGGTAGAGTACAGTGGAGTACACTAGAGGTAGAGTACAGTGGAGCACAGTAGAGGTAGAGTACAGTGGAGTATAGTTGAGGTAGACTACAGTGGAGTCCAGTAGAGGTAGAGTAGAGTGGAGCACAGTAGAGATAGAGTACAGTAGAGCAGAGTAGAGGTAGAGTACAGTGGAGTACAGTAGAGGTAGAGCACAGTGGAGCACTGTAGAGGTAGAGTACAGTGGAGTACAGTAGAGATAGAGTACAGTGGAGCACAGTAGAGATAGAGTGCAGTAGAGCACAGTAGAGGTAGAGTACAGCTGAGCACAGTAGAGGTAGAGTACAGTAGAGCAGAGTAGAGGTAGAGTACAGTGGAGTACAGTAGAGGTAGAGCACAGTGGAGCACTGTAGAGGTAGAGTACAGTCGAACACAGTAGAGATAAGTGTAGTGGAGCACAGTAGAGGTAGAGTACAGTGGAGCACAGTAGAAGTAGAGTACAGTGGAGCACAGTAGAGGTAGAGTACAGTGGAGTACAGTAGAGGTAGAGTACAGTGGAGTACAGTAGAGGTAGAGTACAGTGGAGCACAGTAGAGGTAGAGTACAGTGGAGTACAGTGGAGCACAGTAGAGGTGGAGTAGAGTAGAGTACAGTAGAGGTAGAGTACAGTGGAGCACATTAGAGGTAGATTACAGTGGAGTACAGTGGAGTACAGTAGAGGTGGAGTACAGTAGAGTACAGTAGAGGTAGAGAACAGTACAGTACAGTAGAGGTAGAGTACAGTGGAGTACAGTAGAGGTAGAGTACAGTAGAGCACAGTAGAGGTAGAATACAGTGGAGTACAGTAGAGGTAGAGTACAGTGGAGTACAGTAGAGGTAGAGTACAGTGGAGTACAGTAGAGGTAGAGTACAGTACAGTACAGTACAGTAGAGGTAGAGTACAGTGGAGTAGAGTAGATATAGAGTACAGTGGAGCACAGTAGAGGTAGAATACAATGGAGCACAGTAGAGGTAGAGTACAGTGGAGCACAGTAGAGGTAGAGTACAGTGGAGTACAGTAAAGGTAGAGTACAGTGGAGTACAGTAGAGGTAGAGTACAGTGGAGCACAGTAGAGGTAGAGTACAGTGGAGTACAGTGGAGCACAGTAGAGGTGGAGTACAGTAGAGTACAGTAGAGGTATAGTACAGTGGAGCACAGTAGAGGTAGAGTACAGTGGAGTACAGTGGAGTACAGTAGAGATGGAGTACAGTAGAGTACAGTAGAGGTAGAGAACAGTACAGTACAGTAGAGGTAGAGTACAGTAGAGGTAGAGTACAGTAGAGCACAGTAGAGGTAGAATACAGTGGAGTACAGTAGAGGTAGAGTGCAGTGGAGTACAGTAGAGGTAGAGTACAGTGGAGTACAGTAGAGATAGAGTAAAGTGGAGCACAGTAGAGGTAGAGTACAGTGGAGCACAGTAGAGGTAGAGTACAGTGGAGCACAGTAGAGATAGAGTACAGTGGAGCACAGTAGAGGTAGAGTACAGTGGAGCACAGTAGAGGTAGAGTACAGTGGAGCACAGTAGAGGTAGAGTACAGTGGAGCACAGTAGAGGTAGAGTACAGTGGAGTACAGTAGAGGTAGAGTACAGTGGAGCACAGTAGAGATAGAGTACAGTGGAGCACAGTAGAGGTAGAGTACAGTGGAGCACAGTAGAGGTAGAGTACAGTGGAGCACAGTAGAGGTAGAGTACAGTGGAGTACAGCAGAGGTAGAGTACAGTGGAGTACAGTAGAGGTAGAGTACAGTGGAGCACAGTAGAGGTAGAGTACAGTGGAGTACAGTGGAGTACAGTAAATGTGGAGTACAGTAGAGTACAGTAGAGGTAGAGAACAGTACAGTACAGTAGAGGTAGAGTACAGTGGAGCACAGTAGAGGTAGAGTACAGTGGAGTACAGAGGAGCACAGTAGAGGTGGAGTAGAGTAGAGTACAGTAGAGGTAGAGTACAGTGGAGCACATTAGAGGTAGATTACAGTGGAGTACAGTGGAGTACAGTAGAGGTGGAGTACAGTAGAGGTAGAGAACAGTACAGTACAGTAGAGGTAGAGTACAGTGGAGTACAGTAGAGGTAGAGTACAGTAGAGCACAGTAAAGGTAGAATACAGTGGAGTACAGTAGAGGTAGAGTACAGTGGAGTACAGTAGAGGTAGAGTACAGTGGAGTACAGTAGAGGTAGAGTACAGTACAGTACAGTACAGTAGAGGTAGAGTACAGTGGAGTAGAGTAGATATAGAGTACAGTGGAGCACAGTAGAGGTAGAGTACAATGGAGCACAGTAGAGGTAGAGTACAGTGGAGCACAGTAGAGGTAGAGTACAGTGGAGTACAGTAAAGGTAGAGTACAGTGGAGTACAGTAGAGGTAGAGTACAGTGGAGCACAGTATAGGTAGAGTACAGTGGAGTACAGTGGAGCACAGTAGAGGTGGAGTACAGTAGAGTACAGTAGAGGTATAGTACAGTGGAGCACAGTAGAGGTAGAGTACAGTGGAGTACAGTGGAGTACAGTAGAGGTGGAGTACAGTAGAGTACAGTAGAGGTAGAGAACAGTACAGTACAGTAGAGGTAGAGTACAGTAGAGGTAGAGTACAGTAGAGCACAGTAGAGGTAGAATACAGTGGAGTACAGTAGAGGTAGACTGCAGTGGAGTACAGTAGAGGTAGAGTACAGTGGAGTACAGTAGAGATAGAGTAAAGTGGAGCACAGTAGAGGTAGAGTACAGTGGAGCACAGTAGAGATAGAGTAAAGTGGAGCACAGTAGAGGTAGAGTACAGTGGAGCACAGTAGAGGTAGAGTACAGTGGAGCACAGTAGAGGTAGAGTACAGTGGAGCACAGTAGAGGTAGAGTACAGTGGAGTACAGTAGAGGTAGAGTACAGTGGAGCACAGTAGAGATAGAGTACAGTGGAGCACAGTAGAGGTAGAGTACAGTGGAGCACAGTAGAGGTAGAGTACAGTGGAGCACAGTAGAGGTAGAGTACAGTGGAGTACAGCAGAGGTAGAGTACAGTGGAGTACAGTAGAGGTAGAGTACAGTGGAGCACAGTAGAGGTAGAGTACAGTGGAGTACAGTGGAGCACAGTAGAGGTGGAGTACAATGGAGCACAGTAGAGGTAGAGTACAGTGGAGTACAGTGGAGTACAGTAAATGTGGAGTACAGTAGAGTACAGTAGAGGTAGAGAACAGTACAGTACAGTAGAGGTAGAGTACAGTGGAGTACAGTAGAGGTAGAGTACAGTAGAGCACAGTAGAGGTAGAATACAGTGGAGTACAGTAGAGGTAGAGTACAGTGGAGTACAGTAGAGGTAGAGTACAGTGGAGTACAGTAGAGGTAGAGTACAGTACAGTACAGTAGAGGTAGAGTATAGTGGAGTACAGTAGAGGTAGAGTACAGTAGAGCACAGTAGAGGTAGAATACAGTGCAGTACAGTAGAGGTAGAGTACAGTGGAGTACAGTAGAGGTAGAGTACAGTGGAGTACAGTAGAGATAGAGTACAGTGGAGCACAGTAGAGGTAGAGTACAGTGGAGCGCAGTAGAGGTAGAGTACAGTGGAGCACAGTAGAGGTAGAGTACAGTGGAGTAGAGTAGAGGTAGAGTACAGTGGATTACAGTAGAGGTAGAGTATAATGGAGCACAATAGAGGTAGAGTACAGTGGAGTACAGTGGAGCAGAGTAGAGGTGGAGTACAGTAGAGTACAGTAGAGGTAGAGTACAGTGGAGCACAGTAGAGGTAGAGTACAGTGAAGTACAGTGGAGTACAGTAGAGGTGGAGTAGAGTAGAGTACAGTAGAGGTAGAGAACAGTACAGTACAGTAGAGGTAGAGTACAGTGGAGTACAGTAGAGGTAGAGTACAGTAGAGCACAGTAGAGGTAGAATACAGTGGAGTAAAGTAGAGGTAGAGTACAGTGGAGTACAGTAGAGGTAGAGTACAGTGGAGTAGAGTAGAGATAGAGTACAGTGGAGTAGAGTAGAGATAGAGTACAGTGGAGCACAGTAGAGGTAGAGTACAGTGGAGCACAGTAGAGATAGAGTACAGTGGAGCACAGTAGAGGTAGAGTACAGTGGAGCACAGTAGAGGTAGAGTACAGTGGAGCACAGTAGAGGTAGAGTACAGTGGAGTACAGTAGAGGTAGAGTACAGTGGAGTACAGTAGAGGTAGAGTAGAGTGGAGCACAGTAAAGGTAGAGTACAGTGGAGTACAGTAGAGGTAGAGTACAGTGGAGTACAGTAGAGGTAGAGTACAGTGGAGCACAGTAGAGGTAGAGTACAGTGGAGTACAGTAGAGGTAGAGTACAGTGGAGCACAGTAGAGGTGGAGTACAGTAGAGTACAGTAGAGGTAGAGTACAGTGGAGCACAGTAGAGGTAGAGTACAGTGAAGTACAGTGGAGTACAGTAGAGGTGGAGTAGAGTAGAGTACAGTAGAGGTAGAGAACAGTACAGTACAGTAGAGGTAGAGTACAGTGGAGTACAGTAGAGGTAGAGTACAGTAGAGCACAGTAGAGGTAGAATACAGTGAAGTACAGTAGAGGTAGAGTACAGTGGAGTACAGTAGAGGTAGAGTACAGTGGAGTACAGTAGAGGTAGAGTACAGCGGAGCACAGTAGAGGTAGAGTACAGTGGAGTACAGTAGAGGTAGAGTACAGTGGAGCACAGTAGAGCTAGAGTACAGTGGAGTACAAGCGAGCACAGTAGAGGTGGAGTACAGTAGAGTAGAGTATAGGTTGAGTACAGTGGAGTACAGTAGAGATAGAGTAGAGTGGAGTAGAGTAGAGATAAAGTACAGTGGATTAGAGTAGAGATAGAGTACAGTGGAGTATAGTAGAGGTAGAGTACAGTGGAGCACAGTAGAGATAGTGTACAGTAGAGCAGAGTAGAGGTAGAGTACAGTGGAGTACAGTAGAGGTAGAGTACAGTGGAGCACTGTAGAGGTGGAGTACAGTGGAGTACTGTAGAGGTAGAGTACAGTGGAGCACAGTAGAGATAGAGTACAGTAGAGCACAGTAGAGGTAGAGTACAGTGGAGTATAGTAGAGGTAGAGTACAGTGGAGTATAGTTGAGGTAGACTACAGTGGAGCACAGTAGAGGTAGAGTACAGTGGAGCACAGTAGAGGTAGAGTACAGTGGAGCACAGTAGAGGTAGAGTACAGTGGAGTATAGTTGAGGTAGACTACAGTGGAGTACAGTAGAGGTAGAGTACAGTGGAGCACAGTAGAGATAGAGTACAGTAGAGCAGAGTAGAGGTAGAGTACTGTGGAGTACAGTAGAGGTAGAGCACAGTAGAGCAGAGTAGAGGTAGAGTACAGTGGAGTACAGTAGAGATAGAGCACAGTGGAGCACTGTAGAGGTAGAATAGTGGAGTAGAGTAGAGATAGAGTACAGTGGAGCACAGTAGAGGTAGAGTACAGTGGAGCACAGTAGAGGTAGAGTACAGTGGAGCACAGTAGAGGTAGAGTACAGTGGAGTACAGTAGAGGTAGTGTACAGTGGAGCACAGTAGAGGTAGAGTACAGTGGAGCACAGTAGAGGTAGAGTACAGTGGAGTACAGTAGAGGTAGTGTACAGTGGAGCACAGTAGAGGTAGAGTACAGTGGAGCACAGTAGAGGTAGAGTACAGTGGAGCACAGTAGAGAAGGAGTAGAGTAGAGCAGAGTAGAGGTAGAGTACATTGGAGTACAGTAGAGGTAGAGTACAGTGGAGCACTGTAGAGGTGGAGTACAGTGGAGTACAGTAGAGATAGAGTACAGTGGAGCACAGTAGAGGTAGAGTACAGTGGAGCACAGTAGAGGTAGAGTACAGTGGAGCACAGTAGAGGTAGAGTACAGTGGAGTACAGTAGAGGTAGAGTACAGTGGAGTACAGTAGAGGTAGAGTACAGTGGAGCACAGTAGAGGTAGAGTACAGTGGAGTACAGTGGAGCACAGTAGAGGTGGAGTAGAGTAGAGTACAGTAGAGGTAGAGTACAGTGGAGCACAGTAGAGGTAGAGTACAGTGGAGCACAGTAGAGCTAGAGTACAGTGGAGTAGAGTTGAGGTAGATTACAGTGGAGTACAGTAGAGGTAGAGTACAGTGGAGTACACTAGAGGTAGAGTACAGTGGAGCACAGTAGAGGTAGAGTACAGTGGAGTATAGTTGAGGTAGACTACAGTGGAGTACAGTAGAGGTAGAGTAGAGTGGAGCACAGTAGAGATAGAGTACAGTAGAGCAGAGTAGAGGTAGAGTACAGTGGAGTACAGTAGAGGTAGAGCACAGTGGAGCACTGTAGAGGTAGAGTACAGTGGAGTACAGTAGAGATAGAGTACAGTGGAGCACAGTAGAGATAGAGTGCAGTAGAGCACAGTAGAGGTAGAGTACAGCTGAGCACAGTAGAGGTAGAGTACAGTAGAGCAGAGTAGAGGTAGAGTACAGTGGAATACAGTAGAGGTAGAGCACAGTGGAGCACTGTAGAGGTAGAGTACAGTCGAACACAGTAGAGATAAGTGTAGTGGAGTATAGTAGAGGTAGAGTACAGTGGAGTACAGTAGAGGTAGAGTACAGTGGAGTACAGTAGAGGTAGAGTAGAGTGGAGCACATTAGAGGTGGAGTAGAGTACAGTAGAGGTAGAGTACAGTGGAGTATAGTAGAAGTAGAGTACAGTGGAGCACAGTAGAGGTAGAGTAGAGTGGAGTACAGTAGAGGTAGAGTACAGTGGAGTACAGTAGAGGTAGAGTACAGTGGAGCACAGTAGAGATAGAGTACAGTGGAGTACAGTAGAGGTAGAGTACAGTGGAGTACAGTAGAGGTAGAGTACAGTGGAGTACAGTAGAGATAGAGTACAGTACAGTACAGTAGAGGTAGAGTACAGTGGAGTACAGTAGAGGTAGAGTACAGTGGAGCACAGTAGAGAAGGAGTAGAGTAGAGCAGAGTAGAGGTAGAGTACATTGGAGTACAGTAGAGGTAGAGTACAGTGGAGCACTGTAGAGGTGGAGTACAGTGGAGTACAGTAGAGATAGAGTACAGTGGAGCACAGTAGAGGTAGAGTACAGTGGAGCACAGTAGAGGTAGAGTACAGTGGAGCACAGTAGAGGTAGAGTACAGTGGAGTACAGTAGAGGTAGAGTACAGTGGAGTACAGTAGAGGTAGAGTACAGTGGAGCACAGTAGAGGTAGAGTACAGTGGAGTACAGTGGAGCACAGTAGAGGTGGAGTAGAGTAGAGTACAGTAGAGGTAGAGTACAGTGGAGCACAGTAGAGGTAGAGTACAGTGGAGCACAGTAGAGCTAGAGTACAGTGGAGTAGAGTTGAGGTAGATTACAGTGGAGTACAGTAGAGGTAGAGTACAGTGGAGTACACTAGAGGTAGAGTACAGTGGAGCACAGTAGAGGTAGAGTACAGTGGAGTATAGTTGAGGTAGACTACAGTGGAGTACAGTAGAGGTAGAGTAGAGTGGAGCACAGTAGAGATAGAGTACAGTAGAGCAGAGTAGAGGTAGAGTACAGTGGAGTACAGTAGAGGTAGAGCACAGTGGAGCACTGTAGAGGTAGAGTACAGTGGAGTACAGTAGAGATAGAGTACAGTGGAGCACAGTAGAGATAGAGTGCAGTAGAGCACAGTAGAGGTAGAGTACAGCTGAGCACAGTAGAGGTAGAGTACAGTAGAGCAGAGTAGAGGTAGAGTACAGTGGAATACAGTAGAGGTAGAGCACAGTGGAGCACTGTAGAGGTAGAGTACAGTCGAACACAGTAGAGATAAGTGTAGTGGAGTATAGTAGAGGTAGAGTACAGTGGAGTACAGTAGAGGTAGAGTACAGTGGAGTACAGTAGAGGTAGAGTAGAGTGGAGCACATTAGAGGTGGAGTAGAGTACAGTAGAGGTAGAGTACAGTGGAGTATAGTAGAAGTAGAGTACAGTGGAGCACAGTAGAGGTAGAGTAGAGTGGAGTACAGTAGAGGTAGAGTACAGTGGAGTACAGTAGAGGTAGAGTACAGTGGAGCACAGTAGAGATAGAGTACAGTGGAGTACAGTAGAGGTAGAGTACAGTGGAGTACAGTAGAGGTAGAGTACAGTGGAGTACAGTAGAGATAGAGTACAGTACAGTACAGTAGAGGTAGAGTACAGTGGAGTACAGTAGAGGTAGAGTACAGTAGAGCACAGTAGAGGTAGAATACAGTGGAGTACAGTAGAGGTAGAGTACAGTGGAGCACAGTAGAGGTAGAGTACAGTGGAGCACAGTAGAGGTAGAGTACAGTGGAGCACAGTAGAGGTAGAGTACAGTGGAGCACAGTAGAGGTAGAGTACAGTGGAGTACAGTAGAGGTAGTGTACAGTGGAGCACAGTAGAGGTAGAGTACAGTGGAGCACAGTAGAGGTAGAGTACAGTGGAGTACAGTAGAGGTAGAGTACAGTGGAGTACAGTAGAGGTATAGCACAGTGGAGCACTGTAGAGGTAGAGTACAGTGGAGTACAGTAGAGATAGAGTACAGTGGAGCACAGTAGAGGTAGAGTACAGTGGAGCACAGTAGAGGTAGAGTACAGTGGAGCACAGTAGAGGTAGAGTACAGTGGAGTACAGTAGAGGTAGAGTACAGTGGAGTACAGTAGAGGTAGAGTACAGTGGAGCACAGTAGAGGTAGAGTACAGTGGAGTACAGTGGAGCACAGTAGAGGTGGAGTAGAGTAGAGTACAGTAGAGGTAGAGTACAGTGGAGCACAGTAGAGGTAGAGTACAGTGGAGTACAGTGGAGTACAGTAGAGGTGGAGTACAGTAGAGTACAGTAGAGGTAGAGAACAGTACAGTACAGTAGAGGTAGAGTACAGTGGAGTACAGTAGAGGTAGAGTACAGTAGAGCACAGTAGAGGTAGAATACAGTGGAGTACAGTAGAGGAAGAGTACAGTGGAGTACAGTAGAGGTAGAGTACAGTGGAGTACAGTAGAGATAGAGTACAGTACAGTACAGTAGAGGTAGAGTACAGTGGAGTACAGTAGAGGTAGAGTACAGTAGAGCACAGTAGAGGTAGAATACAGTGGAGTACAGTAGAGGTAGAGTACAGTGGAGCACAGTAGAGGTAGAGTACAGTGGAGCACAGTAGAGGTAGAGTACAGTGGAGCACAGTAGAGGTAGAGTATAGTGGAGTACAGTAGAGGTAGAGTACAGTGGAGTACAGTAGAGGTAGAGTACAATGGAGCACAGTAGAGGTAGAGTACAGTGGAGTACAGTAGAGGTAGAGCACAGTAGAGCAGAGTAGAGGTAGAGTACAGTGTAGTACAGTAGAGGTATAGCACAGTGGAGCACTGTAGAGGTAGAGTACAGTGAAGTACAGTAGAGATAGAGTACAGTGGAGCACAGTAGAGGTAGAGTACAGTGGAGCACAGTAGAGGTAGAGTACAGTGGAGTACAGTGGAGCACAGTAGAGGTGGAGTACGGTGGAGCACAGTAGAGGTAGAGTACAGTGGAGTACAGTGGAGTACAGTAGATGTGGAGTACAGTAGAGTACAGTAGAGATAGAGAACAGTACAGTACAGTAGAGGTAGAGTACAGTGGAGTACAGTAGAGGTAGAGTACAGTAGAGCACAGTAGAGGTAGAATACAGTGGAGTACAGTGGAGGTAGAGTACAGTAGAGCACAGTAGAGGTAGAATACAGTGGAGTACAGTAGAGGTAGAGTACAGTGGAGTACAGTAGAGGTAGAGTACAGTGGAGTACAGTAGAGATAGAGTACAGTGGAGCACAGTAGAGGTAGAGTACAGTGGAGCACAGTAGAGGTAGAGTACAGTGGAGCACAGTAGAGGTAGAGTACAGTGGAGCACAGTAGAGGTAGAGTACAGTGGAGCACAGTAGAGGTAGAGTACAGTGGAGTACAGTAGAGGTAGAGTACAGTGGAGTACAGTAGAGGTAGAGTACAGTGGAGCACAGTAGAGGTAGAGTACAGTGGAGTACAGTGGAGCACAGTAGAGGTGGAGTAGAGTAGAGTACAGTAGAGGTAGAGTACAGTGGAGCACAGTAGAGGTAGAGTACAGTGGAGTACAGTGGAGTACAGTAGAGGTGGAGTACAGTAGAGTACAGTAGAGGTAGAGAACAGTACAGTACAGTAGAGGTAGAGTACAGTGGAGTACAGTAGAGGTAGAGTACAGTAGAGCACAGTAGAGGTAGAATACAGTGGAGTACAGTAGAGGTAGAGTACAGTGGAGTACAGTAGAGGTAGAGTACAGTGGAGTACAGTAGAGATAGAGTACAGTACAGTACAGTAGAGGTAGAGTAGAGTGGAGTACAGTAGAGGTAGAGTACAGTAGAGCACAGTAGAGGTAGAGTACAGTGGAGCACAGTAGAGCTAGAGTACAGTGGAGTACAGTGGAGCACAGTAGAGGTGGAGTACAGTAGAGTAGAGTATAGGTTGAGTACAGTGGAGTACAGTAGAGATAGAGTACAGTGGAGTATAGTTGAGGTAGAGTACAGTGGAGCACAGTAGAGGTAGAGTACAGTGGAGCAGAGTAGAGGTAGAGTACAGTGGAGTACAGTAGAGGTAGAGTACAGTGGAGTACAGTAGAGGTAGAGTACAGTGGAGCACAGTAGAGGTAGAGTACAGTGGAGTACAGTAGAGGTAGAGTACAGTAGAGCACAGTAGAGGTAGAATACAGTGAAGTACAGTAGAGGTAGAGTACAGTGGAGTACAGTAGAGGTAGAGTACAGTGGAGTACAGTAGAGGTAGAGTACAGTGGAGCACAGTAGAGGTAGAGTACAGTGGAGTACAGTAGAGGTAGAGTACAGTGGAGCACAGTAGAGCTAGAGTACAGTGGAGTACAGTGGAGCACAGTAGAGGTGGAGTACAGTAGAGTAGAGTATAGGTTGAGTACAGTGGAGTACAGTAGAGATAGAGTAGAGTGGAGTAGAGTAGAGATAAAGTACAGTGGATTAGAGTAGAGATAGAGTACAGTGGAGTATAGTTGAGGTAGAGTACAGTGGAGCACAGTGGAGGTAGAGTACAGTGGAGTATAGTTGAGGTAGACTACAGTGGAGTACAGTAGAGGTAGAGTACAGTGGAGCACAGTAGAGATAGTGTACAGTAGAGCAGAGTAGAGGTAGAGTACAGTGGAGTACAGTAGAGGTAGAGTACAGTGGAGCACAGTAGAGGTAGAGTAGAGTGGAGTACAGTAGAGGTAGAGTACATTGGAGTACAGTAGAGGTAGAGTACAGTGGAGTAGAGTAGAGATAGAGTAGAGTGGAGCACAGCAGAGGTAGAGTACAGTGGATCACAGTAGAGATAGACTACAGTGGAGTACAGTAGAGGTAGAGTACAGTGGAGCACAGTAGAGATAGTGTACAGTAGAGCAGAGTAGAGGTAGAGTACAGTGGAGTACAGTAGAGGTAGAGTACAGTGGAGCACAGTAGAGGTATAGTACAGTGGAGCACAGTAGCGATAGATTACAGTGGAGTACAGTAGAGATAGAGTACAGTGGAGTACAGTAGAGGTAGAGTACAGTGGAGCACAGTTGAGGTAGAGTACAGTGGAGTATTGTTGAGGTAGACTACAGTGGAGTACAGTAGAGATAGAGTACAGTAGAGCAGAGTAGAGGTAGAGTACAGTGGAGTACAGTAGAGGTATAGCACAGTGGAGCACTGTAGAGGTAGAGTACAGTGGAGTACAGTAGAGATAGAGTACAGTGGAGCACAGTAGAGGTAGAGTACAGTGGAGCACAGTATAGGTAGAGTAGAGTGGAGCACAGTAGAGGTAGAGTACAGTGGAGTACAGTAGAGGTAGAGTACAGTGGAGTACAGTAGAGGTAGAGTACAGTGGAGCACAGTAGAGGTAGAGTACAGTGGAGTACAGTGGAGCACAGTAGAGGTGGAGTAGAGTAGAGTACAGTAGAGGTAGAGTACAGTGGAGCACAGTAGAGGTAGAGGACAGTGGAGTACAGTGGAGTACAGTAGAGGTGGAGTACAGTAGAGTACAGTAGAGGTAGAGAACAGTACAGTACAGTAGAGGTAGAGTACAGTGGAGTACAGTAGAGGTAGAGTACAGTAGAGCACAGTAGAGGTAGAATACAGTGGAGTACAGTAGAGGTAGAGTACAGTGGAGTACAGTAGAGGTAGAGTACAGTGGAGTACAGTAGAGATAGAGTACAGTACAGTACAGTAGAGGTACAGTACAGTGGAGTACAGTAGAGGTAGAGTACAGTAGAGCACAGTAGAGGTAGAATACAGTGGAGTACAGTAGAGGTAGAGTACAGTGGAGCACAGTAGAGGTAGAGTACAGTGGAGCACAGTAGAGGTAGAGTACAGTGGAGCACAGTAGAGGTAGAGTATAGTGGAGTACAGTAGAGGTAGAGTACAGTGGAGTACAGTAGAGGTAGAGTACAATGGAGCACAGTAGAGGTAGAGTACAGTGGAGTACAGTAGAGGTAGAGCACAGTAGAGCAGAGTAGAGGTAGAGTACAGTGTAGTACAGTAGAGGTATAGCACAGTGGAGCACTGTAGAGGTAGAGTACAGTGAAGTACAGTAGAGATAGAGTACAGTGGAGCACAGTAGAGGTAGAGTACAGTGGAGCACAGTAGAGGTAGAGTACAGTGGAGCACAGTAGAGGTAGAGTACAGTGGAGCACAGTAGAGGTAGAGTACAGTGGAGCACAGTAGAGGTAGAGTACAGTGGAGTACAGTAGAGGTAGAGTACAGTGGAGTACAGTAGAGGTAGAGTACAGTGGAGTACAGTAGAGGTAGAGTACAGTGGAGCACAGTAGAGATAGAGTACAGTGGAGCACAGTAGAGGTAGAGTACAGTGGAGCACAATAGAGGTAGAGTACAGTGGAGCACAGTAGAGGTAGAGTACAGTGGAGTACAGCAGAGGTAGAGTACAGTGGAGTACAGTAGAGGTAGAGTAGAGTGGAGCACTGTAGAGGTAGAGTACAGTGGAGTACAGTGGAGCACAGTAGAGGTGGAGTACGGTGGAGCACAGTAGAGGTAGAGTACAGTGGAGTACAGTGGAGTACAGTAGATGTGGAGTACAGTAGAGTACAGTAGAGATAGAGAACAGTACAGTACAGTAGAGGTAGAGTACAGTGGAGTACAGTAGAGGTAGAGTACAGTAGAGCACAGTAGAGGTAGAATACAGTGGAGTACAGTGGAGGTAGAGTACAGTGGAGTACAGTAGAGGTAGAGTACAGTGGAGTACAGTAGAGGTAGAGTACAGTACAGTACAGTAGAGGTAGAGTATAGTGGAGTACAGTAGAGGTGGAGTACAGTAGAGCACAGTAGAGGTAGAATACAGTGGAGTACAGTAGAGGTAGAGTACAGTGGAGTACAGTAGAGGTAGAGTACAGTGGAGTACAGTAGAGATAGAGTACAGTGGAGCACAGTAGAGGTAGAGTACAGTGGAGCACAGTAGAGGTAGAGTACAGTGGAGCACAGTAGAGGTAGAGTACAGTGGAGCACAGTAGAGGTAGAGTACAGTGGAGCACAGTAGAGGTAGAGTACAGTGGAGTACAGTAGAGGTAGAGTACAGTGGAGTACAGTAGAGGTAGAGTACAGTCGAGCACAGTAGAGGTAGAGTACAGTGGAGTACAGTGGAGCACAGTAGAGGTGGAGTAGAGTAGAGTACAGTAGAGGTAGAGTACAGTGGAGCACAGTAGAGGTAGAGTACAGTGGAGTATAGTGGAGTACAGTAGAGGTGGAGTACAGTAGAGTACAGTAGAGGTAGAGAACAGTACAGTACAGTAGAGGTAGAGTACAGTGGAGTACAGTAGAGGTAGAGTACAGTAGAGCACAGTAGAGGTAGAATACAGTGGAGTACAGTAGAGGTAGAGTACAGTGGAGTACAGTAGAGGTAGAGTACAGTGGAGTACAGTAGAGATAGAGTACAGTACAGTACAGTAGAGGTAGAGTACAGTGGAGTACAGTAGAGGTAGAGTACAGTAGAGCACAGTAGAGGTAGAGTACAGTGGAGCACAGTAGAGCTAGAGTACAGTGGAGTACAGTGGAGCACAGTAGAGGTGGAGTACAGTAGAGTAGAGTATAGGTTGAGTACAGTGGAGTACAGTAGAGATAGAGTAGAGTGGAGTAGAGTAGAGATAAAGTACAGTGGATTAGAGTAGAGATAGAGTACAGTGGAGTATAGTTGAGGTAGAGTACAGTGGAGCACAGTAGAGGTAGAGTACAGTGGAGCAGAGTAGAGGTAGAGTACAGTGGAGTACAGTAGAGGTAGAGTACAGTGGAGTACAGTAGAGGTAGAGTACAGTGGAGCACAGTAGAGGTAGAGTACAGTGGAGTACAGTAGAGGTAGAGTACAGTAGAGCACAGTAGAGGTAGAATACAGTGAAGTACAGTAGAGGTAGAGTACAGTGGAGTACAGTAGAGGTAGAGTACAGTGGAGTACAGTAGAGGTAGAGTACAGTGGAGCACAGTAGAGGTAGAGTACAGTGGAGTACAGTAGAGGTAGAGTACAGTGGAGCACAGTAGAGCTAGAGTACAGTGGAGTACAGTGGAGCACAGTAGAGGTGGAGTACAGTAGAGTAGAGTATAGGTTGAGTACAGTGGAGTACAGTAGAGATAGAGTAGAGTGGAGTAGAGTAGAGATAAAGTACAGTGGATTAGAGTAGAGATAGAGTACAGTGGAGTATAGTTGAGGTAGAGTACAGTGGAGCACAGTGGAGGTAGAGTACAGTGGAGTATAGTTGAGGTAGACTACAGTGGAGTACAGTAGAGGTAGAGTACAGTGGAGCACAGTAGAGATAGTGTACAGTAGAGCAGAGTAGAGGTAGAGTACAGTGGAGTACAGTAGAGGTAGAGTACAGTGGAGCACTGTAGAGGTGGAGTACAGTGGAGTACTGTAGAGGTAGAGTACAGTGGAGCACAGTAAAGATAGAGTACAGTAGAGCACAGTAGAGGTAGAGTACAGTGGAGTATAGTAGAGGTAGAGTACTTTGGAGTATAGTTGAGGTAGACTACAGTGGAGCACAGTAGAGGTAGAGTACAGTGGAGTACAGTAGAGGTAGAGTACAGTGGAGCACAGTAGAGGTAGAGTACAGTGGAGTATAGTTGAGGTAGACTACAGTGGAGTACAGTAGAGGTAGAGTACAGTGGAGCACAGTAGAGATAGAGTACAGTAGAGCAGAGTAGAGGTAGAGTAGAGTTGAGTACAGTAGAGGTAGAGCACAGTAGAGCAGAGTAGAGGTAGAGTACAGTGGAGTACAGTAGAGATAGAGCACAGTGGAGCACAATAGAGGTAGAATACAGTGGAGTACAGTAGAGGTAGTGTACAGTGGAGCACAGTAGAGGTAGAGTACAGTGGAGCACAGTAGAGGTAGAGTACAGTGGAGTACAGTAGAGGTAGTGTACAGTGGAGCACAGTAGAGGTAGAGTACAGTGGAGCACAGTAGAGGTAGAGTACAGTGCAGCACAGTAGAGAAGGAGTAGAGTAGAGCAGAGTAGAGGTAGAGTACATTGGAGTACAGTAGAGGTAGAGTACAGTGGAGCACTGTAGAGGTGGAGTACAGTGGAGTACAGTAGAGGTAGAGTACAGTGGAGCACAGTAGAGATAGAGTACAGTAGAGCACAGTAGAGGTAGAGTACAGTGGAGCACAGTAGAGGTAGAGTACAGTGGAGTATAGTTGAGGTAGACTACAGTGAAGTACAGTAGAGGTAGAGTACAGTGGAGTACACTAGAGGTAGAGTACAGTGGAGCACAGTAGAGGTAGAGTACATTGGAGTATAGTTGAGGTAGACTACAGTGGAGTACAGTAGAGGTAGAGTAGAGTGGAGCACAGTAGAGATAGAGTACAGTAGAGCAGAGTAGAGGTAGAGTACAGTGGAGTACAGTAGAGGTAGAGCACAGTGGAGCACTGTAGAGGTAGAGTACAGTGGAGTACAGTAGAGATAGGGTACAGTGGAGCACAGTAGAGATAGAGTGCAGTAGAGCACAGTAGAGGTAGAGTACAGCTGAGCACAGTAGAGGTAGAGTACAGTAGAGCAGAGTAGAGGTAGAGTACAGTGGAGTACAGTAGAGGTAGAGTACAGTGGAGTACAGTAGAGGTAGAGTAGAGTGGAGCACATTAGAGGTGGAGTACAGTGGAGAATAGTAGAAGTAGAGTACAGTGGAGCACAGTAGAGGTAGAGTAGAGTGGAGTACAGTAGAGGTAGAGTACATTGGAGTACAGTAGAGGTAGAGTACAGTGGAGTAGAGTAGAGATAGAGTAGAGTGGAGCACAGCAGAGGTAGAGTACAGTGGATCACAGTAGAGATAGAGTACAGTGGAGTACAGTTGAGCACAGTAGAGGTATAGTACAGTGGAGCACAGTAGCGATAGATTACAGTGGAGTACAGTAGAGATAGAGTACAGTGGAGTACAGTAGAGGTAGAGTACAGTGGAACACAGTAGAGGTAGAGTACAGTGGAGTATTGTTGAGGTAGACTACAGTGGAGTACAGTAGAGATAGGGTACAGTAGAGCAGAGTAGAGGTAGAGTACAGTGGAGTACATTAGAGGTAGAGCACAGTAGAGCAGAGTAGAGGTAGAGTACAGTAGAGCAGAGTAGAGGTAGAGTACAGTGGAGTACAGTAGAGGTAGAGTACAGTAGAGCACAGTAGAGGTAGAATACAGTGAAGTACAGTAGAGGTAGAGTACAGTGGAGTACAGTAGAGGTAGAGTACAGTGGAGTACAGTAGAGGTAGAGTACAGTGGAGCACAGTAGAGGTAGAGTACAGTGGAGTACAGTAGAGGTAGAGTACAGTGGAGCACAGTAGAGCTAGAGTACAGTGGAGTACAGTGGAGCACAGTAGAGGTGGAGTACAGTAGAGTAGAGTATAGGTTGAGTACAGTGGAGTACAGTAGAGATAGAGTAGAGTGGAGTAGAGTAGAGATAAAGTACAGTGGATTAGAGTAGAGATAGAGTACAGTGGAGTATAGTTGAGGTAGAGTACAGTGGAGCACAGTGGAGGTAGAGTACAGTGGAGTATAGTTGAGGTAGACTACAGTGGAGTACAGTAGAGGTAGAGTACAGTGGAGCACAGTAGAGATAGTGTACAGTAGAGCAGAGTAGAGGTAGAGTACAGTGGAGTACAGTAGAGGTAGAGTACAGTGGAGCACTGTAGAGGTGGAGTACAGTGGAGTACTGTAGAGGTAGAGTACAGTGGAGCACAGTAAAGATAGAGTACAGTAGAGCACAGTAGAGGTAGAGTACAGTGGAGTATAGTAGAGGTAGAGTACTTTGGAGTATAGTTGAGGTAGACTACTGTGGAGCACAGTAGAGGTAGAGTACAGTGGAGTACAGTAGAGGTAGAGTACAGTGGAGCACAGTAGAGGTAGAGTACAGTGGAGTATAGTTGAGGTAGACTACAGTGGAGTACAGTAGAAGTAGACTACAGTGGAGCACAGTAGAGATAGAGTACAGTAGAGCAGAGTAGAGGTAGAGTACAGTGGAGTACAGTAGAGGTAGAGCACAGTAGAGCAGAGTAGAGGTAGAGTACAGTGGAGTACAGTAGAGATAGAGCACAGTGGAGCACAATAGAGGTAGAATACAGTGGAGTACAGTAGAGGTAGTGTACAGTGGAGCAGAGTAGAGGTAGAGTACAGTGGAGCACAGTAGAGGTAGAGTACAGTAGAGCAGAGTAGAGGTAGAGTACAGTGGAGTACAGTAGACGTAGAGCACAGTGGAGCACTGTAGAGGTAGAGTACAGTGGAGTACAGTAGAGATAGGGTACAGTGGAGCACAGTAGAGATAGAGTGCAGTAGAGCACAGTAGAGGTAGAGTACAGCTGAGCACAGTAGAGGTAGAGTACAGTAGAGCAGAGTAGAGGTAGAGTACAGTGGAGTACAGTAGAGGTAGAGTAGAGTGGAGCACATTAGAAGTAGAGTACAGTGGAGCACAGTAGAGGTAGAGTAGAGTGGAGTACAGTAGAGGTAGAGTACATTGGAGTACAGTAGAGGTAGAGTACAGTGGAGTAGAGTAGAGATAGAGTAGAGTGGAGCACAGCAGAGGTAGAGTACAGTGGATCACAGTAGAGATAGAGTACAGTGGAGTACAGTTGAGCACAGTAGAGGTATAGTACAGTGGAGCACAGTAGCGATAGATTACAGTGGAGTACAGTAGAGATAGAGTACAGTGGAGTACAGTAGAGGTAGAGTACAGTGGAGCACAGTAGAGGTAGAGTACAGTGGAGTATTGTTGAGGTAGACTACAGTGGAGTACAGTAGAGATAGGGTACAGTAGAGCAGAGTAGAGGTAGAGTACAGTGGAGTACAGTAGAGGTAGAGCACAGTAGAGCAGAGTAGAGGTAGAGTACAGTGGAGTACAGTAGAGGTAGAGTACAGTAGAGCACAGTAGAGGTAGAATACAGTGAAGTACAGTAGAGGTAGAGTACAGTGGAGTACAGTAGAGGTAGAGTACAGTGGAGTACAGTAGAGGTAGAGTACAGTGGAGCACAGTAGAGGTAGAGTACAGTGGAGTACAGTAGAGGTAGAGTACAGTGGAGCACAGTAGAGCTAGAGTACAGTGGAGTACAGTGGAGTACAGTAGAGGTGGAGTACAGTAGAGTACAGTAGAGGTAGAGAACAGTACAGTACAGTAGAGGTAGAGTACAGTGGAGTACAGTAGAGGTAGAGTACAGTGGAGTACAGTAGAGGTAGAGTACAGTAGAGCACAGTAGAGGTAGAATACAGTGGAGTACAGTAGAGGTAGAGTACAGTGGAGTATAGTTGAGGTAGACTACAGTGGAGTACAGTAGAGGTAGAGTAGAGTGGAGCACAGTAGAGATAGAGTACAGTAGATCAGAGTAGAGGTAGAGTACAGTGGAGTACAGTAGAGGTAGAGCACAGTGGAGCACTGTAGAGGTAGAGTACAGTGGAGTACAGTAGAGATAGAGTACAGTGGAGCACAGTAGAGATAGATTGCAGTAGAGCACATTAGAGGTAGAGTACAGCTGAGCACAGTAGAGGTAGAGTACAGTAGAGCAGAGTAGAGGTAGAGTACAGTGGAGTACAGTAGAGGTAGAGCACAGTGGAGCACTGTAGAGGTAGAGTACAGTCGAACACAGTAGAGATAAGTGTAGTGGAGTATAGTAGAGGTAGAGTACAGTGGAGTACAGTAGAGGTAGAGTACAGTGGAGTACAGTAGAGGTAGAGTAGAGTGGAGCACATTAGAGGTGGAGTAGAGTAGAGTACAGTAGAGGTAGAGTACAGTGGAGTATAGTAGAAGTAGAGTACAGTGGAGCACAGTAGAGGTAGAGTAGAGTGGAGTACAGTAGAGGTAGAGTACATTGGAGTACAGTAGAGGTAGAGTACAGTGGAGTAGAGTAGAGATAGAGTAGAGTGGAGCACAGCAGAGGTAGAGTACAGTGGATCACAGTAGAGATAGAGTACAGTGGAGTACAGTTGAGCACAGTAGAGGTATAGTACAGTGGAGCACAGTAGCGATAGATTACAGTGGAGTACAGTAGAGATAGAGTACAGTGGAGTACAGTAGAGGTAGAGTACAGTGGAGCACAGTAGAGGTAGAGTACAGTGGAGTATTGTTGAGGTAGACTACAGTGGAGTACAGTAGAGGTAGAGCAGAGTAGAGGTAGAGTACAGTGGAGTACAGTAGAGGTATAGCACAGTGGAGCACTGTAGAGGTAGAGTACAGTGGAGTACAGTAGAGATAGAGTACAGTGGAGCACAGTAGAGGTAGAGTACAGTGGAGCACAGTAGAGGTAGAGTACAGTGGAGCACAGTAGAGGTAGAGTACAGTGGAGTACAGTAGAGGTAGAGTACAGTGGAGTACAGTAGAGGTAGAGTACAGTGGAGCACAGTAGAGGTAGAGTACAGTGGAGTACAGTGGAGCACAGTAGAGGTGGAGTAGAGTAGAGTACAGTAGAGGTAGAGTACAGTGGAGCACATTAGAGGTAGAGTACAGTGGAGTACAGTGGAGTACAGTAGAGGTGGAGTACAGTAGAGTACAGTAGAGGTAGAGAACAGTACAGTACAGTAGAGGTAGAGTACAGTGGAGTACAGTAGAGGTAGAGTACAGTAGAGCACAGTAGAGGTAGAATACAGTGGAGTACAGTAGAGGTAGAGTACAGTGGAGTACAGTAGAGGTAGAGTACAGTGGAGTACAGTAGAGGTAGAGTACAGTACAGTACAGTACAGTACAGTAGAGGTAGAGTACAGTGGAGTACAGTAGAGATAGAGTACAGTGGAGCACGGTAGAGGTAGAGTACAATGGAGCAAGTTAGAGGTAGAGTACAGTGGAGCACAGTAGAGGTAGAGTAAAGTGGAGTACAGTAAAGGTAGAGTACAGTGGAGTACAGTAGAGGTAGAGTACAGTGGAACACAGTAGAGGTAGAGTACAGTGGAGTACAGGCGAGCACAGTAGAGGTGGAGTACAGTAGAGTACAGTAGAGGTATAGTACAGTGGAGCACAGTAGAGGTAGAGTACAGTGGAGTACAGTGGAGTACAGTAGAGGTGGAGTACAGTAGAGTACAGTAGAGGTGGAGAACAGTACAGTACAGTAGAGGTAGAGTACAGTGGAGTACAGTAGAGGTAGAGTACAGTAGAGCACAGTAGAGGTAGAATACAGTGGAGTACAGTAGAGGTAGAGTGCAGTGGAGTACAGTAGAGATAGAGTACAGTGGAGTACAGTAGAGATTGAGTACAGTGGAGCACAGTAGAGGTAGAGTACAGTGGAGCACAGTAGAGGTAGAGTACAGTGGAGCACAGTAGAGATAGAGTACAGTGGAGCACAGTAGAGGTAGAGTACAGTGGAGCACAGTAGAGGTAGAGTACAGTGGAGCACAGTAGAGGTAGAGTACAGTGGAGTACAGTAGAAGTAGAGTACAGTGGAGTACAGTAGAGGTAGAGTACAGTGGAGCACAGTAGAGATAGAGTACAGTGGAGCACAGTAGAGGTAGAGTACAGTGGAGCAGAGTAGAGGTAGAGTACAGTGGAGCACAGTAGAGGTAGAGTACAGTGGAGTACAGCAGAGGTAGAGTACAGTGGAGTACAGTAGAGGTAGAGTACAGTGGAGCACAGTAGAGGTAGAGTACAGTGGAGTACAGTGGAGCACAGTAGAGGTGGAGTACAGTGGAGCACAGTAAAGGTAGAGTACAGTGGAGTACATTGGAGTACAGTAAATGGGGAGTACAGTAGAGTACAGTAGAGGTAGAGAACAGTACAGTACAGTAGAGGTAGAGTACAGTGGAGTACAGTAGAGGTAGAGTACAGTAGAGCACAGTAGAGGTAGAATACAGTGGAGTACAGTAAAGGTAGAGTACAGTGGAGTACAGTAGATGTAGAGTACAGTGGAGTACAGTAGAGGTAGAGTACAGTACAGTACAGTAGAGGTAGAGTATAGTGGAGTACAGTAGAGGTAGAGTACAGTAGAGCACAGTAGAGGTAGAATACAGTGGAGTACAGTAGAGGTAGAGTACAGTGGAGTTCAGTAGAGGTAGAGTACAGTGGAGTACAGTAGAGATAGAGTACAGTGGAGCACAGTAGAGGTAGAGTACAGTGGAGCACAGTAGAGGTAGAGTACAGTGGAGTACAGTAGAGGTAGAGTACAGTGGAGCACAGTAGAGGTAGAGTACAGTGGAGTATTGTTGAGGTAGACTACAGTGGAGTACAGTAGAGGTAGAGCAGAGTAGAGGTAGAGTACAGTGGAGTACAGTAGAGGTATAGCACAGTGGAGCACTGTAGAGGTAGAGTACAGTGGAGTACAGTAGAGATAGAGTACAGTGGAGCACAGTAGAGGTAGAGTACAGTGGAGCACAGTAGAGGTAGAGTACAGTGGAGCACAGTAGAGGTAGAGTACAGTGGAGTACAGTAGAGGTAGAGTACAGTGGAGTACAGTAGAGGTAGAGTACAGTGGAGCACAGTAGAGGTAGAGTACAGTGGAGTACAGTGGAGCACAGTAGAGGTGGAGTAGAGTAGAGTACAGTAGAGGTAGAGTACAGTGGAGCACATTAGAGGTAGAGTACAGTGGAGTACAGTGGAGTACAGTAGAGGTGGAGTACAGTAGAGTACAGTAGAGGTAGAGAACAGTACAGTACAGTAGAGGTAGAGTACAGTGGAGTACAGTAGAGGTAGAGTACAATAGAGCACAGTAGAGGTAGAATACAGTGGAGTACAGTAGAGGTAGAGTACAGTGGAGTACAGTAGAGGTAGAGTACAGTGGAGTACAGTAGAGGTAGAGTACAGTACAGTACAGTACAGTAGAGGTAGAGTACAGTGGAGTACAGTAGAGATAGAGTACAGTGGAGCACGGTAGAGGTAGAGTACAATGGAGCAAGTTAGAGGTAGAGTACAGTGGAGCACAGTAGAGGTAGAGTACAGTGGAGTACAGTAAAGGTAGAGTACAGTGGAGTACAGTAGAGGTAGAGTACAGTGGAGCACAGTAGAGGTAGAGTACAGTGGAGTACAGGCGAGCACAGTAGAGGTGGAGTACAGTAGAGTACAGTAGAGGTATAGTACAGTGGAGCACAGTAGAGGTAGAGTACAGTGGAGTACAGTGGAGTACAGTAGAGGTGGAGTACAGTAGAGTACAGTAGAGGTAGAGAACAGTACAGTACAGTAGAGGTAGAGTACAGTGGAGTACAGTAGAGGTAGAGTACAGTAGAGCACAGTAGAGGTAGAATACAGTGGAGTACAGTAGAGGTAGAGTGCAGTGGAGTACAGTAGAGATAGAGTACAGTGGAGTACAGTAGAGATTGAGTACAGTGGAGCACAGTAGAGGTAGAGTACAGTGGAGCACAGTAGAGGTAGAGTACAGTGGAGCACAGTAGAGATAGAGTACAGTGGAGCACAGTAGAGGTAGAGTACAGTGGAGCACAGTAGAGGTAGAGTACAGTGGAGCACAGTAGAGGTAGAGTACAGTGGAGTACAGTAGAAGTAGAGTACAGTGGAGTACAGTAGAGGTAGAGTACAGTGGAGCACAGTAGAGATAGAGTACAGTGGAGCACAGTAGAGGTAGAGTACAGTGGAGCAGAGTAGAGGTAGAGTACAGTGGAGCACAGTAGAGGTAGAGTACAGTGGAGTACAGCAGAGGTAGAGTACAGTGGAGTACAGTAGAGGTAGAGTACAGTGGAGCACAGTAGAGGTAGAGTACAGTGGAGTACAGTGGAGCACAGTAGAGGTGGAGTACAGTGGAGCACAGTAAAGGTAGAGTACAGTGGAGTACATTGGAGTACAGTAAATGGGGAGTACAGTAGAGTACAGTAGAGGTAGAGAACAGTACAGTACAGTAGAGGTAGAGTACAGTGGAGTACAGTAGAGGTAGAGTACAGTAGAGCACAGTAGAGGTAGAATACAGTGGAGTACAGTAAAGGTAGAGTACAGTGGAGTACAGTAGATGTAGAGTACAGTGGAGTACAGTAGAGGTAGAGTACAGTACAGTACAGTAGAGGTAGAGTATAGTGGAGTACAGTAGAGGTAGAGTACAGTAGAGCACAGTAGAGGTAGAATACAGTGGAGTACAGTAGAGGTAGAGTACAGTGGAGTTCAGTAGAGGTAGAGTACAGTGGAGTACAGTAGAGATAGAGTACAGTGGAGCACAGTAGAGGTAGAGTACAGTGGAGCACAGTAGAAGTAGAGGTAGAGTACAGTGGAGTACAGTAGAGGTAGAGTACAGTGGAGTACAGTAGAGGTAGAGTACAGTGGAGCACAATAGAGGTAGAGTACAGTGGAGTACAGTGGAGCACAGTAGAGGTGGAGTACAGTAGAGTACAGTAGAGGTAGAGTACAGTGGAGCACAGTAGAGGTAGAGTACAGTGGAGTACAGTGGAGTACAGTAGAGGTGGAGTACAGTAGAGTACAGTAGAGGTAGAGAACAGTACAGTACAGTAGAGGTAGAGTTCAGTGGAGTACAGTAGAGGTAGAGTACAGTAGAGCACAGTAGAGGTAGAATACAGTGGAGTACAGTAGAGGTAGAGTACAGTGGAGTACAGTAGAGGTAGAGTACAGTGGAGTAGAGTAGAGATAGAGTACAGTGGAGTAGAGTAGAGATAGAGTACAGTGGAGCACAGTAGAGGTAGAGTACAGTGGAGCACAGTAGAGATAGAGTACAGTGGAGCACAGTAGAGGTAGAGTACAGTGGAGCACAGTAGAGGTAGAGTACAGTGGAGTATTGTT
Source organism: Tiaroga cobitis (assembly GCA_030578255.1). NCBI lineage: Eukaryota > Metazoa > Chordata > Actinopteri > Cypriniformes > Leuciscidae > Tiaroga > Tiaroga cobitis. Next base: position 37,547,160 of record CM060610.1, on the reverse strand, counting down.
GAGGTAGACTACAGTGGAGTACGGTAGAGATAGGGTACAGTAGAGCAGAGTAGAGGTAGAGTACAGTGGAGTACAGTAGAGGTAGAGCACAGTAGAGCAGAGTAGAGGTAGAGTACAGTGGAGTACAGTAGAGGTATAGCACAGTTGAGCACTGTAGATGTAGAGTACAGTGGAGTACAGAAGAGATAGAGTACAGTGGAGCACAGTAGAGGTAGAGTACAGTGGAGCACAGTAGAGGTAGAGTACAGTGGAGCACAGTAGAGGTAGAGTACAGTGGAGTACAGTAGAGGTAGAGTACAGTGGAGTACAGTAGAGGTAGAGTACAGTGGAGCACAGTAGAGGTAGAGTACAGTGGAGTACAGTGGAGTACAGTAGAGGTGGAGTACAGTAGAGTACAGTAGAGGTAGAGAACAGTACAGTACAGTAGAGGTAGAGTATAGTGGAGTACAGTAGAGGTAGAGTACAGTAGAGCACAGTAGAGGTAGAATACAGTGGAGTACAGTAGAGGTAGAGTACAGTGGAGTACAGTAGAGGTAGAGTACAGTGGAGTAGAGTAGAGATAGAGTACAGTGGAGTAGAGTAGAGATAGAGTACAGTGGAGCACAGTAGAGGTAGAGTACAGTGGAGCACAGTAGAGATAGAGTACAGTGGAGCACAGTAGAGGTAGAGTACAGTGGAGCACAGTAGAGGTAGAGTACAGTGGAGCACAGTAGAGGTAGAGTACAGTGGAGTACAGTAGAGGTAGAGTACAGTGGAGTACAGTAGAGGTAGAGTACAGTGGAGCACAGTAGAGGTAGAGTACAGTGGAGTACAGTAGAGGTAGAGTACAGTAGAGCACAGTAGAGGTAGAATACAGTGAAGTACAGTAGAGGTAGAGTACAGTGGAGTACAGTAAAGGTAGAGTACAGTGGAGTACAGTAGAGGTAGAGTACAGTGGAGCACAGTAGAGGTAGAGTACAGTGGAGTACAGTAGAGGTAGAGTACAGTGGAGCACAGTAGAGCTAGAGTACAGTGGAGTACAAGCGAGCACAGTAGAGGTGGAGTACAGTAGAGTAGAGTATAGGTTGAGTACAGTGGAGTACAGTAGAGATAGAGTAGAGTGGAGTAGAGTAGAGATAAAGTACAGTGGATTAGAGTAGAGATAGAGTACAGTGGAGTATAGTTGAGGTAGAGTACAGTGGAGTATAGTTGAGGTAGACTACAGTGGAATACATTAGAGGTAGAGTACAGTGGAGCACAGTAGAGATAGTGTACAGTAGAGCAGAGTAGAGGTAGAGTACAGTGGAGTACAGTCGAGGTAGAGTACAGTGGAGCACTGTAGAGGTGGAGTACAGTGGAGTACTGTAGAGGTAGAGTACAGTGGAGCACAGTAGAGATAGAGTACAGTAGAGCACAGTAGAGGTAGAGTACAGTGGAGTATAGTAGAGGTAGAGTACAGTGGAGTATAGTTGAGGTAGACTACAGTGGAGCACAGTAGAGGTAGAGTACAGTGAAGTACAGTAGAGGTAGAGTACAGTGGAGTACAGTAGAGGTAGAGTACAGTGGAGTACAGTAGAGGTAGAGTACAGTGGAGCACAGTAGAGGTAGAGTACAGTGGAGTACAGTAGAGGTAGAGTACAGTGGAGCACAGTAGAGCTAGAGTACAGTGGAGTACAGTGGAGCACAGTAGAGGTGGAGTACAGTAGAGTAGAGTATAGGTTGATTACAGTGGAGTACAGTAGAGATAGAGTAGAGTGGAGTAGAGTAGAGATAAAGTACAGTGGATTAGAGTAGAGATAGAGTACAGTGGAGTATAGTTGAGGTAGAGTACAGTGGAGCACAGTAGAGGTAGAGTACAGTGGAGTATAGTAGAGGTAGAGTACAGTGGAGCACTGTAGAGCTGGAGTACAGTAGAGCACAGTAGAGGTAGAGTACAGTGGAGTATAGTAGAGGTAGAGTACTTTGGAGTATAGTTGAGGTAAACTACAGTGGAGCACAGTAGAGGTAGAGTACAGTGGAGTACAGTAGAGGTAGAGTACAGTGGAGCACAGTAGAGGTAGAGTACAGTGGAGTATAGTTGAGGTAGACTACAGTGGAGTACAGTAGAGGTAGAGTACAGTGGAGCACAGTAGAGATAGAGTACAGTAGAGCAGAGTAGAGGTAGAGTACAGTGGAGTACAGTAGAGGTAGAGCACAGTAGAGCAGAGTAGAGGTAGAGTACAGTGGAGTACAGTAGAGATAGAGCACAGTGGAGAACAATAGAGGTAGAATACAGTGGAGTAGAGTAGAGATAGAGTACAGTGGAGCACAGTAGAGGTAGAGTACAGTGGAGCACAGTAGAGGTAGAGTACAGTGGAGCACAGTAGAGGTAGAGTACAGTGGAGTACAGTAGAGGTAGTGTACAGTGGAGCACAGTAGAGGTAGAGTACAGTGGAGCACAGTAGAGGTAGAGTACAGTGGAGTACAGTAGAGGTAGTGTACAGTGGAGCACAGTAGAGGTAGAGTACAGTGGAGCACAGTAGAGGTAGAGTAGAGTGGAGCACAGTAGAGAAGGAGTAGAGTAGAGCAGAGTAGAGGTAGAGTACATTGGAGTACAGTAGAGGTAGAGTACAGTGGAGCACTGTAGAGGTGGAGTACAGTGGAGTACAGTAGAGGTAGAGTACAGTGGAGCACAGTAGAGATAGTGTACAGTAGAGCAGAGTAGAGGTAGAGTACAGTGGAGTACAGTCGAGGTAGAGTACAGTGGAGCACTGTAGAGGTGGAGTACAGTGGAGTACTGTAGAGGTAGAGTACAGTGGAGCACAGTAGAGATAGAGTACAGTAGAGCACAGTAGAGGTAGAGTACAGTGGAGTATAGTAGAGGTAGAGTACAGTGGAGTATAGTTGAGGTAGACTACAGTGGAGCACAGTAGAGGTAGAGTACAGTGAAGTACAGTAGAGGTAGAGTACAGTGGAGTACAGTAGAGGTAGAGTACAGTGGAGTACAGTAGAGGTAGAGTACAGTGGAGCACAGTAGAGGTAGAGTACAGTGGAGTACAGTAGAGGTAGAGTACAATGGAGCACAGTAGAGCTAGAGTACAGTGGAGTACAGTGGAGCACAGTAGAGGTGGAGTACAGTAGAGTAGAGTATAGGTTGAGTACAGTGGAGTACAGTAGAGATAGAGTAGAGTGGAGTAGAGTAGAGATAAAGTACAGTGGATTAGAGTAGAGATAGAGTACAGTGGAGTATAGTTGAGGTAGAGTACAGTGGAGCACAGTAGAGGTAGAGTACAGTGGAGTATAGTAGAGGTAGAGTACAGTGGAGCACTGTAGAGCTGGAGTACAGTAGAGCACAGTAGAGGTAGAGTACAGTGGAGTATAGTAGAGGTAGAGTACTTTGGAGTATAGTTGAGGTAAACTACAGTGGAGCACAGTAGAGGTAGAATACAGTGGAGTACAGTAGAGGTAGAGTACAGTGGAGCACAGTAGAGGTAGAGTACAGTGGAGTATAGTTGAGGTAGACTACAGTGGAGTACAGTAGAGGTAGAGTACAGTGGAGCACAGTAGAGATAGAGTACAGTAGAGCAGAGTAGAGGTAGAGTACAGTGGAGTACAGTAGAGGTAGAGCACAGTAGAGCAGAGTAGAGGTAGAGTACAGTGGAGTACAGTAGAGATAGAGTACAGTGGAGCACAGTAGAGGTAGAGTACAGTGGAGCACAGTAGAGGTAGAGTACAGTGGAGTACAGTAGAGGTAGTGTACAGTGGAGCACAGTAGAGGTAGAGTACAGTGGAGCACAGTAGAGGTAGAGTACAGTGGAGTACAGTAGAGGTAGTGTACAGTGGAGCACAGTAGAGGTAGAGTACAGTGGAGCACAGTAGAGGTAGAGTACAGTGGAGCACAGTAGAGAAGGAGTAGAGTAGAGCAGAGTAGAGGTAGAGTACATTGGAGTACAGTAGAGGTAGAGTACAGTGGAGCACTGTAGAGGTGGAGTACAGTGGAGTACAGTAGAGGTAGAGTACAGTGGAGCACAGTAGAGATAGAGTACAGTAGAGCACAGTAGAGGTAGAGTACAGTGGAGCACAGTAGAGGTAGAGTACAGTGGAGTATAGTTGAGGTAGACTACAGTGAAGTACAGTAGAGGTAGAGTACAGTGGAGTACAATAGAGGTAGAGTACAGTGGAGCACAGTAGAGGTAGAGTACAGTGGAGTATAGTTGAGGTAGACTACAGTGGAGTACAGTAGAGGTAGAGTAGAGTGGAGGACAGTAGAGATAGAGTACAGTAGAGCAGAGTAGAGGTAGAGTACAGTGGAGTACAGTAGAGGTAGAGCACAGTGGAGCACTGTAGAGGTAGAGTACAGTGGAGTACAGTAGAGATAGAGTACAGTAGAGCAGAGTAGAGGTAGAGTACAGTGGAGTACAGTAGAGATAGAGTACAGTAGAGCAGAGTAGAGGTAGAGTACAGTGGAGTACAGTAGAGGTAGAGCACAGTGGAGCACTGTAGAGGTAGAGTACAGTCGAACACAGTAGAGATAAGTGTAGTGGAGTATAGTAGAGGTAGAGTACAGTGGAGTACAGTAGAGGTAGAGTACAGTGGAGTACAGTAGAGGTAGAGTAGAGTGGAGCACATTAGAGGTGGAGTAGAGTAGAGTACAGTAGAGGTAGAGTACAGTGGAGTATAGTAGAAGTAGAGTACAGTGGAGTACAGTAGAGGTAGAGTAGAGTGGAGCACATTAGAGGTGGAGTAGAGTAGAGTACAGTAGAGGTAGAGTACAGTGGAGTATAGTAGAAGTAGAGTACAGTGGAGCACAGTAGAGGTAGAGTAGAGTGGAGTACAGTAGAGGTAGAGTACATTGGAGTACAGTAGAGGTAGAGTACAGTGGAGTAGAGTAGAGATAGAGTAGAGTGGAGCACAGCAGAGGTAGAGTACAGTGGATCACAGTAGAGATAGAGTACAGTGGAGTACAGTTGAGCACAGTAGAGGTATAGTACAGTGGAGCACAGTAGCGATAGATTACAGTGGAGTACAGTAGAGATAGAGTACAGTGGAGTACAGTAGAGGTAGAGTACAGTGGAGCACAGTAGAGGTAGAGTACAGTGGAGTATTTTTGAGGTAGACTACAGTGGAGTACAGTAGAGGTAGAGCACAGTAGAGCAGAGTAGAGGTAGAGTACAGTGGAGTACAGTAGAGGTATAGCACAGTGGAGCACTGTAGAGGTAGAGTACAGTGGAGTACAGTAGAGATAGAGTACAGTGGAGCACAGTAGAGGTAGAGTACAGTGGAGCACAGTAGAGGTAGAGTACAGTGGAGCACAGTAGAGGTAGAGTACAGTGGAGTACAGTAGAGGTAGAGTACAGTGGAGTACAGTAGAGGTAGAGTACAGTGGAGCACAGTAGAGGTAGAGTACAGTGGAGTACAGTGGAGCACAGTAGAGGTGGAGTAGAGTAGAGTACAGTAGAGGTAGAGTACAGTGGAGCACATTAGAGGTAGAGTACAGTGGAGTACAGTGGAGTACAGTAGAGGTGGAGTACAGTAGAGTACAGTAGAGGTAGAGAACAGTACAGTACAGTAGAGGTAGAGTACAGTGGAGTACAGTAGAGGTAGAGTACAGTAGAGCACAGTAGAGGTAGAATACAGTGGAGTACAGTAGAGGTAGAGTACAGTGGAGTACAGTAGAGGTAGAGTACAGTGGAGTACAGTAGAGGTAGAGTACAGTACAGTACAGTACAGTAGAGGTAGAGTACAGTGGAGTACAGTAGAGATAGAGTACAGTGGAGCACAGTAGAGGTAGAGTACAATGGAGCAAGTTAGAGGTAGAGTACAGTGGAGCACAGTAGAGGTAGAGTACAGTGGAATACAGTAAAGGTAGAGTACAGTGGAGTACAGTAGAGGTAGAGTACAGTGGAGCACAGTAGAGGTAGAGTACAGTGGAGTACAGGCGAGCACAGTAGAGGTGGAGTACAGTAGAGTACAGTAGAGGTATAGTACAGTGGAGCACAGTAGAGGTAGAGTACAGTGGAGTACAGTGGAGTACAGTAGAGGTGGAGTACAGTAGAGTACAGTAGAGGTAGAGAACAGTACAGTACAGTAGAGGTAGAGTACAGTGGAGTACAGTAGAGGTAGAGTACAGTAGAGCACAGTAGAGGTAGAATACAGTGGAGTACAGTAGAGGTAGAGTGCAGTGGAGTACAGTAGAGATAGAGTACAGTGGAGTACAGTAGAGATTGAGTACAGTGGAGCACAGTAGAGGTAGAGTACAGTGGAGCACAGTAGAGGTAGAGTACAGTGGAGCACAGTAGAGATAGAGTACAGTGGAGCACAGTAGAGGTAGAGTACAGTGGAGCACAGTAGAGGTAGAGTACAGTGGAGCACAGTAGAGGTAGAGCACAGTAGAGCAGAGTAGAGGTAGAGTACAGTGGAGTACAGTAGAGGTATAGCACAGTGGAGCACTGTAGAGGTAGAGTACAGTGGAGTACAGTAGAGATAGAGTACAGTGGAGCACAGTAGAGGTAGAGTACAGTGGAGCACAGTAGAGGTAGAGTACAGTGGAGCACAGTAGAGGTAGAGTACAGTGGAGTACAGTAGAGGTAGAGTACAGTGGAGTACAGTAGAGGTAGAGTACAGTGGAGCACAGTAGAGGTAGAGTACAGTGGAGTACAGTGGAGCACAGTAGAGGTGGAGTAGAGTAGAGTACAGTAGAGGTAGAGTACAGTGGAGCACATTAGAGGTAGAGTACAGTGGAGTACAGTGGAGTACAGTAGAGGTGGAGTACAGTAGAGTACAGTAGAGGTAGAGAACAGTACAGTACAGTAGAGGTAGAGTACAGTGGAGTACAGTAGAGGTAGAGTACAGTAGAGCACAGTAGAGGTAGAATACAGTGGAGTACAGTAGAGGTAGAGTACAGTGGAGTACAGTAGAGGTAGAGTACAGTGGAGTACAGTAGAGGTAGAGTACAGTACAGTACAGTACAGTAGAGGTAGAGTACAGTGGAGTACAGTAGAGATAGAGTACAGTGGAGCACAGTAGAGGTAGAGTACAATGGAGCAAGTTAGAGGTAGAGTACAGTGGAGCACAGTAGAGGTAGAGTACAGTGGAGTACAGTAAAGGTAGAGTACAGTGGAGTACAGTAGAGGTAGAGTACAGTGGAGCACAGTAGAGGTAGAGTACAGTGGAGTACAGGCGAGCACAGTAGAGGTGGAGTACAGTAGAGTACAGTAGAGGTATAGTACAGTGGAGCACAGTAGAGGTAGAGTACAGTGGAGTACAGTGGAGTACAGTAGAGGTGGAGTACAGTAGAGTACAGTAGAGGTAGAGAACAGTACAGTACAGTAGAGGTAGAGTACAGTGGAGTACAGTAGAGGTAGAGTACAGTAGAGCACAGTAGAGGTAGAATACAGTGGAGTACAGTAGAGGTAGAGTGCAGTGGAGTACAGTAGAGATAGAGTACAGTGGAGTACAGTAGAGATTGAGTACAGTGGAGCACAGTAGAGGTAGAGTACAGTGGAGCACAGTAGAGGTAGAGTACAGTGGAGCACAGTAGAGATAGAGTACAGTGGAGCACAGTAGAGGTAGAGTACAGTGGAGCACAGTAGAGGTAGAGTACAGTGGAGCACAGTAGAGGTAGAGTACAGTGGAGTACAGTAGAAGTAGAGTACAGTGGAGTACAGTAGAGGTAGAGTACAGTGGAGCACAGTAGAGATAGAGTACAGTGGAGCACAGTAGAGGTAGAGTACAGTGGAGCAGAGTAGAGGTAGAGTACAGTGGAGCACAGTAGAGGTAGAGTACAGTGGAGTACAGCAGAGGTAGAGTACAGTGGAGTACAGTAGAGGTAGAGTACAGTGGAGCACAGTAGAGGTAGAGTACAGTGGAGTACAGTGGAGCACAGTAGAGGTGGAGTACAGTGGAGCACAGTAAAGGTAGAGTACAGTGGAGTACATTGGAGTACAGTAAATGGGGAGTACAGTAGAGTACAGTAGAGGTAGAGAACAGTACAGTACAGTAGAGGTAGAGTACAGTGGAGTACAGTAGAGGTAGAGTACAGTAGAGCACAGTAGAGGTAGAATACAGTGGAGTACAGTAGAGGTAGAGTACAGTGGAGTACAGTAGATGTAGAGTACAGTGGAGTACAGTAGAGGTAGAGTACAGTACAGTACAGTAGAGGTAGAGTATAGTGGAGTACAGTAGAGGTAGAGTACAGTAGAGCACAGTAGAGGTAGAATACAGTGGAGTACAGTAGAGGTAGAGTACAGTGGAGTACAGTAGAGGTAGAGTACAGTGGAGTACAGTAGAGATAGAGTACAGTGGAGCACAGTAGAGGTAGAGTACAGTGGAGCACAGTAGAGGTAGAGTACAGTGGAGTACAGTAGAGGTAGAGTACAGTGGAGTACAGTAGAGGTAGAGTACAGTGGAGCACAATAGAGGTAGAGTACAGTGGAGTACAGTGGAGCACAGTAGAGGTGGAGTACAGTAGAGTACAGTAGAGGTAGAGTACAGTGGAGCACAGTAGAGGTAGAGTACAGTGGAGTACAGTGGAGTACAGTAGAGGTGGAGTACAGTAGAGTACAGTAGAGGTAGAGAACAGTACAGTACAGTAGAGGTAGAGTTCAGTGGAGTACAGTAGAGGTAGAGTACAGTAGAGCACAGTAGAGGTAGAATACAGTGGAGTACAGTAGAGGTAGAGTACAGTGGAGTACAGTAGAGGTAGAGTACAGTGGAGTAGAGTAGAGATAGAGTACAGTGGAGTAGAGTAGAGATAGAGTACAGTGGAGCACAGTAGAGGTAGAGTACAGTGGAGCACAGTAGAGATAGAGTACAGTGGAGCACAGTAGAGGTAGAGTACAGTGGAGTACAGGCGAGCACAGTAGAGGTGGAGTACAGTAGAGTACAGTAGAGGTATAGTACAGTGGAGCACAGTAGAGGTAGAGTACAGTGGAGTACAGTGGAGTACAGTAGAGGTGGAGTACAGTAGAGTACAGTAGAGGTAGAGAACAGTACAGTACAGTAGAGGTAGAGTACAGTGGAGTACAGTAGAGGTAGAGTACAGTAGAGCACAGTAGAGGTAGAATACAGTGGAGTACAGTAGAGGTAGAGTGCAGTGGAGTACAGTAGAGATAGAGTACAGTGGAGTACAGTAGAGATTGAGTACAGTGGAGCACAGTAGAGGTAGAGTACAGTGGAGCACAGTAGAGGTAGAGTACAGTGGAGCACAGTAGAGATAGAGTACAGTGGAGCACAGTAGAGGTAGAGTACAGTGGAGCACAGTAGAGGTAGAGTACAGTGGAGCACAGTAGAGGTAGAGTACAGTGGAGTACAGTAGAAGTAGAGTACAGTGGAGTACAGTAGAGGTAGAGTACAGTGGAGCACAGTAGAGATAGAGTACAGTGGAGCACAGTAGAGGTAGAGTACAGTGGAGCAGAGTAGAGGTAGAGTACAGTGGAGCACAGTAGAGGTAGAGTACAGTGGAGTACAGCAGAGGTAGAGTACAGTGGAGTACAGTAGAGGTAGAGTACAGTGGAGCACAGTAGAGGTAGAGTACAGTGGAGTACAGTGGAGCACAGTAGAGGTGGAGTACAGTGGAGCACAGTAAAGGTAGAGTACAGTGGAGTACATTGGAGTACAGTAAATGGGGAGTACAGTAGAGTACAGTAGAGGTAGAGAACAGTACAGTACAGTAGAGGTAGAGTACAGTGGAGTACAGTAGAGGTAGAGTACAGTAGAGCACAGTAGAGGTAGAATACAGTGGAGTACAGTAGAGGTAGAGTACAGTGGAGTACAGTAGATGTAGAGTACAGTGGAGTACAGTAGAGGTAGAGTACAGTACAGTACAGTAGAGGTAGAGTATAGTGGAGTACAGTAGAGGTAGAGTACAGTAGAGCACAGTAGAGGTAGAATACAGTGGAGTACAGTAGAGGTAGAGTACAGTGGAGTACAGTAGAGGTAGAGTACAGTGGAGTACAGTAGAGATAGAGTACAGTGGAGCACAGTAGAGGTAGAGTACAGTGGAGCACAGTAGAGGTAGAGTACAGTGGAGTACAGTAGAGGTAGAGTACAGTGGAGTACAGTAGAGGTAGAGTACAGTGGAGCACAATAGAGGTAGAGTACAGTGGAGTACAGTGGAGCACAGTAGAGGTGGAGTACAGTAGAGTACAGTAGAGGTAGAGTACAGTGGAGCACAGTAGAGGTAGAGTACAGTGGAGTACAGTGGAGTACAGTAGAGGTGGAGTACAGTAGAGTACAGTAGAGGTAGAGAACAGTACAGTACAGTAGAGGTAGAGTTCAGTGGAGTACAGTAGAGGTAGAGTACAGTAGAGCACAGTAGAGGTAGAATACAGTGGAGTACAGTAGAGGTAGAGTACAGTGGAGTACAGTAGAGGTAGAGTACAGTGGAGTAGAGTAGAGATAGAGTACAGTGGAGTAGAGTAGAGATAGAGTACAGTGGAGTACAGAAGAGATAGAGTACAGTGGAGCACAGTAGAGGTAGAGTACAGTGGAGCACAGTAGAGGTAGAGTACAGTGGAGCACAGTAGAGGTAGAGTACAGTGGAGTACAGTAGAGGTAGAGTACAGTGGAGCACATTAGAGGTGGAGTACAGTAGAGTACAGTAGAGGTAGAGTACAGTGGAGTACAGTAGAGATAGACTAAAGTGGAGCACAGTAGAGATAGAGTACAGTGGAGTACAGTAGAGGTAGAGTACAGTGGAGTACAGTAGAGGTAGAGTACAGTGGAGTACAGTGGAGCACAGTAGAGGTAGAGTACAGTGGAGTACAGTAGAGGTAGAGTACAGTGGAGCACAGTAGAGGTAGAGTACAGTGGAGTATAGTTGAGGTAGACTACAGTGGAGTACAGTAGAGGTAGAGTACAGTGGAGCACAGTAGAGATAGAGTACAGTAGAGCAGAGTAGAGGTAGAGTACAGTGGAGTACAGTAGAGGTAGAGCACAGTAGAGCAGAGTAGAGGTAGAGTACAGTGGAGTACAGTAGAGATAGAGCACAGTGGAGAACAATAGAGGTAGAATACAGTGGAGTAGAGTAGAGATAGAGTACAGTGGAGCACAGTAGAGGTAGAGTACAGTGGAGCACAGTAGAGGTAGAGTACAGTGGAGCACAGTAGAGGTAGAGTACAGTGGAGTACAGTAGAGGTAGTGTACAGTGGAGCACAGTAGAGGTAGAGTACAGTGGAGCACAGTAGAGGTAGAGTACAGTGGAGTACAGTAGAGGTAGTGTACAGTGGAGCACAGTAGAGGTAGAGTACAGTGGAGCACAGTAGAGGTAGAGTAGAGTGGAGCACAGTAGAGAAGGAGTAGAGTAGAGCAGAGTAGAGGTAGAGTACATTGGAGTACAGTAGAGGTAGAGTACAGTGGAGCACTGTAGAGGTGGAGTACAGTGGAGTACAGTAGAGGTAGAGTACAGTGGAGCACAGTAGAGATAGTGTACAGTAGAGCAGAGTAGAGGTAGAGTACAGTGGAGTACAGTCGAGGTAGAGTACAGTGGAGCACTGTAGAGGTGGAGTACAGTGGAGTACTGTAGAGGTAGAGTACAGTGGAGCACAGTAGAGATAGAGTACAGTAGAGCACAGTAGAGGTAGAGTACAGTGGAGTATAGTAGAGGTAGAGTACAGTGGAGTATAGTTGAGGTAGACTACAGTGGAGCACAGTAGAGGTAGAGTACAGTGAAGTACAGTAGAGGTAGAGTACAGTGGAGTACAGTAGAGGTAGAGTACAGTGGAGTACAGTAGAGGTAGAGTACAGTGGAGCACAGTAGAGGTAGAGTACAGTGGAGTACAGTAGAGGTAGAGTACAGTGGAGCACAGTAGAGCTAGAGTACAGTGGAGTACAGTAGAGGTAGTGTACAGTGGAGCACAGTAGAGGTAGAGTACAGTGGAGCACAGTAGAGGTAGAGTACAGTGGAGTACAGTAGAGGTAGTGTACAGTGGAGCACAGTAGAGGTAGAGTACAGTGGAGCACAGTAGAGGTAGAGTAGAGTGGAGCACAGTAGAGAAGGAGTAGAGTAGAGCAGAGTAGAGGTAGAGTACATTGGAGTACAGTAGAGGTAGAGTACAGTGGAGCACTGTAGAGGTGGAGTACAGTGGAGTACAGTAGAGGTAGAGTACAGTGGAGCACAGTAGAGATAGTGTACAGTAGAGCAGAGTAGAGGTAGAGTACAGTGGAGTACAGTCGAGGTAGAGTACAGTGGAGCACTGTAGAGGTGGAGTACAGTGGAGTACTGTAGAGGTAGAGTACAGTGGAGCACAGTAGAGATAGAGTACAGTAGAGCACAGTAGAGGTAGAGTACAGTGGAGTATAGTAGAGGTAGAGTACAGTGGAGTATAGTTGAGGTAGACTACAGTGGAGCACAGTAGAGGTAGAGTACAGTGAAGTACAGTAGAGGTAGAGTACAGTGGAGTACAGTAGAGGTAGAGTACAGTGGAGTACAGTAGAGGTAGAGTACAGTGGAGCACAGTAGAGGTAGAGTACAGTGGAGTACAGTAGAGGTAGAGTACAGTGGAGCACAGTAGAGCTAGAGTACAGTGGAGTACAGTGGAGCACAGTAGAGGTGGAGTACAGTAGAGTAGAGTATAGGTTGAGTACAGTGGAGTACAGTAGAGATAGAGTAGAGTGGAGTAGAGTAGAGATAAAGTACAGTGGATTAGAGTAGAGATAGAGTACAGTGGAGTATAGTTGAGGTAGAGTACAGTGGAGCACAGTAGAGGTAGAGTACAGTGGAGTATAGTAGAGGTAGAGTACAGTGGAGCACTGTAGAGCTGGAGTACAGTAGAGCACAGTAGAGGTAGAGTACAGTGGAGTATAGTAGAGGTAGAGTACTTTGGAGTATAGTTGAGGTAAACTACAGTGGAGCACAGTAGAGGTAGAGTACAGTGGAGTACAGTAGAGGTAGAGTACAGTGGAGCACAGTAGAGGTAGAGTACAGTGGAGTATAGTTGAGGTAGACTACAGTGGAGTACAGTAGAGGTAGAGTACAGTGGAGCACAGTAGAGATAGAGTACAGTAGAGCAGAGTAGAGGTAGAGTACAGTGGAGTACAGTAGAGGTAGAGCACAGTAGAGCAGAGTAGAGGTAGAGTACAGTGGAGTACAGTAGAGATAGAGTACAGTGGAGCACAGTAGAGGTAGAGTACAGTGGAGCACAGTAGAGGTAGAGTACAGTGGAGTACAGTAGAGGTAGTGTACAGTGGAGCACAGTAGAGGTAGAGTACAGTGGAGCACAGTAGAGGTAGAGTACAGTGGAGTACAGTAGAGGTAGTGTACAGTGGAGCACAGTAGAGGTAGAGTACAGTGGAGCACAGTAGAGGTAGAGTACAGTGGAGCACAGTAGAGAAGGAGTAGAGTAGAGCAGAGTAGAGGTAGAGTACATTGGAGTACAGTAGAGGTAGAGTACAGTGGAGCACTGTAGAGGTGGAGTACAGTGGAGTACAGTAGAGGTAGAGTACAGTGGAGCACAGTAGAGATAGAGTACAGTAGAGCACAGTAGAGGTAGAGTACAGTGGAGCACAGTAGAGGTAGAGTACAGTGGAGTATAGTTGATGTAGACTACAGTGAAGTACAGTAGAGGTAGAGTACAGTGGAGTACAATAGAGGTAGAGTACAGTGGAGCACAGTAGAGGTAGAGTACAGTGGAGTATAGTTGAGGTAGACTACAGTGGAGTACAGTAGAGGTAGAGTAGAGTGGAGGACAGTAGAGATAGAGTACAGTAGAGCAGAGTAGAGGTAGAGTACAGTGGAGTACAGTAGAGGTAGAGCACAGTGGAGCACTGTAGAGGTAGAGTACAGTGGAGTACAGTAGAGATAGAGTACAGTAGAGCAGAGTAGAGGTAGAGTACAGTGGAGTACAGTAGAGATAGAGTACAGTAGAGCAGAGTAGAGGTAGAGTACAGTGGAGTACAGTAGAGGTAGAGCACAGTGGAGCACTGTAGAGGTAGAGTACAGTCGAACACAGTAGAGATAAGTGTAGTGGAGTATAGTAGAGGTAGAGTACAGTGGAGTACAGTAGAGGTAGAGTACAGTGGAGTACAGTAGAGGTAGAGTAGAGTGGAGCACATTAGAGGTGGAGTAGAGTAGAGTACAGTAGAGGTAGAGTACAGTGGAGTATAGTAGAAGTAGAGTACAGTGGAGTACAGTAGAGGTAGAGTAGAGTGGAGCACATTAGAGGTGGAGTAGAGTAGAGTACAGTAGAGGTAGAGTACAGTGGAGTATAGTAGAAGTAGAGTACAGTGGAGCACAGTAGAGGTAGAGTAGAGTGGAGTACAGTAGAGGTAGAGTACATTGGAGTACAGTAGAGGTAGAGTACAGTGGAGTAGAGTAGAGATAGAGTAGAGTGGAGTACAGTAGAGGTAGAGTACAGTGGAGTACAGTAGAGGTAGAGTACAGTGGAGCACAGTAGAGGTAGAGTACAGTGGAGTACAGTGGAGCACAGTAGAGGTGGAGTAGAGTAGAGTACAGGCGAGCACAGTAGAGGTGGAGTACAGTAGAGTACAGTAGAGGTATAGTACAGTGGAGCACAGTAGAGGTAGAGTACAGTGGAGTACAGTGGAGTACAGTAGAGGTGGAGTACAGTAGAGTACAGTAGAGGTAGAGAACAGTACAGTACAGTAGAGGTAGAGTACAGTGGAGTACAGTAGAGGTAGAGTACAGTAGAGCACAGTAGAGGTAGAATACAGTGGAGTACAGTAGAGGTAGAGTGCAGTGGAGTACAGTAGAGATAGAGTACAGTGGAGTACAGTAGAGATTGAGTACAGTGGAGCACAGTAGAGGTAGAGTACAGTGGAGCACAGTAGAGGTAGAGTACAGTGGAGCACAGTAGAGATAGAGTACAGTGGAGCACAGTAGAGGTAGAGTACAGTGGAGCACAGTAGAGGTAGAGTACAGTGGAGCACAGTAGAGGTAGAGTACAGTGGAGTACAGTAGAAGTAGAGTACAGTGGAGTACAGTAGAGGTAGAGTACAGTGGAGCACAGTAGAGATAGAGTACAGTGGAGCACAGTAGAGGTAGAGTACAGTGGAGCAGAGTAGAGGTAGAGTACAGTGGAGCACAGTAGAGGTAGAGTACAGTGGAGTACAGCAGAGGTAGAGTACAGTGGAGTACAGTAGAGGTAGAGTACAGTGGAGCACAGTAGAGGTAGAGTACAGTGGAGTACAGTGGAGCACAGTAGAGGTGGAGTACAGTGGAGCACAGTAAAGGTAGAGTACAGTGGAGTACATTGGAGTACAGTAAATGGGGAGTACAGTAGAGTACAGTAGAGGTAGAGAACAGTACAGTACAGTAGAGGTAGAGTACAGTGGAGTACAGTAGAGGTAGAGTACAGTAGAGCACAGTAGAGGTAGAATACAGTGGAGTACAGTAGAGGTAGAGTACAGTGGAGTACAGTAGATGTAGAGTACAGTGGAGTACAGTAGAGGTAGAGTACAGTACAGTACAGTAGAGGTAGAGTATAGTGGAGTACAGTAGAGGTAGAGTACAGTAGAGCACAGTAGAGGTAGAATACAGTGGAGTACAGTAGAGGTAGAGTACAGTGGAGTACAGTAGAGGTAGAGTACAGTGGAGTACAGTAGAGATAGAGTACAGTGGAGCACAGTAGAGGTAGAGTACAGTGGAGCACAGTAGAGGTAGAGTACAGTGGAGTACAGTAGAGGTAGAGTACAGTGGAGTACAGTAGAGGTAGAGTACAGTGGAGCACAATAGAGGTAGAGTACAGTGGAGTACAGTGGAGCACAGTAGAGGTGGAGTACAGTAGAGTACAGTAGAGGTAGAGTACAGTGGAGCACAGTAGAGGTAGAGTACAGTGGAGTACAGTGGAGTACAGTAGAGGTGGAGTACAGTAGAGTACAGTAGAGGTAGAGAACAGTACAGTACAGTAGAGGTAGAGTTCAGTGGAGTACAGTAGAGGTAGAGTACAGTAGAGCACAGTAGAGGTAGAATACAGTGGAGTACAGTAGAGGTAGAGTACAGTGGAGTACAGTAGAGGTAGAGTACAGTGGAGTAGAGTAGAGATAGAGTACAGTGGAGTAGAGTAGAGATAGAGTACAGTGGAGCACAGTAGAGGTAGAGTACAGTGGAGCACAGTAGAGATAGAGTACAGTGGAGCACAGTAGAGGTAGAGTACAGTGGAGCACAGTAGAGGTAGAGTACAGTGGAGTATTGTTGAGGTAGACTACAGTGGAGTACGGTAGAGATAGGGTACAGTAGAGCAGAGTAGAGGTAGAGTACAGTGGAGTACAGTAGAGGTAGAGCACAGTAGAGCAGAGTAGAGGTAGAGTACAGTGGAGTACAGTAGAGGTATAGCACAGTGGAGCACTGTAGATGTAGAGTACAGTGGAGTACAGAAGAGATAGAGTACAGTGGAGCACAGTAGAGGTAGAGTACAGTGGAGCACAGTAGAGGTAGAGTACAGTGGAGCACAGTAGAGGTAGAGTACAGTGGAGTACAGTAGAGGTAGAGTACAGTGGAGCACATTAGAGGTGGAGTACAGTAGAGTACAGTAGAGGTAGAGTACAGTGGAGTACAGTAGAGATAGACTAAAGTGGAGCACAGTAGAGATAGAGTACAGTGGAGTACAGTAGAGGTAGAGTACAGTGGAGTACAGTAGAGGTAGAGTACAGTGGAGTACAGTGGAGCACAGTAGAGGTAGAGTACAGTGGAGTACAGTAGAGGTAGAGTACAGTGGAGCACAGTAGAGGTAGAGTACAGTGGAGTATAGTTGAGGTAGACTACAGTGGAGTACAGTAGAGGTAGAGTACAGTGGAGCACAGTAGAGATAGAGTACAGTAGAGCAGAGTAGAGGTAGAGTACAGTGGAGTACAGTAGAGGTAGAGCACAGTAGAGCAGAGTAGAGGTAGAGTACAGTGGAGTACAGTAGAGATAGAGCACAGTGGAGAACAATAGAGGTAGAATACAGTGGAGTAGAGTAGAGATAGAGTACAGTGGAGCACAGTAGAGGTAGAGTACAGTGGAGCACAGTAGAGGTAGAGTACAGTGGAGCACAGTAGAGGTAGAGTACAGTGGAGTACAGTAGAGGTAGTGTACAGTGGAGCACAGTAGAGGTAGAGTACAGTGGAGCACAGTAGAGGTAGAGTACAGTGGAGTACAGTAGAGGTAGTGTACAGTGGAGCACAGTAGAGGTAGAGTACAGTGGAGCACAGTAGAGGTAGAGTAGAGTGGAGCACAGTAGAGAAGGAGTAGAGTAGAGCAGAGTAGAGGTAGAGTACATTGGAGTACAGTAGAGGTAGAGTACAGTGGAGCACTGTAGAGGTGGAGTACAGTGGAGTACAGTAGAGGTAGAGTACAGTGGAGCACAGTAGAGATAGTGTACAGTAGAGCAGAGTAGAGGTAGAGTACAGTGGAGTACAGTCGAGGTAGAGTACAGTGGAGCACTGTAGAGGTGGAGTACAGTGGAGTACTGTAGAGGTAGAGTACAGTGGAGCACAGTAGAGATAGAGTACAGTAGAGCACAGTAGAGGTAGAGTACAGTGGAGTATAGTAGAGGTAGAGTACAGTGGAGTATAGTTGAGGTAGACTACAGTGGAGCACAGTAGAGGTAGAGTACAGTGAAGTACAGTAGAGGTAGAGTACAGTGGAGTACAGTAGAGGTAGAGTACAGTGGAGCACAGTAGAGGTAGAGTACAGTGGAGTACAGTAGAGGTAGAGTACAGTGGAGCACAGTAGAGCTAGAGTACAGTGGAGTACAGTAGAGGTAGTGTACAGTGGAGCACAGTAGAGGTAGAGTACAGTGGAGCACAGTAGAGGTAGAGTACAGTGGAGTACAGTAGAGGTAGTGTACAGTGGAGCACAGTAGAGGTAGAGTACAGTGGAGCACAGTAGAGGTAGAGTAGAGTGGAGCACAGTAGAGAAGGAGTAGAGTAGAGCAGAGTAGAGGTAGAGTACATTGGAGTACAGTAGAGGTAGAGTACAGTGGAGCACTGTAGAGGTGGAGTACAGTGGAGTACAGTAGAGGTAGAGTACAGTGGAGCACAGTAGAGATAGTGTACAGTAGAGCAGAGTAGAGGTAGAGTACAGTGGAGTACAGTCGAGGTAGAGTACAGTGGAGCACTGTAGAGGTGGAGTACAGTGGAGTACTGTAGAGGTAGAGTACAGTGGAGCACAGTAGAGATAGAGTACAGTAGAGCACAGTAGAGGTAGAGTACAGTGGAGTATAGTAGAGGTAGAGTACAGTGGAGTATAGTTGAGGTAGACTACAGTGGAGCACAGTAGAGGTAGAGTACAGTGAAGTACAGTAGAGGTAGAGTACAGTGGAGTACAGTAGAGGTAGAGTACAGTGGAGTACAGTAGAGGTAGAGTACAGTGGAGCACAGTAGAGGTAGAGTACAGTGGAGTACAGTAGAGGTAGAGTACAGTGGAGCACAGTAGAGCTAGAGTACAGTGGAGTACAGTGGAGCACAGTAGAGGTGGAGTACAGTAGAGTAGAGTATAGGTTGAGTACAGTGGAGTACAGTAGAGATAGAGTAGAGTGGAGTAGAGTAGAGATAAAGTACAGTGGATTAGAGTAGAGATAGAGTACAGTGGAGTATAGTTGAGGTAGAGTACAGTGGAGCACAGTAGAGGTAGAGTACAGTGGAGTATAGTAGAGGTAGAGTACAGTGGAGCACTGTAGAGCTGGAGTACAGTAGAGCACAGTAGAGGTAGAGTACAGTGGAGTATAGTAGAGGTAGAGTACTTTGGAGTATAGTTGAGGTAAACTACAGTGGAGCACAGTAGAGGTAGAGTACAGTGGAGTACAGTAGAGGTAGAGTACAGTGGAGCACAGTAGAGGTAGAGTACAGTGGAGTATAGTTGAGGTAGACTACAGTGGAGTACAGTAGAGGTAGAGTACAGTGGAGCACAGTAGAGATAGAGTACAGTAGAGCAGAGTAGAGGTAGAGTACAGTGGAGTACAGTAGAGGTAGAGCACAGTAGAGCAGAGTAGAGGTAGAGTACAGTGGAGTACAGTAGAGATAGAGTACAGTGGAGCACAGTAGAGGTAGAGTACAGTGGAGCACAGTAGAGGTAGAGTACAGTGGAGTACAGTAGAGGTAGTGTACAGTGGAGCACAGTAGAGGTAGAGTACAGTGGAGCACAGTAGAGGTAGAGTACAGTGGAGTACAGTAGAGGTAGTGTACAGTGGAGCACAGTAGAGGTAGAGTACAGTGGAGCACAGTAGAGGTAGAGTACAGTGGAGCACAGTAGAGAAGGAGTAGAGTAGAGCAGAGTAGAGGTAGAGTACATTGGAGTACAGTAGAGGTAGAGTACAGTGGAGTACAGTAAAGGTAGAGTACAGTGGAGCACAGTAGAGATAGAGTACAGTAGAGCACAGTAGAGGTAGAGTACAGTGGAGCACAGTAGAGGTAGAGTACAGTGGAGTATAGTTGAGGTAGACTACAGTGAAGTACAGTAGAGGTAGAGTACAGTGGAGTACAATAGAGGTAGAGTACAGTGGAGCACAGTAGAGGTAGAGTACAGTGGAGTATAGTTGAGGTAGACTACAGTGGAGTACAGTAGAGGTAGAGTAGAGTGGAGGACAGTAGAGATAGAGTACAGTAGAGCAGAGTAGAGGTAGAGTACAGTGGAGTACAGTAGAGGTAGAGCACAGTGGAGCACTGTAGAGGTAGAGTACAGTGGAGTACAGTAGAGATAGAGTACAGTAGAGCAGAGTAGAGGTAGAGTACAGTGGAGTACAGTAGAGATAGAGTACAGTAGAGCAGAGTAGAGGTAGAGTACAGTGGAGTACAGTAGAGGTAGAGCACAGTGGAGCACTGTAGAGGTAGAGTACAGTCGAACACAGTAGAGATAAGTGTAGTGGAGTATAGTAGAGGTAGAGTACAGTGGAGTACAGTAGAGGTAGAGTACAGTGGAGTACAGTAGAGGTAGAGTAGAGTGGAGCACATTAGAGGTGGAGTAGAGTAGAGTACAGTAGAGGTAGAGTACAGTGGAGTATAGTAGAAGTAGAGTACAGTGGAGTACAGTAGAGGTAGAGTAGAGTGGAGCACATTAGAGGTGGAGTAGAGTAGAGTACAGTAGAGGTAGAGTACAGTGGAGTATAGTAGAAGTAGAGTACAGTGGAGCACAGTAGAGGTAGAGTAGAGTGGAGTACAGTAGAGGTAGAGTACATTGGAGTACAGTAGAGGTAGAGTACAGTGGAGTAGAGTAGAGATAGAGTAGAGTGGAGCACAGCAGAGGTAGAGTACAGTGGATCACAGTAGAGATAGAGTACAGTGGAGTACAGTTGAGCACAGTAGAGGTATAGTACAGTGGAGCACAGTAGCGATAGATTACAGTGGAGTACAGTAGAGATAGAGTACAGTGGAGTACAGTAGAGGTAGAGTACAGTGGAGCACAGTAGAGGTAGAGTACAGTGGAGTATTGTTGAGGTAGACTACAGTGGAGTACAGTAGAGGTAGAGCACAGTAGAGCAGAGTAGAGGTAGAGTACAGTGGAGTACAGTAGAGGTATAGCACAGTGGAGCACTGTAGAGGTAGAGTACAGTGGAGTACAGTAGAGATAGAGTACAGTGGAGCACAGTAGAGGTAGAGTACAGTGGAGCACAGTAGAGGTAGAGTACAGTGGAGCACAGTAGAGGTAGAGTACAGTGGAGTACAGTAGAGGTAGAGTACAGTGGAGTACAGTAGAGGTAGAGTACAGTGGAGCACAGTAGAGGTAGAGTACAGTGGAGTACAGTGGAGCACAGTAGAGGTGGAGTAGAGTAGAGTACAGTAGAGGTAGAGTACAGTGGAGCACATTAGAGGTAGAGTACAGTGGAGTACAGTGGAGTACAGTAGAGGTGGAGTACAGTAGAGTACAGTAGAGGTAGAGAACAGTACAGTACAGTAGAGGTAGAGTACAGTGGAGTACAGTAGAGGTAGAGTACAGTAGAGCACAGTAGAGGTAGAATACAGTGGAGTACAGTAGAGGTAGAATACAGTGGAGTACAGTAGAGGTAGAGTACAGTGGAGTACAGTAGAGGTAGAGTACAGTACAGTACAGTACAGTAGAGGTAGAGTACAGTGGAGTACAGTAGAGATAGAGTACAGTGGAGCACAGTAGAGGTAGAGTACAATGGAGCAAGTTAGAGGTAGAGTACAGTGGAGCACAGTAGAGGTAGAGTACAGTGGAGTACAGTAAAGGTAGAGTACAGTGGAGTACAGTAGAGGTAGAGTACAGTGGAGCACAGTAGAGGTAGAGTACAGTGGAGTACAGGCGAGCACAGTAGAGGTGGAGTACAGTAGAGTACAGTAGAGGTATAGTACAGTGGAGCACAGTAGAGGTAGAGTACAGTGGAGTACAGTGGAGTACAGTAGAGGTGGAGTACAGTAGAGTACAGTAGAGGTAGAGAACAGTACAGTACAGTAGAGGTAGAGTACAGTGGAGTACAGTAGAGGTAGAGTACAGTAGAGCACAGTAGAAGTAGAATACAGTGGAGTACAGTAGAGGCAGAGTGCAGTGGAGTACAGTAGAGATAGAGTACAGTGGAGTACAGTAGAGATTGAGTACAGTGGAGCACAGTAGAGGTAGAGTACAGTGGAGCACAGTAGAGGTAGAGTACAGTGGAGCACAGTAGAGATAGAGTACAGTGGAGCACAGTAGAGGTAGAGTACAGTGGAGCACAGTAGAGGTAGAGTACAGTGGAGCACAGTAGAGGTAGAGCACAGTAGAGCAGAGTAGAGGTAGAGTACAGTGGAGTACAGTAGAGGTATAGCACAGTGGAGCACTGTAGAGGTAGAGTACAGTGGAGTACAGTAGAGATAGAGTACAGTGGAGCACAGTAGAGGTAGAGTACAGTGGAGCACAGTAGAGGTAGAGTACAGTGGAGCACAGTAGAGGTAGAGTACAGTGGAGTACAGTAGAGGTAGAGTACAGTGGAGTACAGTAGAGGTAGAGTACAGTGGAGCACAGTAGAGGTAGAGTACAGTGGAGTACAGTGGAGCACAGTAGAGGTGGAGTAGAGTAGAGTACAGTAGAGGTAGAGTACAGTGGAGCACATTAGAGGTAGAGTACAGTGGAGTACAGTGGAGTACAGTAGAGGTGGAGTACAGTAGAGTACAGTAGAGGTAGAGAACAGTACAGTACAGTAGAGGTAGAGTACAGTGGAGTACAGTAGATGTAGAGTACAGTAGAGCACAGTAGAGGTAGAATACAGTGGAGTACAGTAGAGGTAGAGTACAGTGGAGTACAGTAGAGGTAGAGTACAGTGGAGTACAGTAGAGGTAGAGTACAGTACAGTACAGTACAGTAGAGGTAGAGTACAGTGGAGTACAGTAGAGATAGAGTACAGTGGAGCACAGTAGAGGTAGAGTACAATGGAGCAAGTTAGAGGTAGAGTACAGTGGAGCACAGTAGAGGTAGAGTACAGTGGAGTACAGTAAAGGTAGAGTACAGTGGAGTACAGTAGAGGTAGAGTACAGTGGAGCACAGTAGAGGTAGAGTACAGTGGAGTACAGGCGAGCACAGTAGAGGTGGAGTACAGTAGAGTACAGTAGAGGTATAGTACAGTGGAGCACAGTAGAGGTAGAGTACAGTGGAGTACAGTGGAGTACAGTAGAGGTGGAGTACAGTAGAGTACAGTAGAGGTAGAGAACAGTACAGTACAGTAGAGGTAGAGTACAGTGGAGTACAGTAGAGGTAGAGTACAGTAGAGCACAGTAGAGGTAGAATACAGTGGAGTACAGTAGAGGTAGAGTGCAGTGGAGTACAGTAGAGATAGAGTACAGTGGAGTACAGTAGAGATTGAGTACAGTGGAGCACAGTAGAGGTAGAGTACAGTGCAGCACAGTAGAGGTAGAGTACAGTGGAGCACAGTAGAGATAGAGTACAGTGGAGCACAGTAGAGGTAGAGTACAGTGGAGCACAGTAGAGGTAGAGTACAGTGGAGCACAGTAGAGGTAGAGTACAGTGGAGTACAGTAGAAGTAGAGTACAGTGGAGTACAGTAGAGGTAGAGTACAGTGGAGCACAGTAGAGATAGAGTACAGTGGAGCACAGTAGAGGTAGAGTACAGTGGAGCAGAGTAGAGGTAGAGTACAGTGGAGCACAGTAGAGGTAGAGTACAGTGGAGTACAGCAGAGGTAGAGTACAGTGGAGTACAGTAGAGGTAGAGTACAGTGGAGCACAGTAGAGGTAGAGTACAGTGGAGTACAGTGGAGCACAGTAGAGGTGGAGTACAGTGGAGCACAGTAAAGGTAGAGTACAGTGGAGTACATTGGAGTACAGTAAATGGGGAGTACAGTAGAGTACAGTAGAGGTAGAGAACAGTACAGTACAGTAGAGGTAGAGTACAGTGGAGTACAGTAGAGGTAGAGTACAGTAGAGCACAGTAGAGGTAGAATACAGTGGAGTACAGTAGAGGTAGAGTACAGTGGAGTACAGTAGATGTAGAGTACAGTGGAGTACAGTAGAGGTAGAGTACAGTACAGTACAGTAGAGGTAGAGTATAGTGGAGTACAGTAGAGGTAGAGTACAGTAGAGCACAGTAGAGGTAGAATACAGTGGAGTACAGTAGAGGTAGAGTACAGTGGAGTACAGTAGAGGTAGAGTACAGTGGAGTACAGTAGAGATAGAGTACAGTGGAGCACAGTAGAGGTAGAGTACAGTGGAGCACAGTAGAGGTAGAGTACAGTGGAGTACAGTAGAGGTAGAGTACAGTGGAGTACAGTAGAGGTAGAGTACAGTGGAGCACAATAGAGGTAGAGTACAGTGGAGTACAGTGGAGCACAGTAGAGGTGGAGTACAGTAGAGTACAGTAGAGGTAGAGTACAGTGGAGCACAGTAGAGGTAGAGTACAGTGGAGTACAGTGGAGTACAGTAGAGGTGGAGTACAGTAGAGTACAGTAGAGGTAGAGAACAGTACAGTACAGTAGAGGTAGAGTTCAGTGGAGTACAGTAGAGGTAGAGTACAGTAGAGCACAGTAGAGGTAGAATACAGTGGAGTACAGTAGAGGTAGAGTACAGTGGAGTACAGTAGAGGTAGAGTACAGTGGAGTAGAGTAGAGATAGAGTACAGTGGAGTAGAGTAGAGATAGAGTACAGTGGAGCACAGTAGAGGTAGAGTACAGTGGAGCACAGTAGAGATAGAGTACAGTGGAGCACAGTAGAGGTAGAGTACAGTGGAGCACAGTAGAGGTAGAGTACAGTGGAGTATTGTTGAGGTAGACTACAGTGGAGTACGGTAGAGATAGGGTACAGTAGAGCAGAGTAGAGGTAGAGTACAGTGGAGTACAGTAGAGGTAGAGCACAGTAGAGCAGAGTAGAGGTAGAGTACAGTGGAGTACAGTAGAGGTATAGCACAGTGGAGCACTGTAGATGTAGAGTACAGTGGAGTACAGAAGAGATAGAGTACAGTGGAGCACAGTAGAGGTAGAGTACAGTGGAGCACAGTAGAGGTAGAGTACAGTGGAGCACAGTAGAGGTAGAGTACAGTGGAGTACAGTAGAGGTAGAGTACAGTGGAGTACAGTAGAGGTAGAGTACAGTGGAGCACAGTAGAGGTAGAGTACAGTGGAGTACAGTGGAGTACAGTAGAGGTGGAGTACAGTAGAGTACAGTAGAGGTAGAGAACAGTACAGTACAGTAGAGGTAGAGTACAGTGGAGTACAGTAGAGGTAGAGTACAGTAGAGCACAGTAGAGGTAGAATACAGTGGAGTACAGTAGAGGTAGAGTACAGTGGAGTACAGTAGAGGTAGAGTACAGTGGAGTAGAGTAGAGATAGAGTACAGTGGAGTAGAGTAGAGATAGAGTACAGTGGAGCACAGTAGAGGTAGAGTACAGTGGAGCACAGTAGAGATAGAGTACAGTGGAGCACAGTAGAGGTAGAGTACAGTGGAGCACAGTAGAGGTAGAGTACAGTGGAGCACAGTAGAGGTAGAGTACAGTGGAGTACAGTAGAGGTAGAGTACAGTGGAGTACAGTAGAGGTAGAGTACAGTGGAGCACAGTAGAGGTAGAGTACAGTGGAGTACAGTAGAGGTAGAGTACAGTAGAGCACAGTAGAGGTAGAATACAGTGAAGTACAGTAGAGGTAGAGTACAGTGGAGTACAGTAAAGGTAGAGTACAGTGGAGTACAGTAGAGGTAGAGTACAGTGGAGCACAGTAGAGGTAGAGTACAGTGGAGTACAGTAGAGGTAGAGTACAGTGGAGCACAGTAGAGCTAGAGTACAGTGGAGTACAAGCGAGCACAGTAGAGGTGGAGTACAGTAGAGTAGAGTATAGGTTGAGTACAGTGGAGTACAGTAGAGATAGAGTAGAGTGGAGTAGAGTAGAGATAAAGTACAGTGGATTAGAGTAGAGATAGAGTACAGTGGAGTATAGTTGAGGTAGAGTACAGTGGAGCACAGTAGAGGTAGAGTACAGTGGAGTATAGTTGAGGTAGACTACAGTGGAATACATTAGAGGTAGAGTACAGTGGAGCACAGTAGAGATAGTGTACAGTAGAGCAGAGTAGAGGTAGAGTACAGTGGAGTACAGTCGAGGTCGAGTACAGTGGAGCACTGTAGAGGTGGAGTACAGTGGAGTACTGTAGAGGTAGAGTACAGTGGAGCACAGTAGAGATAGAGTACAGTAGAGCACAGTAGAGGTAGAGTACAGTGGAGTATAGTAGAGGTAGAGTACAGTGGAGTATAGTTGAGGTAGACTACAGTGGAGCACAGTAGAGGTAGAGTACAGTGAAGTACAGTAGAGGTAGAGTACAGTGGAGTACAGTAGAGGTAGAGTACAGTGGAGTACAGTAGAGGTAGAGTACAGTGGAGCACAGTAGAGGTAGAGTACAGTGGAGTACAGTAGAGGTAGAGTACAGTGGAGCACAGTAGAGCTAGAGTACAGTGGAGTACAGTGGAGCACAGTAGAGGTGGAGTACAGTAGAGTAGAGTATAGGTTGAGTACAGTGGAGTACAGTAGAGATAGAGTAGAGTGGAGTAGAGTAGAGATAAAGTACAGTGGATTAGAGTAGAGATAGAGTACAGTGGAGTATAGTTGAGGTAGAGTACAGTGGAGCACAGTAGAGGTAGAGTACAGTGGAGTATAGTAGAGGTAGAGTACAGTGGAGCACTGTAGAGCTGGAGTACAGTAGAGCACAGTAGAGGTAGAGTACAGTGGAGTATAGTAGAGGTAGAGTACTTTGGAGTATAGTTGAGGTAAACTACAGTGGAGCACAGTAGAGGTAGAGTACAGTGGAGCACAGTAGAGGTAGAGTAAAGTGGAGTATAGTTGAGGTAGACTACAGTGGAGTACAGTAGAGGTAGAGTACAGTGGAGCACAGTAGAGATAGAGTACAGTAGAGCAGAGTAGAGGTAGAGTACAGTGGAGTACAGTAGAGGTAGAGCACAGTAGAGCAGAGTAGAGGTAGAGTACAGTGGAGTACAGTAGAGATAGAGCACAGTGGAGCACAATAGAGGTAGAATACAGTGGAGTAGAGTAGAGATAGAGTACAGTGGAGCACAGTAGAGGTAGAGTACAGTGGAGCACAGTAGAGGTAGAGTACAGTGGAGCACAGTAGAGTTAGAGTACAGTGGAGTACAGTAGAGGTAGTGTACAGTGGAGCACAGTAGAGGTAGAGTACAGTGGAGCACAGTAGAGGTAGAGTACAGTGGAGTACAGTAGAGGTAGTGTACAGTGGAGCACAGTAGAGGTAGAGTACAGTGGAGCACAGTAGAGGTAGAGTACAGTGGAGCACAGTAGAGAAGGAGTAGAGTAGAGCAGAGTAGAGGTAGAGTACATTGGAGTACAGTAGAGGTAGAGTACAGTGGAGCACTGTAGAGGTGGAGTACAGTGGAGTACAGTAGAGGTAGAGTACAGTGGAGCACAGTAGAGATAGTGTACAGTAGAGCAGAGTAGAGGTAGAGTACAGTGGAGTACAGTCGAGGTAGAGTACAGTGGAGCACTGTAGAGGTGGAGTACAGTGGAGTACTGTAGAGGTAGAGTACAGTGGAGCACAGTAGAGATAGAGTACAGTAGAGCACAGTAGAGGTAGAGTACAGTGGAGTATAGTAGAGGTAGAGTACAGTGGAGTATAGTTGAGGTAGACTACAGTGGAGCACAGTAGAGGTAGAGTACAGTGAAGTACAGTAGAGGTAGAGTACAGTGGAGTACAGTAGAGGTAGAGTACAGTGGAGTACAGTAGAGGTAGAGTACAGTGGAGCACAGTAGAGGTAGAGTACAGTGGAGTACAATAGAGGTAGAGTACAGTGGAGCACAGTAGAGCTAGAGTACAGTGGAGTACAGTGGAGCACAGTAGAGGTGGAGTACAGTAGAGTAGAGTATAGGTTGAGTACAGTGGAGTACAGTAGAGATAGAGTAGAGTGGAGTAGAGTAGAGATAAAGTACAGTGGATTAGAGTAGAGATAGAGTACAGTGGAGTATAGTTGAGGTAGAGTACAGTGGAGCACAGTAGAGGTAGAGTACAGTGGAGTATAGTAGAGGTAGAGTACAGTGGAGCACTGTAGAGCTGGAGTACAGTAGAGCACAGTAGAGGTAGAGTACAGTGGAGTATAGTAGAGGTAGAGTACTTTGGAGTATAGTTGAGGTAAACTACAGTGGAGCACAGTAGAGGTAGAGTACAGTGGAGTACAGTAGAGGTAGAGTACAGTGGAGCACAGTAGAGGTAGAGTACAGTGGAGTATAGTTGAGGTAGACTACAGTGGAGTACAGTAGAGGTAGAGTACAGTGGAGCACAGTAGAGATAGAGTACAGTAGAGCAGAGTAGAGGTAGAGTACAGTGGAGTACAGTAGAGGTAGAGCACAGTAGAGCAGAGTAGAGGTAGAGTACAGTGGAGTACAGTAGAGATAGAGCACAGTGGAGCACAATAGAGGTAGAATACAGTGGAGTAGAGTAGAGATAGAGTACAGTGGAGCACAGTAGAGGTAGAGTACAGTGGAGCACAGTAGAGGTAGAGTACAGTGGAGCACAGTAGAGGTAGAGTACAGTGGAGTACAGTAGAGGTAGTGTACAGTGGAGCACAGTAGAGGTAGAGTACAGTGGAGCACAGTAGAGGTAGAGTACAGTGGAGTACAGTAGAGGTAGTGTACAGTGGAGCACAGTAGAGGTAGAGTACAGTGGAGCACAGTAGAGGTAGAGTACAGTGGAGCACAGTAGAGAAGGAGTAGAGTAGAGCAGAGTAGAGGTAGAGTACATTGGAGTACAGTAGAGGTAGAGTACAGTGGAGCACTGTAGAGGTGGAGTACAGTGGAGTACAGTAGAGGTAGAGTACAGTGGAGCACAGTAGAGATAGAGTACAGTAGAGCACAGTAGAGGTAGAGTACAGTGGAGCACAGTAGAGGTAGAGTACAGTGGAGTATAGTTGAGGTAGACTACAGTGAAGTACAGTAGAGGTAGAGTACAGTGGAGTACAATAGAGGTAGAGTACAGTGGAGCACAGTAGAGGTAGAGTACAGTGGAGTATAGTTGAGGTAGACTACAGTGGAGTACAGTAGAGGTAGAGTAGAGTGGAGCACAGTAGAGATAGAGTACAGTAGAGCAGAGTAGAGGTAGAGTACAGTGGAGTACAGTAGAGGTAGAGCACAGTGGAGCACTGTAGAGGTAGAGTACAGTGGAGTACAGTAGAGATAGAGTACAGTGGAGCACAGTAGAGATAGAGTGCAGTAGAGCACAGTAGAGGTAGAGTACAGCTGAGCACAGTAGAGGTAGAGTACAGTAGAGCAGAGTAGAGGTAGAGTACAGTGGAGTACAGTAGAGGTAGAGCACAGTGGAGCACTGTAGAGGTAGAGTACAGTCGAACACAGTAGAGATAAGTGTAGTGGAGTATAGTAGAGGTAGAGTACAGTGGAGTACAGTAGAGGTAGAGTACAGTGGAGTACAGTAGAGGTAGAGTAGAGTGGAGCACATTAGAGGTGGAGTAGAGTAGAGTACAGTAGAGGTAGAGTACAGTGGAGTACAGTAGAGGTAGAGTACAGTGGAGCACAGTAGAGGTAGAGTACAGTGGAGTACAGTGGAGCACAGTAGAGGTGGAGTAGAGTAGAGTACAGTAGAGGTAGAGTACAGTGGAGCACATTAGAGGTAGAGTACAGTGGAGTACAGTGGAGTACAGTAGAGGTGGAGTACAGTAGAGTACAGTAGAGGTAGAGAACAGTACAGTACAGTAGAGGTAGAGTACAGTGGAGTACAGTAGAGGTAGAGTACAGTAGAGCACAGTAGAGGTAGAATACAGTGGAGTACAGTAGAGGTAGAGTACACTGGAGTACAGTAGAGGTAGAGTACAGTGGAGTACAGTAGAGGTAGAGTACAGTACAGTACAGTACAGTAGAGGTAGAGTACAGTGGAGCACAGTAGAGATAGAGTACAGTGGAGCACAGTAGAGGTAGAGTACAATGGAGCAAGTTAGAGGTAGAGTACAGTGGAGCACAGTAGAGGTAGAGTACAGTGGAGTACAGTAAAGGTAGAGTACAGTGGAGTACAGTAGAGGTAGAGTACAGTGGAGCACAGTAGAGGTAGAGTACAGTGGAGTACAGGCGAGCACAGTAGAGGTGGAGTACAGTAGAGTACAGTAGAGGTATAGTACAGTGGAGCACAGTAGAAGTAGAGTACAGTGGAGTACAGTGGAGTACAGTAGAGGTGGAGTACAGTAGAGGTGGAGTACAGTAGAGTACAGTAGAGGTAGAGAACAGTACAGTACAGTAGAGGTAGAGTACAGTGGAGTACAGTAGAGGTAGAGTACAGTAGAGCAAAGTAGAGGTAGAATACAGTGGAGTACAGTAGAGGTAGAGTGCAGTGGAGTACAGTAGAGGTAGAGTACAGTGGAGTACAGTAGAGATAAAGTACAGTGGAGCACAGTAGAGGTAGAGTACAGTGGAGCACAGTAGAGGTAGAGTACAGTGGAGCACAGTAGAGATAGAGTACAGTGGAGCACAGTAGAGGTAGAGTACAGTGGAGCACAGTAGAGGTAGAGTACAGTGGAGCACAGTAGAGGTAGAGTACAGTGGAGTACAGTAGAAGTAGAGTACAGTGGAGTACAGTAGAGGTAGAGTACAGTGGAGCACAGTAGAGATAGAGTACAGTGGATTACAGCAGAGGTAGAGTACAGTGGAGTACAGTAGAGGTAGAGTACAGTGGAGCACAGTAGAGGTAGAGTACAGTGGAGTACAGTGGAGCACAGTAGAGGTGGAGTACAGTGGAGCACAGTAGAGGTAGAGTACAGTGGAGTACATTGGAGTACAGTAAATGGGGAGTACAGTAGAGTACAGTAGAGGTAGAGAACAGTACAGTACAGTAGAGGTAGAGTACAGTGGAGTACAGTAGAGGTAGAGTACAGTAGAGCACAGTAAGGGTAGAATACAGTGGAGTACAGTAGAGGTAGAGTACAGTGGAGTACAGTAGATGTCGAGTACAGTGGAGTACAGTAGAGGTAGAGTACAGTACAGTACAGTAGAGGTAGAGTATAGTGGAGTACAGTAGAGGTAGAGTACAGTAGAGCACAGTAGAGGTAGAATACAGTGGAGTACAGTAGAGGTAGAGTACAGTGGAGTACAGTAGAGGTAGAGTACAGTGGAGTACAGTAGAGATAGAGTACAGTGGAGCACAGTAGAGGTAGAGTACAGTGGAGCACAGTAGAGGTAGAGTACAGTGGAGTACAGTAGAGGTAGAGTACAGTGGAGTACAGTAGAGGTAGAGTACAGTGGAGCACAATAGAGGTAGAGTACAGTGGAGTACAGTGGAGCACAGTAGAGGTGGAGTACAGTAGAGTACAGTAGAGGTAGAGTACAGTGAAGCACAGTAGAGGTAGAGTACAGTGGAGTACAGTGGAGTACAGTAGAGGTGGAGTACAGTAGAGTACAGTAGAGGTAGAGAACAGTACAGTACAGTAGAGGTAGAGTACAGTGGAGTACAGTAGAGGTAGAGTACAGTAGAGCACAGTAGAGGTAGAATACAGTGGAGTACAGTAGAGGTAGAGTACAGTGGAGTACAGTAGAGGTAGAGTACAGTGGAGTAGAGTAGAGATAGAGTACAGTGGAGTAGAGTAGAGATAGAGTACAGTGGAGCACAGTAGAGGTAGAGTACAGTGGAGCACAGTAGAGATAGAGTACAGTGGAGCACAGTAGAGGTAGAGTACAGTGGAGCACAGTAGAGGTAGAGTACAGTGGAGTATTGTTGAGGTAGACTACAGTGGAGTACAGTAGAGATAGGGTACAGTAGAGCAGAGTAGAGGTAGAGTACAGTGGAGTACAGTAGAGGTAGAGCACAGTAGAGCAGAGTAGAGGTAGAGTACAGTGGAGTACAGTAGAGGTATAGCACAGTGGAGCACTGTAGATGTAGAGTACAGTGGAGTACAGAAGAGATAGAGTACAGTGGAGCACAGTAGAGGTAGAGTACAGTGGAGCAAAGTAGAGGTAGAGTACAGTGGAGCACAGTAGAGGTAGTGTACAGTGGAGTACAGTAGAGGTAGAGTACAGTGGAGTACAGTAGAGGTAGAGTACAGTGGAGCACAGTAGAGGTAGAGTACAGTGGAGTACAGTGGAGTACAGTAGAGGTGGAGTACAGTAGAGTACAGTAGAGGTAGAGAACAGTACAGTACAGTAGAGGTAGAGTACAGTGGAGTACAGTAGAGGTAGAGTACAGTAGAGCACAGTAGAGGTAGAATACAGTGGAGTACAGTAGAGGTAGAGTACAGTGGAGTACAGTAGAGGTAGAGTACAGTGGAGTAGAGTAGAGATAGAGTACAGTGGAGTAGAGTAGAGATAGAGTACAGTGGAGCACAGTAGAGGTAGAGTACAGTGGAGCACAGTAGAGATAGAGTACAGTGGAGCACAGTAGAGGTAGAGTACAGTGGAGCACAGTAGAGGTAGAGTACAGTGGAGCACAGTAGAGGTAGAGTACAGTGGAGTACAGTAGAGGTAGAGTACAGTGGAGTACAGTAGAGGTAGAGTACAGTGGAGCACAGTAGAGGTAGAGTACAGTGGAGTACAGTAGAGGTAGAGTACAGTAGAGCACAGTAGAGGTAGAATACAGTGAAGTACAGTAGAGGTAGAGTACAGTGGAGTACAGTAAAGGTAGAGTACAGTGGAGTACAGTAGAGGTAGAGTACAGTGGAGCACAGTAGAGGTAGAGTACAGTGGAGTACAGTAGAGGTAGAGTACAGTGGAGCACAGTAGAGCTAGAGTACAGTGGAGTACAAGCGAGCACAGTAGAGGTGGAGTACAGTAGAGTAGAGTATAGGTTGAGTACAGTGGAGTACAGTAGAGATAGAGTAGAGTGGAGTAGAGTAGAGATAAAGTACAGTGGATTAGAGTAGAGATAGAGTACAGTGGAGTATAGTTGAGGTAGAGTACAGTGGAGCACAGTAGAGGTAGAGTACAGTGGAGTATAGTTGAGGTAGACTACAGTGGAGTACATTAGAGGTAGAGTACAGTGGAGCACAGTAGAGATAGTGTACAGTAGAGCAGAGTAGAGGTAGAGTACAGTGGAGTACAGTCGAGGTAGAGTACAGTGGAGCACTGTAGAGGTGGAGTACAGTGGAGTACTGTAGAGGTAGAGTACAGTGGAGCACAGTAGAGATAGAGTACAGTAGAGCACAGTAGAGGTAGAGTACAGTGGAGTATAGTAGAGGTAGAGTACAGTGGAGTATAGTTGAGGTAGACTACAGTGGAGCACAGTAGAGGTAGAGTACAGTGAAGTACAGTAGAGGTAGAGTACAGTGGAGTACAGTAGAGATAGAGTACAGTGGAGTACAGTAGAGGTAGAGTACAGTGGAGCACAGTAGAGGTAGAGTACAGTGGAGTACAGTAGAGGTAGAGTACAGTGGAGCACAGTAGAGCTAGAGTACAGTGGAGTACAGTGGAGCACAGTAGAGGTGGAGTACAGTAGAGTAGAGTAAAGGTTGAGTACAGTGGAGTACAGTAGAGATAGAGTAGAGTGGAGTAGAGTAGAGATAAAGTACAGTGGATTAGAGTAGAGATAGAGTACAGTGGAGTATAGTTGAGGTAGAGTACAGTGGAGCACAGTAGAGGTAGAGTACAGTGGAGTATAGTAGAGGTAGAGTACAGTGGAGCACTGTAGAGGTGGAGTACAGTAGAGCACAGTAGAGGTAGAGTACAGTGGAGTATAGTAGAGGTAGAGTACTTTGGAGTATAGTTGCGGTAAACTACAGTGGAGCACAGTAGAGGTAGAGTACAGTGGAGTACAGTAGAGGTAGAGTACAGTGGAGCACAGTAGAGGTAGAGTACAGTGGAGTATAGTTGAGGTAGACTACAGTGGAGTACAGTAGAGGTAGAGTACAGTGGAGCACAGTAGAGATAGAGTACAGTAGAGCAGAGTAGAGGTAGAGTACAGTGGAGTACAGTAGAGGTAGAGCACAGTAGAGCAGAGTAGAGGTAGAGTACAGTGGAGTACAGTAGAGATAGAGCACAGTGGAGCACAATAGAGGTAGAATACAGTGGAGTAGAGTAGAGATAGAGTACAGTGGAGCACAGTAGAGGTAGAGTACAGTGGAGCACAGTAGAGGTAGAGTACAGTGGAGCACAGTAGAGGTAGAGTACAGTGGAGTACAGTAGAGGTAGTGTACAGTGGAGCACAGTAGAGGTAGAGTAAAGTGGAGCACAGTAGAGGTAGAGTACAGTGGAGTACAGTAGAGGTAGTGTACAGTGGAGCACAGTAGAGGTAGAGTACAGTGGAGCACAGTAGAGGTAGAGTACAGTGGAGCACAGTAGAGAAGGAGTAGAGTAGAGCAGAGTAGAGGTAGAGTACATTGGAGTACAGTAGAGGTAGAGTACAGTGGAGCACTGTAGAGGTGGAGTACAGTGGAGTACAGTAGAGGTAGAGTACAGTGGAGCACAGTAGAGATAGAGTACAGTAGAGCACAGTAGAGGTAGAGTACAGTGGAGCACAGTAGAGGTAGAGTACAGTGGAGTATAGTTGAGGTAGACTACAGTGAAGTACAGTAGAGGTAGAGTACAGTGGAGTACACTAGAGGTAGAGTACAGTGGAGCACAGTAGAGGTAGAGTACAGTGGAGTATAGTTGAGGTAGACTACAGTGGAGTACAGTAGAGGTAGAGTAGAGTGGAGCACAGTAGAGATAGAGTACAGTAGAGCAGAGTAGAGGTAGAGTACAGTGGAGTACAGTAGAGGTAGAGCACAGTGGAGCACTGTAGAGGTAGAGTACAGTGGAGTACAGTAGAGATAGAGTACAGTGGAGCACAGTAGAGATAGAGTGCAGTAGAGCACAGTAGAGGTAGAGTACAGCTGAGCACAGTAGAGGTAGAGTACAGTAGAGCAGAGTAGAGGTAGAGTACAGTGGAGTACAGTAGAGGTAGAGCACAGTGGAGCACTGTAGAGGTAGAGTACAGTTGAACACAGTAGAGATAAGTGTAGTGGAGTATAGTAGAGGTAGAGTACAGTGGAGTACAGTAGAGGTAGAGTACAGTGGAGTACAGTAGAGGTAGAGTAGAGTGGAGCACATTAGAGGTGGAGTAGAGTAGAGTACAGTAGAGGTAGAGTACAGTGGAGTATAGTAGAAGTAGAGTACAGTGGAGCACAGTAGAGGTAGAGTAGAGTGGAGTACAGTAGAGGTAGAGTACATTGGAGTACAGTAGAGGTAGAGTACAGTGGAGTAGAGTAGAGATAGAGTAGAGTGGAGCACAGCAGAGGTAGAGTACAGTGGATCACAGTAGAGATAGAGTACAGTGGAGTACAGTTGAGCACAGTAGAGGTATAGTACAGTGGAGCACAGTAGCGATAGATTACAGTGGAGTACAGTAGAGATAGAGTACAGTGGAGTACAGTAGAGGTAGAGTACAGTGGAGCACAGTAGAGGTAGAGTACAGTGGAGTATTGTTGAGGTAGACTACAGTGGAGTACAGTAGAGATAGGGTACAGTAGAGCAGAGTAGAGGTAGAGTACAGTGGAGTACAGTAGAGGTAGAGCACAGTAGAGCAGAGTAGAGGTAGAGTACAATGGAGCACAGTAGAGGTAGAGTACAGTGGAGCACAGTATAGGTAGAGTACAGTGGAGTACAGTAAAGGTAGAGTACAGTGGAGTACAGTAGAGGTAGAGTACAGTGGAGTACAGTAGAGGTAGAGTACAGTACAGTACAGTACAGTAGAGGTAGAGTACAGTGGAGTAGAGTAGATATAGAGTACAGTGGAGCACAGTAGAGGTAGAGTACAATGGAGCACAGTAGAGGTAGAGTACAGTGGAGCACAGTAGAGGTAGAGTACAGTGGAGTACAGTAAAGGTAGAGTACAGTGGAGTACAGTAGAGGTAGAGTACAGTGGAGCACAGTAGAGGTAGAGTACAGTGGAGTACAGTGGAGCACAGTAGAGGTGGAGTACAGTAGAGTACAGTAGAGGTATAGTACAGTGGAGCACAGTAGAGGTAGAGTACAGTGGAGTACAGTGGAGTACAGTAGAGGTGGAGTACAGTAGAGTACAGTAGAGGTAGAGAACAGTACAGTACAGTAGAGGTAGAGTACAGTAGAGGTAGAGTACAGTAGAGCACAGTAGAGGTAGAATACAGTGGAGTACAGTAGAGGTAGAGTGCAGTGGAGTACAGTAGAGGTAGAGTACAGTGGAGTACAGTAGAGATAGAGTAAAGTGGAGCACAGTAGAGGTAGAGTACAGTGGAGCACAGTAGAGGTAGAGTACAGTGCAGCACAGTAGAGATAGAGTACAGTGGAGCACAGTAGAGGTAGAGTACAGTGGAGCACAGTAGAGGTAGAGTACAGTGGAGCACAGTAGAGGTAGAGTACAGTGGAGTACAGTAGAGGTAGAGTACAGTGGAGTACAGTAGAGGTAGAGTACAGTGGAGCACAGTAGAGATAGAGTACAGTGGAGCACAGTAGAGGTAGAGTACAGTGGAGCACAGTAGAGGTAGAGTACAGTGGAGCACAGTAGAGGTAGAGTACAGTGGAGTACAGCAGAGGTAGAGTACAGTGGAGTACAGTAGAGGTAGAGTACAGTGGAGCAAAATAGAGGTAGAGTACAGTGGAGTACAGTGGAGCACAGTAGAGGTGGAGTACAATGGAGCACAGTAGAGGTAGAGTACAGTGGAGTACAGTGGAGTACAGTAAATGTGGAGTACAGTAGAGTACAGTAGAGGTAGAGAACAGTACAGTACAGTAGAGGTAGAGTACAGTGGAGTACAGTAGAGGTAGAGTACAGTAGAGCACAGTAGAGGTAGAATACAGTGGAGTACAGTAGAGGTAGAGTACAGTGGAGTACAGTAGAGGTAGAGTACAGTGGAGTACAGTAGAGGTAGAGTACAGTACAGTACAGTAGAGGTAGAGTATAGTGGAGTACAGTAGAGGTAGAGTACAGTAGAGCACAGTAGAGGTAGAATACAGTGCAGTACAGTAGAGGTAGAGTACAGTGGAGTACAGTAGAGGTAGAATACAGTGGAGTACAGTAGAGATAGAGTACAGTGGAGCACAGTAGAGGTAGAGTACAGTGGAGCACAGTAGAGGTAGAGTACAGTGGAGTAGAGTAGAGGTAGAGTACAGTGGAGTACAGTAGAGGTAGAGTACAGTGGAGCACAATAGAGGTAGAGTACAGTGGAGTACAGTGGAGCAGAGTAGAGGTGGAGTACAGTAGAGTACAGTAGAGGTAGAGTACAGTGGAGCACAGTAGAGGTAGAGTACAGTGGAGTACAGTGGAGTACAGTAGAGGTGGAGTAGAGTAGAGTACAGTAGAGGTAGAGAACAGTACAGTACAGTAGAGGTAGAGTACAGTGGAGTACAGTAGAGGTAGAGTACAGTAGAGCACAGTAGAGTTAGAATACAGTGGAGTAAAGTAGAGGTAGAGTACAGTGGAGTACAGTAGAGGTAGAGTACAGTGGAGTAGAGTAGAGATAGAGTACAGTGGAGTAGAGTAGAGATAGAGTACAGTGGAGCACATTAGAGGTAGAGTACAGTGGAGCACAGTAGAGATAGAGTACAGTGGAGCACAGTAGAGGTAGAGTACAGTGGAGCACAGTAGAGGTAGAGTACAGTGGAGCACAGTAGAGGTAGAGTACAGTGGAGTACAGTAGAGGTAGAGTACAGTGGAGTACAGTAGAGGTAGAGTAGAGTGGAGCACAGTAGAGGTAGAGTACAGTGGAGTACAGTAGAGGTAGAGTACAGTAGAGCACAGTAGAGGTAGAATACAGTGAAGTACAGTAGAGGTAGAATACAGTGAAGTACAGTAGAGGTAGAGTACAGTGGAGCACAGTAGAGATAGTGTACAGTAGAGCAGAGTAGAGGTAGAGTACAGTGGAGTACAGTAGAGGTAGAGTACAGTGGAGCACTGTAGAGGTGGAGTACAGTGGAGTACTGTAGAGGTAGAGTACAGTGGAGCACAGTAGAGATAGAGTACAGTAGAGCACAGTAGAGGTAGAGTACAGTGGAGTATAGTAGAGGTAGAGTACAGTGGAGTATAGTTGAGGTAGACTACAGTGGAGCACAGTAGAGGTAGAGTACAGTGGAGCACATTAGAGGTAGTGTACAGTGGAGCACAGTAGAGGTAGAGTACAGTGGAGCACAGTAGAGAATGAGTAGAGTAGAGCAGAGTAGAGGTAGAGTACATTGGAGTACAGTAGAGGTAGAGTACAGTGGAGCACTGTAGAGGTGGAGTACAGTGGAGTACAGTAGAGATAGAGTACAGTGGAGCACAGTAGAGGTAGAGTACAGTGGAGCACAGTAGAGGTAGAGTACAGTGGAGCACAGTAGAGGTAGAGTACAGTGGAGTACAGTAGAGGTAGAGTACAGTGGAGTACAGTAGAGGTAGAGTACAGTGGAGCACAGTAGAGGTAGAGTACAGTGGAGTACAGTGGAGCACAGTAGAGGTGGAGTAGAGTAGAGTACAGTAGAGGTAGAGTACAGTGGAGCACAGTAGAGGTAGAGTACAGTGGAGCACAGTAGAGCTAGAGTACAGTGGAGTAGAGTTGAGGTAGACTACAGTGGAGTACAGTAGAGGTAGAGTACAGTGGAGTACACTAGAGGTAGAGTACAGTGGAGCACAGTAGAGGTAGAGTACAGTGGAGTATAGTTGAGGTAGACTACAGTGGAGTACAGTAGAGGTAGAGTAGAGTGGAGCACAGTAGAGATAGAGTACAGTAGAGCAGAGTAGAGGTAGAGTACAGTGGAGTACAGTAGAGGTAGAGCACATTGGAGCACTGTAGAGGTAGAGTACAGTGGAGTACAGTAGAGATAGAGTACAGTGGAGCACAGTAGAGATAGAGTGCAGTAGAGCACAGTAGAGGTAGAGTACAGCTGAGCACAGTAGAGGTAGAGTACAGTAGAGCAGAGTAGAGGTAGAGTACAGTGGAATACAGTAGAGGTAGAGCACAGTGGAGCACTGTAGAGGTAGAGTACAGTCGAACACAGTAGAGATAAGTGTAGTGGAGTATAGTAGAGGTAGAGTACAGTGGAGTACAGTAGAGGTAGAGTACAGTGGAGTACAGTAGAGGTAGAGTAGAGTGGAGCACATTAGAGGTGGAGTAGAGTACAGTAGAGGTAGAGTACAGTGGAGTATAGTAGAAGTAGAGTACAGTGGAGCACAGTAGAGGTAGAGTAGAGTGGAGTACAGTAGAGGTAGAGTACATTGGAGTACAGTAGAGGTAGAGTACAGTGGAGTAGAGTAGAGATAGAGTAGAGTGGAGCACAGCAGAGGTAGAGTACAGTGGATCACAGTAGAGATAGAGTACAGTGGAGTACAGTTGAGCACAGTAGAGGTATAGTACAGTGGAGCACAGTAGCGATAGATTACAGTGGAGTACAGTAGAGATAGAGTACAGTGGAGTACAGTAGAGGTAGAGTACAGTGGAGCACAGTAGAGGTAGAGTACAGTGGAGTATTGTTGAGGTAGACTACAGTGGAGTACAGTAGAGATAGAGTACAGTAGAGCAGAGTAGAGGTAGAGTACAGTGGAGTACAGTAGAGGTAGAGCACAGTAGAGCAGAGTAGAGGTAGAGTACAGTGGAGTACAGTAGAGGTATAGCACAGTGGAGCACTGTAGAGGTAGAGTACAGTGGAGTACAGTAGAGATAGAGTACAGTGGAGCACAGTAGAGGTAGAGTACAGTGGAGCACAGTAGAGGTAGAGTACAGTGGAGTACAGTAGAGGTAGAGTACAGTGGAGTACAGTAGAGGTAGAGTACAGTGGAGCACAGTAGAGGTAGAGTACAGTGGAGTACAGTGGAGCACAGTAGAGGTAGAGTAGAGTAGAGTACAGTAGAGGTAGAGTACAGTGGAGCACAGTAGAGGTAGAGTACAGTGGAGTACAGTGGAGTACAGTAGAGGTGGAGTACAGTAGAGTACAGTAGAGGTAGAGAACAGTACAGTACAGTAGAGGTAGAGTACAGTGGAGTACAGTAGAGGTAGAGTACAGTAGAGCACAGTAGAGGTAGAATACAGTGGAGTACAGTAGAGGTAGAGTACAGTGGAGTACAGTAGAGGTAGAGTACAGTGGAGTACAGTAGAGATAGAGTACAGTACAGTACAGTAGAGGTAGAGTACAGTGGAGTACAGTAGAGGTAGAGTACAGTAGAGCACAGTAGAGGTAGAATACAGTGGAGTACAGTAGAGGTAGAGTACAGTGGAGCACAGTAGAGGTAGAGTACAGTGGAGCACAGTAGAGGTAGAGTACAGTGGAGCACAGTAGAGGTAGAGTATAGTGGAGTACAGTAGAGGTAGAGTACAGTGGAGTACAGTAGAGGTAGAGTACAATGGAGCACAGTAGAGGTAGAGTACAGTGGAGTATTGTTGAGGTAGACTACAGTGGAGT
Source organism: Tiaroga cobitis (assembly GCA_030578255.1). NCBI lineage: Eukaryota > Metazoa > Chordata > Actinopteri > Cypriniformes > Leuciscidae > Tiaroga > Tiaroga cobitis. The sequence continues at coordinate 37,507,515 of CM060610.1, read as the reverse complement.
ACAGTAGAGATAGAGTACAGTAGAGCAGAGTAGAGGTAGAGTACAGTGGAGTACAGTAGAGGTAGAGCACAGTAGAGCAGAGTAGAGGTAGAGTACAGTGGAGTACAGTAGAGGTATAGCACAGTGGAGCAGAGTAGAGGTAGAGTACAGTGGAGTACAGTAGAGATAGAGCACAGTGGAGCACTGTAGAGGTAGAATAGTGGAGTAGAGTAGAGATAGAGTACAGTGGAGCACAGTAGAGGTAGAGTACAGTGGAGCACAGTAGAGGTAGAGTACAGTGGAGCACAGTAGAGGTAGAGTACAGTGGAGTACAGTAGAGGTAGTGTACAGTGGAGCACAGTAGAGGTAGAGTACAGTGGAGCACAGTAGAGGTAGAGTACAGTGGAGTACAGTAGAGGTAGTGTACAGTGGAGCACAGTAGAGGTAGAGTACAATGGAGCACAGTAGAGGTAGAGTACAGTGGAGCACAGTAGAGAAGGAGTAGAGTAGAGCAGAGTAGAGGTAGAGTACATTGGAGTACAGTAGAGGTAGAGTACAGTGGAGCACTGTAGAGGTGGAGTACAGTGGAGTACAGTAGAGATAGAGTACAGTGGAGCACAGTAGAGGTAGAGTACAGTGGAGCACAGTAGAGGTATAGTACAGTGGAGCACAGTAGAGGTAGAGTACAGTGGAGTACAGTAGAGGTAGAGTACAGTGGAGTACAGTAGAGGTAGAGTACAGTGGAGCACAGTAGAGGTAGAGTACAGTGGAGTACAGTGGAGCACAGTAGAGGTGGAGTAGAGTAGAGTACAGTAGAGGTAGAGTACAGTGGAGCACAGTAGAGGTAGAGTACAGTGGAGCACAGTAGAGCTAGAGTACAGTGGAGTAGAGTTGAGGTAGACTACAGTGGAGTACAGTAGAGGTAGAGTACAGTGGAGTACACTAGAGGTAGAGTACAGTGGAGCACAGTAGAGGTAGAGTACAGTGGAGTATAGTTGAGGTAGACTACAGTGGAGTACAGTAGAGGTAGAGTAGAGTGGAGCACAGTAGAGATAGAGTACAGTAGAGCAGAGTAGAGGTAGAGTACAGTGGAGTACAGTAGAGGTAGAGCACAGTGGAGCACTGTAGAGGTAGAGTACAGTGGAGTACAGTAGAGATAGAGTACAGTGGAGCACAGTAGAGATAGAGTGCAGTAGAGCACAGTAGAGGTAGAGTACAGCTGAGCACAGTAGAGGTAGAGTACAGTAGAGCAGAGTAGAGGTAGAGTACAGTGGAATACAGTAGAGGTAGAGCACAGTGGAGCACTGTAGAGGTAGAGTACAGTCGAACACAGTAGAGATAAGTGTAGTGGAGTATAGTAGAGGTAGAGTACAGTGGAGTACAGTAGAGGTAGAGTACAGTGGAGTACAGTAGAGGTAGAGTAGAGTGGAGCACATTAGAGGTGGAGTAGAGTACAGTAGAGGTAGAGTACAGTGGAGTATAGTAGAAGTAGAGTACAGTGGAGCACAGTAGAGGTAGAGTAGAGTGGAGTACAGTAGAGGTAGAGTACATTGGAGTACAGTAGAGGTAGAGTACAGTGGAGTAGAGTAGAGATAGAGTAGAGTGGAGCACAGCAGAGGTAGAGTACAGTGGATCACAGTAGAGATAGAGTACAGTGGAGTACAGTTGAGCACAGTAGAGGTATAGTACAGTGGAGCACAGTAGCGATAGATTACAGTGGAGTACAGTAGAGATAGAGTACAGTGGAGTACAGTAGAGGTAGAGTACAGTGGAGCACAGTAGAGGTAGAGTACAGTGGAGTATTGTTGAGGTAGACTACAGTGGAGTACAGTAGAGATAGAGTACAGTAGAGCAGAGTAGAGGTAGAGTACAGTGGAGTACAGTAGAGGTAGAGCACAGTAGAGCAGAGTAGAGGTAGAGTACAGTGGAGTACAGTAGAGGTATAGCACAGTGGAGCACTGTAGAGGTAGAGTACAGTGGAGTACAGTAGAGATAGAGTACAGTGGAGCACAGTAGAGGTAGAGTACAGTGGAGCACAGTAGAGGTAGAGTACAGTGGAGTACAGTAGAGGTAGAGTACAGTGGAGTACAGTAGAGGTAGAGTACAGTGGAGCACAGTAGAGGTAGAGTACAGTGGAGTACAGTGGAGCACAGTAGAGGTGGAGTAGAGTAGAGTACAGTAGAGGTAGAGTACAGTGGAGCACAGTAGAGGTAGAGTACAGTGGAGTACAGTGGAGTACAGTAGAGGTGGAGTACAGTAGAGTACAGTAGAGGTAGAGAACAGTACAGTACAGTAGAGGTAGAGTACAGTGGAGTACAGTAGAGGTAGAGTACAGTAGAGCACAGTAGAGGTAGAATACAGTGGAGTACAGTAGAGGTAGAGTACAGTGGAGTACAGTAGAGGTAGAGTACAGTGGAGTACAGTAGAGATAGAGTACAGTACAGTACAGTAGAGGTAGAGTACAGTGGAGTACAGTAGAGGTAGAGTACAGTAGAGCACAGTAGAGGTAGAATACAGTGGAGTACAGTAGAGGTAGAGTACAGTGGAGCACAGTAGAGGTAGAGTACAGTGGAGCACAATAGAGGTAGAGTACAGTGGAGCACAGTAGAGGTAGAGTATAGTGGAGTACAGTAGAGGTAGAGTACAGTGGAGTACAGTAGAGGTAGAGTACAATGGAGCACAGTAGAGGTAGAGTACAGTGGAGTATTGTTGAGGTAGACTACAGTGGAGTACAGTAGAGATAGAGTACAGTAGAGCAGAGTAGAGGTAGAGTACAGTGGAGTACAGTAGAGGTAGAGCACAGTAGAGCAGAGTAGAGGTAGAGTACAGTGGAGTACAGTAGAGGTATAGCACAGTGGAGCACTGTAGAGGTAGAGTACAGTGAAGTACAGTAGAGATAGAGTACAGTGGAGCACATTAGAGGTAGAGTACAGTGGAGCACAGTAGAGGTAGAGTACAGTGGAGCACAGTAGAGGTAGAGTACAGTGGAGCACAGTAGAGGTAGAGTACAGTGGAGCACAGTAGAGGTAGAGTACAGTGGAGCACAGTAGAGGTAGAGTACAGTGGAGCACAGTAGAGGTAGAGTACAGTGGAGTACAGTAGAGGTAGAGTACAGTGGAGTACAGTAGAGGTAGAGTACAGTGGAGCACAGTAGAGATAGAGTACAGTGGAGCACAGTAGAGGTAGAGTACAGTGGAGCACAATAGAGGTAGAGTACAGTGGAGCACAGTAGAGGTAGAGTACAGTGGAGTACAGCAGAGGTAGAGTACAGTGGAGTACAGTAGAGGTAGAGTACAGTGGAGCACAGTAGAGGTAGAGTACAGTGGAGTACAGTGGAGCACAGTAGAGGTGGAGTACGGTGGAGCACAGTAGAGGTAGAGTACAGTGGAGTACAGTGGAGTACAGTAGATGTGGAGTACAGTAGAGTACAGTAGAGATAGAGAACAGTACAGTACAGTAGAGGTAGAGTACAGTGGAGTACAGTAGAGGTAGAGTACAGTAGAGCACAGTAGAGGTAGAATACAGTGGAGTACAGTGGAGGTAGAGTACAGTGGAGTACAGTAGAGGTAGAGTACAGTGGAGTACAGTAGAGGTAGAGTACAGTACAGTACAGTAGAGGTAGAGTATAGTGGAGTACAGTAGAGGTAGAGTACAGTAGAGCACAGTAGAGGTAGAATACAGTGGAGTACAGTAGAGGTAGAGTACAGTGGAGTACAGTAGAGGTAGAGTACAGTGGAGTACAGTAGAGATAGAGTACAGTGGAGCACAGTAGAGGTAGAGTACAGTGGAGCACAGTAGAGGTAGAGTACAGTGGAGCACAGTAGAGGTAGAGTACAGTGGAGTACAGTAGAGGTAGAGTACAGTGGAGTACAGTAGAGGTAGAGTACAGTGGAGCACAGTAGAGGTAGAGTACAGTGGAGTACAGTGGAGCACAGTAGAGGTAGAGTACAGTGGAGTACAGTGGAGCACAGTAGAGGTGGAGTACAGTAGAGTACAGTAGAGGTAGAGTACAGTGGAGCACAGTAGAGGTAGAGTACAGTGGAGTACAGTGGAGTACAGTAGAGGTGGAGTACAGTAGAGTACAGTAGAGGTAGAGAACAGTACAGTACAGTAGAGGTAGAGTACAGTGGAGTACAGTAGAGGTAGAGTACAGTAGAGCACAGTAGAGGTAGAATACAGTGGAGTACAGTAGAGGTAGAGTACAGTGGAGTACAGTAGAGGTAGAGTACAGTGGAGTAGAGTAGAGATAGAGTACAGTGGAGTAGAGTAGAGATAGAGTACAGTGGAGCACAGTAGAGGTAGAGTACAGTGGAGCAGAGTAGAGATAGAGTACAGTGGAGCACAGTAGAGGTAGAGTACAGTGGAGCACAGTAGAGGTAGAGTACAGTGGAGCAGAGTAGAGGTAGAGTACAGTGGAGTACAGTAGAGGTAGAGTGCAGTGGAGTACAGTAGAGGTAGAGTACAGTGGAGTACAGTAGAGATAGAGTAAAGTGGAGCACAGTAGAGGTAGAGTACAGTGGAGCACAGTAGAGGTAGAGTACAGTGGAGCACAGTAGAGATAGAGTACAGTGGAGCACAGTAGAGGTAGAGTACAGTGGAGCACAGTAGAGGTAGAGTACAGTGGAGCACAGTAGAGGTAGAGTACAGTGGAGTACAGTAGAGGTAGAGTACAGTGGAGTACAGTAGAGGTAGAGTACAGTGGAGCACAGTAGAGATAGAGTACAGTGGAGCACAGTAGAGGTAGAGTACAGTGGAGCACAGTAGAGGTAGAGTACAGTGGAGCACAGTAGAGGTAGAGTACAGTGGAGTACAGCAGAGGTAGAGTACAGTGGAGTACAGTAGAGGTAGAGTACAGTGGAGCACAGTAGAGGTAGAGTACAGTGGAGTACAGTGGAGCACAGTAGAGGTGGAGTACAATGGAGCACAGTAGAGGTAGAGTACAGTGGAGTACAGTGGAGTACAGTAAATGTGGAGTACAGTAGAGTACAGTAGAGGTAGAGAACAGTACAGTACAGTAGAGGTAGAGTACAGTGGAGTACAGTAGAGGTAGAGTACAGTAGAGCACAGTAGAGGTAGAATACAGTGGAGTACAGTAGAGGTAGAGTACAGTGGAGTACAGTAGAGGTAGAGTACAGTGGAGTACAGTAGAGGTAGAGTACAGTACAGTACAGTAGAGGTAGAGTATAGTGGAGTACAGTAGAGGTAGAGTACAGTAGAGCACAGTAGAGGTAGAATACAGTGCAGTACAGTAGAGGTAGAGTACAGTGGAGTACAGTAGAGGTAGAGTACAGTGGAGTACAGTAGAGATAGAGTACAGTGGAGCACAGTAGAGGTAGAGTACAGTGGAGCACAGTAGAGGTAGAGTACAGTGGAGCACAGTAGAGGTCGAGTACAGTGGAGTAGAGTAGAGGTAGAGTACAGTGGAGTACAGTAGAGGTAGAGTACAGTGGAGCACAATAGAGGTAGAGTACAGTGGAGTACAATGGAGCAGAGTAGAGGTGGAGTACAGTAGAGTACAGTAGAGGTAGAGTACAGTGGAGCACAGTAGAGGTAGAGTACAGTGGAGTACAGTGGAGTACAGTAGAGGTGGAGTAGAGTAGAGTACAGTAGAGGTAGAGAACAGTACAGTACAGTAGAGGTAGAATACAGTGAAGTACAGTAGAGGTAGAGTACAGTGGAGTACAGTAGAGGTAGAGTACAGTGGAGTACAGTAGAGGTAGAGTACAGCGGAGCACAGTAGAGGTAGAGTACAGTGGAGTACAGTAGAGGTAGAGTACAGTGGAGCACAGTAGAGCTAGAGTACAGTGGAGTACAAGCGAGCACAGTAGAGGTGGAGTACAGTAGAGTAGAGTATAGGTTGAGTACAGTGGAGTACAGTAGAGATAGAGTAGAGTGGAGTAGAGTAGAGATAAAGTACAGTGGATTAGAGTAGAGATAGAGTACAGTGGAGTATAGTTGAGGTAGAGTACAGTGGAGCACAGTAGAGGTAGAGTACAGTGGAGTATAGTTGAGGTAGACTACAGTGGAGTACAGTAGAGGTAGAGTACAGTGGAGCACAGTAGAGATAGTGTACAGTAGAGCAGAGTAGAGGTAGAGTACAGTGGAGTACAGTAGAGGTAGAGTACAGTGGAGCACTGTAGAGGTGGAGTACAGTGGAGTACTGTAGAGGTAGAGTACAGTGGAGCACAGTAGAGATAGAGTACAGTAGAGCACAGTAGAGGTAGAGTACAGTGGAGTATAGTAGAGGTAGAGTACAGTGGAGTATAGTTGAGGTAGACTACAGTGGAGCACAGTAGAGGTAGAGTACAGTGGAGCACAGTAGAGGTAGAGTACAGTGGAGCACAGTAGAGGTAGAGTACAGTGGAGTATAGTTGAGGTAGACTACAGTGGAGTACAGTAGAGGTAGAGTACAGTGGAGCACAGTAGAGATAGAGTACAGTAGAGCAGAGTAGAGGTAGAGTACTGTGGAGTACAGTAGAGGTAGAGCACAGTAGAGCAGAGTAGAGGTAGAGTACAGTGGAGTACAGTAGAGATAGAGCACAGTGGAGCACTGTAGAGGTAGAATAGTGGAGTAGAGTAGAGATAGAGTACAGTGGAGCACAGTAGAGGTAGAGTACAGTGGAGCACAGTAGAGGTAGAGTACAGTGGAGCACAGTAGAGGTAGAGTACAGTGGAGTACAGTAGAGGTAGTGTACAGTGGAGCACAGTAGAGGTAGAGTACAGTGGAGCACAGTAGAGGTAGAGTGCAGTGGAGTACAGTAGAGGTAGTGTACAGTGGAGCACAGTAGAGGTAGAGTACAATGGAGCACAGTAGAGGTAGAGTACAGTGGAGCACAGTAGAGAAGGAGTAGAGTAGAGCAGAGTAGAGGTAGAGTACATTGGAGTACAGTAGAGGTAGAGTACAGTGGAGCACTGTAGAGGTGGAGTACAGTGGAGTACAGTAGAGATAGAGTACAGTGGAGCACAGTAGAGGTAGAGTACAGTGGAGCACAGTAGAGGTAGAGTACAGTGGAGCACAGTAGAGGTAGAGTACAGTGGAGTACAGTAGAGGTAGAGTACAGTGGAGTACAGTAGAGGTAGAGTACAGTGGAGCACAGTAGAGGTAGAGTACAGTGGAGTACAGTGGAGCACAGTAGAGGTGGAGTAGAGTAGAGTACAGTAGAGGTAGAGTACAGTGGAGCACAGTAGAGGTAGAGTACAGTGGAGCACAGTAGAGCTAGAGTACAGTGGAGTAGAGTTGAGGTAGACTACAGTGGAGTACAGTAGAGGTAGAGTACAGTGGAGTACACTAGAGGTAGAGTACAGTGGAGCACAGTAGAGGTAGAGTACAGTGGAGTATAGTTGAGGTAGACTACAGTGGAGTACAGTAGAGGTAGAGTAGAGTGGAGCACAGTAGAGATAGAGTACAGTAGATCAGAGTAGAGGTAGAGTACAGTGGAGTACAGTAGAGGTAGAGCACAGTGGAGCACTGTAGAGGTAGAGTACAGTGGAGTACAGTAGAGATAGAGTACAGTGGAGCACAGTAGAGATAGAGTGCAGTAGAGCACAGTAGAGGTAGAGTACAGCTGAGCACAGTAGAGGTAGAGTACAGTAGAGCAGAGTAGAGGTAGAGTACAGTGGAATACAGTAGAGGTAGAGCACAGTGGAGCACTGTAGAGGTAGAGTACAGTCGAACACAGTAGAGATAAGTGTAGTGGAGTATAGTAGAGGTAGAGTACAGTGGAGTACAGTAGAGGTAGAGTACAGTGGAGTACAGTAGAGGTAGAGTAGAGTGGAGCACATTAGAGGTGGAGTAGAGTACAGTAGAGGTAGAGTACAGTGGAGTATAGTAGAAGTAGAGTACAGTGGAGCACAGTAGAGGTAGAGTAGAGTGGAGTACAGTAGAGGTAGAGTACATTGGAGTACAGTAGAGGTAGAGTACAGTGGAGTAGAGTAGAGATAGAGTAGAGTGGAGCACAGCAGAGGTAGAGTACAGTGGATCACAGTAGAGATAGAGTACAGTGGAGTACAGTTGAGCACAGTAGAGGTATAGTACAGTGGAGCACAGTAGCGATAGATTACAGTGGAGTACAGTAGAGATAGAGTACAGTGGAGTACAGTAGAGGTAGAGTACAGTGGAGCACAGTAGAGGTAGAGTACAGTGGAGTATTGTTGAGGTAGACTACAGTGGAGTACAGTAGAGATAGAGTACAGTAGAGCAGAGTAGAGGTAGAGTACAGTGGAGTACAGTAGAGGTAGAGCACAGTAGAGCAGAGTAGAGGTAGAGTACAGTGGAGTACAGTAGAGGTATAGCACAGTGGAGCACTGTAGAGGTAGAGTACAGTGGAGTACAGTAGAGATAGAGTACAGTGGAGCACAGTAGAGGTAGAGTACAGTGGAGCACAGTAGAGGTAGAGTACAGTGGAGTACAGTAGAGGTAGAGTACAGTGGAGTACAGTAGAGGTAGAGTACAGTGGAGCACAGTAGAGGTAGAGTACAGTGGAGTACAGTGGAGCACAGTAGAGGTAGAGTAGAGTAGAGTACAGTAGAGGTAGAGTACAGTGGAGCACAGTAGAGGTAGAGTACAGTGGAGTACAGTGGAGTACAGTAGAGGTGGAGTACAGTAGAGTACAGTAGAGGTAGAGAACAGTACAGTACAGTAGAGGTAGAGTACAGTGGAGTACAGTAGAGGTAGAGTACAGTAGAGCACAGTAGAGGTAGAATACAGTGGAGTACAGTAGAGGTAGAGTACAGTGGAGTACAGTAGAGGTAGAGTACAGTGGAGTACAGTAGAGATAGAGTACAGTACAGTACAGTAGAGGTAGAGTACAGTGGAGTACAGTAGAGGTAGAGTACAGTAGAGCACAGTAGAGGTAGAATACAGTGGAGTACAGTAGAGGTAGAGTACAGTGGAGCACAGTAGAGGTAGAGTACAGTGGAGCACAGTAGAGGTAGAGTACAGTGGAGCACAGTAGAGGTAGAGTATAGTGGAGTACAGTAGAGGTAGAGTACAGTGGAGTACAGTAGAGGTAGAGTACAATGGAGCACAGTAGAGGTAGAGTACAGTGGAGTATTGTTGAGGTAGACTACAGTGGAGTACAGTAGAGATAGAGTACAGTAGAGCAGAGTAGAGGTAGAGTACAGTGGAGTACAGTAGAGGTAGAGCACAGTAGAGCAGAGTAGAGGTAGAGTACAGTGGAGTACAGTAGAGGTATAGCACAGTGGAGCAGAGTAGAGGTAGAGTACAGTGGAGTACAGTAGAGATAGAGCACAGTGGAGCACTGTAGAGGTAGAATAGTGGAGTAGAGTAGAGATAGAGTACAGTGGAGCACAGTAGAGGTAGAGTACAGTGGAGCACAGTAGAGGTAGAGTACAGTGGAGCACAGTAGAGGTAGAGTACAGTGGAGTACAGTAGAGGTAGTGTACAGTGGAGCACAGTAGAGGTAGAGTACAGTGGAGCACAGTAGAGGTAGAGTACAGTGGAGTACAGTAGAGGTAGTGTACAGTGGAGCACAGTAGAGGTAGAGTACAATGGAGCACAGTAGAGGTAGAGTACAGTGGAGCACAGTAGAGAAGGAGTAGAGTAGAGCAGAGTAGAGGTAGAGTACATTGGAGTACAGTAGAGGTAGAGTACAGTGGAGCACTGTAGAGGTGGAGTACAGTGGAGTACAGTAGAGATAGAGTACAGTGGAGCACAGTAGAGGTAGAGTACAGTGGAGCACAGTAGAGGTAGAGTACAGTGGAGCACAGTAGAGGTAGAGTACAGTGGAGTACAGTAGAGGTAGAGTACAGTGGAGTACAGTAGAGGTAGAGTACAGTGGAGCACAGTAGAGGTAGAGTACAGTGGAGTACAGTGGAGCACAGTAGAGGTGGAGTAGAGTAGAGTACAGTAGAGGTAGAGTACAGTGGAGCACAGTAGAGGTAGAGTACAGTGGAGCACAGTAGAGCTAGAGTACAGTGGAGTAGAGTTGAGGTAGACTACAGTGGAGTACAGTAGAGGTAGAGTACAGTGGAGTACACTAGAGGTAGAGTACAGTGGAGCACAGTAGAGGTAGAGTACAGTGGAGTATAGTTGAGGTAGACTACAGTGGAGTACAGTAGAGGTAGAGTAGAGTGGAGCACAGTAGAGATAGAGTACAGTAGAGCAGAGTAGAGGTAGAGTACAGTGGAGTACAGTAGAGGTAGAGCACAGTGGAGCACTGTAGAGGTAGAGTACAGTGGAGTACAGTAGAGATAGAGTACAGTGGAGCACAGTAGAGATAGAGTGCAGTAGAGCACAGTAGAGGTAGAGTACAGCTGAGCACAGTAGAGGTAGAGTACAGTAGAGCAGAGTAGAGGTAGAGTACAGTGGAATACAGTAGAGGTAGAGCACAGTGGAGCACTGTAGAGGTAGAGTACAGTCGAACACAGTAGAGATAAGTGTAGTGGAGTATAGTAGAGGTAGAGTACAGTGGAGTACAGTAGAGGTAGAGTACAGTGGAGTACAGTAGAGGTAGAGTAGAGTGGAGCACATTAGAGGTGGAGTAGAGTACAGTAGAGGTAGAGTACAGTGGAGTATAGTAGAAGTAGAGTACAGTGGAGCACAGTAGAGGTAGAGTAGAGTGGAGTACAGTAGAGGTAGAGTACATTGGAGTACAGTAGAGGTAGAGTACAGTGGAGTAGAGTAGAGATAGAGTAGAGTGGAGCACAGCAGAGGTAGAGTACAGTGGATCACAGTAGAGATAGAGTACAGTGGAGTACAGTTGAGCACAGTAGAGGTATAGTACAGTGGAGCACAGTAGCGATAGATTACAGTGGAGTACAGTAGAGATAGAGTACAGTGGAGTACAGTAGAGGTAGAGTACAGTGGAGCACAGTAGAGGTAGAGTACAGTGGAGTATTGTTGAGGTAGACTACAGTGGAGTACAGTAGAGATAGAGTACAGTAGAGCAGAGTAGAGGTAGAGTACAGTGGAGTACAGTAGAGGTAGAGCACAGTAGAGCAGAGTAGAGGTAGAGTACAGTGGAGTACAGTAGAGGTATAGCACAGTGGAGCACTGTAGAGGTAGAGTACAGTGGAGTACAGTAGAGATAGAGTACAGTGGAGCACAGTAGAGGTAGAGTACAGTGGAGCACAGTAGAGGTAGAGTACAGTGGAGTACAGTAGAGGTAGAGTACAGTGGAGTACAGTAGAGGTAGAGTACAGTGGAGCACAGTAGAGGTAGAGTACAGTGGAGTACAGTGGAGCACAGTAGAGGTGGAGTAGAGTAGAGTACAGTAGAGGTAGAGTACAGTGGAGCACAGTAGAGGTAGAGTACAGTGGAGTACAGTGGAGTACAGTAGAGGTGGAGTACAGTAGAGTACAGTAGAGGTAGAGAACAGTACAGTACAGTAGAGGTAGAGTACAGTGGAGTACAGTAGAGGTAGAGTACAGTAGAGCACAGTAGAGGTAGAATACAGTGGAGTACAGTAGAGGTAGAGTACAGTGGAGTACAGTAGAGGTAGAGTACAGTGGAGTACAGTAGAGATAGAGTACAGTACAGTACAGTAGAGGTAGAGTACAGTGGAGTACAGTAGAGGTAGAGTACAGTAGAGCACAGTAGAGGTAGAATACAGTGGAGTACAGTAGAGGTAGAGTACAGTGGAGCACAGTAGAGGTAGAGTACAGTGGAGCACAGTAGAGGTAGAGTACAGTGGAGCACAGTAGAGGTAGAGTATAGTGGAGTACAGTAGAGGTAGAGTACAGTGGAGTACAGTAGAGGTAGAGTACAATGGAGCACAGTAGAGGTAGAGTACAGTGGAGTATTGTTGAGGTAGACTACAGTGGAGTACAGTAGAGATAGAGTACAGTAGAGCAGAGTAGAGGTAGAGTACAGTGGAGTACAGTAGAGGTAGAGCACAGTAGAGCAGAGTAGAGGTAGAGTACAGTGGAGTACAGTAGAGGTATAGCACAGTGGAGCACTGTAGAGGTAGAGTACAGTGAAGTACAGTAGAGATAGAGTACAGTGGAGCACATTAGAGGTAGAGTACAGTGGAGCACAGTAGAGGTAGAGTACAGTGGAGCACAGTAGAGGTAGAGTACAGTGGAGCACAGTAGAGGTAGAGTACAGTGGAGCACAGTAGAGGTAGAGTACAGTGGAGCACAGTAGAGGTAGAGTACAGTAGAGCACAGTAGAGGTAGAGTACAGTGGAGTACAGTAGAGGTAGAGTACAGTGGAGTACAGTAGAGGTAGAGTACAGTGGAGCACAGTAGAGATAGAGTACAGTGGAGCACAGTAGAGGTAGAGTACAGTGGAGCACAATAGAGGTAGAGTACAGTGGAGCACAGTAGAGGTAGAGTACAGTGGAGTACAGCAGAGGTAGAGTACAGTGGAGTACAGTAGAGGTAGAGTACAGTGGAGCACAGTAGAGGTAGAGTACAGTGGAGTACAGTGGAGCACAGTAGAGGTGGAGTACGGTGGAGCACAGTAGAGGTAGAGTACAGTGGAGTACAGTGGAGTACAGTAGATGTGGAGTACAGTAGAGTACAGTAGAGATAGAGAACAGTACAGTACAGTAGAGGTAGAGTACAGTGGAGTACAGTAGAGGTAGAGTACAGTAGAGCACAGTAGAGGTAGAATACAGTGGAGTACAGTGGAGGTAGAGTACAGTGGAGTACAGTAGAGGTAGAGTACAGTGGAGTACAGTAGAGGTAGAGTACAGTACAGTACAGTAGAGGTAGAGTATAGTGGAGTACAGTAGAGGTAGAGTACAGTAGAGCACAGTAGAGGTAGAATACAGTGGAGTACAGTAGAGGTAGAGTACAGTGGAGTACAGTAGAGGTAGAGTACAGTGGAGTACAGTAGAGATAGAGTACAGTGGAGCACAGTAGAGGTAGAGTACAGTGGAGCACAGTAGAGGTAGAGTACAGTGGAGCACAGTAGAGGTAGAGTACAGTGGAGTACAGTAGAGGTAGAGTACAGTGGAGTACAGTAGAGGTAGAGTACAGTGGAGCACAGTAGAGGTAGAGTACAGTGGAGTACAGTGGAGCACAGTAGAGGTAGAGTACAGTGGAGTACAGTGGAGCACAGTAGAGGTGGAGTACAGTAGAGTACAGTAGAGGTAGAGTACAGTGGAGCACAGTAGAGGTAGAGTACAGTGGAGTACAGTGGAGTACAGTAGAGGTGGAGTACAGTAGAGTACAGTAGAGGTAGAGAACAGTACAGTACAGTAGAGGTAGAGTACAGTGGAGTACAGTAGAGGTAGAGTACAGTAGAGCACAGTAGAGGTAGAATACAGTGGAGTACAGTAGAGGTAGAGTACAGTGGAGTACAGTAGAGGTAGAGTACAGTGGAGTAGAGTAGAGATAGAGTACAGTGGAGTAGAGTAGAGATAGAGTACAGTGGAGCACAGTAGAGGTAGAGTACAGTGGAGCAGAGTAGAGATAGAGTACAGTGGAGCACAGTAGAGGTAGAGTACAGTGGAGCACAGTAGAGGTAGAGTACAGTGGAGCAGAGTAGAGGTAGAGTACAGTGGAGTACAGTAGAGGTAGAGTGCAGTGGAGTACAGTAGAGGTAGAGTACAGTGGAGTACAGTAGAGATAGAGTAAAGTGGAGCACAGTAGAGGTAGAGTACAGTGGAGCACAGTAGAGGTAGAGTACAGTGGAGCACAGTAGAGATAGAGTACAGTGGAGCACAGTAGAGGTAGAGTACAGTGGAGCACAGTAGAGGTAGAGTACAGTGGAGCACAGTAGAGGTAGAGTACAGTGGAGTACAGTAGAGGTAGAGTACAGTGGAGTACAGTAGAGGTAGAGTACAGTGGAGCACAGTAGAGATAGAGTACAGTGGAGCACAGTAGAGGTAGAGTACAGTGGAGCACAGTAGAGGTAGAGTACAGTGGAGCACAGTAGAGGTAGAGTACAGTGGAGTACAGCAGAGGTAGAGTACAGTGGAGTACAGTAGAGGTAGAGTACAGTGGAGCACAGTAGAGGTAGAGTACAGTGGAGTACAGTGGAGCACAGTAGAGGTGGAGTACAATGGAGCACAGTAGAGGTAGAGTACAGTGGAGTACAGTGGAGTACAGTAAATGTGGAGTACAGTAGAGTACAGTAGAGGTAGAGAACAGTACAGTACAGTAGAGGTAGAGTACAGTGGAGTACAGTAGAGGTAGAGTACAGTAGAGCACAGTAGAGGTAGAATACAGTGGAGTACAGTAGAGGTAGAGTACAGTGGAGTACAGTAGAGGTAGAGTACAGTGGAGTACAGTAGAGGTAGAGTACAGTACAGTACAGTAGAGGTAGAGTATAGTGGAGTACAGTAGAGGTAGAGTACAGTAGAGCACAGTAGAGGTAGAATACAGTGCAGTACAGTAGAGGTAGAGTACAGTGGAGTACAGTAGAGGTAGAGTACAGTGGAGTACAGTAGAGATAGAGTACAGTGGAGCACAGTAGAGGTAGAGTACAGTGGAGCACAGTAGAGGTAGAGTACAGTGGAGCACAGTAGAGGTCGAGTACAGTGGAGTAGAGTAGAGGTAGAGTACAGTGGAGTACAGTAGAGGTAGAGTACAGTGGAGCACAATAGAGGTAGAGTACAGTGGAGTACAATGGAGCAGAGTAGAGGTGGAGTACAGTAGAGTACAGTAGAGGTAGAGTACAGTGGAGCACAGTAGAGGTAGAGTACAGTGGAGTACAGTGGAGTACAGTAGAGGTGGAGTAGAGTAGAGTACAGTAGAGGTAGAGAACAGTACAGTACAGTAGAGGTAGAATACAGTGAAGTACAGTAGAGGTAGAGTACAGTGGAGTACAGTAGAGGTAGAGTACAGTGGAGTACAGTAGAGGTAGAGTACAGCGGAGCACAGTAGAGGTAGAGTACAGTGGAGTACAGTAGAGGTAGAGTACAGTGGAGCACAGTAGAGCTAGAGTACAGTGGAGTACAAGCGAGCACAGTAGAGGTGGAGTACAGTAGAGTAGAGTATAGGTTGAGTACAGTGGAGTACAGTAGAGATAGAGTAGAGTGGAGTAGAGTAGAGATAAAGTACAGTGGATTAGAGTAGAGATAGAGTACAGTGGAGTATAGTTGAGGTAGAGTACAGTGGAGCACAGTAGAGGTAGAGTACAGTGGAGTATAGTTGAGGTAGACTACAGTGGAGTACAGTAGAGGTAGAGTACAGTGGAGCACAGTAGAGATAGTGTACAGTAGAGCAGAGTAGAGGTAGAGTACAGTGGAGTACAGTAGAGGTAGAGTACAGTGGAGCACTGTAGAGGTGGAGTACAGTGGAGTACTGTAGAGGTAGAGTACAGTGGAGCACAGTAGAGATAGAGTACAGTAGAGCACAGTAGAGGTAGAGTACAGTGGAGCACAGTAGAGGTAGAGTACAGTGGAGCACAGTAGAGATAGTGTACAGTAGAGCAGAGTAGAGGTAGAGTACAGTGGAGTATAGTTGAGGTAGACTACAGTGGAGCACAGTAGAGGTAGAGTACAGTGGAGCACAGTAGAGGTAGAGTACAGTGGAGCACAGTAGAGGTAGAGTACAGTGGAGTATAGTTGAGGTAGACTACAGTGGAGTACAGTAGAGGTAGAGTACAGTGGAGCACAGTAGAGATAGAGTACAGTAGAGCAGAGTAGAGGTAGAGTACTGTGGAGTACAGTAGAGGTAGAGCACAGTAGAGCAGAGTAGAGGTAGAGTACAGTGGAGTACAGTAGAGATAGAGCACAGTGGAGCACTGTAGAGGTAGAATAGTGGAGTAGAGTAGAGATAGAGTACAGTGGAGCACAGTAGAGGTAGAGTACAGTGGAGCACAGTAGAGGTAGAGTACAGTGGAGCACAGTAGAGGTAGAGTACAGTGGAGTACAGTAGAGGTAGTGTACAGTGGAGCACAGTAGAGGTAGAGTACAGTGGAGCACAGTAGAGGTAGAGTACAGTGGAGTACAGTAGAGGTAGTGTACAGTGGAGCACAGTAGAGGTAGAGTACAATGGAGCACAGTAGAGGTAGAGTACAGTGGAGCACAGTAGAGAAGGAGTAGAGTAGAGCAGAGTAGAGGTAGAGTACATTGGAGTACAGTAGAGGTAGAGTACAGTGGAGCACTGTAGAGGTGGAGTACAGTGGAGTACAGTAGAGATAGAGTACAGTGGAGCACAGTAGAGGTAGAGTACAGTGGAGCACAGTAGAGGTAGAGTACAGTGGAGCACAGTAGAGGTAGAGTACAGTGGAGTACAGTAGAGGTAGAGTACAGTGGAGTACAGTAGAGGTAGAGTACAGTGGAGCACAGTAGAGGTAGAGTACAGTGGAGTACAGTGGAGCACAGTAGAGGTGGAGTAGAGTAGAGTACAGTAGAGGTAGAGTACAGTGGAGCACAGTAGAGGTAGAGTACAGTGGAGCACAGTAGAGCTAGAGTACAGTGGAGTAGAGTTGAGGTAGACTACAGTGGAGTACAGTAGAGGTAGAGTACAGTGGAGTACACTAGAGGTAGAGTACAGTGGAGCACAGTAGAGGTAGAGTACAGTGGAGTATAGTTGAGGTAGACTACAGTGGAGTACAGTAGAGGTAGAGTAGAGTGGAGCACAGTAGAGATAGAGTACAGTAGATCAGAGTAGAGGTAGAGTACAGTGGAGTACAGTAGAGGTAGAGCACAGTGGAGCACTGTAGAGGTAGAGTACAGTGGAGTACAGTAGAGATAGAGTACAGTGGAGCACAGTAGAGATAGAGTGCAGTAGAGCACAGTAGAGGTAGAGTACAGCTGAGCACAGTAGAGGTAGAGTACAGTAGAGCAGAGTAGAGGTAGAGTACAGTGGAATACAGTAGAGGTAGAGCACAGTGGAGCACTGTAGAGGTAGAGTACAGTCGAACACAGTAGAGATAAGTGTAGTGGAGTATAGTAGAGGTAGAGTACAGTGGAGTACAGTAGAGGTAGAGTACAGTGGAGTACAGTAGAGGTAGAGTAGAGTGGAGCACATTAGAGGTGGAGTAGAGTACAGTAGAGGTAGAGTACAGTGGAGTATAGTAGAAGTAGAGTACAGTGGAGCACAGTAGAGGTAGAGTAGAGTGGAGTACAGTAGAGGTAGAGTACATTGGAGTACAGTAGAGGTAGAGTACAGTGGAGTAGAGTAGAGATAGAGTAGAGTGGAGCACAGCAGAGGTAGAGTACAGTGGATCACAGTAGAGATAGAGTACAGTGGAGTACAGTTGAGCACAGTAGAGGTATAGTACAGTGGAGCACAGTAGCGATAGATTACAGTGGAGTACAGTAGAGATAGAGTACAGTGGAGTACAGTAGAGGTAGAGTACAGTGGAGCACAGTAGAGGTAGAGTACAGTGGAGTATTGTTGAGGTAGACTACAGTGGAGTACAGTAGAGATAGAGTACAGTAGAGCAGAGTAGAGGTAGAGTACAGTGGAGTACAGTAGAGGTAGAGCACAGTATAGCAGAGTAGAGGTAGAGTACAGTGGAGTACAGTAGAGGTATAGCACAGTGGAGCACTGTAGAGGTAGAGTACAGTGGAGTACAGTAGAGATAGAGTACAGTGGAGCACAGTAGAGGTAGAGTACAGTGGAGCACAGTAGAGGTAGAGTACAGTGGAGTACAGTAGAGGTAGAGTACAGTGGAGTACAGTAGAGGTAGAGTACAGTGGAGCACAGTAGAGGTAGAGTACAGTGGAGTACAGTGGAGCACAGTAGAGGTGGAGTAGAGTAGAGTACAGTAGAGGTAGAGTACAGTGGAGCACAGTAGAGGTAGAGTACAGTGGAGTACAGTGGAGTACAGTAGAGGTGGAGTACAGTAGAGTACAGTAGAGGTAGAGAACAGTACAGTACAGTAGAGGTAGAGTACAGTGGAGTACAGTAGAGGTAGAGTACAGTAGAGCACAGTAGAGGTAGAATACAGTGGAGTACAGTAGAGGTAGAGTACAGTGGAGTACAGTAGAGGTAGAGTACAGTGGAGTACAGTAGAGATAGAGTACAGTACAGTACAGTAGAGGTAGAGTACAGTGGAGTACAGTAGAGGTAGAGTACAGTAGAGCACAGTAGAGGTAGAATACAGTGGAGTACAGTAGAGGTAGAGTACAGTGGAGCACAGTAGAGGTAGAGTACAGTGGAGCACAGTAGAGGTAGAGTACAGTGGAGCACAGTAGAGGTAGAGTATAGTGGAGTACAGTAGAGGTAGAGTACAGTGGAGTACAGTAGAGGTAGAGTACAATGGAGCACAGTAGAGGTAGAGTACAGTGGAGTATTGTTGAGGTAGACTACAGTGGAGTACAGTAGAGATAGAGTACAGTAGAGCAGAGTAGAGGTAGAGTACAGTGGAGTACAGTAGAGGTAGAGCACAGTAGAGCAGAGTAGAGGTAGAGTACAGTGGAGTACAGTAGAGGTATAGCACAGTGGAGCAGAGTAGAGGTAGAGTACAGTGGAGTACAGTAGAGATAGAGCACAGTGGAGCACTGTAGAGGTAGAATAGTGGAGTAGAGTAGAGATAGAGTACAGTGGAGCACAGTAGAGGTAGAGTACAGTGGAGCACAGTAGAGGTAGAGTACAGTGGAGCACAGTAGAGGTAGAGTACAGTGGAGTACAGTAGAGGTAGTGTACAGTGGAGCACAGTAGAGGTAGAGTACAGTGGAGCACAGTAGAGGTAGAGTACAGTGGAGTACAGTAGAGGTAGTGTACAGTGGAGCACAGTAGAGGTAGAGTACAATGGAGCACAGTAGAGGTAGAGTACAGTGGAGCACAGTAGAGAAGGAGTAGAGTAGAGCAGAGTAGAGGTAGAGTACATTGGAGTACAGTAGAGGTAGAGTACAGTGGAGCACTGTAGAGGTGGAGTACAGTGGAGTACAGTAGAGATAGAGTACAGTGGAGCACAGTAGAGGTAGAGTACAGTGGAGCACAGTAGAGGTAGAGTACAGTGGAGCACAGTAGAGGTAGAGTACAGTGGAGTACAGTAGAGGTAGAGTACAGTGGAGTACAGTAGAGGTAGAGTACAGTGGAGCACAGTAGAGGTAGAGTACAGTGGAGTACAGTGGAGCACAGTAGAGGTGGAGTAGAGTAGAGTACAGTAGAGGTAGAGTACAGTGGAGCACAGTAGAGGTAGAGTACAGTGGAGCACAGTAGAGCTAGAGTACAGTGGAGTAGAGTTGAGGTAGACTACAGTGGAGTACAGTAGAGGTAGAGTACAGTGGAGTACACTAGAGGTAGAGTACAGTGGAGCACAGTAGAGGTAGAGTACAGTGGAGTATAGTTGAAGTAGACTACAGTGGAGTACAGTAGAGGTAGAGTAGAGTGGAGCACAGTAGAGATAGAGTACAGTAGAGCAGAGTAGAGGTAGAGTACAGTGGAGTACAGTAGAGGTAGAGCACAGTGGAGCACTGTAGAGGTAGAGTACAGTGGAGTACAGTAGAGATAGAGTACAGTGGAGCACAGTAGAGATAGAGTGCAGTAGAGCACAGTAGAGGTAGAGTACAGCTGAGCACAGTAGAGGTAGAGTACAGTAGAGCAGAGTAGAGGTAGAGTACAGTGGAATACAGTAGAGGTAGAGCACAGTGGAGCACTGTAGAGGTAGAGTACAGTCGAACACAGTAGAGATAAGTGTAGTGGAGTATAGTAGAGGTAGAGTACAGTGGAGTACAGTAGAGGTAGAGTACAGTGGAGTACAGTAGAGGTAGAGTAGAGTGGAGCACATTAGAGGTGGAGTAGAGTACAGTAGAGGTAGAGTACAGTGGAGTATAGTAGAAGTAGAGTACAGTGGAGCACAGTAGAGGTAGAGTAGAGTGGAGTACAGTAGAGGTAGAGTACATTGGAGTACAGTAGAGGTAGAGTACAGTGGAGTAGAGTAGAGATAGAGTAGAGTGGAGCACAGCAGAGGTAGAGTACAGTGGATCACAGTAGAGATAGAGTACAGTGGAGTACAGTTGAGCACAGTAGAGGTATAGTACAGTGGAGCACAGTAGCGATAGATTACAGTGGAGTACAGTAGAGATAGAGTACAGTGGAGTACAGTAGAGGTAGAGTACATTGGAGTACAGTAGAGGTAGAGTACAGTGGAGTACAGTAGAGGTAGAGTACAGTGGAGTAGAGTAGAGATAGAGTACAGTGGAGTAGAGTAGAGATAGAGTACAGTGGAGCACAGTAGAGGTAGAGTACAGTGGAGCAGAGTAGAGATAGAGTACAGTGGAGCACAGTAGAGGTAGAGTACAGTGGAGCACAGTAGAGGTAGAGTACAGTGGAGCAGAGTAGAGGTAGAGTACAGTGGAGTACAGTAGAGGTAGAGTGCAGTGGAGTACAGTAGAGGTAGAGTACAGTGGAGTACAGTAGAGATAGAGTAAAGTGGAGCACAGTAGAGGTAGAGTACAGTGGAGCACAGTAGAGGTAGAGTACAGTGGAGCACAGTAGAGATAGAGTACAGTGGAGCACAGTAGAGGTAGAGTACAGTGGAGCACAGTAGAGGTAGAGTACAGTGGAGCACAGTAGAGGTAGAGTACAGTGGAGTACAGTAGAGGTAGAGTACAGTGGAGTACAGTAGAGGTAGAGTACAGTGGAGCACAGTAGAGATAGAGTACAGTGGAGCACAGTAGAGGTAGAGTACAGTGGAGCACAGTAGAGGTAGAGTACAGTGGAGCACAGTAGAGGTAGAGTACAGTGGAGTACAGCAGAGGTAGAGTACAGTGGAGTACAGTAGAGGTAGAGTACAGTGGAGCACAGTAGAGGTAGAGTACAGTGGAGTACAGTGGAGCACAGTAGAGGTGGAGTACAATGGAGCACAGTAGAGGTAGAGTACAGTGGAGTACAGTGGAGTACAGTAAATGTGGAGTACAGTAGAGTACAGTAGAGGTAGAGAACAGTACAGTACAGTAGAGGTAGAGTACAGTGGAGTACAGTAGAGGTAGAGTACAGTAGAGCACAGTAGAGGTAGAATACAGTGGAGTACAGTAGAGGTAGAGTACAGTGGAGTACAGTAGAGGTAGAGTACAGTGGAGTACAGTAGAGGTAGAGTACAGTACAGTACAGTAGAGGTAGAGTATAGTGGAGTACAGTAGAGGTAGAGTACAGTAGAGCACAGTAGAGGTAGAATACAGTGCAGTACAGTAGAGGTAGAGTACAGTGGAGTACAGTAGAGGTAGAGTACAGTGGAGTACAGTAGAGATAGAGTACAGTGGAGCACAGTAGAGGTAGAGTACAGTGGAGCACAGTAGAGGTAGAGTACAGTGGAGCACAGTAGAGGTCGAGTACAGTGGAGTAGAGTAGAGGTAGAGTACAGTGGAGTACAGTAGAGGTAGAGTACAGTGGAGCACAATAGAGGTAGAGTACAGTGGAGTACAATGGAGCAGAGTAGAGGTGGAGTACAGTAGAGTACAGTAGAGGTAGAGTACAGTGGAGCACAGTAGAGGTAGAGTACAGTGGAGTACAGTGGAGTACAGTAGAGGTGGAGTAGAGTAGAGTACAGTAGAGGTAGAGAACAGTACAGTACAGTAGAGGTAGAATACAGTGAAGTACAGTAGAGGTAGAGTACAGTGGAGTACAGTAGAGGTAGAGTACAGTGGAGTACAGTAGAGGTAGAGTACAGCGGAGCACAGTAGAGGTAGAGTACAGTGGAGTACAGTAGAGGTAGAGTACAGTGGAGCACAGTAGAGCTAGAGTACAGTGGAGTACAAGCGAGCACAGTAGAGGTGGAGTACAGTAGAGTAGAGTATAGGTTGAGTACAGTGGAGTACAGTAGAGATAGAGTAGAGTGGAGTAGAGTAGAGATAAAGTACAGTGGATTAGAGTAGAGATAGAGTACAGTGGAGTATAGTTGAGGTAGAGTACAGTGGAGCACAGTAGAGGTAGAGTACAGTGGAGTATAGTTGAGGTAGACTACAGTGGAGTACAGTAGAGGTAGAGTACAGTGGAGCACAGTAGAGATAGTGTACAGTAGAGCAGAGTAGAGGTAGAGTACAGTGGAGTACAGTAGAGGTAGAGTACAGTGGAGCACTGTAGAGGTGGAGTACAGTGGAGTACTGTAGAGGTAGAGTACAGTGGAGCACAGTAGAGATAGAGTACAGTAGAGCACAGTAGAGGTAGAGTACAGTGGAGTATAGTAGAGGTAGAGTACAGTGGAGTATAGTTGAGGTAGACTACAGTGGAGCACAGTAGAGGTAGAGTACAGTGGAGCACAGTAGAGGTAGAGTACAGTGGAGCACAGTAAAGGTAGAGTACAGTGGAGTATAGTTGAGGTAGACTACAGTGGAGTACAGTAGAGGTAGAGTACAGTGGAGCACAGTAGAGATAGAGTACAGTAGAGCAGAGTAGAGGTAGAGTACTGTGGAGTACAGTAGAGGTAGAGCACAGTAGAGCAGAGTAGAGGTAGAGTACAGTGGAGTACAGTAGAGATAGAGCACAGTGGAGCACTGTAGAGGTAGAATAGTGGAGTAGAGTAGAGATAGAGTACAGTGGAGCACAGTAGAGGTAGAGTACAGTGGAGCACAGTAGAGGTAGAGTACAGTGGAGCACAGTAGAGGTAGAGTACAGTGGAGTACAGTAGAGGTAGTGTACAGTGGAGCACAGTAGAGGTAGAGTACAGTGGAGCACAGTAGAGGTAGAGTACAGTGGAGTACAGTAGAGGTAGTGTACAGTGGAGCACAGTAGAGGTAGAGTACAATGGAGCACAGTAGAGGTAGAGTACAGTGGAGCACAGTAGAGAAGGAGTAGAGTAGAGCAGAGTAGAGGTAGAGTACATTGGAGTACAGTAGAGGTAGAGTACAGTGGAGCACTGTAGAGGTGGAGTACAGTGGAGTACAGTAGAGATAGAGTACAGTGGAGCACAGTAGAGGTAGAGTACAGTGGAGCACAGTAGAGGTAGAGTACAGTGGAGCACAGTAGAGGTAGAGTACAGTGGAGTACAGTAGAGGTAGAGTACAGTGGAGTACAGTAGAGGTAGAGTACAGTGGAGCACAGTAGAGGTAGAGTACAGTGGAGTACAGTGGAGCACAGTAGAGGTGGAGTAGAGTAGAGTACAGTAGAGGTAGAGTACAGTGGAGCACAGTAGAGGTAGAGTACAGTGGAGCACAGTAGAGCTAGAGTACAGTGGAGTAGAGTTGAGGTAGACTACAGTGGAGTACAGTAGAGGTAGAGTACAGTGGAGTACACTAGAGGTAGAGTACAGTGGAGCACAGTAGAGGTAGAGTACAGTGGAGTATAGTTGAGGTAGACTACAGTGGAGTACAGTAGAGGTAGAGTAGAGTGGAGCACAGTAGAGATAGAGTACAGTAGATCAGAGTAGAGGTAGAGTACAGTGGAGTACAGTAGAGGTAGAGCACAGTGGAGCACTGTAGAGGTAGAGTACAGTGGAGTACAGTAGAGATAGAGTACAGTGGAGCACAGTAGAGATAGAGTGCAGTAGAGCACAGTAGAGGTAGAGTACAGCTGAGCACAGTAGAGGTAGAGTACAGTAGAGCAGAGTAGAGGTAGAGTACAGTGGAATACAGTAGAGGTAGAGCACAGTGGAGCACTGTAGAGGTAGAGTACAGTCGAACACAGTAGAGATAAGTGTAGTGGAGTATAGTAGAGGTAGAGTACAGTGGAGTACAGTAGAGGTAGAGTACAGTGGAGTACAGTAGAGGTAGAGTAGAGTGGAGCACATTAGAGGTGGAGTAGAGTACAGTAGAGGTAGAGTACAGTGGAGTATAGTAGAAGTAGAGTACAGTGGAGCACAGTAGAGGTAGAGTAGAGTGGAGTACAGTAGAGGTAGAGTACATTGGAGTACAGTAGAGGTAGAGTACAGTGGAGTAGAGTAGAGATAGAGTAGAGTGGAGCACAGCAGAGGTAGAGTACAGTGGATCACAGTAGAGATAGAGTACAGTGGAGTACAGTTGAGCACAGTAGAGGTATAGTACAGTGGAGCACAGTAGCGATAGATTACAGTGGAGTACAGTAGAGATAGAGTACAGTGGAGTACAGTAGAGGTAGAGTACAGTGGAGCACAGTAGAGGTAGAGTACAGTGGAGTATTGTTGAGGTAGACTACAGTGGAGTACAGTAGAGATAGAGTACAGTAGAGCAGAGTAGAGGTAGAGTACAGTGGAGTACAGTAGAGGTAGAGCACAGTATAGCAGAGTAGAGGTAGAGTACAGTGGAGTACAGTAGAGGTATAGCACAGTGGAGCACTGTAGAGGTAGAGTACAGTGGAGTACAGTAGAGATAGAGTACAGTGGAGCACAGTAGAGGTAGAGTACAGTGGAGCACAGTAGAGGTAGAGTACAGTGGAGTACAGTAGAGGTAGAGTACAGTGGAGTACAGTAGAGGTAGAGTACAGTGGAGCACAGTAGAGGTAGAGTACAGTGGAGTACAGTGGAGCACAGTAGAGGTGGAGTAGAGTAGAGTACAGTAGAGGTAGAGTACAGTGGAGCACAGTAGAGGTAGAGTACAGTGGAGTACAGTGGAGTACAGTAGAGGTGGAGTACAGTAGAGTACAGTAGAGGTAGAGAACAGTACAGTACAGTAGAGGTAGAGTACAGTGGAGTACAGTAGAGGTAGAGTACAGTAGAGCACAGTAGAGGTAGAATACAGTGGAGTACAGTAGAGGTAGAGTACAGTGGAGTACAGTAGAGGTAGAGTACAGTGGAGTACAGTAGAGATAGAGTACAGTACAGTACAGTAGAGGTAGAGTACAGTGGAGTACAGTAGAGGTAGAGTACAGTAGAGCACAGTAGAGGTAGAATACAGTGGAGTACAGTAGAGGTAGAGTACAGTGGAGCACAGTAGAGGTAGAGTACAGTGGAGCACAGTAGAGGTAGAGTACAGTGGAGCACAGTAGAGGTAGAGTATAGTGGAGTACAGTAGAGGTAGAGTACAGTGGAGTACAGTAGAGGTAGAGTACAATGGAGCACAGTAGAGGTAGAGTACAGTGGAGTATTGTTGAGGTAGACTACAGTGGAGTACAGTAGAGATAGAGTACAGTAGAGCAGAGTAGAGGTAGAGTACAGTGGAGTACAGTAGAGGTAGAGCACAGTAGAGCAGAGTAGAGGTAGAGTACAGTGGAGTACAGTAGAGGTATAGCACAGTGGAGCAGAGTAGAGGTAGAGTACAGTGGAGTACAGTAGAGATAGAGCACAGTGGAGCACTGTAGAGGTAGAATAGTGGAGTAGAGTAGAGATAGAGTACAGTGGAGCACAGTAGAGGTAGAGTACAGTGGAGCACAGTAGAGGTAGAGTACAGTGGAGCACAGTAGAGGTAGAGTACAGTGGAGTACAGTAGAGGTAGTGTACAGTGGAGCACAGTAGAGGTAGAGTACAGTGGAGCACAGTAGAGGTAGAGTACAGTGGAGTACAGTAGAGGTAGTGTACAGTGGAGCACAGTAGAGGTAGAGTACAATGGAGCACAGTAGAGGTAGAGTACAGTGGAGCACAGTAGAGAAGGAGTAGAGTAGAGCAGAGTAGAGGTAGAGTACATTGGAGTACAGTAGAGGTAGAGTACAGTGGAGCACTGTAGAGGTGGAGTACAGTGGAGTACAGTAGAGATAGAGTACAGTGGAGCACAGTAGAGGTAGAGTACAGTGGAGCACAGTAGAGGTAGAGTACAGTGGAGCACAGTAGAGGTAGAGTACAGTGGAGTACAGTAGAGGTAGAGTACAGTGGAGTACAGTAGAGGTAGAGTACAGTGGAGCACAGTAGAGGTAGAGTACAGTGGAGTACAGTGGAGCACAGTAGAGGTGGAGTAGAGTAGAGTACAGTAGAGGTAGAGTACAGTGGAGCACAGTAGAGGTAGAGTACAGTGGAGCACAGTAGAGCTAGAGTACAGTGGAGTAGAGTTGAGGTAGACTACAGTGGAGTACAGTAGAGGTAGAGTACAGTGGAGTACACTAGAGGTAGAGTACAGTGGAGCACAGTAGAGGTAGAGTACAGTGGAGTATAGTTGAAGTAGACTACAGTGGAGTACAGTAGAGGTAGAGTAGAGTGGAGCACAGTAGAGATAGAGTACAGTAGAGCAGAGTAGAGGTAGAGTACAGTGGAGTACAGTAGAGGTAGAGCACAGTGGAGCACTGTAGAGGTAGAGTACAGTGGAGTACAGTAGAGATAGAGTACAGTGGAGCACAGTAGAGATAGAGTGCAGTAGAGCACAGTAGAGGTAGAGTACAGCTGAGCACAGTAGAGGTAGAGTACAGTAGAGCAGAGTAGAGGTAGAGTACAGTGGAATACAGTAGAGGTAGAGCACAGTGGAGCACTGTAGAGGTAGAGTACAGTCGAACACAGTAGAGATAAGTGTAGTGGAGTATAGTAGAGGTAGAGTACAGTGGAGTACAGTAGAGGTAGAGTACAGTGGAGTACAGTAGAGGTAGAGTAGAGTGGAGCACATTAGAGGTGGAGTAGAGTACAGTAGAGGTAGAGTACAGTAGAGTATAGTAGAAGTAGAGTACAGTGGAGCACAGTAGAGGTAGAGTAGAGTGGAGTACAGTAGAGGTAGAGTACATTGGAGTACAGTAGAGGTAGAGTACAGTGGAGTAGAGTAGAGATAGAGTAGAGTGGAGCACAGCAGAGGTAGAGTACAGTGGATCACAGTAGAGATAGAGTACAGTGGAGTACAGTTGAGCACAGTAGAGGTATAGTACAGTGGAGCACAGTAGCGATAGATTACAGTGGAGTACAGTAGAGATAGAGTACAGTGGAGTACAGTAGAGGTAGAGTACAGTGGAGCACAGTAGAGGTAGAGTACAGTGGAGTATTGTTGAGGTAGACTACAGTGGAGTACAGTAGAGATAGAGTACAGTAGAGCAGAGTAGAGGTAGAGTACAGTGGAGTACAGTAGAGGTAGAGCACAGTAGAGCAGAGTAGAGGTAGAGTACAGTGGAGTACAGTAGAGGTATAGCACAGTGGAGCACTGTAGAGGTAGAGTACAGTGGAGTACAGTAGAGATAGAGTAGAGTGGAGCACAGTAGAGGTAGAGTACAGTGGAGCACAGTAGAGGTAGAGTACAGTGGAGTACAGTAGAGGTAGAGTACAGTGGAGTACAGAGGTAGAGTACAGTGGAGCACAGTAGAGGTAGAGTACAGTGGAGTACAGTGGAGCACAGTAGAGGTGGAGTAGAGTAGAGTACAGTAGAGGTAGAGTACAGTGGAGCACAGTAGAGGTAGAGTACAGTGGAGTACAGTGGAGTACAGTAGAGGTGGAGTACAGTAGAGTACAGTAGAGGTAGAGAACAGTACAGTACAGTAGAGGTAGAGTACAGTGGAGTACAGTAGAGGTAGAGTACAGTAGAGCACAGTAGAGGTAGAATACAGTGGAGTACAGTAGAGGTAGAGTACAGTGGAGTACAGTAGAGGTAGAGTACAGTGGAGTACAGTAGAGATAGAGTACAGTACAGTACAGTAGAGGTAGAGTACAGTGGAGTACAGTAGAGGTAGAGTACAGTAGAGCACAGTAGAGGTAGAATACAGTGGAGTACAGTAGAGGTAGAGTACAGTGGAGCACAGTAGAGGTAGAATACAGTGGAGCACAGTAGAGGTAGAGTACAGTGGAGCACAGTAGAGGTAGAGTATAGTGGAGTACAGTAGAGGTAGAGTACAGTGGAGTACAGTAGAGGTAGAGTACAATGGAGCACAGTAGAGGTAGAGTACAGTGGAGTATTGTTGAGGTAGACTACAGTGGAGTACAGTAGAGATAGAGTACAGTAGAGCAGAGTAGAGGTAGAGTACAGTGGAGTACAGTAGAGGTAGAGCACAGTAGAGCAGAGTAGAGGTAGAGTACAGTGGAGTACAGTAGAGGTATAGCACAGTGGAGCACTGTAGAGGTAGAGTACAGTGAAGTACAGTAGAGATAGAGTACAGTGGAGCACATTAGAGGTAGAGTACAGTGGAGCACAGTAGAGGTAGAGTACAGTGGAGCACAGTAGAGGTAGAGTACAGTGGAGCACAGTAGAGGTAGAGTACAGTGGAGCACAGTAGAGGTAGAGTACAGTGGAGCACAGTAGAGGTAGAGTACAGTGGAGCACAGTAGAGGTAGAGTACAGTGGAGTACAGTAGAGGTAGAGTACAGTGGAGTACAGTAGAGGTAGAGTACAGTGGAGCACAGTAGAGATAGAGTACAGTGGAGCACAGTAGAGGTAGAGTACAGTGGAGCACAATAGAGGTAGAGTACAGTGGAGCACAGTAGAGGTAGAGTACAGTGGAGTACAGCAGAGGTAGAGTACAGTGGAGTACAGTAGAGGTAGAGTACAGTGGAGCACAGTAGAGGTAGAGTACAGTGGAGTACAGTGGAGCACAGTAGAGGTGGAGTACGGTGGAGCACAGTAGAGGTAGAGTACAGTGGAGTACAGTGGAGTACAGTAGATGTGGAGTACAGTAGAGTACAGTAGAGATAGAGAACAGTACAGTACAGTAGAGGTAGAGTACAGTGGAGTACAGTAGAGGTAGAGTACAGTAGAGCACAGTCGAGGTAGAATACAGTGGAGTACAGTGGAGGTAGAGTACAGTGGAGTACAGTAGAGGTAGAGTACAGTGGAGTACAGTAGAGGTAGAGTACAGTACAGTACAATAGAGGTAGAGTATAGTGGAGTACAGTAGAGGTAGAGTACAGTAGAGCACAGTAGAGGTAGAATACAGTGGAGTACAGTAGAGGTAGAGTACAGTGGAGTACAGTAGAGGTAGAGTACAGTGGAGTACAGTAGAGATAGAGTACAGTGGAGCACAGTAGAGGTAGAGTACAGTGGAGCACAGTAGAGGTAGAGTACAGTGGAGCACAGTAGAGGTAGAGTACAGTGGAGTACAGTAGAGGTAGAGTACAGTGGAGTACAGTAGAGGTAGAGTACAGTGGAGCACAGTAGAGGTAGAGTACAGTGGAGTACAGTGGAGCACAGTAGAGGTAGAGTACAGTGGAGTACAGTGGAGCACAGTAGAGGTGGAGTACAGTAGAGTACAGTAGAGGTAGAGTACAGTGGAGCACAGTAGAGGTAGAGTACAGTGGAGTACAGTGGAGTACAGTAGAGGTGGAGTACAGTAGAGTACAGTAGAGGTAGAGAACAGTACAGTACAGTAGAGGTAGAGTACAGTGGAGTACAGTAGAGGTAGAGTACAGTAGAGCACAGTAGAGGTAGAATACAGTGGAGTACAGTAGAGGTAGAGTACAGTGGAGTACAGTAGAGGTAGAGTACAGTGGAGTAGAGTAGAGATAGAGTACAGTGGAGTAGAGTAGAGATAGAGTACAGTGGAGCACAGTAGAGGTAGAGTACAGTGGAGCAGAGTAGAGATAGAGTACAGTGGAGCACAGTAGAGGTAGAGTACAGTGGAGCACAATAGAGGTAGAGTACAGTGGAGCAGAGTAGAGGTAGAGTACAGTGGAGTACAGTAGAGGTAGAGTGCAGTGGAGTACAGTAGAGGTAGAGTACAGTGGAGTACAGTAGAGATAGAGTAAAGTGGAGCACAGTAGAGGTAGAGTACAGTGGAGCACAGTAGAGGTAGAGTACAGTGGAGCACAGTAGAGATAGAGTACAGTGGAGCACAGTAGAGGTAGAGTACAGTGGAGCACAGTAGAGGTAGAGTACAGTGGAGCACAGTAGAGGTAGAGTACAGTGGAGTACAGTAGAGGTAGAGTACAGTGGAGTACAGTAGAGGTAGAGTACAGTGGAGCACAGTAGAGATAGAGTACAGTGGAGCACAGTAGAGGTAGAGTACAGTGGAGCACAGTAGAGGTAGAGTACAGTGGAGCACAGTAGAGGTAGAGTACAGTGGAGTACAGCAGAGGTAGAGTACAGTGGAGTACAGTAGAGGTAGAGTACAGTGGAGCACAGTAGAGGTAGAGTACAGTGGAGTACAGTGGAGCACAGTAGAGGTGGAGTACAATGGAGCACAGTAGAGGTAGAGTACAGTGGAGTACAGTGGAGTACAGTAAATGTGGAGTACAGTAGAGTACAGTAGAGGTAGAGAACAGTACAGTACAGTAGAGGTAGAGTACAGTGGAGTACAGTAGAGGTAGAGTACAGTAGAGCACAGTAGAGGTAGAATACAGTGGAGTACAGTAGAGGTAGAGTACAGTGGAGTACAGTAGAGGTAGAGTACAGTGGAGTACAGTAGAGGTAGAGTACAGTACAGTACAGTAGAGGTAGAGTATAGTGGAGTACAGTAGAGGTAGAGTACAGTAGAGCACAGTAGAGGTAGAATACAGTGCAGTACAGTAGAGGTAGAGTACAGTGGAGTACAGTAGAGGTAGAGTACAGTGGAGTACAGTAGAGATAGAGTACAGTGGAGCACAGTAGAGGTAGAGTACAGTGGAGCACAGTAGAGGTAGAGTACAGTGGAGTAGAGTAGAGGTAGAGTACAGTGGAGTACAGTAGAGGTAGAGTACAGTGGAGCACAATAGAGGTAGAGTACAGTGGAGTACAGTGGAGCAGAGTAGAGGTGGAGTACAGTAGAGTACAGTAGAGGTAGAGTACAGTGGAGCACAGTAGAGGTAGAGTACAGTGGAGTACAGTGGAGTACAGTAGAGGTGGAGTAGAGTAGAGTACAGTAGAGGTAGAGAACAGTACAGTACAGTAGAGGTAGAGTACAGTGGAGTACAGTAGAGGTAGAGTACAGTAGAGCACAGTAGAGTTAGAATACAGTGGAGTAAAGTAGAGGTAGAGTACAGTGGAGTACAGTAGAGGTAGAGTACAGTGGAGTAGAGTAGAGATAGAGTACAGTGGAGTAGAGTAGAGATAGAGTACAGTGGAGCACAGTAGAGGTAGAGTACAGTGGAGCACAGTAGAGATAGAGTACAGTGGAGCACAGTAGAGGTAGAGTACAGTGGAGCACAGTAGAGGTAGAGTACAGTGGAGCACAGTAGAGGTAGAGTACAGTGGAGTACAGTAGAGGTAGAGTACAGTGGAGTACAGTAGAGGTAGAGTAGAGTGGAGCACAGTAGAGGTAGAGTACAGTGGAGTACAGTAGAGGTAGAGTACAGTAGAGCACAGTAGAGGTAGAATACAGTGAAGTACAGTAGAGGTAGAGTACAGTGGAGTACAGTAGAGGTAGAGTACAGTGGAGTACAGTAGAGGTAGAGTACAGCGGAGCACAGTAGAGGTAGAGTACAGTGGAGTACAGTAGAGGTAGAGTACAGTGGAGCACAGTAGAGCTAGAGTACAGTGGAGTACAAGCGAGCACAGTAGAGGTGGAGTACAGTAGAGTAGAGTATAGGTTGAGTACAGTGGAGTACAGTAGAGATAGAGTAGAGTGGAGTAGAGTAGAGATAAAGTACAGTGGATTAGAGTAGAGATAGAGTACAGTGGAGTATAGTTGAGGTAGAGTACAGTGGAGCACAGTAGAGGTAGAGTACAGTGGAGTATAGTTGAGGTAGACTACAGTGGAGTACAGTAGAGGTAGAGTACAGTGGAGCACAGTAGAGATAGTGTACAGTAGAGCAGAGTAGAGGTAGAGTACAGTGGAGTACAGTAGAGGTAGAGTACAGTGGAGCACTGTAGAGGTGGAGTACAGTGGAGTACTGTAGAGGTAGAGTACAGTGGAGCACAGTAGAGATAGAGTACAGTAGAGCACAGTAGAGGTAGAGTACAGTGGAGTATAGTAGAGGTAGAGTACAGTGGAGTATAGTTGAGGTAGACTACAGTGGAGCACAGTAGAGGTAGAGTACAGTGGAGCACAGTAGAGGTAGAGTACAGTGGAGCACAGTAGAGGTAGAGTACAGTGGAGTATAGTTGAGGTAGACTACAGTGGAGTACAGTAGAGGTAGAGTACAGTGGAGCACAGTAGAGATAGAGTACAGTAGAGCAGAGTAGAGGTAGAGTACTGTGGAGTACAGTAGAGGTAGAGCACAGTAGAGCAGAGTAGAGGTAGAGTACAGTGGAGTACAGTAGAGATAGAGCACAGTGGAGCACTGTAGAGGTAGAATAGTGGAGTAGAGTAGAGATAGAGTACAGTGGAGCACAGTAGAGGTAGAGTACAGTGGAGCACAGTAGAGGTAGAGTACAGTGGAGCACAGTAGAGGTAGAGTACAGTGGAGTACAGTAGAGGTAGTGTACAGTGGAGCACAGTAGAGGTAGAGTACAGTGGAGCACAGTAGAGGTAGAGTACAGTGGAGTACAGTAGAGGTAGTGTACAGTGGAGCACAGTAGAGGTAGAGTACAATGGAGCACAGTAGAGGTAGAGTACAGTGGAGCACAGTAGAGAAGGAGTAGAGTAGAGCAGAGTAGAGGTAGAGTACATTGGAGTACAGTAGAGGTAGAGTACAGTGGAGCACTGTAGAGGTGGAGTACAGTGGAGTACAGTAGAGATAGAGTACAGTGGAGCACAGTAGAGGTAGAGTACAGTGGAGCACAGTAGAGGTAGAGTACAGTGGAGCACAGTAGAGGTAGAGTACAGTGGAGTACAGTAGAGGTAGAGTACAGTGGAGTACAGTAGAGGTAGAGTACAGTGGAGCACAGTAGAGGTAGAGTACAGTGGAGTACAGTGGAGCACAGTAGAGGTGGAGTAGAGTAGAGTACAGTAGAGGTAGAGTACAGTGGAGCACAGTAGAGGTAGAGTACAGTGGAGCACAGTAGAGCTAGAGTACAGTGGAGTAGAGTTGAGGTAGACTACAGTGGAGTACAGTAGAGGTAGAGTACAGTGGAGTACACTAGAGGTAGAGTACAGTGGAGCACAGTAGAGGTAGAGTACAGTGGAGTATAGTTGAGGTAGACTACAGTGGAGTACAGTAGAGGTAGAGTAGAGTGGAGCACAGTAGAGATAGAGTACAGTAGAGCAGAGTAGAGGTAGAGTACAGTGGAGTACAGTAGAGGTAGAGCACAGTGGAGCACTGTAGAGGTAGAGTACAGTGGAGTACAGTAGAGATAGAGTACAGTGGAGCACAGTAGAGATAGAGTGCAGTAGAGCACAGTAGAGGTAGAGTACAGCTGAGCACAGTAGAGGTAGAGTACAGTAGAGCAGAGTAGAGGTAGAGTACAGTGGAATACAGTAGAGGTAGAGCACAGTGGAGCACTGTAGAGGTAGAGTACAGTCGAACACAGTAGAGATAAGTGTAGTGGAGTATAGTAGAGGTAGAGTACAGTGGAGTACAGTAGAGGTAGAGTACAGTGGAGTACAGTAGAGGTAGAGTAGAGTGGAGCACATTAGAGGTGGAGTAGAGTACAGTAGAGGTAGAGTACAGTGGAGTATAGTAGAAGTAGAGTACAGTGGAGCACAGTAGAGGTAGAGTAGAGTGGAGTACAGTAGAGGTAGAGTACATTGGAGTACAGTAGAGGTAGAGTACAGTGGAGTAGAGTAGAGATAGAGTAGAGTGGAGCACAGCAGAGGTAGAGTACAGTGGATCACAGTAGAGATAGAGTACAGTGGAGTACAGTTGAGCACAGTAGAGGTATAGTACAGTGGAGCACAGTAGCGATAGATTACAGTGGAGTACAGTAGAGATAGAGTACAGTGGAGTACAGTAGAGGTAGAGTACAGTGGAGCACAGTAGAGGTAGAGTACAGTGGAGTATTGTTGAGGTAGACTACAGTGGAGTACAGTAGAGATAGAGTACAGTAGAGCAGAGTAGAGGTAGAGGACAGTGGAGTACAGTAGAGGTAGAGCACAGTATAGCAGAGTAGAGGTAGAGTACAGTGGAGTACAGTAGAGGTATAGCACAGTGGAGCACTGTAGAGGTAGAGTACAGTGGAGTACAGTAGAGATAGAGTACAGTGGAGCACAGTAGAGGTAGAGTACAGTGGAGCACAGTAGAGGTAGAGTACAGTGGAGTACAGTAGAGGTAGAGTACAGTGGAGTACAGTAGAGGTAGAGTACAGTGGAGCACAGTAGAGGTAGAGTACAGTGGAGTACAGTGGAGCACAGTAGAGGTGGAGTAGAGTAGAGTACAGTAGAGGTAGAGTACAGTGGAGCACAGTAGAGGTAGAGTACAGTGGAGTACAGTGGAGTACAGTAGAGGTGGAGTACAGTAGAGTACAGTAGAGGTAGAGAACAGTACAGTACAGTAGAGGTAGAGTACAGTGGAGTACAGTAGAGGTAGAGTACAGTAGAGCACAGTAGAGGTAGAATACAGTGGAGTACAGTAGAGGTAGAGTACAGTGGAGTACAGTAGAGGTAGAGTACAGTGGAGTACAGTAGAGATAGAGTACAGTACAGTACAGTAGAGGTAGAGTACAGTGGAGTACAGTAGAGGTAGAGTACAGTAGAGCACAGTAGAGGTAGAATACAGTGGAGTACAGTAGAGGTAGAGTACAGTGGAGCACAGTAGAGGTAGAGTACAGTGGAGCACAGTAGAGGTAGAGTACAGTGGAGCACAGTAGAGGTAGAGTATAGTGGAGTACAGTAGAGGTAGAGTACAGTGGAGTACAGTAGAGGTAGAGTACAATGGAGCACAGTAGAGGTAGAGTACAGTGGAGTATTGTTGAGGTAGACTACAGTGGAGTACAGTAGAGATAGAGTACATTAGAGCAGAGTAGAGGTAGAGTACAGTGGAGTACAGTAGAGGTAGAGCACAGTAGAGCAGAGTAGAGGTAGAGTACAGTGGAGTACAGTAGAGGTATAGCACAGTGGAGCAGAGTGGAGGTAGAGTACAGTGGAGTACAGTAGAGATAGAGCACAGTGGAGCACTGTAGAGGTAGAATAGTGGAGTAGAGTAGAGATAGAGTACAGTGGAGCACAGTAGAGGTAGAGTACAGTGGAGCACAGTAGAGGTAGAGTACAGTGGAGCACAGTAGAGGTAGAGTACAGTGGAGTACAGTAGAGGTAGTGTACAGTGGAGCACAGTAGAGGTAGAGTACAGTGGAGCACAGTAGAGGTAGAGTACAGTGGAGTACAGTAGAGGTAGTGTACAGTGGAGCACAGTAGAGGTAGAGTACAATGGAGCACAGTAGAGGTAGAGTACAGTGGAGCACAGTAGAGGTAGAGTACAGTGGAGTACAGTAGAGGTAGAGTACAGTGGAGTACAGTAGAGGTAGAGTACAGTGGAGCACAGTAGAGGTAGAGTACAGTGGAGTACAGTGGAGCACAGTAGAGGTGGAGTAGAGTAGAGTACAGTAGAGGTAGAGTACAGTGGAGCACAGTAGAGGTAGAGTACAGTGGAGTACAGTGGAGTACAGTAGAGGTGGAGTACAGTAGAGTACAGTAGAGGTAGAGAACAGTACAGTACAGTAGAGGTAGAGTACAGTGGAGTACAGTAGAGGTAGAGTACAGTAGAGCACAGTAGAGGTAGAATACAGTGGAGTACAGTAGAGGTAGAGTACAGTGGAGTACAGTAGAGGTAGAGTACAGTGGAGTACAGTAGAGATAGAGTACAGTACAGTACAGTAGAGGTAGAGTACAGTGGAGTACAGTAGAGGTAGAGTACAGTAGAGCACAGTAGAGGTAGAATACAGTGGAGTACAGTAGAGGTAGAGTACAGTGGAGCACAGTAGAGGTAGAATACAGTGGAGCACAGTAGAGGTAGAGTACAGTGGAGCACAGTAGAGGTAGAGTATAGTGGAGTACAGTAGAGGTAGAGTACAGTGGAGTACAGTAGAGGTAGAGTACAATGGAGCACAGTAGAGGTAGAGTACAGTGGAGTATTGTTGAGGTAGACTACAGTGGAGTACAGTAGAGATAGAGTACAGTAGAGCAGAGTAGAGGTAGAGTACAGTGGAGTACAGTAGAGGTAGAGCACAGTAGAGCAGAGTAGAGGTAGAGTACAGTGGAGTACAGTAGAGGTATAGCACAGTGGAGCACTGTAGAGGTAGAGTACAGTGAAGTACAGTAGAGATAGAGTACAGTGGAGCACATTAGAGGTAGAGTACAGTGGAGCACAGTAGAGGTAGAGTACAGGGGAGCACAGTAGAGGTAGAGTACAGTGGAGCACAGTAGAGGTAGAGTACAGTGGAGCACAGTAGAGGTAGAGTACAGTGGAGCACAGTAGAGGTAGAGTACAGTGGAGCACAGTAGAGGTAGAGTACAGTGGAGTACAGTAGAGGTAGAGTACAGTGGAGTACAGTAGAGGTAGAGTACAGTGGAGCACAGTAGAGATAGAGTACAGTGGAGCACAGTAGAGGTAGAGTACAGTGGAGTATAGTTGAGGTAGAGTACAGTGGAGTACAGTAGAGGTAGAGTACAGTGGAGCACAGTAGAGATAGAGTACAGTAGAGCAGAGTAGAGGTAGAGTACTGTGGAGTACAGTAGAGGTAGAGCACAGTAGAGCAGAGTAGAGGTAGAGTACAGTGGAGTACAGTAGAGATAGAGCACAGTGGAGCACTGTAGAGGTAGAATAGTGGAGTAGAGTAGAGATAGAGTACAGTGGAGCACAGTAGAGGTAGAGTACAGTGGAGCACAGTAGAGGTAGAGTACAGTGGAGCACAGTAGAGGTAGAGTACAGTGGAGTACAGTAGAGGTAGTGTACAGTGGAGCACAGTAGAGGTAGAGTACAGTGGAGCACAGTAGAGGTAGAGTACAGTGGAGTACAGTAGAGGTAGTGTACAGTGGAGCACAGTAGAGGTAGAGTACAATGGAGCACAGTAGAGGTAGAGTACAGTGGAGCACAGTAGAGAAGGAGTAGAGTAGAGCAGAGTAGAGGTAGAGTACATTGGAGTACAGTAGAGGTAGAGTACAGTGGAGCACTGTAGAGGTGGAGTACAGTGGAGTACAGTAGAGATAGAGTACAGTGGAGCACAGTAGAGGTAGAGTACAGTGGAGCACAGTAGAGGTAGAGTACAGTGGAGCACAGTAGAGGTAGAGTACAGTGGAGTACAGTAGAGGTAGAGTACAGTGGAGTACAGTAGAGGTAGAGTACAGTGGAGCACAGTAGAGGTAGAGTACAGTGGAGTACAGTGGAGCACAGTAGAGGTGGAGTAGAGTAGAGTACAGTAGAGGTAGAGTACAGTGGAGCACAGTAGAGGTAGAGTACAGTGGAGCACAGTAGAGCTAGAGTACAGTGGAGTAGAGTTGAGGTAGACTACAGTGGAGTACAGTAGAGGTAGAGTACAGTGGAGTACACTAGAGGTAGAGTACAGTGGAGCACAGTAGAGGTAGAGTACAGTGGAGTATAGTTGAGGTAGACTACAGTGGAGTACAGTAGAGGTAGAGTAGAGTGGAGCACAGTAGAGATAGAGTACAGTAGATCAGAGTAGAGGTAGAGTACAGTGGAGTACAGTAGAGGTAGAGCACAGTGGAGCACTGTAGAGGTAGAGTACAGTGGAGTACAGTAGAGATAGAGTACAGTGGAGCACAGTAGAGATAGAGTGCAGTAGAGCACAGTAGAGGTAGAGTACAGCTGAGCACAGTAGAGGTAGAGTACAGTAGAGCAGAGTAGAGGTAGAGTACAGTGGAATACAGTAGAGGTAGAGCACAGTGGAGCACTGTAGAGGTAGAGTACAGTCGAACACAGTAGAGATAAGTGTAGTTGAGTATAGTAGAGGTAGAGTACAGTGGAGTACAGTAGAGGTAGAGTACAGTGGAGTACAGTAGAGGTAGAGTAGAGTGGAGCACATTAGAGGTGGAGTAGAGTACAGTAGAGGTAGAGTACAGTGGAGTATAGTAGAAGTAGAGTACAGTGGAGCACAGTAGAGGTAGAGTAGAGTGGAGTACAGTAGAGGTAGAGTACATTGGAGTACAGTAGAGGTAGAGTACAGTGGAGTAGAGTAGAGATAGAGTAGAGTGGAGCACAGCAGAGGTAGAGTACAGTGGATCACAGTAGAGATAGAGTACAGTGGAGTACAGTTGAGCACAGTAGAGGTATAGTACAGTGGAGCACAGTAGCGATAGATTACAGTGGAGTACAGTAGAGATAGAGTACAGTGGAGTACAGTAGAGGTAGAGTACAGTGGAGCACAGTAGAGGTAGAGTACAGTGGAGTATTGTTGAGGTAGACTACAGTGGAGTACAGTAGAGATAGAGTACAGTAGAGCAGAGTAGAGGTAGAGTACAGTGGAGTACAGTAGAGGTAGAGCACAGTATAGCAGAGTAGAGGTAGAGTACAGTGGAGTACAGTAGAGGTATAGCACAGTGGAGCACTGTAGAGGTAGAGTACAGTGGAGTACAGTAGAGATAGAGTACAGTGGAGCACAGTAGAGGTAGAGTACAGTGGAGCACAGTAGAGGTAGAGTACAGTGGAGTACAGTAGAGGTAGAGTACAGTGGAGTACAGTAGAGGTAGAGTACAGTGGAGCACAGTAGAGGTAGAGTACAGTGGAGTACAGTGGAGCACAGTAGAGGTGGAGTAGAGTAGAGTACAGTAGAGGTAGAGTACAGTGGAGCACAGTAGAGGTAGAGTACAGTGGAGTACAGTGGAGTACAGTAGAGGTGGAGTACAGTAGAGTACAGTAGAGGTAGAGAACAGTACAGTACAGTAGAGGTAGAGTACAGTGGAGTACAGTAGAGGTAGAGTACAGTAGAGCACAGTAGAGGTAGAATACAGTGGAGTACAGTAGAGGTAGAGTACAGTGGAGTACAGTAGAGGTAGAGTACAGTGGAGTACAGTAGAGATAGAGTACAGTACAGTACAGTAGAGGTAGAGTACAGTGGAGTACAGTAGAGGTAGAGTACAGTAGAGCACAGTAGAGGTAGAATACAGTGGAGTACAGTAGAGGTAGAGTACAGTGGAGCACAGTAGAGGTAGAGTACAGTGGAGCACAGTAGAGGTAGAGTACAGTGGAGCACAGTAGAGGTAGAGTATAGTGGAGTACAGTAGAGGTAGAGTACAGTGGAGTACAGTAGAGGTAGAGTACAATGGAGCACAGTAGAGGTAGAGTACAGTGGAGTATTGTTGAGGTAGACTACAGTGGAGTACAGTAGAGATAGAGTACAGTAGAGCAGAGTAGAGGTAGAGTACAGTGGAGTACAGTAGAGGTAGAGCACAGTAGAGCAGAGTAGAGGTAGAGTACAGTGGAGTACAGTAGAGGTATAGCACAGTGGAGCAGAGTAGAGGTAGAGTACAGTGGAGTACAGTAGAGATAGAGCACAGTGGAGCACTGTAGAGGTAGAATAGTGGAGTAGAGTAGAGATAGAGTACAGTGGAGCACAGTAGAGGTAGAGTACAGTGGAGCACAGTAGAGGTAGAGTACAGTGCAGCACAGTAGAGGTAGAGTACAGTGGAGTACAGTAGAGGTAGTGTACAGTGGAGCACAGTAGAGGTAGAGTACAGTGGAGCACAGTAGAGGTAGAGTACAGTGGAGTACAGTAGAGGTAGTGTACAGTGGAGCACAGTAGAGGTAGAGTACAATGGAGCACAGTAGAGGTAGAGTACAGTGGAGCACAGTAGAGAAGGAGTAGAGTAGAGCAGAGTAGAGGTAGAGTACATTGGAGTACAGTAGAGGTAGAGTACAGTGGAGCACTGTAGAGGTGGAGTACAGTGGAGTACAGTAGAGATAGAGTACAGTGGAGCACAGTAGAGGTAGAGTACAGTGGAGCACAGTAGAGGTAGAGTACAGTGGAGCACAGTAGAGGTAGAGTACAGTGGAGTACAGTAGAGGTAGAGTACAGTGGAGTACAGTAGAGGTAGAGTACAGTGGAGCACAGTAGAGGTAGAGTACAGTGGAGTACAGTGGAGCACAGTAGAGGTGGAGTAGAGTAGAGTACAGTAGAGGTAGAGTACAGTGGAGCACAGTAGAGGTAGAGTACAGTGGAGCACAGTAGAGCTAGAGTACAGTGGAGTAGAGTTGAGGTAGACTACAGTGGAGTACAGTAGAGGTAGAGTACAGTGGAGTACACTAGAGGTAGAGTACAGTGGAGCACAGTAGAGGTAGAGTACAGTGGAGTATAGTTGAAGTAGACTACAGTGGAGTACAGTAGAGGTAGAGTAGAGTGGAGCACAGTAGAGATAGAGTACAGTAGAGCAGAGTAGAGGTAGAGTACAGTGGAGTACAGTAGAGGTAGAGCACAGTGGAGCACTGTAGAGGTAGAGTACAGTGGAGTACAGTAGAGATAGAGTACAGTGGAGCACAGTAGAGATAGAGTGCAGTAGAGCACAGTAGAGGTAGAGTACAGCTGAGCACAGTAGAGGTAGAGTACAGTAGAGCAGAGTAGAGGTAGAGTACAGTGGAATACAGTAGAGGTAGAGCACAGTGGAGCACTGTAGAGGTAGAGTACAGTCGAACACAGTAGAGATAAGTGTAGTGGAGTATAGTAGAGGTAGAGTACAGTGGAGTACAGTAGAGGTAGAGTACAGTGGAGTACAGTAGAGGTAGAGTAGAGTGGAGCACATTAGAGGTGGAGTAGAGTACAGTAGAGGTAGAGTACAGTGGAGTATAGTAGAAGTAGAGTACAGTGGAGCACAGTAGAGGTAGAGTAGAGTGGAGTACAGTAGAGGTAGAGTACATTGGAGTACAGTAGAGGTAGAGTACAGTGGAGTAGAGTAGAGATAGAGTAGAGTGGAGCACAGCAGAGGTAGAGTACAGTGGATCACAGTAGAGATAGAGTACAGTGGAGTACAGTAGAGGTAGAGTACAGTGGAGTACAGCAGAGGTAGAGTACAGTGGAGTACAGTAGAGGTAGAGTACAGTGGAGCACAGTAGAGGTAGAGTACAGTGGAGTACAGTGGAGCACAGTAGAGGTGGAGTACGGTGGAGCACAGTAGAGGTAGAGTACAGTGGAGTACAGTGGAGTACAGTAGATGTGGAGTACAGTAGAGTACAGTAGAGATAGAGAACAGTACAGTACAGTAGAGGTAGAGTACAGTGGAGTACAGTAGAGGTAGAGTACAGTAGAGCACAGTCGAGGTAGAATACAGTGGAGTACAGTGGAGGTAGAGTACAGTGGAGTACAGTAGAGGTAGAGTACAGTGGAGTACAGTAGAGGTAGAGTACAGTACAGTACAGTAGAGGTAGAGTATAGTGGAGTACAGTAGAGGTAGAGTACAGTAGAGCACAGTAGAGGTAGAGTACAGTGGAGTACAGTAGAGGTAGAGTACAGTGGAGTACAGTAGAGATAGAGTACAGTGGAGCACAGTAGAGGTAGAGTACAGTGGAGCACAGTAGAGGTAGAGTACAGTGGAGCACAGTAGAGGTAGAGTACAGTGGAGTACAGTAGAGGTAGAGTACAGTGGAGTACAGTAGAGGTAGAGTACAGTGGAGCACAGTAGAGATAGAGTACAGTGGAGTACAGTGGAGCACAGTAGAGGTAGAGTACAGTGGAGTACAGTGGAGCACAGTAGAGGTGGAGTACAGTAGAGTACAGTAGAGGTAGAGTACAGTGGAGCACAGTAGAGGTAGAGTACAGTGGAGTACAGTGGAGTACAGTAGAGG
Source organism: Tiaroga cobitis (assembly GCA_030578255.1). NCBI lineage: Eukaryota > Metazoa > Chordata > Actinopteri > Cypriniformes > Leuciscidae > Tiaroga > Tiaroga cobitis. The sequence continues at coordinate 37,466,468 of CM060610.1, read as the reverse complement.
TGGAGTACAGTAGAGTACAGTAGAGGTAGAGAACAGTACAGTACAGTAGAGGTAGAGTACAGTGGAGTACAGTAGAGGTAGAGTACAGTAGAGCACAGTAGAGGTAGAATACAGTGGAGTACAGTAGAGGTAGAGTACAGTGGAGTACAGTAGAGGTAGAGTACAGTGGAGTAGAGTAGAGATAGAGTACAGTGGAGCAGAGTAGAGATAGAGTACAGTGGAGCACAGTAGAGGTAGAGTACAGTGGAGCAGAGTAGAGATAGAGTACAGTGGAGCACAGTAGAGGTAGAGTACAGTGGAGCACAATAGAGGTAGAGTACAGTGGAGCAGAGTAGAGGTAGAGTACAGTGGAGTACAGTAGAGGTAGAGTGCAGTGGAGTACAGTAGAGGTAGAGTACAGTGGAGTACAGTAGAGATAGAGTAAAGTGGAGCACAGTAGAGGTAGAGTACAGTGGAGCACAGTAGAGGTAGAGTACAGTGGAGCACAGTAGAGATAGAGTACAGTGGAGCACAGTAGAGGTAGAGTACAGTGGAGCACAGTAGAGGTAGAGTACAGTGGAGCACAGTAGAGGTAGAGTACAGTGGAGTACAGTAGAGGTAGAGTACAGTGGAGTACAGTAGAGGTAGAGTACAGTGGAGCACAGTAGAGATAGAGTACAGTGGAGCACAGTAGAGGTAGAGTACAGTGGAGCACAGTAGAGGTAGAGTACAGTGGAGCACAGTAGAGGTAGAGTACAGTGGAGTACAGCAGAGGTAGAGTACAGTGGAGTACAGTAGAGGTAGAGTACAGTGGAGCACAGTAGAGGTAGAGTACAGTGGAGTACAGTGGAGCACAGTAGAGGTGGAGTACAATGGAGCACAGTAGAGGTAGAGTACAGTGGAGTACAGTGGAGTACAGTAAATGTGGAGTACAGTAGAGTACAGTAGAGGTAGAGAACAGTACAGTACAGTAGAGGTAGAGTACAGTGGAGTACAGTAGAGGTAGAGTACAGTAGAGCACAGTAGAGGTAGAATACAGTGGAGTACAGTAGAGGTAGAGTACAGTGGAGTACAGTAGAGGTAGAGTACAGTGGAGTACAGTAGAGGTAGAGTACAGTACAGTACAGTAGAGGTAGAGTATAGTGGAGTACAGTAGAGGTAGAGTACAGTAGAGCACAGTAGAGGTAGAATACAGTGCAGTACAGTAGAGGTAGAGTACAGTGGAGTACAGTAGAGGTAGAGTACAGTGGAGTACAGTAGAGATAGAGTACAGTGGAGCACAGTAGAGGTAGAGTACAGTGGAGCACAGTAGAGGTAGAGTACAGTGGAGTAGAGTAGAGGTAGAGTACAGTGGAGTACAGTAGAGGTAGAGTACAGTGGAGCACAATAGAGGTAGAGTACAGTGGAGTACAGTGGAGCAGAGTAGAGGTGGAGTACAGTAGAGTACAGTAGAGGTAGAGTACAGTGGAGCACAGTAGAGGTAGAGCACAGTGGAGTACAGTGGAGTACAGTAGAGGTGGAGTAGAGTAGAGTACAGTAGAGGTAGAGAACAGTACAGTACAGTAGAGGTAGAGTACAGTGGAGTACAGTAGAGGTAGAGTACAGTAGAGCACAGTAGAGTTAGAATACAGTGGAGTAAAGTAGAGGTAGAGTACAGTGGAGTACAGTAGAGGTAGAGTACAGTGGAGTAGAGTAGAGATAGAGTACAGTGGAGTAGAGTAGAGATAGAGTACAGTGGAGCACAGTAGAGGTAGAGTACAGTGGAGCACAGTAGAGATAGAGTACAGTGGAGCACAGTAGAGGTAGAGTACAGTGGAGCACAGTAGAGGTAGAGTACAGTGGAGCACAGTAGAGGTAGAGTACAGTGGAGTACAGTAGAGGTAGAGTACAGTGGAGTACAGTAGAGGTAGAGTAGAGTGGAGCACAGTAGAGGTAGAGTACAGTGGAGTACAGTAGAGGTAGAGTACAGTAGAGCACAGTAGAGGTAGAATACAGTGAAGTACAGTAGAGGTAGAGTACAGTGGAGTACAGTAGAGGTAGAGTACAGTGGAGTACAGTAGAGGTAGAGTACAGCGGAGCACAGTAGAGGTAGAGTACAGTGGAGTACAGTAGAGGTAGAGTACAGTGGAGCACAGTAGAGCTAGAGTACAGTGGAGTACAAGCGAGCACAGTAGAGGTGGAGTACAGTAGAGTAGAGTATAGGTTGAGTACAGTGGAGTACAGTAGAGATAGAGTAGAGTGGAGTAGAGTAGAGATAAAGTACAGTGGATTAGAGTAGAGATAGAGTACAGTGGAGTATAGTTGAGGTAGAGTACAGTGGAGCACAGTAGAGGTAGAGTACAGTGGAGTATAGTTGAGGTAGACTACAGTGGAGTACAGTAGAGGTAGAGTACAGTGGAGCACAGTAGAGATAGTGTACAGTAGAGCAGAGTAGAGGTAGAGTACAGTGGAGTACAGTAGAGGTAGAGTACAGTGGAGCACTGTAGAGGTGGAGTACAGTGGAGTACTGTAGAGGTAGAGTACAGTGGAGCACAGTAGAGATAGAGTACAGTAGAGCACAGTAGAGGTAGAGTACAGTGGAGTATAGTAGAGGTAGAGTACAGTGGAGTATAGTTGAGGTAGACTACAGTGGAGCACAGTAGAGGTAGAGTACAGTGGAGCACAGTAGAGGTAGAGTACAGTGGAGCACAGTAGAGGTAGAGTACAGTGGAGTATAGTTGAGGTAGACTACAGTGGAGTACAGTAGAGGTAGAGTACAGTGGAGCACAGTAGAGATAGAGTACAGTAGAGCAGAGTAGAGGTAGAGTACTGTGGAGTACAGTAGAGGTAGAGCACAGTAGAGCAGAGTAGAGGTAGAGTACAGTGGAGTACAGTAGAGATAGAGCACAGTGGAGCACTGAAGAGGTAGAATAGTGGAGTAGAGTAGAGATAGAGTACAGTGGAGCACAGTAGAGGTAGAGTACAGTGGAGCACAGTAGAGGTAGAGTACAGTGGAGCACAGTAGAGGTAGAATACAGTGGAGTACAGTAGAGGTAGTGTACAGTGGAGCACAGTAGAGGTAGAGTACAGTGGAGCACAGTAGAGGTAGAGTACAGTGGAGTACAGTAGAGGTAGTGTACAGTGGAGCACAGTAGAGGTAGAGTACAATGGAGCACAGTAGAGGTAGAGTACAGTGGAGCACAGTAGAGAAGGAGTAGAGTAGAGCAGAGTAGAGGTAGAGTACATTGGAGTACAGTAGAGGTAGAGTACAGTGGAGCACTGTAGAGGTGGAGTACAGTGGAGTACAGTAGAGATAGAGTACAGTGGAGCACAGTAGAGGTAGAGTACAGTGGAGCACAGTAGAGGTAGAGTACAGTGGAGCACAGTAGAGGTAGAGTACAGTGGAGTACAGTAGAGGTAGAGTACAGTGGAGTACAGTAGAGGTAGAGTACAGTGGAGCACAGTAGAGGTAGAGTACAGTGGAGTACAGTGGAGCACAGTAGAGGTGGAGTAGAGTAGAGTACAGTAGAGGTAGAGTACAGTGGAGCACAGTAGAGGTAGAGTACAGTGGAGCACAGTAGAGCTAGAGTACAGTGGAGTAGAGTTGAGGTAGACTACAGTGGAGTACAGTAGAGGTAGAGTACAGTGGAGTACACTAGAGGTAGAGTACAGTGGAGCACAGTAGAGGTAGAGTACAGTGGAGTATAGTTGAGGTAGACTACAGTGGAGTACAGTAGAGGTAGAGTAGAGTGGAGCACAGTAGAGATAGAGTACAGTAGAGCAGAGTAGAGGTAGAGTACAGTGGAGTACAGTAGAGGTAGAGCACAGTGGAGCACTGTAGAGGTAGAGTACAGTGGAGTACAGTAGAGATAGAGTACAGTGGAGCACAGTAGAGATAGAGTGCAGTAGAGCACAGTAGAGGTAGAGTACAGCTGAGCACAGTAGAGGTAGAGTACAGTAGAGCAGAGTAGAGGTAGAGTACAGTGGAATACAGTAGAGGTAGAGCACAGTGGAGCACTGTAGAGGTAGAGTACAGTCGAACACAGTAGAGATAAGTGTAGTGGAGTATAGTAGAGGTAGAGTACAGTGGAGTACAGTAGAGGTAGAGTACAGTGGAGTACAGTAGAGGTAGAGTAGAGTGGAGCACATTAGAGGTGGAGTAGAGTACAGTAGAGGTAGAGTACTGTGGAGTATAGTAGAAGTAGAGTACAGTGGAGCACAGTAGAGGTAGAGTAGAGTGGAGTACAGTAGAGGTAGAGTACATTGGAGTACAGTAGAGGTAGAGTACAGTGGAGTAGAGTAGAGATAGAGTAGAGTGGAGCACAGCAGAGGTAGAGTACAGTGGATCACAGTAGAGATAGAGTACAGTGGAGTACAGTAGAGGTAGAGTACAGTGGAGTACAGCAGAGGTAGAGTACAGTGGAGTACAGTAGAGGTAGAGTACAGTGGAGCACAGTAGAGGTAGAGTACAGTGGAGTACAGTGGAGCACAGTAGAGGTGGAGTACGGTGGAGCACAGTAGAGGTAGAGTACAGTGGAGTACAGTGGAGTACAGTAGATGTGGAGTACAGTAGAGTACAGTAGAGATAGAGAACAGTACAGTACAGTAGAGGTAGAGTACAGTGGAGTACAGTAGAGGTAGAGTACAGTAGAGCACAGTCGAGGTAGAATACAGTGGAGTACAGTGGAGGTAGAGTACAGTGGAGTACAGTAGAGGTAGAGTACAGTGGAGTACAGTAGAGGTAGAGTACAGTACAGTACAGTAGAGGTAGAGTATAGTGGAGTACAGTAGAGGTAGAGTACAGTAGAGCACAGTAGAGGTAGAGTACAGTGGAGTACAGTAGAGGTAGAGTACAGTGGAGTACAGTAGAGATAGAGTACAGTGGAGCACAGTAGAGGTAGAGTACAGTGGAGCACAGTAGAGGTAGAGTACAGTGGAGCACAGTAGAGGTAGAGTACAGTGGAGTACAGTAGAGGTAGAGTACAGTGGAGTACAGTAGAGGTAGAGTACAGTGGAGCACAGTAGAGATAGAGTACAGTGGAGTACAGTGGAGCACAGTAGAGGTAGAGTACAGTGGAGTACAGTGGAGCACAGTAGAGGTGGAGTACAGTAGAGTACAGTAGAGGTAGAGTACAGTGGAGCACAGTAGAGGTAGAGTACAGTGGAGTACAGTGGAGTACAGTAGAGGTGGAGTACAGTAGAGTACAGTAGAGGTAGAGAACAGTACAGTACAGTAGAGGTAGAGTACAGTGGAGTACAGTAGAGGTAGAGTACAGTAGAGCACAGTAGAGGTAGAATACAGTGGAGTACAGTAGAGGTAGAGTACAGTGGAGTACAGTAGAGGTAGAGTACAGTGGAGTAGAGTAGAGATAGAGTACAGTGGAGCAGAGTAGAGATAGAGTACAGTGGAGCACAGTAGAGGTAGAGTACAGTGGAGCAGAGTAGAGATAGAGTACAGTGGAGCACAGTAGAGGTAGAGTACAGTGGAGCACAATAGAGGTAGAGTACAGTGGAGCAGAGTAGAGGTAGAGTACAGTGGAGTACAGTAGAGGTAGAGTGCAGTGGAGTACAGTAGAGGTAGAGTACAGTGGAGTACAGTAGAGATAGAGTAAAGTGGAGCACAGTAGAGGTAGAGTACAGTGGAGCACAGTAGAGGTAGAGTACAGTGGAGCACAGTAGAGATAGAGTACAGTGGAGCACAGTAGAGGTAGAGTACAGTGGAGCACAGTAGAGGTAGAGTACAGTGGAGCACAGTAGAGGTAGAGTACAGTGGAGTACAGTAGAGGTAGAGTACAGTGGAGTACAGTAGAGGTAGAGTACAGTGGAGCACAGTAGAGATAGAGTACAGTGGAGCACAGTAGAGGTAGAGTACAGTGGAGCACAGTAGAGGTAGAGTACAGTGGAGCACAGTAGAGGTAGAGTACAGTGGAGTACAGCAGAGGTAGAGTACAGTGGAGTACAGTAGAGGTAGAGTACAGTGGAGCACAGTAGAGGTAGAGTACAGTGGAGTACAGTGGAGCACAGTAGAGGTGGAGTACAATGGAGCACAGTAGAGGTAGAGTACAGTGGAGTACAGTGGAGTACAGTAAATGTGGAGTACAGTAGAGTACAGTAGAGGTAGAGAACAGTACAGTACAGTAGAGGTAGAGTACAGTGGAGTACAGTAGAGGTAGAGTACAGTAGAGCACAGTAGAGGTAGAATACAGTGGAGTACAGTAGAGGTAGAGTACAGTGGAGTACAGTAGAGGTAGAGTACAGTGGAGTACAGTAGAGGTAGAGTACAGTACAGTACAGTAGAGGTAGAGTATAGTGGAGTACAGTAGAGGTAGAGTACAGTAGAGCACAGTAGAGGTAGAATACAGTGCAGTACAGTAGAGGTAGAGTACAGTGGAGTACAGTAGAGGTAGAGTACAGTGGAGTACAGTAGAGATAGAGTACAGTGGAGCACAGTAGAGGTAGAGTACAGTGGAGCACAGTAGAGGTAGAGTACAGTGGAGTAGAGTAGAGGTAGAGTACAGTGGAGTACAGTAGAGGTAGAGTACAGTGGAGCACAATAGAGGTAGAGTACAGTGGAGTACAGTGGAGCAGAGTAGAGGTGGAGTACAGTAGAGTACAGTAGAGGTAGAGTACAGTGGAGCACAGTAGAGGTAGAGCACAGTGGAGTACAGTGGAGTACAGTAGAGGTGGAGTAGAGTAGAGTACAGTAGAGGTAGAGAACAGTACAGTACAGTAGAGGTAGAGTACAGTGGAGTACAGTAGAGGTAGAGTACAGTAGAGCACAGTAGAGTTAGAATACAGTGGAGTAAAGTAGAGGTAGAGTACAGTGGAGTACAGTAGAGGTAGAGTACAGTGGAGTAGAGTAGAGATAGAGTACAGTGGAGTAGAGTAGAGATAGAGTACAGTGGAGCACAGTAGAGGTAGAGTACAGTGGAGCACAGTAGAGATAGAGTACAGTGGAGCACAGTAGAGGTAGAGTACAGTGGAGCACAGTAGAGGTAGAGTACAGTGGAGCACAGTAGAGGTAGAGTACAGTGGAGTACAGTAGAGGTAGAGTACAGTGGAGTACAGTAGAGGTAGAGTAGAGTGGAGCACAGTAGAGGTAGAGTACAGTGGAGTACAGTAGAGGTAGAGTACAGTAGAGCACAGTAGAGGTAGAATACAGTGAAGTACAGTAGAGGTAGAGTACAGTGGAGTACAGTAGAGGTAGAGTACAGTGGAGTACAGTAGAGGTAGAGTACAGCGGAGCACAGTAGAGGTAGAGTACAGTGGAGTACAGTAGAGGTAGAGTACAGTGGAGCACAGTAGAGCTAGAGTACAGTGGAGTACAAGCGAGCACAGTAGAGGTGGAGTACAGTAGAGTAGAGTATAGGTTGAGTACAGTGGAGTACAGTAGAGATAGAGTAGAGTGGAGTAGAGTAGAGATAAAGTACAGTGGATTAGAGTAGAGATAGAGTACAGTGGAGTATAGTTGAGGTAGAGTACAGTGGAGCACAGTAGAGGTAGAGTACAGTGGAGTATAGTTGAGGTAGACTACAGTGGAGTACAGTAGAGGTAGAGTACAGTGGAGCACAGTAGAGATAGTGTACAGTAGAGCAGAGTAGAGGTAGAGTACAGTGGAGTACAGTAGAGGTAGAGTACAGTGGAGCACTGTAGAGGTGGAGTACAGTGGAGTACTGTAGAGGTAGAGTACAGTGGAGCACAGTAGAGATAGAGTACAGTAGAGCACAGTAGAGGTAGAGTACAGTGGAGTATAGTAGAGGTAGAGTACAGTGGAGTATAGTTGAGGTAGACTACAGTGGAGCACAGTAGAGGTAGAGTACAGTGGAGCACAGTAGAGGTAGAGTACAGTGGAGCACAGTAGAGGTAGAGTACAGTGGAGTATAGTTGAGGTAGACTACAGTGGAGTACAGTAGAGGTAGAGTACAGTGGAGCACAGTAGAGATAGAGTACAGTAGAGCAGAGTAGAGGTAGAGTACTGTGGAGTACAGTAGAGGTAGAGCACAGTAGAGCAGAGTAGAGGTAGAGTACAGTGGAGTACAGTAGAGATAGAGCACAGTGGAGCACTGAAGAGGTAGAATAGTGGAGTAGAGTAGAGATAGAGTACAGTGGAGCACAGTAGAGGTAGAGTACAGTGGAGCACAGTAGAGGTAGAGTACAGTGGAGCACAGTAGAGGTAGAGTACAGTGGAGTACAGTAGAGGTAGTGTACAGTGGAGCACAGTAGAGGTAGAGTACAGTGGAGCACAGTAGAGGTAGAGTACAGTGGAGTACAGTAGAGGTAGTGTACAGTGGAGCACAGTAGAGGTAGAGTACAATGGAGCACAGTAGAGGTAGAGTACAGTGGAGCACAGTAGAGAAGGAGTAGAGTAGAGCAGAGTAGAGGTAGAGTACATTGGAGTACAGTAGAGGTAGAGTACAGTGGAGCACTGTAGAGGTGGAGTACAGTGGAGTACAGTAGAGATAGAGTACAGTGGAGCACAGTAGAGGTAGAGTACAGTGGAGCACAGTAGAGGTAGAGTACAGTGGAGCACAGTAGAGGTAGAGTACAGTGGAGTACAGTAGAGGTAGAGTACAGTGGAGTACAGTAGAGGTAGAGTACAGTGGAGCACAGTAGAGGTAGAGTACAGTGGAGTACAGTGGAGCACAGTAGAGGTGGAGTAGAGTAGAGTACAGTAGAGGTAGAGTACAGTGGAGCACAGTAGAGGTAGAGTACAGTGGAGCACAGTAGAGCTAGAGTACAGTGGAGTAGAGTTGAGGTAGACTACAGTGGAGTACAGTAGAGGTAGAGTACAGTGGAGTACACTAGAGGTAGAGTACAGTGGAGCACAGTAGAGGTAGAGTACAGTGGAGTATAGTTGAGGTAGACTACAGTGGAGTACAGTAGAGGTAGAGTAGAGTGGAGCACAGTAGAGATAGAGTACAGTAGAGCAGAGTAGAGGTAGAGTACAGTGGAGTACAGTAGAGGTAGAGCACAGTGGAGCACTGTAGAGGTAGAGTACAGTGGAGTACAGTAGAGATAGAGTACAGTGGAGCACAGTAGAGATAGAGTGCAGTAGAGCACAGTAGAGGTAGAGTACAGCTGAGCACAGTAGAGGTAGAGTACAGTAGAGCAGAGTAGAGGTAGAGTACAGTGGAATACAGTAGAGGTAGAGCACAGTGGAGCACTGTAGAGGTAGAGTACAGTCGAACACAGTAGAGATAAGTGTAGTGGAGTATAGTAGAGGTAGAGTACAGTGGAGTACAGTAGAGGTAGAGTACAGTGGAGTACAGTAGAGGTAGAGTAGAGTGGAGCACATTAGAGGTGGAGTAGAGTACAGTAGAGGTAGAGTACTGTGGAGTATAGTAGAAGTAGAGTACAGTGGAGCACAGTAGAGGTAGAGTAGAGTGGAGTACAGTAGAGGTAGAGTACATTGGAGTACAGTAGAGGTAGAGTACAGTGGAGTAGAGTAGAGATAGAGTAGAGTGGAGCACAGCAGAGGTAGAGTACAGTGGATCACAGTAGAGATAGAGTACAGTGGAGTACAGTTGAGCACAGTAGAGGTATAGTACAGTGGAGCACAGTAGCGATAGATTACAGTGGAGTACAGTAGAGATAGAGTACAGTGGAGTACAGTAGAGGTAGAGTACAGTGGAGCACAGTAGAGGTAGAGTACAGTGGAGTATTGTTGAGGTAGACTACAGTGGAGTACAGTAGAGATAGAGTACAGTAGAGCAGAGTAGAGGTAGAGGACAGTGGAGTACAGTAGAGGTAGAGCACAGTATAGCAGAGTAGAGGTAGAGTACAGTGGAGTACAGTAGAGGTATAGCACAGTGGAGCACTGTAGAGGTAGAGTACAGTGGAGTACAGTAGAGATAGAGTACAGTGGAGCACAGTAGAGGTAGAGTACAGTGGAGCACAGTAGAGGTAGAGTACAGTGGAGTACAGTAGAGGTAGAGTACAGTGGAGTACAGTAGAGGTAGAGTACAGTGGAGCACAGTAGAGGTAGAGTACAGTGGAGTACAGTGGAGCACAGTAGAGGTGGAGTAGAGTAGAGTACAGTAGAGGTAGAGTACAGTGGAGCACAGTAGAGGTAGAGTACAGTGGAGTACAGTGGAGTACAGTAGAGGTGGAGTACAGTAGAGTACAGTAGAGGTAGAGAACAGTACAGTACAGTAGAGGTAGAGTACAGTGGAGTACAGTAGAGGTAGAGTACAGTAGAGCACAGTAGAGGTAGAATACAGTGGAGTACAGTAGAGGTAGAGTACAGTGGAGTACAGTAGAGGTAGAGTACAGTGGAGTACAGTAGAGATAGAGTACAGTACAGTACAGTAGAGGTAGAGTACAGTGGAGTACAGTAGAGGTAGAGTACAGTAGAGCACAGTAGAGGTAGAATACAGTGGAGTACAGTAGAGGTAGAGTACAGTGGAGCACAGTAGAGGTAGAGTACAGTGGAGCACAGTAGAGGTAGAGTACAGTGGAGCACAGTAGAGGTAGAGTATAGTGGAGTACAGTAGAGGTAGAGTACAGTGGAGTACAGTAGAGGTAGAGTACAATGGAGCACAGTAGAGGTAGAGTACAGTAGAGTATTGTTGAGGTAGACTACAGTGGAGTACAGTAGAGATAGAGTACAGTAGAGCAGAGTAGAGGTAGAGTACAGTGGAGTACAGTAGAGGTAGAGCACAGTAGAGCAGAGTAGAGGTAGAGTACAGTGGAGTACAGTAGAGGTATAGCACAGTGGAGCAGAGTAGAGGTAGAGTACAGTGGAGTACAGTAGAGATAGAGCACAGTGGAGCACTGTAGAGGTAGAATAGTGGAGTAGAGTAGAGATAGAGTACAGTGGAGCACAGTAGAGGTAGAGTACAGTGGAGCACAGTAGAGGTAGAGTACAGTGGAGCACAGTAGAGGTAGAGTACAGTGGAGTACAGTAGAGGTAGTGTACAGTGGAGCACAGTAGAGGTAGAGTACAGTGGAGCACAGTAGAGGTAGAGTACAGTGGAGTACAGTAGAGGTAGTGTACAGTGGAGCACAGTAGAGGTAGAGTACAATGGAGCACAGTAGAGGTAGAGTACAGTGGAGCACAGTAGAGGTAGAGTACAGTGGAGTACAGTAGAGGTAGAGTACAGTGGAGTACAGTAGAGGTAGAGTACAGTGGAGCACAGTAGAGGTAGAGTACAGTGGAGTACAGTGGAGCACAGTAGAGGTGGAGTAGAGTAGAGTACAGTAGAGGTAGAGTACAGTGGAGCACAGTAGAGGTAGAGTACAGTGGAGTACAGTGGAGTACAGTAGAGGTGGAGTACAGTAGAGTACAGTAGAGGTAGAGAACAGTACAGTACAGTAGAGGTAGAGTACAGTGGAGTACAGTAGAGGTAGAGTACAGTAGAGCACAGTAGAGGTAGAATACAGTGGAGTACAGTAGAGGTAGAGTACAGTGGAGTACAGTAGAGGTAGAGTACAGTGGAGTACAGTAGAGATAGAGTACAGTACAGTACAGTAGAGGTAGAGTACAGTGGAGTACAGTAGAGGTAGAGTACAGTAGAGCACAGTAGAGGTAGAATACAGTGGAGTACAGTAGAGGTAGAGTACAGTGGAGCACAGTAGAGGTAGAATACAGTGGAGCACAGTAGAGGTAGAGTACAGTGGAGCACAGTAGAGGTAGAGTATAGTGGAGTACAGTAGAGGTAGAGTACAGTGGAGTACAGTAGAGGTAGAGTACAATGGAGCACAGTAGAGGTAGAGTACAGTGGAGTATTGTTGAGGTAGACTACAGTGGAGTACAGTAGAGATAGAGTACAGTAGAGCAGAGTAGAGGTAGAGTACAGTGGAGTACAGTAGAGGTAGAGCACAGTAGAGCAGAGTAGAGGTAGAGTACAGTGGAGTACAGTAGAGGTATAGCACAGTGGAGCACTGTAGAGGTAGAGTACAGTGAAGTACAGTAGAGATAGAGTACAGTGGAGCACATTAGAGGTAGAGTACAGTGGAGCACAGTAGAGGTAGAGTACAGTGGAGCACAGTAGAGGTAGAGTACAGTGGAGCACAGTAGAGGTAGAGTACAGTGGAGCACAGTAGAGGTAGAGTACAGTGGAGCACAGTAGAGGTAGAGTACAGTGGAGCACAGTAGAGGTAGAGTACAGTGGAGTACAGTAGAGGTAGAGTACAGTGGAGTACAGTAGAGGTAGAGTACAGTGGAGCACAGTAGAGATAGAGTACAGTGGAGCACAGTAGAGGTAGAGTACAGTGGAGCACAATAGAGGTAGAGTACAGTGGAGCACAGTAGAGGTAGAGTACAGTGGAGTACAGCAGAGGTAGAGTACAGTGGAGTACAGTAGAGGTAGAGTACAGTGGAGCACAGTAGAGGTAGAGTACAGTGGAGTACAGTGGAGCACAGTAGAGGTGGAGTACGGTGGAGCACAGTAGAGGTAGAGTACAGTGGAGTACAGTGGAGTACAGTAGATGTGGAGTACAGTAGAGTACAGTAGAGATAGAGAACAGTACAGTACAGTAGAGGTAGAGTACAGTGGAGTACAGTAGAGGTAGAGTACAGTAGAGCACAGTAGAGGTAGAATACAGTGGAGTACAGTGGAGGTAGAGTACAGTGGAGTACAGTAGAGGTAGAGTACAGTGGAGTACAGTAGAGGTAGAGTACAGTACAGTACAGTAGAGGTAGAGTATAGTGTAGTACAGTAGAGGTAGAGTACAGTAGAGCACAGTAGAGGTAGAATACAGTGGAGTACAGTAGAGGTAGAGTACAGTGGAGTACAGTAGAGGTAGAGTACAGTGGAGTACAGTAGAGATAGAGTACAGTGGAGCAGAGTAGAGGTAGAGTACAGTGGAGCACAGTAGAGGTAGAGTACAGTGGAGCACAGTAGAGGTAGAGTACAGTGGAGTACAGTAGAGGTAGAGTACAGTGGAGTACAGTAGAGGTAGAGTACAGTGGAGCACAGTAGAGGTAGAGTACAGTGGAGTACAGTGGAGCACAGTAGAGGTAGAGTACAGTGGAGTACAGTGGAGCACAGTAGAGGTGGAGTACAGTAGAGTACAGTAGAGGTAGAGTACAGTGGAGCACAGTAGAGGTAGAGTACAGTGGAGTACAGTGGAGTACACTAGAGGTGGAGTACAGTAGAGTACAGTAGAGGTAGAGAACAGTACAGTACAGTAGAGGTAGAGTACAGTGGAGTACAGTAGAGGTAGAGTACAGTAGAGCACAGTAGAGGTAGAATACAGTGGAGTACAGTAGAGGTAGAGTACAGTGGAGTACAGTAGAGGTAGAGTACAGTGGAGTAGAGTAGAGATAGAGTACAGTGGAGTAGAGTAGAGATAGAGTACAGTGGAGCACAGTAGAGGTAGAGTACAGTGGAGCAGAGTAGAGATAGAGTACAGTGGAGCACAGTAGAGGTAGAGTACAGTGGAGCACAGTAGAGGTAGAGTACAGTGGAGCAGAGTAGAGGTAGAGTACAGTGGAGTACAGTAGAGGTAGAGTGCAGTGGAATACAGTAGAGGTAGAGTACAGTGGAGTACAGTAGAGATAGAGTAAAGTGGAGCACAGTAGAGGTAGAGTACAGTGGAGCACAGTAGAGGTAGAGTACAGTGGAGCACAGTAGAGATAGAGTACAGTGGAGCACAGTAGAGGTAGAGTACAGTGGAGCACAGTAGAGGTAGAGTACAGTGGAGCACAGTAGAGGTAGAGTACAGTGGAGTACAGTAGAGGTAGAGTACAGTGGAGTACAGTAGAGGTAGAGTACAGTGGAGCACAGTAGAGATAGAGTACAGTGGAGCACAGTAGAGGTAGAGTACAGTGGAGCACAGTAGAGGTAGAGTACAGTGGAGCACAGTAGAGGTAGAGTACAGTGGAGTACAGCAGAGGTAGAGTACAGTGGAGTACAGTAGAGGTAGAGTACAGTGGAGCACAGTAGAGGTAGAGTACAGTGGAGTACAGTGGAGCACAGTAGAGGTGGAGTACAATGGAGCACAGTAGAGGTAGAGTACAGTGGAGTACAGTGGAGTACAGTAAATGTGGAGTACAGTAGAGTACAGTAGAGGTAGAGAACAGTACAGTACAGTAGAGGTAGAGTACAGTGGAGTACAGTAGAGGTAGAGTACAGTAGAGCACAGTAGAGGTAGAATACAGTGGAGTACAGTAGAGGTAGAGTACAGTGGAGTACAGTAGAGGTAGAGTACAGTGGAGTACAGTAGAGGTAGAGTACAGTACAGTACAGTAGAGGTAGAGTATAGTGGAGTACAGTAGAGGTAGAGTACAGTAGAGCACAGTAGAGGTAGAATACAGTGCAGTACAGTAGAGGTAGAGTACAGTGGAGTACAGTAGAGGTAGAGTACAGTGGAGTACAGTAGAGATAGAGTACAGTGGAGCACAGTAGAGGTAGAGTACAGTGGAGCACAGTAGAGGTAGAGTACAGTGGAGTAGAGTAGAGGTAGAGTACAGTGGAGTACAGTAGAGGTAGAGTACAGTGGAGCACAATAGAGGTAGAGTACAGTGGAGTACAGTGGAGCAGAGTAGAGGTGGAGTACAGTAGAGTACAGTAGAGGTAGAGTACAGTGGAGCACAGTAGAGGTAGAGTACAGTGGAGTACAGTGGAGTACAGTAGAGGTGGAGTAGAGTAGAGTACAGTAGAGGTAGAGAACAGTACAGTACAGTAGAGGTAGAGTACAGTGGAGTACAGTAGAGGTAGAGTACAGTAGAGCACAGTAGAGTTAGAATACAGTGGAGTAAAGTAGAGGTAGAGTACAGTGGAGTACAGTAGAGGTAGAGTACAGTGGAGTAGAGTAGAGATAGAGTACAGTGGAGTAGAGTAGAGATAGAGTACAGTGGAGCACAGTAGAGGTAGAGTACAGTGGAGCACAGTAGAGATAGAGTACAGTGGAGCACAGTAGAGGTAGAGTACAGTGGAGCACAGTAGAGGTAGAGTACAGTGGAGCACAGTAGAGGTAGAGTACAGTGGAGTACAGTAGAGGTAGAGTACAGTGGAGTACAGTAGAGGTAGAGTAGAGTGGAGCACAGTAGAGGTAGAGTACAGTGGAGTACAGTAGAGGTAGAGTACAGTAGAGCACAGTAGAGGTAGAATACAGTGAAGTACAGTAGAGGTAGAGTACAGTGGAGTACAGTAGAGGTAGAGTACAGTGGAGTACAGTAGAGGTAGAGTACAGCGGAGCACAGTAGAGGTAGAGTACAGTGGAGTACAGTAGAGGTAGAGTACAGTGGAGCACAGTAGAGCTAGAGTACAGTGGAGTACAAGCGAGCACAGTAGAGGTGGAGTACAGTAGAGTAGAGTATAGGTTGAGTACAGTGGAGTACAGTAGAGATAGAGTAGAGTGGAGTAGAGTAGAGATAAAGTACAGTGGATTAGAGTAGAGATAGAGTACAGTGGAGTATAGTTGAGGTAGAGTACAGTGGAGCACAGTAGAGGTAGAGTACAGTGGAGTATAGTTGAGGTAGACTACAGTGGAGTACAGTAGAGGTAGAGTACAGTGGAGCACAGTAGAGATAGTGTACAGTAGAGCAGAGTAGAGGTAGAGTACAGTGGAGTACAGTAGAGGTAGAGTACAGTGGAGCACTGTAGAGGTGGAGTACAGTGGAGTACTGTAGAGGTAGAGTACAGTGGAGCATAGTAGAGATAGAGTACAGTAGAGCACAGTAGAGGTAGAGTACAGTGGAGTATAGTAGAGGTAGAGTACAGTGGAGTATAGTTGAGGTAGACTACAGTGGAGCACAGTAGAGGTAGAGTACAGTGGAGCACAGTAGAGGTAGAGTACAGTGGAGCACAGTAGAGGTAGAGTACAGTGGAGTATAGTTGAGGTAGACTACAGTGGAGTACAGTAGAGGTAGAGTACAGTGGAGCACAGTAGAGATAGAGTACAGTAGAGCAGAGTAGAGGTAGAGTACTGTGGAGTACAGTAGAGGTAGAGCACAGTAGAGCAGAGTAGAGGTAGAGTACAGTGGAGTACAGTAGATATAGAGCACAGTGGAGCACTGTAGAGGTAGAATAGTGGAGTAGAGTAGAGATAGAGTACAGTGGAGCACAGTAGAGGTAGAGTACAGTGGAGCACAGTAGAGGTAGAGTACAGTGGAGCACAGTAGAGGTAGAGTACAGTGGAGTACAGTAGAGGTAGTGTACAGTGGAGCACAGTAGAGGTAGAGTACAGTGGAGCACAGTAGAGGTAGAGTACAGTGGAGTATTGTTGAGGTAGACTACAGTGGAGTACAGTAGAGATAGAGTACAGTAGAGCAGAGTAGAGGTAGAGTACAGTGGAGTACAGTAGAGGTAGAGCACAGTAGAGCAGAGTAGAGGTAGAGTACAGTGGAGTACAGTAGAGGTATAGCACAGTGGAGCACTGTAGAGGTAGAGTACAGTGGAGTACAGTAGAGATAGAGTAGAGTGGAGCACAGTAGAGGTAGAGTACAGTGGAGCACAGTAGAGGTAGAGTACAGTGGAGTACAGTAGAGGTAGAGTACAGTGGAGTACAGAGGTAGAGTACAGTGGAGCACAGTAGAGGTAGAGTACAGTGGAGTACAGTGGAGCACAGTAGAGGTGGAGTAGAGTAGAGTACAGTAGAGGTAGAGTACAGTGGAGCACAGTAGAGGTAGAGTACAGTGGAGTACAGTGGAGTACAGTAGAGGTGGAGTACAGTAGAGTACAGTAGAGGTAGAGAACAGTACAGTACAGTAGAGGTAGAGTACAGTGGAGTACAGTAGAGGTAGAGTACAGTAGAGCACAGTAGAGGTAGAATACAGTGGAGTACAGTAGAGGTAGAGTACAGTGGAGTACAGTAGAGGTAGAGTACAGTGGAGTACAGTAGAGATAGAGTACAGTACAGTACAGTAGAGGTAGAGTACAGTGGAGTACAGTAGAGGTAGAGTACAGTAGAGCACAGTAGAGGTAGAATACAGTGGAGTACAGTAGAGGTAGAGTACAGTGGAGCACAGTAGAGGTAGAATACAGTGGAGCACAGTAGAGGTAGAGTACAGTGGAGCACAGTAGAGGTAGAGTATAGTGGAGTACAGTAGAGGTAGAGTACAGTGGAGTACAGTAGAGGTAGAGTACAATGGAGCACAGTAGAGGTAGAGTACAGTGGAGTATTGTTGAGGTAGACTACAGTGGAGTACAGTAGAGATAGAGTACAGTAGAGCAGAGTAGAGGTAGAGTACAGTGGAGTACAGTAGAGGTAGAGCACAGTAGAGCAGAGTAGAGGTAGAGTACAGTGGAGTACAGTAGAGGTATAGCACAGTGGAGCACTGTAGAGGTAGAGTACAGTGAAGTACAGTAGAGATAGAGTACAGTGGAGCACATTAGAGGTAGAGTACAGTGGAGCACAGTAAAGGTAGAGTACAGTGGAGCACAGTAGAGGTAGAGTACAGTGGAGCACAGTAGAGGTAGAGTACAGTGGAGCACAGTAGAGGTAGAGTACAGTGGAGCACAGTAGAGGTAGAGTACAGTGGAGCACAGTAGAGGTAGAGTACAGTGGAGTACAGTAGAGGTAGAGTACAGTGGAGTACAGTAGAGGTAGAGTACAGTGGAGCACAGTAGAGATAGAGTACAGTGGAGCACAGTAGAGGTAGAGTACAGTGGAGCACAATAGAGGTAGAGTACAGTGGAGCACAGTAGAGGTAGAGTACAGTGGAGTACAGCAGAGGTAGAGTACAGTGGAGTACAGTAGAGGTAGAGTACAGTGGAGCACAGTAGAGGTAGAGTACAGTGGAGTACAGTGGAGCACAGTAGAGGTGGAGTACGGTGGAGCACAGTAGAGGTAGAGTACAGTGGAGTACAGTGGAGTACAGTAGATGTGGAGTACAGTAGAGTACAGTAGAGATAGAGAACAGTACAGTACAGTAGAGGTAGAGTACAGTGGAGTACAGTAGAGGTAGAGTACAGTAGAGCACAGTCGAGGTAGAATACAGTGGAGTACAGTGGAGGTAGAGTACAGTGGAGTACAGTAGAGGTAGAGTACAGTGGAGTACAGTAGAGGTAGAGTACAGTACAGTACAGTAGAGGTAGAGTATAGTGGAGTACAGTAGAGGTAGAGTACAGTAGAGCACAGTAGAGGTAGAATACAGTGGAGTACAGTAGAGGTAGAGTACAGTGGAGTACAGTAGAGGTAGAGTACAGTGGAGTACAGTAGAGATAGAGTACAGTGGAGCACAGTAGAGGTAGAGTACAGTGGAGCACAGTAGAGGTAGAGTACAGTGGAGCACAGTAGAGGTAGAGTACAGTGGAGTACAGTAGAGGTAGAGTACAGTGGAGTACAGTAGAGGTAGAGTACAGTGGAGCACAGTAGAGGTAGAGTACAGTGGAGTACAGTGGAGCACAGTAGAGGTAGAGTACAGTGGAGTACAGTGGAGCACAGTAGAGGTGGAGTACAGTAGAGTACAGTAGAGGTAGAGTACAGTGGAGCACAGTAGAGGTAGAGTACAGTGGAGTACAGTGGAGTACAGTAGAGGTGGAGTACAGTAGAGTACAGTAGAGGTAGAGAACAGTACAGTACAGTAGAGGTAGAGTACAGTGGAGTACAGTAGAGGTAGAGTACAGTAGAGCACAGTAGAGGTAGAATACAGTGGAGTACAGTAGAGGTAGAGTACAGTGGAGTACAGTAGAGGTAGAGTACAGTGGAGTAGAGTAGAGATAGAGTACAGTGGAGTAGAGTAGAGATAGAGTACAGTGGAGCACAGTAGAGGTAGAGTACAGTGGAGCAGAGTAGAGATAGAGTACAGTGGAGCACAGTAGAGGTAGAGTACAGTGGAGCACAATAGAGGTAGAGTACAGTGGAGCAGAGTAGAGGTAGAGTACAGTGGAGTACAGTAGAGGTAGAGTGCAGTGGAGTACAGTAGAGGTAGAGTACAGTGGAGTACAGTAGAGATAGAGTAAAGTGGAGCACAGTAGAGGTAGAGTACAGTGGAGCACAGTAGAGGTAGAGTACAGTGGAGCACAGTAGAGATAGAGTACAGTGGAGCACAGTAGAGGTAGAGTACAGTGGAGCACAGTAGAGGTAGAGTACAGTGGAGCACAGTAGAGGTAGAGTACAGTGGAGTACAGTAGAGGTAGAGTACAGTGGAGTACAGTAGAGGTAGAGTACAGTGGAGCACAGTAGAGATAGAGTACAGTGGAGCACAGTAGAGGTAGAGTACAGTGGAGCACAGTAGAGGTAGAGTACAGTGGAGCACAGTAGAGGTAGAGTACAGTGGAGTACAGCAGAGGTAGAGTACAGTGGAGTACAGTAGAGGTAGAGTACAGTGGAGCACAGTAGAGGTAGAGTACAGTGGAGTACAGTGGAGCACAGTAGAGGTGGAGTACAATGGAGCACAGTAGAGGTAGAGTACAGTGGAGTACAGTGGAGTACAGTAAATGTGGAGTACAGTAGAGTACAGTAGAGGTAGAGAACAGTACAGTACAGTAGAGGTAGAGTACAGTGGAGTACAGTAGAGGTAGAGTACAGTAGAGCACAGTAGAGGTAGAATACAGTGGAGTACAGTAGAGGTAGAGTACAGTGGAGTACAGTAGAGGTAGAGTACAGTGGAGTACAGTAGAGGTAGAGTACAGTACAGTACAGTAGAGGTAGAGTATAGTGGAGTACAGTAGAGGTAGAGTACAGTAGAGCACAGTAGAGGTAGAATACAGTGCAGTACAGTAGAGGTAGAGTACAGTGGAGTACAGTAGAGGTAGAGTACAGTGGAGTACAGTAGAGATAGAGTACAGTGGAGCACAGTAGAGGTAGAGTACAGTGGAGCACAGTAGAGGTAGAGTACAGTGGAGTAGAGTAGAGGTAGAGTACAGTGGAGTACAGTAGAGGTAGAGTACAGTGGAGCACAATAGAGGTAGAGTACAGTGGAGTACAGTGGAGCAGAGTAGAGGTGGAGTACAGTAGAGTACAGTAGAGGTAGAGTACAGTGGAGCACAGTAGAGGTAGAGTACAGTGGAGTACAGTGGAGTACAGTAGAGGTGGAGTAGAGTAGAGTACAGTAGAGGTAGAGAACAGTACAGTACAGTAGAGGTAGAGTACAGTGGAGTACAGTAGAGGTAGAGTACAGTAGAGCACAGTAGAGTTAGAATACAGTGGAGTAAAGTAGAGGTAGAGTACAGTGGAGTACAGTAGAGGTAGAGTACAGTGGAGTAGAGTAGAGATAGAGTACAGTGGAGTACAGTAGAGGTAGAGTACAGCGGAGCACAGTAGAGGTAGAGTACAGTGGAGTACAGTAGAGGTAGAGTACAGTGGAGCACAGTAGAGCTAGAGTACAGTGGAGTACAAGCGAGCACAGTAGAGGTGGAGTACAGTAGAGTAGAGTATAGGTTGAGTACAGTGGAGTACAGTAGAGATAGAGTAGAGTGGAGTAGAGTAGAGATAAAGTACAGTGGATTAGAGTAGAGATAGAGTACAGTGGAGTATAGTTGAGGTAGAGTACAGTGGAGCACAGTAGAGGTAGAGTACAGTGGAGTATAGTTGAGGTAGACTACAGTGGAGTACAGTAGAGGTAGAGTACAGTGGAGCACAGTAGAGATAGTGTACAGTAGAGCAGAGTAGAGGTAGAGTACAGTGGAGTACAGTAGAGGTAGAGTACAGTGGAGCACTGTAGAGGTGGAGTACAGTGGAGTACTGTAGAGGTAGAGTACAGTGGAGCACAGTAGAGATAGAGTACAGTAGAGCACAGTAGAGGTAGAGTACAGTGGAGTATAGTAGAGGTAGAGTACAGTGGAGTATAGTTGAGGTAGACTACAGTGGAGCACAGTAGAGGTAGAGTACAGTGGAGCACAGTAGAGGTAGAGTACAGTGGAGCACAGTAGAGGTAGAGTACAGTGGAGTATAGTTGAGGTAGACTACAGTGGAGTACAGTAGAGGTAGAGTACAGTGGAGCACAGTAGAGATAGAGTACAGTAGAGCAGAGTAGAGGTAGAGTACTGTGGAGTACAGTTGAGGTAGAGCACAGTAGAGCAGAGTAGAGGTAGAGTACAGTGGAGTACAGTAGAGATAGAGCACAGTGGAGCACTGTAGAGGTAGAATAGTGGAGTAGAGTAGAGATAGAGTACAGTGGAGCACAGTAGAGGTAGAGTACAGTGGAGCACAGTAGAGGTAGAGTACAGTGGAGCACAGTAGAGGTAGAGTACAGTGGAGTACAGTAGAGGTAGTGTACAGTGGAGCACAGTAGAGGTAGAGTACAGTGGAGCACAGTAGAGGTAGAGTACAGTGGAGTACAGTAGAGGTAGTGTACAGTGGAGCACAGTAGAGGTAGAGTACAATGGAGCACAGTAGAGGTAGAGTACAGTGGAGCACAGTAGAGAAGGAGTAGAGTAGAGCAGAGTAGAGGTAGAGTACATTGGAGTACAGTAGAGGTAGAGTACAGTGGAGCACTGTAGAGGTGGAGTACAGTGGAGTACAGTAGAGATAGAGTACAGTGGAGCACAGTAGAGGTAGAGTACAGTGGAGCACAGTAGAGGTAGAGTACAGTGGAGCACAGTAGAGGTAGAGTACAGTGGAGTACAGTAGAGGTAGAGTACAGTGGAGTACAGTAGAGGTAGAGTACAGTGGAGCACAGTAGAGGTAGAGTACAGTGGAGTACAGTGGAGCACAGTAGAGGTGGAGTAGAGTAGAGTACAGTAGAGGTAGAGTACAGTGGAGCACAGTAGAGGTAGAGTACAGTGGAGCACAGTAGAGCTAGAGTACAGTGGAGTAGAGTTGAGGTAGACTACAGTGGAGTACAGTAGAGGTAGAGTACAGTGGAGTACACTAGAGGTAGAGTACAGTGGAGCACAGTAGAGGTAGAGTACAGTGGAGTATAGTTGAGGTAGACTACAGTGGAGTACAGTAGAGGTAGAGTAGAGTGGAGCACAGTAGAGATAGAGTACAGTAGAGCAGAGTAGAGGTAGAGTACAGTGGAGTACAGTAGAGGTAGAGCACAGTGGAGCACTGTAGAGGTAGAGTACAGTGGAGTACAGTAGAGATAGAGTACAGTGGAGCACAGTAGAGATAGAGTGCAGTAGAGCACAGTAGAGGTAGAGTACAGCTGAGCACAGTAGAGGTAGAGTACAGTAGAGCAGAGTAGAGGTAGAGTACAGTGGAATACAGTAGAGGTAGAGCACAGTGGAGCACTGTAGAGGTAGAGTACAGTCGAACACAGTAGAGATAAGTGTAGTGGAGTATAGTAGAGGTAGAGTACAGTGGAGTACAGTAGAGGTAGAGTACAGTGGAGTACAGTAGAGGTAGAGTAGAGTGGAGCACATTAGAGGTGGAGTAGAGTACAGTAGAGGTAGAGTACAGTGGAGTATAGTAGAAGTAGAGTACAGTGGAGCACAGTAGAGGTAGAGTAGAGTGGAGTACAGTAGAGGTAGAGTACATTGGAGTACAGTAGAGGTAGAGTACAGTGGAGTAGAGTAGAGATAGAGTAGAGTGGAGCACAGCAGAGGTAGAGTACAGTGGATCACAGTAGAGATAGAGTACAGTGGAGTACAGTTGAGCACAGTAGAGGTATAGTACAGTGGAGCACAGTAGCGATAGATTACAGTGGAGTACAGTAGAGATAGAGTACAGTGGAGTACAGTAGAGGTAGAGTACAGTGGAGCACAGTAGAGGTAGAGTACAGTGGAGTATTGTTGAGGTAGACTACAGTGGAGTACAGTAGAGATAGAGTACAGTAGAGCAGAGTAGAGGTAGAGTACAGTGGAGTACAGTAGAGGTAGAGCACAGTATAGCAGAGTAGAGGTAGAGTACAGTGGAGTACAGTAGAGGTATAGCACAGTGGAGCACTGTAGAGGTAGAGTACAGTGGAGTACAGTAGAGATAGAGTACAGTGGAGCACAGTAGAGGTAGAGTACAGTGGAGCACAGTAGAGGTAGAGTACAGTGGAGTACAGTAGAGGTAGAGTACAGTGGAGTACAGTAGAGGTAGAGTACAGTGGAGCACAGTAGAGGTAGAGTACAGTGGAGTACAGTGGAGCACAGTAGAGGTGGAGTAGAGTAGAGTACAGTAGAGGTAGAGTACAGTGGAGCACAGTAGAGGTAGAGTACAGTGGAGTACAGTGGAGTACAGTAGAGGTGGAGTACAGTAGAGTACAGTAGAGGTAGAGAACAGTACAGTAGAGTAGAGGTAGAGTACAGTGGAGTACAGTAGAGGTAGAGTACAGTAGAGCACAGTAGAGGTAGAATACAGTGGAGTACAGTAGAGGTAGAGTACAGTGGAGTACAGTAGAGGTAGAGTACAGTGGAGTACAGTAGAGATAGAGTACAGTACAGTACAGTAGAGGTAGAGTACAGTGGAGTACAGTAGAGGTAGAGTACAGTAGAGCACAGTAGAGGTAGAATACAGTGGAGTACAGTAGAGGTAGAGTACAGTGGAGCACAGTAGAGGTAGAGTACAGTGGAGCACAGTAGAGGTAGAGTACAGTGGAGCACAGTAGAGGTAGAGTATAGTGGAGTACAGTAGAGGTAGAGTACAGTGGAGTACAGTAGAGGTAGAGTACAATGGAGCACAGTAGAGGTAGAGTACAGTGGAGTATTGTTGAGGTAGACTACAGTGGAGTACAGTAGAGATAGAGTACAGTAGAGCAGAGTAGAGGTAGAGTACAGTGGAGTACAGTAGAGGTAGAGCACAGTAGAGCAGAGTAGAGGTAGAGTACAGTGGAGTACAGTAGAGGTATAGCAAAGTGGAGCAGAGTAGAGGTAGAGTACAGTGGAGTACAGTAGAGATAGAGCACAGTGGAGCACTGTAGAGGTAGAATAGTGGAGTAGAGTAGAGATAGAGTACAGTGGAGCACAGTAGAGGTAGAGTACAGTGGAGCACAGTAGAGGTAGAGTACAGTGGAGCACAGTAGAGGTAGAGTACAGTGGAGTACAGTAGAGGTAGTGTACAGTGGAGCACAGTAGAGGTAGAGTACAGTGGAGCACAGTAGAGGTAGAGTACAGTGGAGTACAGTAGAGGTAGTGTACAGTGGAGCACAGTAGAGGTAGAGTACAATGGAGCACAGTAGAGGTAGAGTACAGTGGAGCACAGTAGAGGTAGAGTACAGTGGAGTACAGTAGAGGTAGAGTACAGTGGAGTACAGTAGAGGTAGAGTACAGTGGAGCACAGTAGAGGTAGAGTACAGTGGAGTACAGTGGAGCACAGTAGAGGTGGAGTAGAGTAGAGTACAGTAGAGGTAGAGTACAGTGGAGCACAGTAGAGGTAGAGTACAGTGGAGTACAGTGGAGTACAGTAGAGGTGGAGTACAGTAGAGTACAGTAGAGGTAGAGAACAGTACAGTACAGTAGAGGTAGAGTACAGTGGAGTACAGTAGAGGTAGAGTACAGTAGAGCACAGTAGAGGTAGAATACAGTGGAGTACAGTAGAGGTAGAGTACAGTGGAGTACAGTAGAGGTAGAGTACAGTGGAGTACAGTAGAGATAGAGTACAGTACAGTACAGTAGAGGTAGAGTACAGTGGAGTACAGTAGAGGTAGAGTACAGTAGAGCACAGTAGAGGTAGAATACAGTGGAGTACAGTAGAGGTAGAGTACAGTGGAGCACAGTAGAGGTAGAATACAGTGGAGCACAGTAGAGGTAGAGTACAGTGGAGCACAGTAGAGGTAGAGTATAGTGGAGTACAGTAGAGGTAGAGTACAGTGGAGTACAGTAGAGGTAGAGTACAATGGAGCACAGTAGAGGTAGAGTACAGTGGAGTATTGTTGAGGTAGACTACAGTGGAGTACAGTAGAGATAGAGTACAGTAGAGCAGAGTAGAGGTAGAGTACAGTGGAGTACAGTAGAGGTAGAGCACAGTAGAGCAGAGTAGAGGTAGAGTACAGTGGAGTACAGTAGAGGTATAGCACAATGGAGCACTGTAGAGGTAGAGTACAGTGAAGTACAGTAGAGATAGAGTACAGTGGAGCACATTAGAGGTAGAGTACAGTGGAGCACAGTAGAGGTAGAGTACAGTGGAGCACAGTAGAGGTAGAGTACAGTGGAGCACAGTAGAGGTAGAGTACAGTGGAGCACAGTAGAGGTAGAGTACAGTGGAGCACAGTAGAGGTAGAGTACAGTGGAGCACAGTAGAGGTAGAGTACAGTGGAGTACAGTAGAGGTAGAGTACAGTGGAGTACAGTAGAGGTAGAGTACAGTGGAGCACAGTAGAGATAGAGTACAGTGGAGCACAGTAGAGGTAGAGTACAGTGGAGCACAATAGAGGTAGAGTACAGTGGAGCACAGTAGAGGTAGAGTACAGTGGAGTACAGCAGAGGTAGAGTACAGTGGAGTACAGTAGAGGTAGAGTACAGTGGAGCACAGTAGAGGTAGAGTACAGTGGAGTACAGTGGAGCACAGTAGAGGTGGAGTACGGTGGAGCACAGTAGAGGTAGAGTACAGTGGAGTACAGTGGAGTACAGTAGATGTGGAGTACAGTAGAGTACAGTAGAGATAGAGAACAGTACAGTACAGTAGAGGTAGAGTACAGTGGAGTACAGTAGAGGTAGAGTACAGTAGAGCACAGTAGAGGTAGAATACAGTGGAGTACAGTGGAGGTAGAGTACAGTGGAGTACAGTAGAGGTAGAGTACAGTGGAGTACAGTAGAGGTAGAGTACAGTACAGTACAGTAGAGGTAGAGTATAGTGTAGTACAGTAGAGGTAGAGTACAGTAGAGCACAGTAGAGGTAGAATACAGTGGAGTACAGTAGAGGTAGAGTACAGTGGAGTACAGTAGAGATAGAGTACAGTGGAGCACAGTAGAGGTAGAGTACAGTGGAGCACAGTAGAGGTAGAGTACAGTGGAGCACAGTAGAGGTAGAGTACAGTGGAGTACAGTAGAGGTAGAGTACAGTGGAGTACAGTAGAGGTAGAGTACAGTGGAGCACAGTAGAGGTAGAGTACAGTGGAGTACAGTGGAGCACAGTAGAGGTAGAGTACAGTGGAGTACAGTGGAGCACAGTAGAGGTGGAGTACAGTAGAGTACAGTAGAGGTAGAGTACAGTGGAGCACAGTAGAGGTAGAGTACAGTGGAGTACAGTGGAGTACAGTAAATGTGGAGTACAGTAGAGTACAGTAGAGGTAGAGAACAGTACAGTACAGTAGAGGTAGAGTACAGTGGAGTACAGTAGAGGTAGAGTACAGTAGAGCACAGTAGAGGTAGAATACAGTGGAGTACAGTAGAGGTAGAGTACAGTGGAGTACAGTAGAGGTAGAGTACAGTGGAGTAGAGTAGAGATAGAGTACAGTGGAGTAGAGTAGAGATAGAGTACAGTGGAGCACAGTAGAGGTAGAGTACAGTGGAGCAGAGTAGAGATAGAGTACAGTGGAGCACAGTAGAGGTAGAGTACAGTGGAGCACAGTAGAGGTAGAGTACAGTGGAGCAGAGTAGAGGTAGAGTACAGTGGAGTACAGTAGAGGTAGAGTGCAGTGGAGTACAGTAGAGGTAGAGTACAGTGGAGTACAGTAGAGATAGAGTAAAGTGGAGCACAGTAGAGGTAGAGTACAGTGGAGCACAGTAGAGGTAGAGTACAGTGGAGCACAGTAGAGATAGAGTACAGTGGAGCACAGTAGAGGTAGAGTACAGTGGAGCACAGTAGAGGTAGAGTACAGTGGAGCACAGTAGAGGTAGAGTACAGTGGAGTACAGTAGAGGTAGAGTACAGTGGAGTACAGTAGAGGTAGAGTACAGTGGAGCACAGTAGAGATAGAGTACAGTGGAGCTCAGTAGAGGTAGAGTACAGTGGAGCACAGTAGAGGTAGAGTACAGTGGAGCACAGTAGAGGTAGAGTACAGTGGAGTACAGCAGAGGTAGAGTACAGTGGAGTACAGTAGAGGTAGAGTACAGTGGAGCACAGTAGAGGTAGAGTACAGTGGAGTACAGTGGAGCACAGTAGAGGTGGAGTACAATGGAGCACAGTAGAGGTAGAGTACAGTGGAGTACAGTGGAGTACAGTAAATGTGGAGTACAGTAGAGTACAGTAGAGGTAGAGAACAGTACAGTACAGTAGAGGTAGAGTACAGTGGAGTACAGTAGAGGTAGAGTACAGTAGAGCACAGTAGAGGTAGAATACAGTGGAGTACAGTAGAGGTAGAGTACAGTGGAGTACAGTAGAGGTAGAGTACAGTGGAGTACAGTAGAGGTAGAGTACAGTACAGTACAGTAGAGGTAGAGTATAGTGGAGTACAGTAGAGGTAGAGTACAGTAGAGCACAGTAGAGGTAGAATACAGTGCAGTACAGTAGAGGTAGAGTACAGTGGAGTACAGTAGAGGTAGAGTACAGTGGAGTACAGTAGAGATAGAGTACAGTGGAGCACAGTAGAGGTAGAGTACAGTGGAGCACAGTAGAGGTAGAGTACAGTGGAGTAGAGTAGAGGTAGAGTACAGTGGAGTACAGTAGAGGTAGAGTACAGTGGAGCACAATAGAGGTAGAGTACAGTGGAGTACAGTGGAGC
Organism: Tiaroga cobitis; assembly: GCA_030578255.1. NCBI lineage: Eukaryota > Metazoa > Chordata > Actinopteri > Cypriniformes > Leuciscidae > Tiaroga > Tiaroga cobitis. The sequence continues at coordinate 37,439,151 of CM060610.1, read as the reverse complement.
AGAGTAGAGGTGGAGTACAGTAGAGTACAGTAGAGGTAGAGTACAGTGGAGCACAGTAGAGGTAGAGTACAGTGGAGTACAGTGGAGTACAGTAGAGGTGGAGTAGAGTAGAGTACAGTAGAGGTAGAGAACAGTACAGTACAGTAGAGGTAGAGTACAGTGGAGTACAGTAGAGGTAGAGTACAGTAGAGCACAGTAGAGTTAGAATACAGTGGAGTAAAGTAGAGGTAGAGTACAGTGGAGTACAGTAGAGGTAGAGTACAGTGGAGTAGAGTAGAGATAGAGTACAGTGGAGTAGAGTAGAGATAGAGTACAGTGGAGCACAGTAGAGGTAGAGTACAGTGGAGCACAGTAGAGATAGAGTACAGTGGAGCACAGTAGAGGTAGAGTACAGTGGAGCACAGTAGAGGTAGAGTACAGTGGAGCACAGTAGAGGTAGAGTACAGTGGAGTACAGTAGAGGTAGAGTACAGTGGAGTACAGTAGAGGTAGAGTAGAGTGGAGCACAGTAGAGGTAGAGTACAGTGGAGTACAGTAGAGGTAGAGTACAGTAGAGCACAGTAGAGGTAGAATACAGTGAAGTACAGTAGAGGTAGAGTACAGTGGAGTACAGTAGAGGTAGAGTACAGTGGAGTACAGTAGAGGTAGAGTACAGCGGAGCACAGTAGAGGTAGAGTACAGTGGAGTACAGTAGAGGTAGAGTACAGTGGAGCACAGTAGAGCTAGAGTACAGTGGAGTACAAGCGAGCACAGTAGAGGTGGAGTACAGTAGAGTAGAGTATAGGTTGAGTACAGTGGAGTACAGTAGAGATAGAGTAGAGTGGAGTAGAGTAGAGATAAAGTACAGTGGATTAGAGTAGAGATAGAGTACAGTGGAGTATAGTTGAGGTAGAGTACAGTGGAGCACAGTAGAGGTAGAGTACAGTGGAGTATAGTTGAGGTAGACTACAGTGGAGTACAGTAGAGGTAGAGTACAGTGGAGCACAGTAGAGATAGTGTACAGTAGAGCAGAGTAGAGGTAGAGTACAGTGGAGTACAGTAGAGGTAGAGTACAGTGGAGCACTGTAGAGGTGGATTACAGTGGAGTACTGTAGAGGTAGAGTACAGTGGAGCATAGTAGAGATAGAGTACAGTAGAGCACAGTAGAGGTAGAGTACAGTGGAGTATAGTAGAGGTAGAGTACAGTGGAGTATAGTTGAGGTAGACAACAGTGGAGCACAGTAGAGGTAGAGTACAGTGGAGCACAGTAGAGGTAGAGTACAGTGGAGCACAGTAGAGGTAGAGTACAGTGGAGTATAGTTGAGGTAGACTACAGTGGAGTACAGTAGAGGTAGAGTACAGTGGAGCACAGTAGAGATAGAGTACAGTAGAGCAGAGTAGAGGTAGAGTACTGTGGAGTACAGTAGAGGTAGAGCACAGTAGAGCAGAGTAGAGGTAGAGTACAGTGGAGTACAGTAGATATAGAGCACAGTGGAGCACTGTAGAGGTAGAATAGTGGAGTAGAGTAGAGATAGAGTACAGTGGAGCACAGTAGAGGTAGAGTACAGTGGAGCACAGTAGAGGTAGAGTACAGTGGAGCACAGTAGAGGTAGAGTACAGTGGAGTACAGTAGAGGTAGTGTACAGTGGAGCACAGTAGAGGTAGAGTACAGTGGAGCACAGTAGAGGTAGAGTACAGTGGAGTACAGTAGAGGTAGTGTACAGTGGAGCACAGTAGAGGTAGAGTACAATGGAGCACAGTAGAGGTAGAGTACAGTGGAGCACAGTAGAGAAGGAGTAGAGTAGAGCAGAGTAGAGGTAGAGTACATTGGAGTACAGTAGAGGTAGAGTACAGTGGAGCACTGTAGAGGTGGAGTACAGTGGAGTACAGTAGAGATAGAGTACAGTGGAGCACAGTAGAGGTAGAGTACAGTGGAGCACAGTAGAGGTAGAGTACAGTGGAGCACAGTAGAGGTAGAGTACAGTGGAGTACAGTAGAGGTAGAGTACAGTGGAGTACAGTAGAGGTAGAGTACAGTGGAGCACAGTAGAGGTAGAGTACAGTGGAGTACAGTGGAGCACAGTAGAGGTGGAGTAGAGTAGAGTACAGTAGAGGTAGAGTACAGTGGAGTACAGTAGAGGTAGAGTACAGTGGAGCACAATAGAGGTAGAGTACAGTGGAGTACAGTGGAGCAGAGTAGAGGTGGAGTACAGTAGAGTACAGTAGAGGTAGAGTACAGTGGAGCACAGTAGAGGTAGAGTACAGTGGAGTACAGTGGAGTACAGTAGAGGTGGAGTAGAGTAGAGTACAGTAGAGGTAGAGAACAGTACAGTACAGTAGAGGTAGAGTACAGTGGAGTACAGTAGAGGTAGAGTACAGTAGAGCACAGTAGAGTTAGAATACAGTGGAGTAAAGTAGAGGTAGAGTACAGTGGAGTACAGTAGAGGTAGAGTACAGTGGAGTAGAGTAGAGATAGAGTACAGTGGAGTAGAGTAGAGATAGAGTACAGTGGAGCACAGTAGAGGTAGAGTACAGTGGAGCACAGTAGAGATAGAGTACAGTGGAGCACAGTAGAGGTAGAGTACAGTGGAGCACAGTAGAGGTAGAGTACAGTGGAGCACAGTAGAGGTAGAGTACAGTGGAGTACAGTAGAGGTAGAGTACAGTGGAGTACAGTAGAGGTAGAGTAGAGTGGAGCACAGTAGAGGTAGAGTACAGTGGAGTACAGTAGAGGTAGAGTACAGTAGAGCACAGTAGAGGTAGAATACAGTGAAGTACAGTAGAGGTAGAGTACAGTGGAGTACAGTAGAGGTAGAGTACAGTGGAGTACAGTAGAGGTAGAGTACAGCGGAGCACAGTAGAGGTAGAGTACAGTGGAGTACAGTAGAGGTAGAGTACAGTGGAGCACAGTAGAGCTAGAGTACAGTGGAGTACAAGCGAGCACAGTAGAGGTGGAGTACAGTAGAGTAGAGTATAGGTTGAGTACAGTGGAGTACAGTAGAGATAGAGTAGAGTGGAGTAGAGTAGAGATAAAGTACAGTGGATTAGAGTAGAGATAGAGTACAGTGGAGTATAGTTGAGGTAGAGTACAGTGGAGCACAGTAGAGGTAGAGTACAGTGGAGTATAGTTGAGGTAGACTACAGTGGAGTACAGTAGAGGTAGAGTACAGTGGAGCACAGTAGAGATAGTGTACAGTAGAGCAGAGTAGAGGTAGAGTACAGTGGAGTACAGTAGAGGTAGAGTACAGTGGAGCACTGTAGAGGTGGAGTACAGTGGAGTACTGTAGAGGTAGAGTACAGTGGAGCACAGTAGAGATAGAGTACAGTGGAGTATAGTAGAGGTAGAGTACAGTGGAGTATAGTTGAGGTAGACTACAGTGGAGCACAGTAGAGGTATAGTACAGTGGAGCACAGTAGAGGTAGAGTACAGTGGAGTATAGTAGAGGTAGAGTACAGTGGAGTATAGTTGAGGTAGACTACAGTGGAGCACAGTAGAGGTATAGTACAGTGGAGCACAGTAGAGGTATAGTACAGTGGAGCACAGTAGAGGTAGAGTACAGTGGAGTATAGTTGAGGTAGACTACAGTGGAGTACAGTAGAGGTAGAGTACAGTGGAGCACAGTAGAGATAGAGTACAGTAGAGCAGAGTAGAGGTAGAGTACTGTGGAGTACAGTAGAGGTAGAGCACAGTAGAGTACAGTAGAGGTAGAGAACAGTACAGTACAGTAGAGGTAGAGTACAGTGGAGTACAGTAGAGGTAGAGTACAGTAGAGCACAGTAGAGTTAGAATACAGTGGAGTAAAGTAGAGGTAGAGTACAGTGGAGTACAGTAGAGGTAGAGTACAGTGGAGTAGAGTAGAGATAGAGTACAGTGGAGTAGAGTAGAGATAGAGTACAGTGGAGCACAGTAGAGGTAGAGTACAGTGGAGCACAGTAGAGATAGAGTACAGTGGAGCACAGTAGAGGTAGAGTACAGTGGAGCACAGTAGAGGTAGAGTACAGTGGAGCACAGTAGAGGTAGAGTACAGTGGAGTACAGTAGAGGTAGAGTACAGTGGAGTACAGTAGAGGTAGAGTAGAGTGGAGCACAGTAGAGGTAGAGTACAGTGGAGTACAGTAGAGGTAGAGTACAGTAGAGCACAGTAGAGGTAGAATACAGTGAAGTACAGTAGAGGTAGAGTACAGTGGAGTACAGTAGAGGTAGAGTACAGTGGAGTACAGTAGAGGTAGAGTACAGCGGAGCACAGTAGAGGTAGAGTACAGTGGAGTACAGTAGAGGTAGAGTACAGTGGAGCACAGTAGAGCTAGAGTACAGTGGAGTACAAGCGAGCACAGTAGAGGTGGAGTACAGTAGAGTAGAGTATAGGTTGAGTACAGTGGAGTACAGTAGAGATAGAGTAGAGTGGAGTAGAGTAGAGATAAAGTACAGTGGATTAGAGTAGAGATAGAGTACAGTGGAGTATAGTTGAGGTAGAGTACAGTGGAGCACAGTAGAGGTAGAGTACAGTGGAGTATAGTTGAGGTAGACTACAGTGGAGTACAGTAGAGGTAGAGTACAGTGGAGCACAGTAGAGATAGTGTACAGTAGAGCAGAGTAGAGGTAGAGTACAGTGGAGTACAGTAGAGGTAGAGTACAGTGGAGCACTGTAGAGGTGGAGTACAGTGGAGTACTGTAGAGGTAGAGTACAGTGGAGCACAGTAGAGATAGAGTACAGTGGAGTATAGTAGAGGTAGAGTACAGTGGAGTATAGTTGAGGTAGACTACAGTGGAGCACAGTAGAGGTATAGTACAGTGGAGCACAGTAGAGGTAGAGTACAGTGGAGTATAGTAGAGGTAGAGTACAGTGGAGTATAGTTGAGGTAGACTACAGTGGAGCACAGTAGAGGTATAGTACAGTGGAGCACAGTAGAGGTAGAGTACAGTGGAGCACAGTAGAGGTAGAGTACAGTGGAGTATAGTTGAGGTAGACTACAGTGGAGTACAGTAGAGGTAGAGTACAGTGGAGCACAGTAGAGATAGAGTACAGTAGAGCAGAGTAGAGGTAGAGTACTGTGGAGTACAGTAGAGGTAGAGCACAGTAGAGCAGAGTAGAGGTAGAGTACAGTGGAGTACAGTAGATATAGAGCACAGTGGAGCACTGTAGAGGTAGAATAGTGGAGTAGAGTAGAGATAGAGTACAGTGGAGCACAGTAGAGGTAGAGTACAGTGGAGCACAGTAGAGGTAGAGTACAGTGGAGCACAGTAGAGGTAGAGTACAGTGGAGTACAGTAGAGGTAGTGTACAGTGGAGCACAGTAGAGGTAGAGTACAGTGGAGCACAGTAGAGGTAGAGTACAGTGGAGTACAGTAGAGGTAGTGTACAGTGGAGCACAGTAGAGGTAGAGTACAATGGAGCACAGTAGAGGTAGAGTACAGTGGAGCACAGTAGAGAAGGAGTAGAGTAGAGCAGAGTAGAGGTAGAGTACATTGGAGTACAGTAGAGGTAGAGTACAGTGGAGCACTGTAGAGGTGGAGTACAGTGGAGTACAGTAGAGATAGAGTACAGTGGAGCACAGTAGAGGTAGAGTACAGTGGAGCACAGTAGAGGTAGAGTACAGTGGAGCACAGTAGAGGTAGAGTACAGTGGAGTACAGTAGAGGTAGAGTACAGTGGAGTACAGTAGAGGTAGAGTACAGTGGAGCACAGTAGAGGTAGAGTACAGTGGAGTACAGTGGAGCACAGTAGAGGTGGAGTAGAGTAGAGTACAGTAGAGGTAGAGTACAGTGGAGCACAGTAGAGGTAGAGTACAGTGGAGCACAGTAGAGCTAGAGTACAGTGGAGTAGAGTTGAGGTAGACTACAGTGGAGTACAGTAGAGGTAGAGTACAGTGGAGTACACTAGAGGTAGAGTACAGTGGAGCACAGTAGAGGTAGAGTACAGTGGAGTATAGTTGAGGTAGACTACAGTGGAGTACAGTAGAGGTAGAGTAGAGTGGAGCACAGTAGAGATAGAGTACAGTAGAGCAGAGTAGAGGTAGAGTACAGTGGAGTACAGTAGAGGTAGAGCACAGTGGAGCACTGTAGAGGTAGAGTACAGTGGAGTACAGTAGAGATAGAGTACAGTGGAGCACAGTAGAGATAGAGTGCAGTAGAGCACAGTAGAGGCAGAGTACAGCTGAGCACAGTAGAGGTAGAGTACAGTAGAGCAGAGTAGAGGTAGAGTACAGTGGAATACAGTAGAGGTAGAGCACAGTGGAGCACTGTAGAGGTAGAGTACAGTCGAACACAGTAGAGATAAGTGTAGTGGAGTATAGTAGAGGTAGAGTACAGTGGAGTACAGTAGAGGTAGAGTACCGTGGAGTACAGTAGAGGTAGAGTAGAGTGGAGCACATTAGAGGTGTAGTAGAGTACAGTAGAGGTAGAGTACAGTGGAGTATAGTAGAAGTAGAGTACAGTGGAGCACAGTAGAGGTAGAGTAGAGTGGAGTACAGTAGAGGTAGAGTACATTGGAGTACAGTAGAGGTAGAGTACAGTGGAGTAGAGTAGAGATAGAGTAGAGTGGAGCACAGCAGAGGTAGAGTACAGTGGATCACAGTAGAGATAGAGTACAGTGGAGTACAGTTGAGCACAGTAGAGGTATAGTACAGTGGAGCACAGTAGCGATAGATTACAGTGGAGTACAGTAGAGATAGAGTACAGTGGAGTACAGTAGAGGTAGAGTACAGTGGAGCACAGTAGAGGTAGAGTACAGTGGAGTATTGTTGAGGTAGACTACAGTGGAGTACAGTAGAGATAGAGTACAGTAGAGCAGAGTAGAGGTAGTGTACAGTGGAGTACAGTAGAGGTAGAGCACAGTGGAGCACTGTAGAGGTAGAGTACAGTGGAGTACAGTAGAGATAGAGTACAGTGGAGCACAGTAGAGGTAGAGTACAGTGGAGCACAGTAGAGGTAGAGTACAGTGGAGTACAGTAGAGGTAGAGTACAGTGGAGTACAGTAGAGGTAGAGTATAGTGGAGCACAGTAGAGGTAGAGTACAGTGGAGTACAGTGGAGCACAGTAGAGGTGGAGTAGAGTAGAGTACAGTAGAGGTAGAGTACAGTGGAGCACAGTAGAGGTAGAGTACAGTGGAGTACAGTGGAGTACAGTAGAGGTGGAGTACAGTAGAGTACAGTAGAGGTAGAGAACAGTACAGTACAGTAGAGGTAGAGTACAGTGGAGTACAGTAGAGGTAGAGTACAGTAGAGCACAGTAGAGGTAGAATACAGTGGAGTACAGTAGAGGTAGAGTACAGTGGAGTACAGTAGAGGTAGAGTACAGTGGAGTACAGTAGAGATAGAGTACAGTACAGTACAGTAGAGGTAGAGTACAGTGGAGTACAGTAGAGGTAGAGTACAGTAGAGCACAGTAGAGGTAGAATACAGTGGAGTACAGTAGAGGTAGAGTACAGTGGAGCACAGTAGAGGTAGAGTACAGTGGAGCACAGTAGAGGTAGAGTACAGTGGAGCACAGTAGAGGTAGAGTATAGTGGAGTACAGTAGAGGTAGAGTACAGTGGAGTACAGTAGAGGTAGAGTACAATGGAGCACAGTAGAGGTAGAGTACAGTGGAGTATTGTTGAGGTAGACTACAGTGGAGTACAGTAGAGATAGAGTACAGTAGAGCAGAGTAGAGGTAGAGTACAGTGGAGTACAGTAGAGGTAGAGCACAGTAGAGCAGAGTAGAGGTAGAGTACAGTGGAGTACAGTAGAGGTATAGCACATTGGAGCACTGTAGAGGTAGAGTACAGTGAAGTACAGTAGAGATAGAGTACAGTGGAGCACATTAGAGGTAGAGTACAGTAGAGCAGAGTAGAGGTAGAGTACAGTGGAGTACAGTAGAGGTATAGCACATTGGAGCACTGTAGAGGTAGAGTACAGTGAAGTACAGTAGAGATAGAGTACAGTGGAGCACATTAGAGGTAGAGTACAGTGGAGCACAGTAGAGGTAGAGTACAGTGGAGCACAGTAGAGGTAGAGTACAGTGGAGCACAGTAGAGGTAGAGTACAGTGGAGCACAGTAGAGGTAGAGTACAGTGGAGCACAGTAGAGGTAGAGTACAGTGGAGTACAGTAGAGGTAGAGTACAGTGGAGTACAGTAGAGGTAGAGTACAGTGGAGCACAGTAGAGATAGAGTACAGTGGAGCACAGTAGAGGTAGAGTACAGTGGAGCACAATAGAGGTAGAGTACAGTGGAGCACAGTAGAGGTAGAGTACAGTGGAGTACAGCAGAGGTAGAGTACAGTGGAGTACAGTAGAGGTAGAGTACAGTGGAGCACAGTAGAGGTAGAGTACAGTGGAGTACAGTGGAGCACAGTAGAGGTGGAGTACGGTGGAGCACAGTAGAGGTAGAGTACAGTGGAGTACAGTGGAGTACAGTAGATGTGGAGTACAGTAGAGTACAGTAGAGATAGAGAACAGTACAGTACAGTAGAGGTAGAGTACAGTGGAGTACAGTAGAGGTAGAGTACAGTAGAGCACAGTAGAGGTAGAATACAGTGGAGTACAGTGGAGGTAGAGTACAGTGGAGTACAGTAGAGGTAGAGTACAGTGGAGTACAGTAGAGGTAGAGTACAGTACAGTACAGTAGAGGTAGAGTATAGTGGAGTACAGTAGAGGTAGAGTACAGTAGAGCACAGTAGAGGTAGAATACAGTGGAGTACAGTAGAGGTAGAGTACAGTGGAGTACAGTAGAGGTAGAGTACAGTGGAGTACAGTAGAGATAGAGTACAGTGGAGCACAGTAGAGGTAGAGTACAGTGGAGCACAGTAGAGGTAGAGTACAGTGGAGCACAGTAGAGGTAGAGTACAGTGGAGTACAGTAGAGGTAGAGTACAGTGGAGTACAGTAGAGGTAGAGTACAGTGGAGCACAGTAGAGGTAGAGTACAGTGGAGTACAGTGGAGCACAGTAGAGGTGGAGTACAGTAGAGTACAGTAGAGGTAGAGTACAGTGGAGCACAGTAGAGGTAGAGTACAGTGGAGTACAGTGGAGTACAGTAGAGGTGGAGTACAGTAGAGTACAGTAGAGGTAGAGAACAGTACAGTACAGTAGAGGTAGAGCACAGTGGAGTACAGTAGAGGTAGAGTACAGTAGAGCACAGTAGAGGTAGAATACAGTGGAGTACAGTAGAGGTAGAGTACAGTGGAGTACAGTAGAGGTAGAGTACAGTGGAGTAGAGTAGAGATAGAGTACAGTGGAGTAGAGTAGAGATAGAGTACAGTGGAGCACAGTAGAGGTAGAGTACAGTGGAGCACAGTAGAGATAGAGTACAGTGGAGCACAGTAGAGGTAGAGTACAGTGGAGCACAGTAGAGGTAGAGTACAGTGGAGCAGAGTAGAGGTAGAGTACAGTGGAGTACAGTAGAGGTAGAGTACAGTGGAGTACAGTAGAGGTAGAGTACAGTGGAGCACAGTAGAGGTAGAGTACAGTGGAGTACAGTAGAGGTAGAGTACAGTAGAGCAGAGTAGAGGTAGAATACAGTGAAGTACAGTAGAGGTAGAGTACAGTGGAGTACAGTAGAGGTAGAGTACAGTGGAGTACAGTAGAGGTAGAGTACAGTGGAGCACAGTAGAGGTAGAGTACAGTGGAGTACAGTAGAGGTAGAGTACAGTGGAGCACAGTAGAGGTAGAGTACAGTGGAGTACAGTGGAGCACAGTAGAGGTGGAGTACAGTAGAGTAGAGTATAGGTTGAGTACAGTGGAGTACAGTAGAGATAGAGTAGAGTGGAGTAGAGTAGAGATAAAGTACAGTGGATTAGACTAGAGATAGAGTACAGTGGAGTATAGTTGAGGTAGAGTACAGTGGAGTACAGTAGAGGTAGAGTACAGTGGAGTATAGTTGAGGTAGACTACAGTGGAGTACAGTAGAGGTAGAGTACAGTGGAGCACAGTAGAGATAGTGTACAGTAGAGCAGAGTAGAGGTAGAGTACAGTGGAGTACAGTAGAGGTAGAGTACAGTGGAGCACTGTAGAGGTGGAGTACAGTGGAGTACTGTAGAGGTAGAGTACAGTGGAGCACAGTAGAGATAGAGTACTTTGGAGTATAGTAGAGGTAGAGTACTTTGGAGTATAGTTGAGGTAGACTACAGTGGAGCACAGTAGAGGTAGAGTACAGTGGAGTACAGTAGAGGTAGAGTACAGTGGAGCACAGTAGAGGTAGAGTACAGTGGAGTATAGTTGAGGTAGACTACAGTGGAGTACAGTAGAGGTAGAGTACAGTGGAGCACAGTAGAGATAGAGTACAGTAGAGCAGAGTAGAGGTAGAGTACAGTGGAGTACAGTAGAGGTAGAGCACAGTAGAGCAGAGTAGAGGTAGAGTACAGTGGAGTACAGTAGAGATAGAGCACAGTGGAGCACAATAGAGGTAGAGTACAGTGGAGCACAGTAGAGAAGGAGTAGAGTAGAGCAGAGTAGAGGTAGAGTACATTGGAGTACAGTAGAGTTAGAGTACAGTGGAGCACTGTAGAGGTGGAGTACAGTGGAGTACAGTAGAGGTAGAGTACAATGGAGCACAGTAGAGATAGAGTACAGTAGAGCACAGTAGAGGTAGAGTACAGTGGAGCACAGTAGAGGTAGAGTACAGTGGAGTATAGTTGAGGTAGACTACAGTGAAGTACAGTAGAGGTAGAGTACAGTGGAGTACAGTAGAGATAGAGTACAGTGGAGCACAGTAGAGGTAGAGTACAGTGGAGCACAGTAGAGGTAGAGTACAGTGGAGTACAGTAGAGGTAGAGTACAGTGGAGTACAGTAGAGGTAGAGTATAGTGGAGCACAGTAGAGGTAGAGTACAGTGGAGTACAGTGGAGCACAGTAGAGGTGGAGTAGAGTAGAGTACAGTAGAGGTAGAGTACAGTGGAGCACAGTAGAGGTAGAGTACAGTGGAGTACAGTGGAGTACAGTAGAGGTGGAGTACAGTAGAGTACAGTAGAGGTAGAGAACAGTACAGTACAGTAGAGGTAGAGTACAGTGGAGTACAGTAGAGGTAGAGTACAGTAGAGCACAGTAGAGGTAGAATACAGTGGAGTACAGTAGAGGTAGAGTACAGTGGAGTACAGTAGAGGTAGAGTACAGTGGAGTACAGTAGAGATAGAGTACAGTACAGTACAGTAGAGGTAGAGTACAGTGGAGTACAGTAGAGGTAGAGTACAGTAGAGCACAGTAGAGGTAGAATACAGTGGAGTACAGTAGAGGTAGAGTACAGTGGAGCACAGTAGAGGTAGAGTACAGTGGAGCACAGTAGAGGTAGAGTACAGTGGAGCACAGTAGAGGTAGAGTATAGTGGAGTACAGTAGAGGTAGAGTACAGTGGAGTACAGTAGAGGTAGAGTACAATGGAGCACAGTAGAGGTAGAGTACAGTGGAGTATTGTTGAGGTAGACTACAGTGGAGTACAGTAGAGATAGAGTACAGTAGAGCAGAGTAGAGGTAGAGTACAGTGGAGTACAGTAGAGGTAGAGCACAGTAGAGCAGAGTAGAGGTAGAGTACAGTGGAGTACAGTAGAGGTATAGCACATTGGAGCACTGTAGAGGTAGAGTACAGTGAAGTACAGTAGAGATAGAGTACAGTGGAGCACATTAGAGGTAGAGTACAGTAGAGCAGAGTAGAGGTAGAGTACAGTGGAGTACAGTAGAGGTATAGCACATTGGAGCACTGTAGAGGTAGAGTACAGTGAAGTACAGTAGAGATAGAGTACAGTGGAGCACATTAGAGGTAGAGTACAGTGGAGCACAGTAGAGGTAGAGTACAGTGGAGCACAGTAGAGGTAGAGTACAGTGGAGCACAGTAGAGGTAGAGTACAGTGGAGCACAGTAGAGGTAGAGTACAGTGGAGCACAGTAGAGGTAGAGTACAGTGGAGTACAGTAGAGGTAGAGTACAGTGGAGTACAGTAGAGGTAGAGTACAGTGGAGCACAGTAGAGATAGAGTACAGTGGAGCACAGTAGAGGTAGAGTACAGTGGAGCACAATAGAGGTAGAGTACAGTGGAGCACAGTAGAGGTAGAGTACAGTGGAGTACAGCAGAGGTAGAGTACAGTGGAGTACAGTAGAGGTAGAGTACAGTGGAGCACAGTAGAGGTAGAGTACAGTGGAGTACAGTGGAGCACAGTAGAGGTGGAGTACGGTGGAGCACAGTAGAGGTAGAGTACAGTGGAGTACAGTGGAGTACAGTAGATGTGGAGTACAGTAGAGTACAGTAGAGATAGAGAACAGTACAGTACAGTAGAGGTAGAGTACAGTGGAGTACAGTAGAGGTAGAGTACAGTAGAGCACAGTAGAGGTAGAATACAGTGGAGTACAGTGGAGGTAGAGTACAGTGGAGTACAGTAGAGGTAGAGTACAGTGGAGTACAGTAGAGGTAGAGTACAGTACAGTACAGTAGAGGTAGAGTATAGTGGAGTACAGTAGAGGTAGAGTACAGTAGAGCACAGTAGAGGTAGAATACAGTGGAGTACAGTAGAGGTAGAGTACAGTGGAGTACAGTAGAGGTAGAGTACAGTGGAGTACAGTAGAGATAGAGTACAGTGGAGCACAGTAGAGGTAGAGTACAGTGGAGCACAGTAGAGGTAGAGTACAGTGGAGCACAGTAGAGGTAGAGTACAGTGGAGTACAGTAGAGGTAGAGTACAGTGGAGTACAGTAGAGGTAGAGTACAGTGGAGCACAGTAGAGGTAGAGTACAGTGGAGTACAGTGGAGCACAGTAGAGGTGGAGTACAGTAGAGTACAGTAGAGGTAGAGTACAGTGGAGCACAGTAGAGGTAGAGTACAGTGGAGTACAGTGGAGTACAGTAGAGGTGGAGTACAGTAGAGTACAGTAGAGGTAGAGAACAGTACAGTACAGTAGAGGTAGAGCACAGTGGAGTACAGTAGAGGTAGAGTACAGTGGAGCACAGTAGAGATAGAGTACAGTGGAGTATAGTAGAGGTAGAGTACAGTGGAGTATAGTTGAGGTAGACTACAGTGGAGCACAGTAGAGGTATAGTACAGTGGAGCACAGTAGAGGTAGAGTACAGTGGAGTATAGTAGAGGTAGAGTACAGTGGAGTATAGTTGAGGTAGACTACAGTGGAGCACAGTAGAGGTATAGTACAGTGGAGCACAGTAGAGGTAGAGTACAGTGGAGCACAGTAGAGGTAGAGTACAGTGGAGTATAGTTGAGGTAGACTACAGTGGAGTACAGTAGAGGTAGAGTACAGTGGAGCACAGTAGAGATAGAGTACAGTAGAGCAGAGTAGAGGTAGAGTACTGTGGAGTACAGTAGAGGTAGAGCACAGTAGAGCAGAGTAGAGGTAGAGTACAGTGGAGTACAGTAGATATAGAGCACAGTGGAGCACTGTAGAGGTAGAATAGTGGAGTAGAGTAGAGATAGAGTACAGTGGAGCACAGTAGAGGTAGAGTACAGTGGAGCACAGTAGAGGTAGAGTACAGTGGAGCACAGTAGAGGTAGAGTACAGTGGAGTACAGTAGAGGTAGTGTACAGTGGAGCACAGTAGAGGTAGAGTACAGTGGAGCACAGTAGAGGTAGAGTACAGTGGAGTACAGTAGAGGTAGTGTACAGTGGAGCACAGTAGAGGTAGAGTACAATGGAGCACAGTAGAGGTAGAGTACAGTGGAGCACAGTAGAGAAGGAGTAGAGTAGAGCAGAGTAGAGGTAGAGTACATTGGAGTACAGTAGAGGTAGAGTACAGTGGAGCACTGTAGAGGTGGAGTACAGTGGAGTACAGTAGAGATAGAGTACAGTGGAGCACAGTAGAGGTAGAGTACAGTGGAGCACAGTAGAGGTAGAGTACAGTGGAGCACAGTAGAGGTAGAGTACAGTGGAGTACAGTAGAGGTAGAGTACAGTGGAGTACAGTAGAGGTAGAGTACAGTGGAGCACAGTAGAGGTAGAGTACAGTGGAGTACAGTGGAGCACAGTAGAGGTGGAGTAGAGTAGAGTACAGTAGAGGTAGAGTACAGTGGAGCACAGTAGAGGTAGAGTACAGTGGAGCACAGTAGAGCTAGAGTACAGTGGAGTAGAGTTGAGGTAGACTACAGTGGAGTACAGTAGAGGTAGAGTACAGTGGAGTACACTAGAGGTAGAGTACAGTGGAGCACAGTAGAGGTAGAGTACAGTGGAGTATAGTTGAGGTAGACTACAGTGGAGTACAGTAGAGGTAGAGTAGAGTGGAGCACAGTAGAGATAGAGTACAGTAGAGCAGAGTAGAGGTAGAGTACAGTGGAGTACAGTAGAGGTAGAGCACAGTGGAGCACTGTAGAGGTAGAGTACAGTGGAGTACAGTAGAGATAGAGTACAGTGGAGCACAGTAGAGATAGAGTGCAGTAGAGCACAGTAGAGGCAGAGTACAGCTGAGCACAGTAGAGGTAGAGTACAGTAGAGCAGAGTAGAGGTAGAGTACAGTGGAATACAGTAGAGGTAGAGCACAGTGGAGCACTGTAGAGGTAGAGTACAGTCGAACACAGTAGAGATAAGTGTAGTGGAGTATAGTAGAGGTAGAGTACAGTGGAGTACAGTAGAGGTAGAGTACCGTGGAGTACAGTAGAGGTAGAGTAGAGTGGAGCACATTAGAGGTGTAGTAGAGTACAGTAGAGGTAGAGTACAGTGGAGTATAGTAGAAGTAGAGTACAGTGGAGCACAGTAGAGGTAGAGTAGAGTGGAGTACAGTAGAGGTAGAGTACATTGGAGTACAGTAGAGGTAGAGTACAGTGGAGTAGAGTAGAGATAGAGTAGAGTGGAGCACAGCAGAGGTAGAGTACAGTGGATCACAGTAGAGATAGAGTACAGTGGAGTACAGTTGAGCACAGTAGAGGTATAGTACAGTGGAGCACAGTAGCGATAGATTACAGTGGAGTACAGTAGAGATAGAGTACAGTGGAGTACAGTAGAGGTAGAGTACAGTGGAGCACAGTAGAGGTAGAGTACAGTGGAGTATTGTTGAGGTAGACTACAGTGGAGTACAGTAGAGATAGAGTACAGTAGAGCAGAGTAGAGGTAGTGTACAGTGGAGTACAGTAGAGGTAGAGCACAGTGGAGCACTGTAGAGGTAGAGTACAGTGGAGTACAGTAGAGATAGAGTACAGTGGAGCACAGTAGAGGTAGAGTACAGTGGAGCACAGTAGAGGTAGAGTACAGTGGAGTACAGTAGAGGTAGAGTACAGTGGAGTACAGTAGAGGTAGAGTATAGTGGAGCACAGTAGAGGTAGAGTACAGTGGAGTACAGTGGAGCACAGTAGAGGTGGAGTAGAGTAGAGTACAGTAGAGGTAGAGTACAGTGGAGCACAGTAGAGGTAGAGTACAGTGGAGTACAGTGGAGTACAGTAGAGGTGGAGTACAGTAGAGTACAGTAGAGGTAGAGAACAGTACAGTACAGTAGAGGTAGAGTACAGTGGAGTACAGTAGAGGTAGAGTACAGTAGAGCACAGTAGAGGTAGAATACAGTGGAGTACAGTAGAGGTAGAGTACAGTGGAGTACAGTAGAGGTAGAGTACAGTGGAGTACAGTAGAGATAGAGTACAGTACAGTACAGTAGAGGTAGAGTACAGTGGAGTACAGTAGAGGTAGAGTACAGTAGAGCACAGTAGAGGTAGAATACAGTGGAGTACAGTAGAGGTAGAGTACAGTGGAGCACAGTAGAGGTAGAGTACAGTGGAGCACAGTAGAGGTAGAGTACAGTGGAGCACAGTAGAGGTAGAGTATAGTGGAGTACAGTAGAGGTAGAGTACAGTGGAGTACAGTAGAGGTAGAGTACAATGGAGCACAGTAGAGGTAGAGTACAGTGGAGTATTGTTGAGGTAGACTACAGTGGAGTACAGTAGAGATAGAGTACAGTAGAGCAGAGTAGAGGTAGAGTACAGTGGAGTACAGTAGAGGTAGAGCACAGTAGAGCAGAGTAGAGGTAGAGTACAGTGGAGTACAGTAGAGGTATAGCACATTGGAGCACTGTAGAGGTAGAGTACAGTGAAGTACAGTAGAGATAGAGTACAGTGGAGCACATTAGAGGTAGAGTACAGTAGAGCAGAGTAGAGGTAGAGTACAGTGGAGTACAGTAGAGGTATAGCACATTGGAGCACTGTAGAGGTAGAGTACAGTGAAGTACAGTAGAGATAGAGTACAGTGGAGCACATTAGAGGTAGAGTACAGTGGAGCACAGTAGAGGTAGAGTACAGTGGAGCACAGTAGAGGTAGAGTACAGTGGAGCACAGTAGAGGTAGAGTACAGTGGAGCACAGTAGAGGTAGAGTACAGTGGAGCACAGTAGAGGTAGAGTACAGTGGAGTACAGTAGAGGTAGAGTACAGTGGAGTACAGTAGAGGTAGAGTACAGTGGAGCACAGTAGAGATAGAGTACAGTGGAGCACAGTAGAGGTAGAGTACAGTGGAGCACAATAGAGGTAGAGTACAGTGGAGCACAGTAGAGGTAGAGTACAGTGGAGTACAGCAGAGGTAGAGTACAGTGGAGTACAGTAGAGGTAGAGTACAGTGGAGCACAGTAGAGGTAGAGTACAGTGGAGTACAGTGGAGCACAGTAGAGGTGGAGTACGGTGGAGCACAGTAGAG
This sequence comes from Tiaroga cobitis, assembly GCA_030578255.1. Classification (NCBI taxonomy): domain Eukaryota; kingdom Metazoa; phylum Chordata; class Actinopteri; order Cypriniformes; family Leuciscidae; genus Tiaroga; species Tiaroga cobitis. The sequence goes on along the minus strand of CM060610.1, from coordinate 37,422,614 downwards.
GTAGAGTACAGTGGAGTACAGTGGAGTACAGTAGATGTGGAGTACAGTAGAGTACAGTAGAGATAGAGAACAGTACAGTACAGTAGAGGTAGAGTACAGTGGAGTACAGTAGAGGTAGAGTACAGTAGAGCACAGTAGAGGTAGAATACAGTGGAGTACAGTGGAGGTAGAGTACAGTGGAGTACAGTAGAGGTAGAGTACAGTGGAGTACAGTAGAGGTAGAGTACAGTACAGTACAGTAGAGGTAGAGTATAGTGGAGTACAGTAGAGGTAGAGTACAGTAGAGCACAGTAGAGGTAGAATACAGTGGAGTACAGTAGAGGTAGAGTACAGTGGAGTACAGTAGAGGTAGAGTACAGTGGAGTACAGTAGAGATAGAGTACAGTGGAGCACAGTAGAGGTAGAGTACAGTGGAGCACAGTAGAGGTAGAGTACAGTGGAGCACAGTAGAGGTAGAGTACAGTGGAGTACAGTAGAGGTAGAGTACAGTGGAGTACAGTAGAGGTAGAGTACAGTGGAGCACAGTAGAGGTAGAGTACAGTGGAGTACAGTGGAGCACAGTAGAGGTGGAGTACAGTAGAGTACAGTAGAGGTAGAGTACAGTGGAGCACAGTAGAGGTAGAGTACAGTGGAGTACAGTGGAGTACAGTAGAGGTGGAGTACAGTAGAGTACAGTAGAGGTAGAGAACAGTACAGTACAGTAGAGGTAGAGCACAGTGGAGTACAGTAGAGGTAGAGTACAGTAGAGCACAGTAGAGGTAGAATACAGTGGAGTACAGTAGAGGTAGAGTACAGTGGAGTACAGTAGAGGTAGAGTACAGTGGAGTAGAGTAGAGATAGAGTACAGTGGAGTAGAGTAGAGATAGAGTACAGTGGAGCACAGTAGAGGTAGAGTACAGTGGAGCACAGTAGAGATAGAGTACAGTGGAGCACAGTAGAGGTAGAGTACAGTGGAGCACAGTAGAGGTAGAGTACAGTGGAGCAGAGTAGAGGTAGAGTACAGTGGAGTACAGTAGAGGTAGAGTACAGTGGAGTACAGTAGAGGTAGAGTACAGTGGAGCACAGTAGAGGTAGAGTACAGTGGAGTACAGTAGAGGTAGAGTACAGTAGAGCAGAGTAGAGGTAGAATACAGTGAAGTACAGTAGAGGTAGAGTACAGTGGAGTACAGTAGAGGTAGAGTACAGTGGAGTACAGTAGAGGTAGAGTACAGTGGAGCACAGTAGAGGTAGAGTACAGTGGAGTACAGTAGAGGTAGAGTACAGTGGAGCACAGTAGAGGTAGAGTACAGTGGAGTACAGTGGAGCACAGTAGAGGTGGAGTACAGTAGAGTAGAGTATAGGTTGAGTACAGTGGAGTACAGTAGAGATAGAGTAGAGTGGAGTAGAGTAGAGATAAAGTACAGTGGATTAGACTAGAGATAGAGTACAGTGGAGTATAGTTGAGGTAGAGTACAGTGGAGTACAGTAGAGGTAGAGTACAGTGGAGTATAGTTGAGGTAGACTACAGTGGAGTACAGTAGAGGTAGAGTACAGTGGAGCACAGTAGAGATAGTGTACAGTAGAGCAGAGTAGAGGTAGAGTACAGTGGAGTACAGTAGAGGTAGAGTACAGTGGAGCACTGTAGAGGTGGAGTACAGTGGAGTACTGTAGAGGTAGAGTACAGTGGAGCACAGTAGAGATAGAGTACTTTGGAGTATAGTAGAGGTAGAGTACTTTGGAGTATAGTTGAGGTAGACTACAGTGGAGCACAGTAGAGGTAGAGTACAGTGGAGTACAGTAGAGGTAGAGTACAGTGGAGCACAGTAGAGGTAGAGTACAGTGGAGTATAGTTGAGGTAGACTACAGTGGAGTACAGTAGAGGTAGAGTACAGTGGAGCACAGTAGAGATAGAGTACAGTAGAGCAGAGTAGAGGTAGAGTACAGTGGAGTACAGTAGAGGTAGAGCACAGTAGAGCAGAGTAGAGGTAGAGTACAGTGGAGTACAGTAGAGATAGAGCACAGTGGAGCACAATAGAGGTAGAGTACAGTGGAGCACAGTAGAGAAGGAGTAGAGTAGAGCAGAGTAGAGGTAGAGTACATTGGAGTACAGTAGAGTTAGAGTACAGTGGAGCACTGTAGAGGTGGAGTACAGTGGAGTACAGTAGAGGTAGAGTACAATGGAGCACAGTAGAGATAGAGTACAGTAGAGCACAGTAGAGGTAGAGTACAGTGGAGCACAGTAGAGGTAGAGTACAGTGGAGTATAGTTGAGGTAGACTACAGTGAAGTACAGTAGAGGTAGAGTACAGTGGAGTACAGTAGAGATAGAGTACAGTGGAGCACAGTAGAGGTAGAGTACAGTGGAGCACAGTAGAGGTAGAGTACAGTGGAGTACAGTAGAGGTAGAGTACAGTGGAGTACAGTAGAGGTAGAGTATAGTGGAGCACAGTAGAGGTAGAGTACAGTGGAGTACAGTGGAGCACAGTAGAGGTGGAGTAGAGTAGAGTACAGTAGAGGTAGAGTACAGTGGAGCACAGTAGAGGTAGAGTACAGTGGAGTACAGTGGAGTACAGTAGAGGTGGAGTACAGTAGAGTACAGTAGAGGTAGAGAACAGTACAGTACAGTAGAGGTAGAGTACAGTGGAGTACAGTAGAGGTAGAGTACAGTAGAGCACAGTAGAGGTAGAATACAGTGGAGTACAGTAGAGGTAGAGTACAGTGGAGTACAGTAGAGGTAGAGTACAGTGGAGTACAGTAGAGATAGAGTACAGTACAGTACAGTAGAGGTAGAGTACAGTGGAGTACAGTAGAGGTAGAGTACAGTAGAGCACAGTAGAGGTAGAATACAGTGGAGTACAGTAGAGGTAGAGTACAGTGGAGCACAGTAGAGGTAGAGTACAGTGGAGCACAGTAGAGGTAGAGTACAGTGGAGCACAGTAGAGGTAGAGTATAGTGGAGTACAGTAGAGGTAGAGTACAGTGGAGTACAGTAGAGGTAGAGTACAATGGAGCACAGTAGAGGTAGAGTACAGTGGAGTATTGTTGAGGTAGACTACAGTGGAGTACAGTAGAGATAGAGTACAGTAGAGCAGAGTAGAGGTAGAGTACAGTGGAGTACAGTAGAGGTAGAGCACAGTAGAGCAGAGTAGAGGTAGAGTACAGTGGAGTACAGTAGAGGTATAGCACATTGGAGCACTGTAGAGGTAGAGTACAGTGAAGTACAGTAGAGATAGAGTACAGTGGAGCACATTAGAGGTAGAGTACAGTAGAGCAGAGTAGAGGTAGAGTACAGTGGAGTACAGTAGAGGTATAGCACATTGGAGCACTGTAGAGGTAGAGTACAGTGAAGTACAGTAGAGATAGAGTACAGTGGAGCACATTAGAGGTAGAGTACAGTGGAGCACAGTAGAGGTAGAGTACAGTGGAGCACAGTAGAGGTAGAGTACAGTGGAGCACAGTAGAGGTAGAGTACAGTGGAGCACAGTAGAGGTAGAGTACAGTGGAGCACAGTAGAGGTAGAGTACAGTGGAGTACAGTAGAGGTAGAGTACAGTGGAGTACAGTAGAGGTAGAGTACAGTGGAGCACAGTAGAGATAGAGTACAGTGGAGCACAGTAGAGGTAGAGTACAGTGGAGCACAATAGAGGTAGAGTACAGTGGAGCACAGTAGAGGTAGAGTACAGTGGAGTACAGCAGAGGTAGAGTACAGTGGAGTACAGTAGAGGTAGAGTACAGTGGAGCACAGTAGAGGTAGAGTACAGTGGAGTACAGTGGAGCACAGTAGAGGTGGAGTACGGTGGAGCACAGTAGAGGTAGAGTACAGTGGAGTACAGTGGAGTACAGTAGATGTGGAGTACAGTAGAGTACAGTAGAGATAGAGAACAGTACAGTACAGTAGAGGTAGAGTACAGTGGAGTACAGTAGAGGTAGAGTACAGTAGAGCACAGTAGAGGTAGAATACAGTGGAGTACAGTGGAGGTAGAGTACAGTGGAGTACAGTAGAGGTAGAGTACAGTGGAGTACAGTAGAGGTAGAGTACAGTACAGTACAGTAGAGGTAGAGTATAGTGGAGTACAGTAGAGGTAGAGTACAGTAGAGCACAGTAGAGGTAGAATACAGTGGAGTACAGTAGAGGTAGAGTACAGTGGAGTACAGTAGAGGTAGAGTACAGTGGAGTACAGTAGAGATAGAGTACAGTGGAGCACAGTAGAGGTAGAGTACAGTGGAGCACAGTAGAGGTAGAGTACAGTGGAGCACAGTAGAGGTAGAGTACAGTGGAGTACAGTAGAGGTAGAGTACAGTGGAGTACAGTAGAGGTAGAGTACAGTGGAGCACAGTAGAGGTAGAGTACAGTGGAGTACAGTGGAGCACAGTAGAGGTGGAGTACAGTAGAGTACAGTAGAGGTAGAGTACAGTGGAGCACAGTAGAGGTAGAGTACAGTGGAGTACAGTGGAGTACAGTAGAGGTGGAGTACAGTAGAGTACAGTAGAGGTAGAGAACAGTACAGTACAGTAGAGGTAGAGCACAGTGGAGTACAGTAGAGGTAGAGTACAGTAGAGCACAGTAGAGGTAGAATACAGTGGAGTACAGTAGAGGTAGAGTACAGTGGAGTACAGTAGAGGTAGAGTACAGTGGAGTAGAGTAGAGATAGAGTACAGTGGAGTAGAGTAGAGATAGAGTACAGTGGAGCACAGTAGAGGTAGAGTACAGTGGAGCACAGTAGAGATAGAGTACAGTGGAGCACAGTAGAGGTAGAGTACAGTGGAGCACAGTAGAGGTAGAGTACAGTGGAGCAGAGTAGAGGTAGAGTACAGTGGAGTACAGTAGAGGTAGAGTACAGTGGAGTACAGTAGAGGTAGAGTACAGTGGAGCACAGTAGAGGTAGAGTACAGTGGAGTACAGTAGAGGTAGAGTACAGTAGAGCAGAGTAGAGGTAGAATACAGTGAAGTACAGTAGAGGTAGAGTACAGTGGAGTACAGTAGAGGTAGAGTACAGTGGAGTACAGTAGAGGTAGAGTACAGTGGAGCACAGTAGAGGTAGAGTACAGTGGAGTACAGTAGAGGTAGAGTACAGTGGAGCACAGTAGAGGTAGAGTACAGTGGAGTACAGTGGAGCACAGTAGAGGTGGAGTACAGTAGAGTAGAGTATAGGTTGAGTACAGTGGAGTACAGTAGAGATAGAGTAGAGTGGAGTAGAGTAGAGATAAAGTACAGTGGATTAGACTAGAGATAGAGTACAGTGGAGTATAGTTGAGGTAGAGTACAGTGGAGTACAGTAGAGGTAGAGTACAGTGGAGTATAGTTGAGGTAGACTACAGTGGAGTACAGTAGAGGTAGAGTACAGTGGAGCACAGTAGAGATAGTGTACAGTAGAGCAGAGTAGAGGTAGAGTACAGTGGAGTACAGTAGAGGTAGAGTACAGTGGAGCACTGTAGAGGTGGAGTACAGTGGAGTACTGTAGAGGTAGAGTACAGTGGAGCACAGTAGAGATAGAGTACTTTGGAGTATAGTAGAGGTAGAGTACTTTGGAGTATAGTTGAGGTAGACTACAGTGGAGCACAGTAGAGGTAGAGTACAGTGGAGTACAGTAGAGGTAGAGTACAGTGGAGCACAGTAGAGGTAGAGTACAGTGGAGTATAGTTGAGGTAGACTACAGTGGAGTACAGTAGAGGTAGAGTACAGTGGAGCACAATAGAGATAGAGTACAGTAGAGCAGAGTAGAGGTAGAGTACAGTGGAGTACAGTAGAGGTAGAGCACAGTAGAGCAGAGTAGAGGTAGAGTACAGTGGAGTACAGTAGAGATAGAGCACAGTGGAGCACAATAGAGGTAGAGTACAGTGGAGCACAGTAGAGAAGGAGTAGAGTAGAGCAGAGTAGAGGTAGAGTACATTGGAGTACAGTAGAGTTAGAGTACAGTGGAGCACTGTAGAGGTGGAGTACAGTGGAGTACAGTAGAGGTAGAGTACAGTGGAGCACAGTAGAGATAGAGTACAGTAGAGCACAGTAGAGGTAGAGTACAGTGGAGCACAGTAGAGGTAGAGTACAGTGGAGTATAGTTGAGGTAGACTACAGTGAAGTACAGTAGAGGTAGAGTACAGTGGAGTACACTAGAGGTAGAGTACAGTGGAGCACAGTAGAGGTAGAGTACATTGGAGTATAGTTGAGGTAGACTACAGTGGAGTACAGTAGAGGTAGAGTAGAGTGGAGCACAGTAGAGATAGAGTACAGTAGAGCAGAGTAGAGGTAGAGTACAGTGGAGTACAGTAGAGGTAGAGCACAGTGGAGCACTGTAGAGGTAGAGTACAGTGGAGTACAGTAGAGATAGAGTACAGTGGAGCACAGTAGAGATAGAGTGCAGTAGAGCACAGTAGAGGTAGAGTACAGCTGAGCACAGTAGAGGTAGAGTACAGTAGAGCAGAGTAGAGGTAGAGTACAGTGGAGTACAGTAGAGGTAGAGTACAGTGGAGTACAGTAGAGGTAGAGTAGAGTGGAGCACATTAGAGGTGGAGTACAGTGGAGTATAGTAGAAGTAGAGTACAGTGGAGCACAGTAGAGGTAGAGTAGAGTGGAGTACAGTAGAGGTAGAGTACATTGGAGTACAGTAGATGTAGAGTACAGTGGAGTAGAGTAGAGATAGAGTAGAGTGGAGCACAGCAGAGGTAGAGTACAGTGGATCACAGTAGAGATAGAGTACAGTGGAGTACAGTTGAGCACAGTAGAGGTATAGTACAGTGGAGCACAGTAGCGATAGATTACAGTGGAGTACAGTAGAGATAGAGTACAGTGGAGTACAGTAGAGGTAGAGTACAGTGGAGCACAGTAGAGGTAGAGTACAGTGGAGTATTGTTGAGGTAGACTACAGTGGAGTACAGTAGAGATAGGGTACAGTAGAGCAGAGTAGAGGTAGAGTACAGTGGAGTACAGTAGAGGTAGAGCACAGTAGAGCAGAGTAGAGGTAGAGTTAAGTGGAGTACAGTAGAGGTATAGCACAGTGGAGCACTGTAGAGGTAGAGTACAGTGGAGTACAGTAGAGATAGAGTACAGTGGAGCACAGTAGAGGTAGAGTACAGTGGAGCACAGTAGAGGTAGAGAGTACAGTGGAGCACAGTCGAGGTAGAGTACAGTGGAGTACAGTAGAGGTAGAGTACAGTGGAGTACAGTAGAGGTAGAGTACAGTGGAGCACAGTAGAGGTAGAGTACAGTGGAGTACAGTAGAGGTAGAGTACAGTGGAGTACAGTAGAGGTAGAGTACAGTGGAGCACAGTAGAGGTAGAGTACAGTGGAGTACAGTGGAGCACAGTAGAGGTGGAGTACAGTAGAGTACAGTAGAGGTAGAGTACAGTGGAGCACAGTAGAGGTAGAGTACAGTGGAGTACAGTGGAGTACAGTAGAGGTGGAGTACAGTAGAGTACAGTAGAGGTAGAGAACAGTACAGTACAGTAGAGTTAGAGTACAGTGGAGTACAGTAGAGGTAGAGTACAGTAGAGCACAGTAGAGGTAGAATACAGTGGAGTACAGTAGAGGTAGAGTACAGTGGAGTACAGTAGAGGTAGAGTACAGTGGAGTAGAGTAGAGATAGAGTACAGTGGAGTAGAGTAGAGATAGAGTACAGTGGAGCACAGTAGAGGTAGAGTACAGTGGAGCACAGTAGAGATAGAGTACAGTGGAGCACAGTAGAGGTAGAGTACAGTGGAGCACAGTAGAGGTAGAGTACAGTGGAGCAGAGTAGAGGTAGAGTACAGTGGAGTACAGTAGAGGTAGAGTACAGTGGAGTACAGTAGAGGTAGAGTACAGTGGAGCACAGTAGAGGTAGAGTACAGTGGAGTACAGTAGAGGTAGAGTACAGTAGAGCACAGTAGAGGTAGAATACAGTGAAGTACAGTAGAGGTAGAGTACAGTGGAGTACAGTAGAGGTAGAGTACAGTGGAGTACAGTAGAGGTAGAGTACAGTGGAGCACAGTAGAGGTAGAGTACAGTGGAGTACAGTAGAGGTAGAGTACAGTGGAGCACAGTAGAGGTAGAGTACAGTGGAGTACAGTGGAGCACAGTAGAGGTGGAGTACAGTAGAGTAGAGTATAGGTTGAGTACAGTGGAGTACAGTAGAGATAGAGTAGAGTGGAGTAGAGTAGAGATAAAGTACAGTGGATTAGACTAGAGATAGAGTACAGTGGAGTATAGTTGAGGTAGAGTACAGTGGAGTACAGTAGAGGTAGAGTACAGTGGAGTATAGTTGAGGTAGACTACAGTGGAGTACAGTAGAGGTAGAGTACAGTGGAGCACAGTAGAGATAGTGTACAGTAGAGCAGAGTAGAGGTAGAGTACAGTGGAGTACAGTAGAGGTAGAGTACAGTGGAGCACTGTAGAGGTGGAGTACAGTGGAGTACTGTAGAGGTAGAGTACAGTGGAGCACAGTAGAGATAGAGTACTTTGGAGTATAGTAGAGGTAGAGTACTTTGGAGTATAGTTGAGGTAGAGTACAGTGGAGCACATTAGAGGTAGAGTACAGTGGAGTACAGTAGAGGTAGAGTACAGTGGAGCACAGTAGAGGTAGAGTACAGTGGAGTATAGTTGAGGTAGACTACAGTGGAGTACAGTAGAGGTAGAGTACAGTGGAGCACAGTAGAGATAGAGTACAGTAGAGCAGAGTAGAGGTAGAGTACAGTGGAGTACAGTAGAGGTAGAGCACAGTAGAGCAGAGTAGAGGTAGAGTACAGTGGAGTACAGTAGAGATAGAGCACAGTGGAGCACAATAGAGGTAGAGTACAGTGGAGCACAGTAGAGAAGGAGTAGAGTAGAGCAGAGTAGAGGTAGAGTACATTGGAGTACAGTAGAGGTAGAGTACAGTGCAGCACTGTAGAGGTGGAGTACAGTGGAGTACAGTAGAGGTAGAGTACAGTGGAGCACAGTAGAGATAGAGTACAGTAGAGCACAGTAGAGGTAGAGTACAGTGGAGCACAGTAGAGGTAGAGTACAGTGGAGTATAGTTGAGGTAGACTACAGTGAAGTACAGTAGAGGTAGAGTACAGTGGAGTACACTAGAGGTAGAGTACAGTGGAGCACAGTAGAGGTAGAGTACATTGGAGTATAGTTGAGGTAGACTACAGTGGAGTACAGTAGAGGTAGAGTAGAGTGGAGCACAGTAGAGATAGAGTACAGTAGAGCAGAGTAGAGGTAGAGTACAGTGGAGTACAGTAGAGGTAGAGCACAGTGGAGCACTGTAGAGGTAGAGTACAGTGGAGTACAGTAGAGATAGAGTACAGTGGAGCACAGTAGAGATAGAGTGCAGTAGAGCACAGTAGAGGTAGAGTACAGCTGAGCACAGTAGAGGTAGAGTACAGTAGAGCAGAGTAGAGGTAGAGTACAGTGGAGTACAGTAGAGGTAGAGTACAGTGGAGTACAGTAGAGGTAGAGTAGAGTGGAGCACATTAGAGGTGGAGTACAGTGGAGTATAGTAGAAGTAGAGTACAGTGGAGCACAGTAGAGGTAGAGTAGAGTGGAGTACAGTAGAGGTAGAGTACATTGGAGTACAGTAGATGTAGAGTACAGTGGAGTAGAGTAGAGATAGAGTAGAGTGGAGCACAGCAGAGGTAGAGTACAGTGGATCACAGTAGAGATAGAGTACAGTGGAGTACAGTTGAGCACAGTAGAGGTATAGTACAGTGGAGCACAGTAGCGATAGATTACAGTGGAGTACAGTAGAGATAGAGTACAGTGGAGTACAGTAGAGGTAGAGTACAGTGGAGCACAGTAGAGGTAGAGTACAGTGGAGTATTGTTGAGGTAGACTACAGTGGAGTACAGTAGAGATAGGGTACAGTAGAGCAGAGTAGAGGTAGAGTACAGTGGAGTACAGTAGAGGTAGAGCACAGTAGAGCAGAGTAGAGGTAGAGTACAGTGGAGTACAGTAGAGGTATAGCACAGTGGAGCACTGTAGAGGTAGAGTACAGTGGAGTACAGTAGAGATAGAGTACAGTGGAGCACAGTAGAGGTAGAGTACAGTGGAGCACAGTAGAGGTAGAGAGTACAGTGGAGCACAGTAGAGGTAGAGTACAGTGGAGTACAGTAGAGGTAGAGTACAGTGGAGTACAGTAGAGGTAGAGTACAGTGGAGCACAGTAGAGGTAGAGTACAGTGGAGTACAGTAGAGGTAGAGTACAGTGGAGTACAGTAGAGGTAGAGTACAGTGGAGCACAGTAGAGGTAGAGTACAGTGGAGTACAGTGGAGCACAGTAGAGGTGGAGTACAGTAGAGTACAGTAGAGGTAGAGTACAGTGGAGCACAGTAGAGGTAGAGTACAGTGGAGTACAGTGGAGTACAGTAGAGGTGGAGTACAGTAAAGTACAGTAGAGGTAGAGAACAGTACAGTACAGTAGAGTTAGAGTACAGTGGAGTACAGTAGAGGTAGAGTACAGTAGAGCACAGTAGAGGTAGAATACAGTGGAGTACAGTAGAGGTAGAGTACAGTGGAGTACAGTAGAGGTAGAGTACAGTGGAGTAGAGTAGAGATAGAGTACAGTGGAGTAGAGTAGAGATAGAGTACAGTGGAGCACAGTAGAGGTAGAGTACAGTGGAGCACAGTAGAGATAGAGTACAGTGGAGCACAGTAGAGGTAGAGTACAGTGGAGCACAGTAGAGGTAGAGTACAGTGGAGCAGAGTAGAGGTAGAGTACAGTGGAGTACAGTAGAGGTAGAGTACAGTGGAGTACAGTAGAGGTAGAGTACAGTGGAGCACAGTAGAGGTAGAGTACAGTGGAGTACAGTAGAGGTAGAGTACAGTAGAGCACAGTAGAGGTAGAATACAGTGAAGTACAGTAGAGGTAGAGTACAGTGGAGTACAGTAGAGGTAGAGTACAGTGGAGTACAGTAGAGGTAGAGTACAGTGGAGCACAGTAGAGGTAGAGTACAGTGGAGTACAGTAGAGGTAGAGTACAGTGGAGCACAGTAGAGGTAGAGTACAGTGGAGTACAGTGGAGCACAGTAGAGGTGGAGTACAGTAGAGTAGAGTATAGGTTGAGTACAGTGGAGTACAGTAGAGATAGAGTAGAGTGGAGTAGAGTAGAGATAAAGTACAGTGGATTAGACTAGAGATAGAGTACAGTGGAGTATAGTTGAGGTAGAGTACAGTGGAGTACAGTAGAGGTAGAGTACAGTGGAGTATAGTTGAGGTAGACTACAGTGGAGTACAGTAGAGGTAGAGTACAGTGGAGCACAGTAGAGATAGTGTACAGTAGAGCAGAGTAGAGGTAGAGTACAGTGGAGTACAGTAGAGGTAGAGTACAGTGGAGCACTGTAGAGGTGGAGTACAGTGGAGTACAGTAGAGGTAGAGTAGAGTGGAGCACAGTAGAGATAGAGTACAGTAGAGCACAGTAGAGGTAGAGTACAGCTGAGCACAGTAGAGGTAGAGTACAGTAGAGCAGAGTAGAGGTAGAGTACAGTGGAGTACAGTAGAGGTAGAGTACAGTGGAGTACAGTAGAGGTAGAGTAGAGTGGAGCACATTAGAGGTGGAGTACAGTGGAGTATAGTAGAGGTAGAGCACAGTGGAGCACTGTAGAGGTAGAGTACAGTGGAGTACAGTAGAGATAGAGTACAGTGGAGCACAGTAGAGATAGAGTGCAGTAGAGCACAGTAGAGGTAGAGTACAGCTGAGCACAGTAGAGGTAGAGTACAGTAGAGCAGAGTAGAGGTAGAGTACAGTGGAGTACAGTAGAGGTAGAGTACAGTGGAGTACAGTAGAGGTAGAGTAGAGTGGAGCACATTAGAGGTGGAGTACAGTGGAGTATAGTAGAAGTAGAGTACAGTGGAGCACAGTAGAGGTAGAGTAGAGTGGAGTACAGTAGAGGTAGAGTACATTGGAGTACAGTAGATGTAGAGTACAGTGGAGTAGAGTAGAGATAGAGTAGAGTGGAGCACAGCAGAGGTAGAGTACAGTGGATCACAGTAGAGATAGAGTACAGTGGAGTACAGTTGAGCACAGTAGAGGTATAGTACAGTGGAGCACAGTAGCGATAGATTACAGTGGAGTACAGTAGAGATAGAGTACAGTGGAGTACAGTAGAGGTAGAGTACAGTGGAGCACAGTAGAGGTAGAGTACAGTGGAGTATTGTTGAGGTAGACTACAGTGGAGTACAGTAGAGATAGGGTACAGTAGAGCAGAGTAGAGGTAGAGTACAGTGGAGTACAGTAGAGGTAGAGCACAGCAGAGCAGAGTAGAGGTAGAGTACAGTGGAGTACAGTAGAGGTATAGCACAGTGGAGCACTGTAGAGGTAGAGTACAGTGGAGTACAGTAGAGATAGAGTACAGTGGAGCACAGTAGAGGTAGAGTACAGTGGAGCACAGTAGAGGTAGAGTACAGTGGAGTACAGTAGAGGTAGAGTACAGTGGAGCACAGTAGAGGTAGAGTACAGTGGAGTACAGTAGAGGTAGAGTACAGTGGAGTACAGTAGAGGTAGAGTACAGTGGAGCACAGTAGAGGTAGAGTACAGTGGAGTAAAGTGGAGCACAGTAGAGGTGGAGTACAGTAGAGTACAGTAGAGGTAGAGTACAGTGGAGCACAGTAGAGGTAGAGTACAGTGGAGTACAGTGGAGTACAGTAGAGGTGGAGTACAGTAGAGTACAGTAGAGGTAGAGAACAGTACAGTACAGTAGAGTTAGAGTACAGTGGAGTACAGTAGAGGTAGAGTACAGTAGAGCACAGTAGAGGTAGAATACAGTGGAGTACAGTAGAGGTAGAGTACAGTGGAGTACAGTAGAGGTAGAGTACAGTGGAGTAGAGTAGAGATAGAGTACAGTGGAGTAGAGTAGAGATAGAGTACAGTGGAGCACAGTAGAGGTAGAGTACAGTGGAGCACAGTAGAGATAGAGTACAGTGGAGCACAGTAGAGGTAGAGTACAGTGGAGCACAGTAGAGGTAGAGTACAGTGGAGCAGAGTAGAGGTAGAGTACAGTGGAGTACAGTAGAGGTAGAGTACAGTGGAGTACAGTAGAGGTAGAGTACAGTGGAGCACAGTAGAGGTAGAGTACAGTGGAGTACAGTAGAGGTAGAGTACAGTAGAGCACAGTAGAGGTAGAATACAGTGAAGTACAGTAGAGGTAGAGTACAGTGGAGTACAGTAGAGGTAGAGTATAGTGGAGTACAGTAGAGGTAGAGTACAGTGGAGCACAGTAGAGGTAGAGTACAGTGGAGTACAGTAGAGGTAGAGTACAGTGGAGCACAGTAGAGGTAGAGTACAGTGGAGTACAGTGGAGCACAGTAGAGGTGGAGTACAGTAGAGTAGAGTATAGGTTGAGTACAGTGGAGTACAGTAGAGATAGAGTAGAGTGGAGTAGAGTAGAGATAAAGTACAGTGGATTAGACTAGAGATAGAGTACAGTGGAGTATAGTTGAGGTAGAGTACAGTGGAGTACAGTAGAGGTAGAGTACAGTGGAGTATAGTTGAGGTAGACTACAGTGGAGTACAGTAGAGGTAGAGTACAGTGGAGTATAGTTGAGGTAGACTACAGTGAAGTACAGTAGAGGTAGAGTACAGTGGAGTACACTAGAGGTAGAGTACAGTGGAGCACAGTAGAGGTAGAGTACATTGGAGTATAGTTGAGGTAGACTACAGTGGAGTACAGTAGAGGTAGAGTAGAGTGGAGCACAGTAGAGATAGAGTACAGTAGAGCAGAGTAGAGGTAGAGTACAGTGGAGTACAGTAGAGGTAGAGCACAGTGGAGCACTGTAGAGGTAGAGTACAGTGGAGTACAGTAGAGATAGAGTACAGTGGAGCACAGTAGAGATAGAGTGCAGTAGAGCACAGTAGAGGTAGAGTACAGCTGAGCACAGTAGAGGTAGAGTACAGTAGAGCAGAGTAGAGGTAGAGTACAGTGGAGTACAGTAGAGGTAGAGTACAGTGGAGTACAGTAGAGGTAGAGTAGAGTGGAGCACATTAGAGGTGGAGTACAGTGGAGTATAGTAGAAGTAGAGTACAGTGGAGCACAGTAGAGGTAGAGTAGAGTGGAGTACAGTAGAGGGAGAGTACATTGGAGTACAGTAGATGTAGAGTACAGTGGAGTAGAGTAGAGATAGAGTAGAGTGGAGCACAGCAGAGGTAGAGTACAGTGGATCACAGTAGAGATAGAGTACAGTGGAGTACAGTTGAGCACAGTAGAGGTATAGTACAGTGGAGCACAGTAGCGATAGATTACAGTGGAGTACAGTAGAGATAGAGTACAGTGGAGTACAGTAGAGGTAGAGTACAGTGGAGCACAGTAGAGGTAGAGTACAGTGGAGTATTGTTGAGGTAGACTACAGTGGAGTACAGTAGAGATAGGGTACAGTAGAGCAGAGTAGAGGTAGAGTACAGTGGAGTACAGTAGAGGTAGAGCACAGTAGAGCAGAGTAGAGGTAGAGTTAAGTGGAGTAAAGTAGAGGTATAGCACAGTGGAGCACTGTAGAGGTAGAGTACAGTGGAGTACAGTAGAGATAGAGTACAGTGGAGCACAGTAGAGGTAGAGTACAGTGGAGCACAGTAGAGGTAGAGAGTACAGTGGAGCACAGTCGAGGTAGAGTACAGTGGAGTACAGTAGAGGTAGAGTACAGTGGAGTACAGTAGAGGTAGAGTACAGTGGAGCACAGTAGAGGTAGAGTACAGTGGAGTACAGTAGAGGTAGAGTACAGTGGAGTACAGTAGAGGTAGAGTACAGTGGAGCACAGTAGAGGTAGAGTACAGTGGAGTACAGTGGAGCACAGTAGAGGTGGAGTACAGTAGAGTACAGTAGAGGTAGAGTACAGTGGAGCACAGTAGAGGTAGAGTACAGTGGAGTACAGTGGAGTACAGTAGAGGTGGAGTACAGTAGAGTACAGTAGAGGTAGAGAACAGTACAGTACAGTAGAGTTAGAGTACAGTGGAGTACAGTAGAGGTAGAGTACAGTAGAGCACAGTAGAGGTAGAATACAGTGGAGTACAGTAGAGGTAGAGTACAGTGGAGTACAGTAGAGGTAGAGTACAGTGGAGTAGAGTAGAGATAGAGTACAGTGGAGTAGAGTAGAGATAGAGTACAGTGGAGCACAGTAGAGGTAGAGTACAGTGGAGCACAGTAGAGATAGAGTACAGTGGAGCACAGTAGAGGTAGAGTACAGTGGAGCACAGTAGAGGTAGAGTACAGTGGAGCAGAGTAGAGGTAGAGTACAGTGGAGTACAGTAGAGGTAGAGTACAGTGGAGTACAGTAGAGGTAGAGTACAGTGGAGCACAGTAGAGGTAGAGTACAGTGGAGTACAGTAGAGGTAGAGTACAGTGGAGCACAGTAGAGGTAGAGTACAGTGGAGTACAGTAGAGGTAGAGTACAGTGGAGCACAGTAGAGGTAGAGTACAGTGGAGTACAGTGGAGCACAGTAGAGGTGGAGTACAGTAGAGTAGAGTATAGGTTGAGTACAGTGGAGTACAGTAGAGATAGAGTAGAGTGGAGTAGAGTAGAGATAAAGTACAGTGGATTAGACTAGAGATAGAGTACAGTGGAGTATAGTTGAGGTAGAGTACAGTGGAGTACAGTAGAGGTAGAGTACAGTGGAGTATAGTTGAGGTAGACTACAGTGGAGTACAGTAGAGGTAGAGTACAGTGGAGTATAGTTGAGGTAGACTACAGTGAAGTACAGTAGAGGTAGAGTACAGTGGAGTACACTAGAGGTAGAGTACAGTGGAGCACAGTAGAGGTAGAGTACATTGGAGTATAGTTGAGGTAGACTACAGTGGAGTACAGTAGAGGTAGAGTAGAGTGGAGCACAGTAGAGATAGAGTACAGTAGAGCAGAGTAGAGGTAGAGTACAGTGGAGTACAGTAGAGGTAGAGCACAGTGGAGCACTGTAGAGGTAGAGTACAGTGGAGTACAGTAGAGATAGAGTACAGTGGAGCACAGTAGAGATAGAGTGCAGTAGAGCACAGTAGAGGTAGAGTACAGCTGAGCACAGTAGAGGTAGAGTACAGTAGAGCAGAGTAGAGGTAGAGTACAGTGGAGTACAGTAGAGGTAGAGTACAGTGGAGTACAGTAGAGGTAGAGTAGAGTGGAGCACATTAGAGGTGGAGTACAGTGGAGTATAGTAGAAGTAGAGTACAGTGGAGCACAGTAGAGGTAGAGTAGAGTGGAGTACAGTAGAGGGAGAGTACATTGGAGTACAGTAGATGTAGAGTACAGTGGAGTAGAGTAGAGATAGAGTAGAGTGGAGCACAGCAGAGGTAGAGTACAGTGGATCACAGTAGAGATAGAGTACAGTGGAGTACAGTTGAGCACAGTAGAGGTATAGTACAGTGGAGCACAGTAGCGATAGATTACAGTGGAGTACAGTAGAGATAGAGTACAGTGGAGTACAGTAGAGGTAGAGTACAGTGGAGCACAGTAGAGGTAGAGTACAGTGGAGTATTGTTGAGGTAGACTACAGTGGAGTACAGTAGAGATAGGGTACAGTAGAGCAGAGTAGAGGTAGAGTACAGTGGAGTACAGTAGAGGTAGAGCACAGTAGAGCAGAGTAGAGGTAGAGTTAAGTGGAGTACAGTAGAGGTATAGCACAGTGGAGCACTGTAGAGGTAGAGTACAGTGGAGTACAGTAGAGATAGAGTACAGTGGAGCACAGTAGAGGTAGAGTACAGTGGAGCACAGTAGAGGTAGAGAGTACAGTGGAGCACAGTCGAGGTAGAGTACAGTGGAGTACAGTAGAGGTAGAGTACAGTGGAGTACAGTAGAGGTAGAGTACAGTGGAGCACAGTAGAGGTAGAGTACAGTGGAGTACAGTAGAGGTAGAGTACAGTGGAGTACAGTAGAGGTAGAGTACAGTGGAGCACAGTAGAGGTAGAGTACAGTGGAGTACAGTGGAGCACAGTAGAGGTGGAGTACAGTAGAGTACAGTAGAGGTAGAGTACAGTGGAGCACAGTAGAGGTAGAGTACAGTGGAGTACAGTGGAGTACAGTAGAGGTGGAGTACAGTAGAGTACAGTAGAGGTAGAGAACAGTACAGTACAGTAGAGTTAGAGTACAGTGGAGTACAGTAGAGGTAGAGTACAGTAGAGCACAGTAGAGGTAGAATACAGTGGAGTACAGTAGAGGTAGAGTACAGTGGAGTACAGTAGAGGTAGAGTACAGTGGAGTAGAGTAGAGATAGAGTACAGTGGAGTAGAGTAGAGATAGAGTACAGTGGAGCACAGTAGAGGTAGAGTACAGTGGAGCACAGTAGAGATAGAGTACAGTGGAGCACAGTAGAGGTAGAGTACAGTGGAGCACAGTAGAGGTAGAGTACAGTGGAGCAGAGTAGAGGTAGAGTACAGTGGAGTACAGTAGAGGTAGAGTACAGTGGAGTACAGTAGAGGTAGAGTACAGTGGAGCACAGTAGAGGTAGAGTACAGTGGAGTACAGTAGAGGTAGAGTACAGTAGAGCACAGTAGAGGTAGAATACAGTGAAGTACAGTAGAGGTAGAGTACAGTGGAGTACAGTAGAGGTAGAGTACAGTGGAGTACAGTAGAGGTAGAGTACAGTGGAGCACAGTAGAGGTAGAGTACAGTGGAGTACAGTAGAGGTAGAGTACAGTGGAGCACAGTAGAGGTAGAGTACAGTGGAGTACAGTGGAGCACAGTAGAGGTGGAGTACAGTAGAGTAGAGTATAGGTTGAGTACAGTGGAGTACAGTAGAGATAGAGTAGAGTGGAGTAGAGTAGAGATAAAGTACAGTGGATTAGACTAGAGATAGAGTACAGTGGAGTATAGTTGAGGTAGAGTACAGTGGAGTACAGTAGAGGTAGAGTACAGTGGAGTATAGTTGAGGTAGACTACAGTGGAGTACAGTAGAGGTAGAGTACAGTGGAGCACAGTAGAGATAGTGTACAGTAGAGCAGAGTAGAGGTAGAGTACAGTGGAGTACAGTAGAGGTAGAGTACAGTGGAGCACTGTAGAGGTGGAGTACAGTGGAGTACTGTAGAGGTAGAGTACAGTGGAGCACAGTAGAGATAGAGTACTTTGGAGTATAGTAGAGGTAGAGTACTTTGGAGTATAGTTGAGGTAGACTACAGTGGAGCACATTAGAGGTAGAGTACAGTGGAGTACAGTAGAGGTAGAGTACAGTGGAGCACAGTAGAGGTAGAGTACAGTGGAGTATAGTTGAGGTAGACTACAGTGGAGTACAGTAGAGGTAGAGTACAGTGGAGCACAGTAGAGATAGAGTACAGTAGAGCAGAGTAGAGGTAGAGTACAGTGGAGTACAGTAGAGGTAGAGCACAGTAGAGCAGAGTAGAGGTAGAGTACAGTGGAGTACAGTAGAGATAGAGCACAGTGGAGCACAATAGAGGTAGAGTACAGTGGAGCACAGTAGAGAAGGAGTAGAGTAGAGCAGAGTAGAGGTAGAGTACATTGGAGTACAGTAGAGGTAGAGTACAGTGCAGCACTGTAGAGGTGGAGTACAGTGGAGTACAGTAGAGGTAGAGTACAGTGGAGCACAGTAGAGATAGAGTACAGTAGAGCACAGTAGAGGTAGAGTACAGTGGAGCACAGTAGAGGTAGAGTACAGTGGAGTATAGTTGAGGTAGACTACAGTGAAGTACAGTAGAGGTAGAGTACAGTGGAGTACACTAGAGGTAGAGTACAGTGGAGCACAGTAGAGGTAGAGTACATTGGAGTATAGTTGAGGTAGACTACAGTGGAGTACAGTAGAGGTAGAGTAGAGTGGAGCACAGTAGAGATAGAGTACAGTAGAGCAGAGTAGAGGTAGAGTACAGTGGAGTACAGTAGAGGTAGAGCACAGTGGAGCACTGTAGAGGTAGAGTACAGTGGAGTACAGTAGAGATAGAGTACAGTGGAGTACAGTGGAGCACAGTAGAGGTGGAGTACAGTAGAGTAGAGTATAGGTTGAGTACAGTGGAGTACAGTAGAGATAGAGTAGAGTGGAGTAGAGTAGAGATAAAGTACAGTGGATTAGACTAGAGATAGAGTACAGTGGAGTATAGTTGAGGTAGAGTACAGTGGAGTACAGTAGAGGTAGAGTACAGTGGAGTATAGTTGAGGTAGACTACAGTGGAGTACAGTAGAGGTAGAGTACAGTGGAGCACAGTAGAGATAGTGTACAGTAGAGCAGAGTAGAGGTAGAGTACAGTGGAGTACAGTAGAGGTAGAGTACAGTGGAGCACTGTAGAGGTGGAGTACAGTGGAGTACTGTAGAGGTAGAGTACAGTGGAGCACAGTAGAGATAGAGTACTTTGGAGTATAGTAGAGGTAGAGTACTTTGGAGTATAGTTGAGGTAGACTACAGTGGAGCACATTAGAGGTAGAGTACAGTGGAGTACAGTAGAGGTAGAGTACAGTGGAGCACAGTAGAGGTAGAGTACAGTGGAGTATAGTTGAGGTAGACTACAGTGGAGTACAGTAGAGGTAGAGTACAGTGGAGCACAGTAGAGATAGAGTACAGTAGAGCAGAGTAGAGGTAGAGTACAGTGGAGTACAGTAGAGGTAGAGCACAGTAGAGCAGAGTAGAGGTAGAGTACAGTGGAGTACAGTAGAGATAGAGCACAGTGGAGCACAATAGAGGTAGAGTACAGTGGAGCACAGTAGAGAAGGAGTAGAGTAGAGCAGAGTAGAGGTAGAGTACATTGGAGTACAGTAGAGGTAGAGTACAGTGCAGCACTGTAGAGGTGGAGTACAGTGGAGTACAGTAGAGGTAGAGTACAGTGGAGCACAGTAGAGATAGAGTACAGTAGAGCACAGTAGAGGTAGAGTACAGTGGAGCACAGTAGAGGTAGAGTACAGTGGAGTATAGTTGAGGTAGACTACAGTGAAGTACAGTAGAGGTAGAGTACAGTGGAGTACACTAGAGGTAGAGTACAGTGGAGCACAGTAGAGGTAGAGTACATTGGAGTATAGTTGAGGTAGACTACAGTGGAGTACAGTAGAGGTAGAGTAGAGTGGAGCACAGTAGAGATAGAGTACAGTAGAGCAGAGTAGAGGTAGAGTACAGTGGAGTACAGTAGAGGTAGAGCACAGTGGAGCACTGTAGAGGTAGAGTACAGTGGAGTACAGTAGAGATAGAGTACAGTGGAGCACAGTAGAGATAGAGTGCAGTAGAGCACAGTAGAGGTAGAGTACAGCTGAGCACAGTAGAGGTAGAGTACAGTAGAGCAGAGTAGAGGTAGAGTACAGTGGAGTACAGTAGAGGTAGAGTACAGTGGAGTACAGTAGAGGTAGAGTAGAGTGGAGCACATTAGAGGTGGAGTACAGTGGAGTATAGTAGAAGTAGAGTACAGTGGAGCACAGTAGAGGTAGAGTAGAGTGGAGTACAGTAGAGGTAGAGTACATTGGAGTACAGTAGATGTAGAGTACAGTGGAGTAGAGTAGAGATAGAGTAGAGTGGAGCAAAGCAGAGGTAGAGTACAGTGGATCACAGTAGAGATAGAGTACAGTGGAGTACAGTTGAGCACAGTAGAGGTATAGTACAGTGGAGCACAGTAGCGATAGATTACAGTGGAGTACAGTAGAGATAGAGTACAGTGGAGTACAGTAGAGGTAGAGTACAGTGGAGCACAGTAGAGGTAGAGTACAGTGGAGTATTGTTGAGGTAGACTACAGTGGAGTACAGTAGAGATAGGGTACAGTAGAGCAGAGTAGAGGTAGAGTACAGTGGAGTACAGTAGAGGTAGAGCACAGTAGAGCAGAGTAGAGGTAGAGTACAGTGGAGTACAGTAGAGGTATAGCACAGTGGAGCACTGTAGAGGTAGAGTACAGTGGAGTACAGTAGAGATAGAGTACAGTGGAGCACAGTAGAGGTAGAGTACAGTGGAGCACAGTAGAGGTAGAGAGTACAGTGGAGCACAGTAGAGGTAGAGTACAGTGGAGTACAGTAGAGGTAGAGTACAGTGGAGTACAGTAGAGGTAGAGTACAGTGGAGCACAGTAGAGGTAGAGTACAGTGGAGTACAGTAGAGGTAGAGTACAGTGGAGTACAGTAGAGGTAGAGTACAGTGGAGCACAGTAGAGGTAGAGTACAGTGGAGTACAGTGGAGCACAGTAGAGGTGGAGTACAGTAGAGTACAGTAGAGGTAGAGTACAGTGGAGCACAGTAGAGGTAGAGTACAGTGGAGTACAGTGGAGTACAGTAGAGGTGGAGTACAGTAGAGTACAGTAGAGGTAGAGAACAGTACAGTACAGTAGAGTTAGAGTACAGTGGAGTACAGTAGAGGTAGAGTACAGTAGAGCACAGTAGAGGTAGAATACAGTGGAGTACAGTAGAGGTAGAGTACAGTGGAGTACAGTAGAGGTAGAGTACAGTGGAGTAGAGTAGAGATAGAGTACAGTGGAGTAGAGTAGAGATAGAGTACAGTGGAGCACAGTAGAGGTAGAGTACAGTGGAGCACAGTAGAGATAGAGTACAGTGGAGCACAGTAGAGGTAGAGTACAGTGGAGCACAGTAGAGGTAGAGTACAGTGGAGCAGAGTAGAGGTAGAGTACAGTGGAGTACAGTAGAGGTAGAGTACAGTGGAGTACAGTAGAGGTAGAGTACAGTGGAGCACAGTAGAGGTATAGTACAGTGGAGTACAGTAGAGGTAGAGTACAGTAGAGCACAGTAGAGGTAGAATACAGTGAAGTACAGTAGAGGTTGAGTACAGTGGAGTACAGTAGAGGTAGAGTACAGTGGAGTACAGTAGAGGTAGAGTACAGTGGAGCACAGTAGAGGTAGAGTACAGTGGAGTACAGTAGAGGTAGAGTACAGTGGAGCACAGTAGAGGTAGAGTACAGTGGAGTACAGTGGAGCACAGTAGAGGTGGAGTACAGTAGAGTAGAGTATAGGTTGAGTACAGTGGAGTACAGTAGAGATAGAGTAGAGTGGAGTAGAGTAGAGATAAAGTACAGTGGATTAGACTAGAGATAGAGTACAGTGGAGTATAGTTGAGGTAGAGTACAGTGGAGTACAGTAGAGGTAGAGTACAGTGGAGTATAGTTGAGGTAGACTACAGTGGAGTACAGTAGAGGTAGAGTACAGTGGAGCACAGTAGAGATAGTGTACAGTAGAGCAGAGTAGAGGTAGAGTACAGTGGAGTACAGTAGAGGTAGAGTACAGTGGAGCACTGTAGAGGTGGAGTACAGTGGAGTACAGTAGAGGTAGAGTAGAGTGGAGCACAGTAGAGATAGAGTACAGTAGAGCAGAGTAGAGGTAGAGTACAGTGGAGTACAGTAGAGGTAGAGCACAGTGGAGCACTGTAGAGGTAGAGTACAGTGGAGTACAGTAGAGATAGAGTACAGTGGAGCACAGTAGAGATAGAGTGCAGTAGAGCACAGTAGAGGTAGAGTACAGCTGAGCACAGTAGAGGTAGAGTACAGTAGAGCAGAGTAGAGGTAGAGTACAGTGGAGTACAGTAGAGGTAGAGTACAGTGGAGTACAGTAGAGGTAGAGTAGAGTGGAGCACATTAGAGGTGGAGTACAGTGGAGTATAGTAGAAGTAGAGTACAGTGGAGCACAGTAGAGCTAGAGTAGAGTGGAGTACAGTAGAGGTAGAGTACATTGGAGTACAGTAGATGTAGAGTACAGTGGAGTAGAGTAGAGATAGAGTAGAGTGGAGCACAGCAGAGGTAGAGTACAGTGGATCACAGTAGAGATAGAGTACAGTGGAGTACAGTTGAGCACAGTAGAGGTATAGTACAGTGGAGCACAGTAGCGATAGATTACAGTGGAGTACAGTAGAGATAGAGTACAGTGGAGTACAGTAGAGGTAGAGTACAGTGGAGCACAGTAGAGGTAGAGTACAGTGGAGTATTGTTGAGGTAGACTACAGTGGAGTACAGTAGAGATAGGGTACAGTAGAGCAGAGTAGAGGTAGAGTACAGTGGAGTACAGTAGAGGTAGAGCACAGCAGAGCAGAGTAGAGGTAGAGTACAGTGGAGTACAGTAGAGGTATAGCACAGTGGAGCACTGTAGAGGTAGAGTACAGTGGAGTACAGTAGAGATAGAGTACAGTGGAGCACAGTAGAGGTAGAGTACAGTGGAGCACAGTAGAGGTAGAGAGTACAGTGGAGCACAGTAGAGGTAGAGTACAGTGGAGTACAGTAGAGGTAGAGTACAGTGGAGTACAGTAGAGGTAGAGTACAGTGGAGTACAGTAGAGGTAGAGTACAGTGGAGTACAGTAGAGGTAGAGTACAGTGGAGCACAGTAGAGGTAGAGTACAGTGGAGTACAGTGGAGCACAGTAGAGGTGGAGTACAGTAGAGTACAGTAGAGGTAGAGTACAGTGGAGCACAGTAGAGGTAGAGTACAGTGGAGTACAGTGGAGTACAGTAGAGGTGGAGTACAGTAGAGTACAGTAGAGGTAGAGAACAGTACAGTACAGTAGAGTTAGAGTACAGTGGAGTACAGTAGAGGTAGAGTACAGTAGAGCACAGTAGAGGTAGAATACAGTGGAGTACAGTAGAGGTAGAGTACAGTGGAGTACAGTAGAGGTAGAGTACAGTGGAGTAGAGTAGAGATAGAGTACAGTGGAGTAGAGTAGAGATAGAGTACAGTGGAGCACAGTAGAGGTAGAGTACAGTGGAGCACAGTAGAGATAGAGTACAGTGGAGCACAGTAGAGGTAGAGTACAGTGGAGCACAGTAGAGGTAGAGTACAGTGGAGCAGAGTAGAGGTAGAGTACAGTGGAGTACAGTAGAGGTAGAGTACAGTGGAGTACAGTAGAGGTAGAGTACAGTGGAGCACAGTAGAGGTAGAGTACAGTGGAGTACAGTAGAGGTAGAGTACAGTAGAGCACAGTAGAGGTAGAATACAGTGAAGTACAGTAGAGGTAGAGTACAGTGGAGTACAGTAGAGGTAGAGTACAGTGGAGTACAGTAGAGGTAGAGTACAGTGGAGCACAGTAGAGGTAGAGTACAGTGGAGTACAGTAGAGGTAGAGTACAGTGGAGCACAGTAGAGGTAGAGTACAGTGGAGTACAGTGGAGCACAGTAGAGGTGGAGTACAGTAGAGTAGAGTATAGGTTGAGTACAGTGGAGTACAGTAGAGATAGAGTAGAGTGGAGTAGAGTAGAGATAAAGTACAGTGGATTAGACTAGAGATAGAGTACAGTGGAGTATAGTTGAGGTAGAGTACAGTGGAGTACAGTAGAGGTAGAGTACAACTGGAGTATAGTTGAGGTAGACTACAGTGGAGTACAGTAGAGGTAGAGTACAGTGGAGCACAGTAGAGATAGTGTACAGTAGAGCAGAGTAGAGGTAGAGTACAGTGGAGTACAGTAGAGGTAGAGTACAGTGGAGCACTGTAGAGGTGGAGTACAGTGGAGTACTGTAGAGGTAGAGTACAGTGGAGCACAGTAGAGATAGAGTACTTTGGAGTATAGTAGAGGTAGAGTACTTTGGAGTATAGTTGAGGTAGACTACAGTGGAGCACATTAGAGGTAGAGTACAGTGGAGTACAGTAGAGGTAGAGTACAGTGGAGCACAGTAGAGGTAGAGTACAGTGGAGTATAGTTGAGGTAGACTACAGTGGAGTACAGTAGAGGTAGAGTACAGTGGAGCACAGTAGAGATAGAGTACAGTAGAGCAGAGTAGAGGTAGAGTACAGTGGAGTACAGTAGAGGTAGAAGCACAGTAGAGCAGAGTAGAGGTAGAGTACAGTGGAGTACAGTAGAGATAGAGCACAGTGGAGCACAATAGAGGTAGAGTACAGTGGAGCACAGTAGAGAAGGAGTAGAGTAGAGCAGAGTAGAGGTAGAGTACATTGGAGTACAGTAGAGGTAGAGTACAGTGGAGCACTGTAGAGGTGGAGTACAGTGGAGTACAGTAGAGGTAGAGTACAGTGGAGCACAGTAGAGATAGAGTACAGTAGAGCACAGTAGAGGTAGAGTACAGTGGAGCACAGTAGAGGTAGAGTACAGTGGAGTATAGTTGAGGTAGACTACAGTGAAGTACAGTAGAGGTAGAGTACAGTGGAGTACACTAGAGGTAGAGTACAGTGGAGCACAGTAGAGGTAGAGTACATTGGAGTATAGTTGAGGTAGACTACAGTGGAGTACAGTAGAGGTAGAGTAGAGTGGAGCACAGTAGAGATAGAGTACAGTAGAGCAGAGTAGAGGTAGAGTACAGTGGAGTACAGTAGAGGTAGAGCACAGTGGAGCACTGTAGAGGTAGAGTACAGTGGAGTACAGTAGAGATAGAGTACAGTGGAGCACAGTAGAGATAGAGTGCAGTAGAGCACAGTAGAGGTAGAGTACAGCTGAGCACAGTAGAGGTAGAGTACAGTAGAGCAGAGTAGAGGTAGAGTACAGTGGAGTACAGTAGAGGTAGAGTACAGTGGAGTACAGTAGAGGTAGAGTAGAGTGGAGCACATTAGAGGTGGAGTACAGTGGAGTATAGTAGAAGTAGAGTACAGTGGAGCACAGTAGAGGTAGAGTAGAGTGGAGTACAGTAGAGGTAGAGTACATTGGAGTACAGTAGATGTAGAGTACAGTGGAGTAGAGTAGAGATAGAGTAGAGTGGAGCACAGCAGAGGTAGAGTACAGTGGATCACAGTAGAGATAGAGTACAGTGGAGTACAGTTGAGCACAGTAGAGGTATAGTACAGTGGAGCACAGTAGCGATAGATTACAGTGGAGTACAGTAGAGATAGAGTACAGTGGAGTACAGTAGAGGTAGAGTACAGTGGAGCACAGTAGAGGTAGAGTACAGTGGAGTATTGTTGAGGTAGACTACAGTGGAGTACAGTAGAGATAGGGTACAGTAGAGCAGAGTAGAGGTAGAGTACAGTGGAGTACAGTAGAGGTAGAGCACAGTAGAGCAGAGTAGAGGTAGAGTACAGTGGAGTACAGTAGAGGTATAGCACAGTGGAGCACTGTAGAGGTAGAGTACAGTGGAGTACAGTAGAGATAGAGTACAGTGGAGCACAGTAGAGGTAGAGTACAGTGGAGCACAGTAGAGGTAGAGAGTACAGTGGAGCACAGTAGAGGTAGAGTACAGTGGAGTACAGTAGAGGTAGAGTACAGTGGAGTACAGTAGAGGTAGAGTACAGTGGAGCACAGTAGAGGTAGAGTACAGTGGAGTACAGTGGAGCACAGTAGAGGTGTAGTAGAGTAGAGTACAGTAGAGGTAGAGTACAGTGGAGCACATTAGAGGTAGAGTACAGTGGAGTACAGTGGAGTACAGTAGAGGTGGAGTACAGTAGAGTACAGTAGAGGTAGAGAACAGTACAGTACAGTAGAGGTAGAGTACAGTGGAGTACAGTAGAGGTAGAGTACAGTAGAGCACAGTAGAGGTAGAATACAGTGGAGTACAGTAGAGGTAGAGTACAGTGGAGTATAGTTGAGGTAGACTACAGTGGAGTACAGTAGAGGTAGAGTAGAGTGGAGCACAGTAGAGATAGCGTACAGTAGAGCAGAGTAGAGGTAGAGTACAGTGGAGTACAGTAGAGGTAGAGCCCAGTGGAGCACTGTAGAGGTAGAGTACAGTGGAGTACAGTAGAGATAGAGTACAGTGGAGCACAGTAGAGATAGAGTGCAGTAGAGCACATTAGAGGTAGAGTACAGCTGAGCACAGTAGAGGTAGAGTACAGTAGAGCAGAGTAGAGGTAGAGTACAGTGGAGTACAGTAGAGGTAGAGCACAGTGGAGCACTGTAGAGGTAGAGTACAGTCGAACACAGTAGAGATAAGTGTAGTGGAGTATAGTAGAGGTAGAGTACAGTGGAGTACAGTAGAGGTAGAGTACAGTGGAGTACAGTAGAGGTAGAGTAGAGTGGAGCACATTAGAGGTGGAGTACAGTAGAGTACAGTAGAGGTAGAGTACAGTGGAGTATAGTAGAAGTAGAGTACAGTGGAGCACAGTAGAGGTAGAGTAGAGTGGAGTACAGTAGAGGTAGAGTACATTGGAGTACAGTAGAGGTAGAGTACAGTGGAGTAGAGTAGAGATAGAGTACAGTGGAGTACAGTTGAGCACAGTAGAGGTATAGTACAGTGGAGCACAGTAGCGATAGATTACAGTGGAGTACAGTAGAGATAGAGTACAGTGGAGTACAGTAGAGGTAGAGTACAGTGGAGCACAGTAGAGGTAGAGTACAGTGGAGTATTGTTGAGGTAGACTACAGTGGAGTACAGTAGAGGTAGAGCACAGTAGAGCAGAGTAGAGGTAGAGTACAGTGGAGTACAGTAGAGGTATAGCACAGTGGAGCACTGTAGAGGTAGAGTACAGTGGAGTACAGTAGAGATAGAGTACAGTGGAGCACAGTAGAGGTAGAGTACAGTGGAGCACAGTAGAGGTAGAGTACAGTGGAGCACAGTAGAGGTAGAGTACAGTGGAGTACAGTAGAGGTAGAGTACAGTGGAGTACAGTAGAGGTAGAGTACAGTGGAGCACAGTAGAGGTAGAGTACAGTGGAGTACAGTGGAGCACAGTAGAGGTGGAGTAGAGTAGAGTACAGTAGAGGTAGAGTACAGTGGAGCACAGTAGAGGTAGAGTACAGTGGAGTACAGTAGAGGTAGTGTACAGTGGAGCACAGTAGAGGTAGAGTACAGTGGAGCACAGTAGAGGTAGAGTACAGTGGAGTACAGTAGAGATAGTGTACAGTGGAGCACAGTAGAGGTAGAGTACAGTGGAGCACAGTAGAGGTAGAGTACAGTGGAGCACAGTAGAGGTAGAGTACAGTGGAGCACAGTAGAGGTAGAGTACAGTGGAGCACAGTAGAGGTAGAGTACAGTGGAGTACAGTAGAGGTAGTGTACAGTGGAGCACAGTAGAGGTAGAGTACAGTGGAGCACAGTAGAGGTAGAGTACAGTGGAGTACAGTAGAGGTAGTGTACAGTGGAGCACAGTAGAGGTAGAGTACAGTGGAGCACAGTAGAGGTAGAGTACAGTGGAGCACAGTAGAGAAGGAGTAGAGTAGAGCAGAGTAGAGGTAGAGTACATTGGAGTACAGTAGAGGTAGAGTACAGTGGAGCACTGTAGAGGTGGAGTACAGTGGAGTACAGTAGAGATAGAGTACAGTGGAGCACAGTAGAGGTAGAGTACAGTGGAGCACAGTAGAGGTAGAGTACAGTGGAGCACAGTAGAGGTAGAGTACAGTGGAGTACAGTAGAGGTAGAGTACAGTGGAGCACAGTAGAGGTGGAGTACAGTGGAGTACAGTGGAGCACAGTAGAGGTGGAGTAGAGTAGAGTACAGTAGAGGTAGAGTACAGTGGAGCACAGTAGAGGTAGAGTACAGTGCAGCACAGTAGAGCTAGAGTACAGTGGAGTAGAGTTGAGGTAGAGTACAGTGGAGCACAGTAGAGGTAGAGTACAGTGGAGTATAGTTGAGGTAGACTACAGTGGAGTACAGTAGAGGTAGAGTAGAGTGGAGCACAGTAGAGATAGAGTACAGTAGAGCAGAGTAGAGGTAGAGTACAGTGGAGTACAGTAGAGGTAGAGCACAGTGGAGCACTGTAGAGGTAGAGTACAGTGGAGTACAGTAGAGATAGAGTACAGTGGAGCACAGTAGAGATAGAGTGCAGTAGAGCACAGTAGAGGTAGAGTACAGCTGAGCACAGTAGAGGTAGAGTACAGTAGAGCAGAGTAGAGGTAGAGTACAGTGGAATACAGTAGAGGTAGAGCACAGTGGAGCACTGTAGAGGTAGAGTACAGTCGAACACAGTAGAGATAAGTGTAGTGGAGTATAGTAGAGGTAGAGTACAGTGGAGTACAGTAGAGGTAGAGTACAGTGGAGTACAGTAGAGGTAGAGTAGAGTGGAGCACATTAGAGGTGGAGTAGAGTACAGTAGAGGTAGAGTACAGTGGAGTATAGTAGAAGTAGAGTACAGTGGAGCACAGTAGAGGTAGAGTAGAGTGGAGTACAGTAGAGGTAGAGTACATTGGAGTACAGTAGAGGTAGAGTACAGTGGAGTAGAGTAGAGATAGAGTAAAGTGGAGCACAGCAGAGGTAGAGTACAGTGGATCACAGTAGAGATAGAGTACAGTGGAGTACAGTTGAGCACAGTAGAGGTATAGTACAGTGGAGCACAGTAGCGATAGATTACAGTGGAGTACAGTAGAGATAGAGTACAGTGGAGTACAGTAGAGGTAGAGTACAGTGGAGCACAGTAGAGGTAGAGTACAGTGGAGTATTGTTGAGGTAGACTACAGTGGAGTACAGTAGAGATAGAGTACAGTAGAGCAGAGTAGAGGTAGAGTACAGTGGAGTACAGTAGAGGTAGAGCACAGTAGAGCAGAGTAGAGGTAGAGTACAGTGGAGTACAGTAGAGGTATAGCACAGTGGAGCACTGTAGAGGTAGAGTACAGTGGAGTACAGTAGAGATAGAGTACAGTGGAGCACAGTAGAGGTAGAGTACAGTGGAGCACAGTAGAGGTAGAGTACAGTGGAGCACAGTAGAGGTAGAGTACAGTGGAGTACAGTAGAGGTAGAGTACAGTGGAGTACAGTGGATGTAGAGCACAGTAGAGCAGAGTAGAGGTAGAGTACAGTGGAGTACAGTAGAGGTATAGCACAGTGGAGCACTGTAGAGGTAGAGTACAGTGGAGTACAGTAGAGATAGAGTACAGTGGAGCACAGTAGAGGTAGAGTACAGTGGAGCACAGTAGAGGTAGAGAGTACAGTGGAGCACAGTAGAGGTAGAGTACAGTGGAGTACAGTAGAGGTAGAGTACAGTGGAGTACAGTAGAGGTAGAGTACAGTGGAGCACAGTAGAGGTAGAGTACAGTGGAGTACAGTGGAGCACAGTAGAGGTGTAGTAGAGTAGAGTACAGTAGAGGTAGAGTACAGTGGAGCACATTAGAGGTAGAGTACAGTGGAGTACAGTGGAGTACAGTAGAGGTGGAGTACAGTAGAGTACAGTAGAGGTAGAGAACAGTACAGTACAGTAGAGGTAGAGTACAGTGGAGTACAGTAGAGGTAGAGTACAGTAGAGCAGAGTAGAGGTAGAATACAGTGGAGTACAGTAGAGGTAGAGTACAGTGGAGTATAGTTGAGGTAGACTACAGTGGAGTACAGTAGAGGTAGAGTAGAGTGGAGCACAGTAGAGATAGAGTACAGTAGAGCAGAGTAGAGGTAGAGTACAGTGGAGTACAGTAGAGGTAGAGCACAGTGGAGCACTGTAGAGGTAGAGTACAGTGGAGTACAGTAGAGATAGAGTACAGTGGAGCACAGTAGAGATAGAGTGCAGTAGAGCACATTAGAGGTAGAGTACAGCTGAGCACAGTAGAGGTAGAGTACAGTAGAGCAGAGTAGAGGTAGAGTACAGTGGAGTACAGTAGAGGTAGAGCACAGTGGAGCACTGTAGAGGTAGAGTACAGTCGAACACAGTAGAGATAAGTGTAGTGGAGTATAGTAGAGGTAGAGTACAGTGGAGTACAGTAGAGGTAGAGTACAGTGGAGTACAGTAGAGGTAGAGTAGAGTGGAGCACATTAGAGGTGGAGTAGAGTAGAGTACAGTAGAGGTAGAGTACAGTGGAGTATAGTAGAAGTAGAGTACAATGGAGCACAGTAGAGGTAGAGTAGAGTGGAGTACAGTAGAGGTAGAGTACATTGGAGTACAGTAGAGGTAGAGTACAGTGGAGTAGAGTAGAGATAGAGTAGAGTGGAGCACAGCAGAGGTAGAGTACAGTGGATCACAGTAGAGATAGAGTACAGTGGAGTACAGTTGAGCACAGTAGAGGTATAGTACAGTGGAGCACAGTAGCGATAGATTACAGTGGAGTACAGTAGAGATAGAGTACAGTGGAGTACAGTAGAGGTAGTGTACAGTGGAGCACAGTAGAGGTAGAGTACAGTGGAGTATTGTTGAGGTAGACTACAGTGGAGTACAGTAGAGGTAGAGCACAGTAGAGCAGAGTAGAGGTAGAGTACAGTGGAGTACAGTAGAGGTATAGCACAGTGGAGCACTGTAGAGGTAGAGTACAGTGGAGTACAGTAGAGATAGAGTACAGTGGAGCACAGTAGAGGTAGGGTACAGTGGAGCACAGTAGAGGTAGAGTACAGTGGAGCACAGTAGAGGTAGAGTACAGTGGAGTACAGTAGAGGTAGAGTACAGTGGAGTACAGTAGAGGTAGAGTACAGTGGAGCACAGTAGAGGTAGAGTACAGTGGAGTACAGTGGAGCACAGTAGAGGTGGAGTAGAGTAGAGTACAGTAGAGGTAGAGTACAGTGGAGCACAGTAGAGGTAGAGTACAGTGGAGTACAGTAGAGGTAGTGTACAGTGGAGCACAGTAGAGGTAGAGTACAGTGGAGCACAGTAGAGGTAGAGTACAGTGGAGTACAGTAGAGGTAGTGTACAGTGGAGCACAGTAGAGGTAGAGTACAGTGGAGCACAGTAGAGGTAGAGTACAGTGGAGCACAGTAGAGGTAGAGTACAGTGGAGCACAGTAGAGGTAGAGTACAGTGGAGCACAGTAGAGGTAGAGTACAGTGGAGCACAGTAGAGGTAGAGTACAGTGGAGTACAGTAGAGGTAGTGTACAGTGGAGCACAGTAGAGGTAGAGTACAGTGGAGCACAGTAGAGGTAGAGTACAGTGGAGCACAGTAGAGAAGGAGTAGAGTAGAGCAGAGTAGAGGTAGAGTACATTGGAGTACAGTAGAGGTAGAGTACAGTGGAGCACTGTAGAGGTGGAGTACAGTGGAGTACAGTAGAGATAGAGTACAGTGGAGCACAGTAGAGGTAGAGTACAGTGGAGCACAGTAGAGGTAGAGTACAGTGGAGCACAGTAGAGGTAGAGTACAGTGGAGTACAGTAGAGGTAGAGTACAGTGGAGTACAGTAGAGGTAGAGTACAGTGGAGCACAGTAGAGGTAGAGTACAGTGGAGCACAGTAGAGGTGGAGTAGAGTAGAGTACAGTAGAGGTAGAGTACAGTGGAGCACAGTAGAGGTAGAGTACAGTGCAGCACAGTAGAGCTAGAGTACAGTGGAGTAGAGTTGAGGTAGACTACAGTGGAGTACAGTAGAGGTAGAGTACAGTGGAGTACACTAGAGATAGAGTACAGTGGAGCACAGTAGAGGTAGAGTACAGTGGAGTATAGTTGAGGTAGACTACAGTGGAGTACAGTAGAGGTAGAGTAGAGTGGAGCACAGTAGAGATAGAGTACAGTAGAGCAGAGTAGAGGTAGAGTACAGTGGAGTACAGTAGAGGTAGAGCACAGTGGAGCACAGTAGAGATAGAGTGCAGTAGAGCACAGTAGAGGTAGAGTACAGCTGAGCACAGTAGAGGTAGAGTACAGTAGAGCAGAGTAGAGGTAGAGTACAGTGGAATACAGTAGAGGTAGAGCACAGTGGAGCACTGTAGAGGTAGAGTACAGTCGAACACAGTAGAGATAAGTGTAGTGGAGTATAGTAGAGGTAGAGTACAGTGGAGTACAGTAGAGGTAGAGTACAGTGGAGTACAGTAGAGGTAGAGTAGAGTGGAGCACATTAGAGGTGGAGTAGAGTACAGTAGAGGTAGAGTACAGTGGAGTATAGTAGAAGTAGAGTACAGTGGAGCACAGTAGAGGTAGAGTAGAGTGGAGTACAGTAGAGGTAGAGTAAATTGGAGTACAGTAGAGGTAGAGTACAGTGGAGTAGAGTAGAGATAGAGTAGAGTGGAGCACAGCAGAGGTAGAGTACAGTGGATCACAGTAGAGATAGAGTACAGTGGAGTACAGTTGAGCACAGTAGAGGTATAGTACAGTGGAGCACAGTAGCGATAGATTACAGTGGAGTACAGTAGAGATAGAGTACAGTGGAGTACAGTAGAGGTAGAGTACAGTGGAGCACAGTAGAGGTAGAGTACAGTGGAGTATTGTTGAGGTAGACTACAGTGGAGTACAGTAGAGATAGAGTACAGTAGAGCAGAGTAGAGGTAGAGTACAGTGGAGTACAGTAGAGGTAGAGCACAGTAGAGCAGAGTAGAGGTAGAGTACAGTGGAGTACAGTAGAGGTATAGCACAGTGGAGCACTGTAGAGGTAGAGTACAGTGGAGTACAGTAGAGATAGAGTACAGTGGAGCACAGTAGAGGTAGAGTACAGTGGAGCACAGTAGAGGTAGAGTACAGTGGAGCACAGTAGAGGTAGAGTACAGTGGAGTACAGTAGAGGTAGAGTACAGTGGAGTACAGTAGAGGTAGAGTACAGTGGAGCACAGTAGAGGTAGAGTACAGTGGAGTACAGTGGAGCACAGTAGAGGTGGAGTAGAGTAGAGTACAGTAGAGGTAGAGTACAGTGGAGCACAGTAGAGGTAGAGTACAGTGGAATACAGTGGAGTACAGTAGAGGTGGAGTACAGTGGAGTACAGTAGAGGTAGAGAACAGTACAGTACAGTAGAGGTAGAGTACAGTGGAGTACAGTAGAGGTAGAGTACAGTAGAGCACAGTAGAGGTAGAATACAGTGGAGTACAGTAGAGGTAGAGTACAGTGGAGTACAGTAGAGGTAGAGTACAGTGGAGTACAGTAGAGATAGAGTACAGTACAGTACAGTAGAGGTAGAGTACAGTGGAGTACAGTAGAGGTAGAGTACAGTAGAGCACAGTAGAGGTAGAATACAGTGGAGTACAGTAGAGGTAGAGTACAGTGGAGCACAGTAGAGGTAGAGTACAGTGGAGCACAGTAGAGGTAGAGTACAGTGGAGCACATTAGAGGTAGAGTATAGTGGAGTACAGTAGAGGTAGAGTACAGTGGAGTACAGTAGAGGTAGAGTACAATGGAGCACAGTAGAGGTAGAGTACAGTGGAGTATTGTTGAGGTAGACTACAGTGGAGTACAGTAGAGATAGAGTACAGTAGAGCAGAGTAGAGGTAGAGTACAGTGGAGTACAGTAGAGGTAGAGCACAGTAGAGCAGAGTAGAGGTAGAGTACAGTGGAGTACAGTAGAGGTATAGCACAGTGGAGCACTGTAGAGGTAGAGTACAGTGAAGTACAGTAGAGATAGAGTACAGTGGAGCACAGTAGAGGTAGAGTACAGTGGAGCACAGTAGAGGTAGAGTACAGTGGAGCACAGTAGAGGTAGAGTACAGTGGAGCACAGTAGAGGTAGAGTACAGTGGAGCACAGTAGAGGTAGAGTACAGTGGAGTACAGTGGAGTACAGTAGAGGTGGAGTACAGTAGAGTACAGTAGAGGTAGAGAACACTACAGTACAGTAGAAGTAGAGTACAGTGGAGTACAGTAGAGGTAGAGTACAGTAGAGCACAGTAGAGGTAGAATACAGTGGAGTACAGTAGAGGTAGAGTACAGTGGAGTACAGTAGAGGTAGAGTACAGTGGAGTACAGTAGAGGTAGAGTACAGTGGAGTACAGTAGAGGTAGAGTACAGTGGAGTACAGTAGAGATAGAGTACAGTGGAGCACAGTAGAGGTAGAGTACAGTGGAGTACAGTGGAGCACAGTAGAGGTGGAGTACAGTAGAGTAGAGTATAGGTTGAGTACAGTGGAGTACAGTAGAGATAGAGTAGAGTGGAGTAGAGTAGAGATAAAGTACAGTGGATTAGACTAGAGATAGAGTACAGTGGAGTATAGTTGAGGTAGAGTACAGTGGAGTACAGTAGAGGTAGAGTACAGTGGAGTATAGTTGAGGTAGACTACAGTGGAGTACAGTAGAGGTAGAGTACAGTGGAGCACAGTAGAGATAGTGTACAGTAGAGCAGAGTAGAGGTAGAGTACAGTGGAGTACAGTAGAGGTAGAGTACAGTGGAGCACTGTAGAGGTGGAGTACAGTGGAGTACTGTAGAGGTAGAGTACAGTGGAGCACAGTAGAGATAGAGTACTTTGGAGTATAGTAGAGGTAGAGTACTTTGGAGTATAGTTGAGGTAGACTACAGTGGAGCACATTAGAGGTAGAGTACAGTGGAGTACAGTAGAGGTAGAGTACAGTGGAGCACAGTAGAGGTAGAGTACAGTGGAGTATAGTTGAGGTAGACTACAGTGGAGTACAGTAGAGGTAGAGTACAGTGGAGCACAGTAGAGATAGAGTACAGTAGAGCAGAGTAGAGGTAGAGTACAGTGGAGTACAGTAGAGGTAGAGCACAGTAGAGCAGAGTAGAGGTAGAGTACAGTGGAGTACAGTAGAGATAGAGCACAGTGGAGCACAATAGAGGTAGAGTACAGTGGAGCACAGTAGAGAAGGAGTAGAGTAGAGCAGAGTAGAGGTAGAGTACATTGGAGTACAGTAGAGGTAGAGTACAGTGGAGCACTGTAGAGGTGGAGTACAGTGGAGTACAGTAGAGGTAGAGTACAGTGGAGCACAGTAGAGATAGAGTACAGTAGAGCACAGTAGAGGTAGAGTACAGTGGAGCACAGTAGAGGTAGAGTACAGTGGAGTATAGTTGAGGTAGACTACAGTGAAGTACAGTAGAGGTAGAGTACAGTGGAGTACACTAGAGGTAGAGTACAGTGGAGCACAGTAGAGGTAGAGTACATTGGAGTATAGTTGAGGTAGACTACAGTGGAGTACAGTAGAGGTAGAGTAGAGTGGAGCACAGTAGAGATAGAGTACAGTAGAGCAGAGTAGAGGTAGAGTACAGTGGAGTACAGTAGAGGTAGAGCACAGTGGAGCACTGTAGAGGTAGAGTACAGTGGAGTACAGTAGAGATAGAGTACAGTGGAGCACAGTAGAGATAGAGTGCAGTAGAGCACAGTAGAGGTAGAGTACAGCTGAGCACAGTAGAGGTAGAGTACAGTAGAGCAGAGTAGAGGTAGAGTACAGTGGAGTACAGTAGAGGTAGAGTACAGTGGAGTACAGTAGAGGTAGAGTAGAGTGGAGCACATTAGAGGTGGAGTACAGTGGAGTATAGTAGAAGTAGAGTACAGTGGAGCACAGTAGAGGTAGAGTAGAGTGGAGTACAGTAGAGGTAGAGTACATTGGAGTACAGTAGATGTAGAGTACAGTGGAGTAGAGTAGAGATAGAGTAGAGTGGAGCACAGCAGAGGTAGAGTACAGTGGATCACAGTAGAGATAGAGTACAGTGGAGTACAGTTGAGCACAGTAGAGGTATAGTACAGTGGAGCACAGTAGCGATAGATTACAGTGGAGTACAGTAGAGATAGAGTACAGTGGAGTACAGTAGAGGTAGAGTACAGTGGAGCACAGTAGAGGTAGAGTACAGTGGAGTATTGTTGAGGTAGACTACAGTGGAGTACAGTAGAGATAGGGTACAGTAGAGCAGAGTAGAGGTAGAGTACAGTGGAGTACAGTAGAGGTAGAGCACAGTAGAGCAGAGTAGAGGTAGAGTACAGTGGAGTACAGTAGAGGTATAGCACAGTGGAGCACTGTAGAGGTAGAGTACAGTGGAGTACAGTAGAGATAGAGTACAGTGGAGCACAGTAGAGGTAGAGTACAGTGGAGCACAGTAGAGGTAGAGAGTACAGTGGAGCACAGTAGAGGTAGAGTACAGTGGAGTACAGTAGAGGTAGAGTACAGTGGAGTACAGTAGAGGTAGAGTACAGTGGAGCACAGTAGAGGTAGAGTACAGTGGAGTACAGTAGAGGTAGAGTACAGTGGAGTACAGTAGAGGTAGAGTACAGTGGAGCACAGTAGAGGTAGAGTACAGTGGAGTACAGTGGAGCACAGTAGAGGTGGAGTACAGTAGAGTACAGTAGAGGTAGAGTACAGTGGAGCACAGTAGAGGTAGAGTACAGTGGAGTACAGTGGAGTACAGTAGAGGTGGAGTACAGTAGAGTACAGTAGAGGTAGAGAACAGTACAGTACAGTAGAGTTAGAGTACAGTGGAGTACAGTAGAGGTAGAGTACAGTAGAGCACAGTAGAGGTAGAATACAGTGGAGTACAGTAGAGGTAGAGTACAGTGGAGTACAGTAGAGGTAGAGTACAGTGGAGTAGAGTAGAGATAGAGTACAGTGGAGTAGAGTAGAGATAGAGTACAGTGGAGCACAGTAGAGGTAGAGTACAGTGGAGCACAGTAGAGATTGAGTACAGTGGAGCACAGTAGAGGTAGAGTACAGTGGAGCACAGTAGAGGTAGAGTACAGTGGAGCAGAGTAGAGGTAGAGTACAGTGGAGTACAGTAGAGGTAGAGTACAGTGGAGTACAGTAGAGGTAGAGTACAGTGGAGCACAGTAGAGGTAGAGTACAGTGGAGTACAGTAGAGGTAGAGTACAGTAGAGCACAGTAGAGGTAGAATACAGTGAAGTACAGTAGAGGTAGAGTACAGTGGAGTACAGTAGAGGTAGAGTACAGTGGAGTACAGTAGAGGTAGAGTACAGTGGAGCACAGTAGAGGTAGAGTACAGTGGAGTACAGTAGAGGTAGAGTACAGTGGAGCACAGTAGAGGTAGAGTACAGTGGAGTACAGTGGAGCACAGTAGAGGTGGAGTACAGTAGAGTAGAGTATAGGTTGAGTACAGTGGAGTACAGTAGAGATAGAGTAGAGTGGAGTAGAGTAGAGATAAAGTACAGTGGATTAGACTAGAGATAGAGTACAGTGGAGTATAGTTGAGGTAGAGTACAGTGGAGTACAGTAGAGGTAGAGTACAGTGGAGTATAGTTGAGGTAGACTACAGTGGAGTACAGTAGAGGTAGAGTACAGTGGAGCACAGTAGAGATAGTGTACAGTAGAGCAGAGTAGAGGTAGAGTACAGTGGAGTACAGTAGAGGTAGAGTACAGTGGAGCACTGTAGAGGTGGAGTACAGTGGAGTACTGTAGAGGTAGAGTACAGTGGAGCACAGTAGAGATAGAGTACTTTGGAGTATAGTAGAGGTAGAGTACTTTGGAGTATAGTTGAGGTAGACTACAGTGGAGCACATTAGAGGTAGAGTACAGTGGAGTACAGTAGAGGTAGAGTACAGTGGAGCACAGTAGAGGTAGAGTACAGTGGAGTATAGTTGAGGTAGACTACAGTGGAGTACAGTAGAGGTAGAGTACAGTGGAGCACAGTAGAGATAGAGTACAGTAGAGCAGAGTAGAGGTAGAGTACAGTGGAGTACAGTAGAGGTAGAGCACAGTAGAGCAGAGTAGAGGTAGAGTACAGTGGAGTACAGTAGAGATAGAGCACAGTGGAGCACAATAGAGGTAGAGTACAGTGGAGCACAGTAGAGAAGGAGTAGAGTAGAGCAGAGTAGAGGTAGAGTACATTGGAGTACAGTAGAGGTAGAGTACAGTGGAGCACTGTAGAGGTGGAGTACAGTGGAGTACAGTAGAGGTAGAGTACAGTGGAGCACAGTAGAGATAGAGTACAGTAGAGCACAGTAGAGGTAGAGTACAGTGGAGCACAGTAGAGGTAGAGTACAGTGGAGTATAGTTGAGGTAGACTACAGTGAAGTACAGTAGAGGTAGAGTACAGTGGAGTACACTAGAGGTAGAGTACAGTGGAGCACAGTAGAGGTAGAGTACATTGGAGTATAGTTGAGGTAGACTACAGTGGAGTACAGTAGAGGTAGAGTAGAGTGGAGCACAGTAGAGATAGAGTACAGTAGAGCAGAGTAGAGGTAGAGTACAGTGGAGTACAGTAGAGGTAGAGCACAGTGGAGCACTGTAGAGGTAGAGTACAGTGGAGTACAGTAGAGATAGAGTACAGTGGAGCACAGTAGAGATAGAGTGCAGTAGAGCACAGTAGAGGTAGAGTACAGCTGAGCACAGTAGAGGTAGAGTACAGTAGAGCAGAGTAGAGGTAGAGTACAGTGGAGTACAGTAGAGGTAGAGTACAGTGGAGTACAGTAGAGGTAGAGTAGAGTGGAGCACATTAGAGGTGGAGTACAGTGGAGTATAGTAGAAGTAGAGTACAGTGGAGCACAGTAGAGGTAGAGTAGAGTGGAGTACAGTAGAGGTAGAGTACATTGGAGTACAGTAGATGTAGAGTACAGTGGAGTAGAGTAGAGATAGAGTAGAGTGGAGCACAGCAGAGGTAGAGTACAGTGGATCACAGTAGAGATAGAGTACAGTGGAGTACAGTTGAGCACAGTAGAGGTATAGTACAGTGGAGCACAGTAGCGATAGATTACAGTGGAGTACAGTAGAGATAGAGTACAGTGGAGTACAGTAGAGGTAGAGTACAGTGGAGCACAGTAGAGGTAGAGTACAGTGGAGTATTGTTGAGGTAGACTACAGTGGAGTACAGTAGAGATAGGGTACAGTAGAGCAGAGTAGAGGTAGAGTACAGTGGAGTACAGTAGAGGTAGAGCACAGTAGAGCAGAGTAGAGGTAGAGTACAGTGGAGTACAGTAGAGGTATAGCACAGTGGAGCACTGTAGAGGTAGAGTACAGTGGAGTACAGTAGAGATAGAGTACAGTGGAGCACAGTAGAGGTAGAGTACAGTGGAGCACAGTAGAGGTAGAGAGTACAGTGGAGCACAGTAGAGGTAGAGTACAGTGGAGTACAGTAGAAGTAGAGTACAGTGGAGTACAGTAGAGGTAGAGTACAGTGGAGCACAGTAGAGGTAGAGTACAGTGGAGTACAGTAGAGGTAGAGTACAGTGGAGTACAGTAGAGGTAGAGTACAGTGGAGCACAGTAGAGGTAGAGTACAGTGGAGTACAGTGGAGCACAGTAGAGGTGGAGTACAGTAGAGTACAGTAGAGGTAGAGTACAGTGGAGCACAGTAGAGGTAGAGTACAGTGGAGTACAGTGGAGTACAGTAGAGGTGGAGTACAGTAGAGTACAGTAGAGGTAGAGAACAGTACAGTACAGTAGAGTTAGAGTACAGTGGAGTACAGTAGAGGTAGAGTACAGTAGAGCACAGTAGAGGTAGAATACAGTGGAGTACAGTAGAGGTAGAGTACAGTGGAGTACAGTAGAGGTAGAGTACAGTGGAGTAGAGTAGAGATAGAGTACAGTGGAGTAGAGTAGAGATAGAGTACAGTGGAGCACAGTAGAGGTAGAGTACAGTGGAGCACAGTAGAGATAGAGTACAGTGGAGCACAGTAGAGGTAGAGTACAGTGGAGCACAGTAGAGGTAGAGTACAGTGGAGCAGAGTAGAGGTAGAGTACAGTGGAGTACAGTAGAGGTAGAGTACAGTGGAGTACAGTAGAGGTAGAGTACAGTGGAGCACAGTAGAGGTAGAGTACAGTGGAGTACAGTAGAGGTAGAGTACAGTAGAGCACAGTAGAGGTAGAATACAGTGAAGTACAGTAGAGGTAGAGTACAGTGGAGTACAGTAGAGGTAGAGTACAGTGGAGTACAGTAGAGGTAGAGTACAGTGGAGCACAGTAGAGGTAGAGTACAGTGGAGTACAGTAGAGGTAGAGTACAGTGGAGCACAGTAGAGGTAGAGTACAGTGGAGTACAGTGGAGCACAGTAGAGGTGGAGTACAGTAGAGTAGAGTATAGGTTGAGTACAGTGGAGTACAGTAGAGATAGAGTAGAGTGGAGTAGAGTAGAGATAAAGTACAGTGGATTAGACTAGAGATAGAGTACAGTGGAGTATAGTTGAGGTAGAGTACAGTGGAGTACAGTAGAGGTAGAGTACAGTGGAGTATAGTTGAGGTAGACTACAGTGGAGTACAGTAGAGGTAGAGTACAGTGGAGCACAGTAGAGATAGTGTACAGTAGAGCAGAGTAGAGGTAGAGTACAGTGGAGTACAGTAGAGGTAGAGTACAGTGGAGCACTGTAGAGGTGGAGTACAGTGGAGTACTGTAGAGGTAGAGTACAGTGGAGCACAGTAGAGATAGAGTACTTTGGAGTATAGTAGAGGTAGAGTACTTTGGAGTATAGTTGAGGTAGACTACAGTGGAGCACATTAGAGGTAGAGTACAGTGGAGTACAGTAGAGGTAGAGTACAGTGGAGCACAGTAGAGGTAGAGTACAGTGGAGTATAGTTGAGGTAGACTACAGTGGAGTACAGTAGAGGTAGAGTACAGTGGAGCACAGTAGAGATAGAGTACAGTAGAGCAGAGTAGAGGTAGAGTACAGTGGAGTACAGTAGAGGTAGAGCACAGTAGAGTACAGTAGAGGTAGAGTACAGTGGAGCACTGTAGAGGTGGAGTACAGTGGAGTACAGTAGAGGTAGAGTACAGTGGAGCACAGTAGAGATAGAGTACAGTAGAGCAGAGTAGAGGTAGAGTTTAGTGGAGTACAGTAGAGGTAGAGTACAGTGGAGCACTGTAGAGGTGGAGTACAGTGGAGTAAAGTAGAGGTAGAGTACAGTGGAGCACAGTAGAGATAGAGTACAGTAGAGCACAGTAGAGGTAGAGTACAATGGAGTATAGTAGAGGTAGATTACAGTGGAGCACAGTAGAGGTAGAGTTCAGTTGAGTTTAGTTGAGGTAGACTACAGTGGAGTACAGTAGAGGTTTAGTACAGTGGAGTAAAGTAGAGATAGAGTACAGTAGAGCAGAGTAGAGGTAGAGTACAGTGGAGTACAGTAGAGATAGAGCACAGTGGAGCACTGTAGAGGTAGAGTACAGTGGAGTACAGTAGAGGTGGAGTACATTAGAGTATAGTAGATGTAGAGTACAGTGGACTACAGTAGAGATAGAGGACAGTGGAGCACAGTAGAGGTAGAGTAGAGTGGAGCACAGTAGAGGTAGAGTACAGTGGAGCACAGTAGAGGTAGAGTAGAGTGGAGTACAGTAGAGGTAGTGTACAGTGGAGCACAGTAGAGGTAGAGTAAAGTGGAGCACAGTAGAGGTAGAGTACAGTGGGGTACAGTAGAAATAGAGTACAGTGGAGCACAGTAGAGTAGAGTACAGTAGAGCACAGTAGAGGTAGAGTACAGTGGAGCAGAGTTAAGATAGAGTACAGTAGAGCAGAGTAGATGTTAAGTACAGTGGAGTACAGTACAGGTAGAGTACAGTGGAGCACTGCAGAGGTGGAGTACAGTGGAGTACAGTAGAGGTAGAGTACAGTGGAGCACAGTAGAGATAGAGTACAGTAGAGCACAGTAGAGGTAGAGTACAGTGGAGTATAGTAGAGGTAGAGTACAGTGGAGTACAGTAGAGGTAGAGTACAGTGGAGAATTTTAGATGTAGAGTACAGTGGAGCACAGTAGAGGTAGAGTACAGTGGAGCACAGTAGAGGTAGAGTACAGTGGGGTACAGTAGAAATAGAGTACAGTGGAGCACAGTAGAGTAGAGTACAGTAGAGCACAGTAGAGGTAGAGTACAGTGGAGCACAGTAGAGATAGAGTACAGTGGAGTACAGTAGAGGTAGAGTACAGTGGAGTACAGAGGAGCACAGTAGAGGTGGAGTACAGTAGAGTACAGTAGAGGTAGAGTAAAGTGTAGTACATTAGAGATAGAGTACAGTGGAGTAGAGTAGAGATAGAGTACAGTGGAGCACAGCAGAGGTAGAGTAAAGTGGATCACAGTAGAGATAGAGTACAGTGGAGTAAAGTGGAGCACAGTAGAGGTAGAGTACAGTGGAGCACAGTAGAGGTAGAGTACAGTGGAGCACAGTAGAGGTAGAGTACAGTGGAGCACAGTAGAGGTAGAGTACAGTGGAGCACAGTAGAGGTAGAGTAGAGTGGAGCACAGTAGAGGCAGAGTACAGTAGATTACAGTAGAGGTAGAGTACAGTGGAGCACAGTAGAGGAAGAGGACAGTGTAGTACAGTAGAGATAGAGTACAGTGGAGTACAGTAGAGATAGAGTACAGTCGAACACAGTAGAGATAAGTGTAGTGGAGTATAGTAGAGGTAGAGTACAGTGGAGTACAGTAGAGGTAGAGTACAGTGGAGTACAGTAGAGGTAGAGTAGAGTGGAGCACATTAGAGGTGGAGTAGAGTAGAGTACAGTAGAGGTAGAGTAGAGTGGAGCACAGAAGAGGTAGAGTACAGTGGATCACAGTAGAGATAGAGTACAGTGGAGTACAGTTGAGCACAGTAGAGGTATAGTACAGTGGAGCACAGTAGCGATAGATTACAGTGGAGTACAGTAGAGATAGAGTACAGTGGAGTACAGTAGAGGTAGAGTACAGTGGAGCACAGTAGAGGTAGAGTACAGCGGAGTATTGTTGAGGTAGACTACAGTGGAGTACAGTAGAGATGGAGTACAGTAGAGCAGAGTAGAGGTAGAGTACAGTGGAGTACAGTAGAGGTAGAGCACAGTAGAGCAGAGTAGAGGTAGAGTACAGTGGAGTACAGTAGAGGTATAGCACAGTGGAGCACTGTAGAGGTAGAATACAGTGGAGTACAGAAGAGATAGAGTACAGTGGAGCACAGTAGAGGTAAGGTACAGTGGAGCACAGTAGAGGTAGAGTACAGTGGAGCACAGTAGAGGTAGAGTACAGTGGAGTACAGTAGAGGTAGAGTACAGTGGAGTACAGTAGAGGTAGAGTACAGTGGAGCACAGTAGAGGTAGAGTACAGTGGAGTACATTGGAGCACAGTAGAGGTGGAGTACAGTAGAGTACAGTAGAGGTAGAGTACAGTGGAGCACAGTAGAGGTAGAGTACAGTGGAGTACAGTGGAGTACAGTAGAGGTAGAGTACAGTGGAGTACAGTAGAGGTAGAGTACAGTAGAGCACAGTAGAGGTAGAATACAGTGGAGTACAGGAGAGGTAGAGTACAGTGGAGTACAGTAGAGGTAGAGTACAGTACAGTACAGTAGAGGTAGAGTATAGTGGAGTACAGTGGAGCACAGTAGAGGTGGAGTACAGTAGAGTACAGTAGATGTAGAGTACAGTGGAGCAAAGTAGAGGTAGAGTACACTGGAGTACAATGGAGTACAGTAGAGGTGGAGTACAGTAGAGTACAGTAGAGGTAGAGAACAGTACAGTACAGTAGAGGTAGAATACAGTGGAGTACAGTAGAGGTAGAGTACAGTAGAGCACAGTAGAAGTAGAATGCAGTGGAGTACAGTAGAGGTAGAGTACAGTAGAGGTAGAGTACAGTAGAGCACAGTAGAAGTAGAATACAGTGGAGCACAGTTAAGATAGAGTACAGTAGAGCAGAGTAGATGTAGAGTACAGTGGAGTACAGTACAGGT
Organism: Tiaroga cobitis; assembly: GCA_030578255.1. Lineage (NCBI taxonomy): Eukaryota > Metazoa > Chordata > Actinopteri > Cypriniformes > Leuciscidae > Tiaroga > Tiaroga cobitis. The sequence goes on along the minus strand of CM060610.1, from coordinate 37,378,851 downwards.
AGAGTACAGTGGAGCACTGCAGAGGTGGAGTACAGTGGAGTACAGTAGAGGTAGAGTACAGTGGAGCACAGTAGAGATAGAGTACAGTAGAGCAGAGTAGAGGTAGAGTACAGTGGAGTGTAGTAGAGGTAGAGTACAGTGGAGTACAGTAGAGGTAGAGTACAGTGGAGAATTTTAGATGTAGAGTACAGTGGAGCACAGTAGAGGTAGAGTACAGTGGAGCACAGTAGAGGTAGAGTACAGTGGGGTACAGTAGAAATAGAGTACAGTGGAGCACAGTAGAGTAGAGTACAGTAGAGCACAGTAGAGGTAGAGTACAGTGGAGCACAGTAGAGATAGAGTACAGTGGAGTACAGTAGAGGTAGAGTACAGTGGAGTACAGAGGAGCACAGTAGAGGTGGAGTACAGTAGAGTACAGTAGAGGTAGAGTACAGTGTAGTACATTAGAGATAGAGTACAGTGGAGTAGAGTAGAGATAGAGTACAGTGGAGCACAGCAGAGGTAGAGTAAAGTGGATCACAGTAGAGATAGAGTACAGTGGAGTAAAGTGGAGCACAGTAGAGGTAGAGTACAGTGGAGCACAGTAGAGGTAGAGTACAGTGGAGCACAGTAGAGGTAGAGTACAGTGGAGCACAGTAGAGGTAGAGTACAGTGGAGCATAGTAGAGGTAGAGTAGAGTGGAGCACAGTAGAGGCAGAGTACAGTAGAGCACAGTAGAGGTAGAGTACAGTGGAGCACAGTAGAGGAAGAGGACAGTGTAGTACAGTAGAGATAGATTACAGTGGAGTACAGTAGAGATAGAGTACAGTCGAACACAGTAGAGATAAGTGTAGTGGAGTATAGTAGAGGTAGAGTACAGTGGAGTACAGTAGAGGTAGAGTACAGTGGAGTACAGTAGAGGTAGAGTAGAGTGGAGCACATTAGAGGTGGAGTAGAGTAGAGTACAGTAGAGGTAGAGTACAGTGGAGCACAGTAGAGATAGAGTACAGTGGAGCACAGTAGAGGTAGAGTACAGTGGAGCAGAGTAGAGGTAGAGTACAGTGGAGCACAGTAGAGGTAGAGTACAGTGGAGTACAGCAGAGGTAGAGTACAGTGGAGTACAGTAGAGGTAGAGTACAGTGGAGCACAGTAGAGGTAGAGTACAGTGGAGTACAGTGGAGCACAGTAGAGGTGGAGTACAGTGGAGCACAGTAGAGGTAGAGTACAGTGGAGTACATTGGAGTACAGTAAATGGGGAGTACAGTAGAGTACAGTAGAGGTAGAGAACAGTACAGTACAGTAGAGGTAGAGTACAGTGGAGTACAGTAGAGGTAGAGTACAGTAGAGCACAGTAGAGGTAGAATACAGTGGAGTACAGTAGAGGTAGAGTACAGTGGAGTACAGTAGAGGTAGAGTACAGTGGAGTACAGTAGAGGTAGAGTACAGTACAGTACAGTAGAGGTAGAGTATAGTGGAGTACAGTAGAGGTAGAGTACAGTGGAGCACAGTAGAGGTAGAATACAGTGGAGTACAGTAGAGGTAGAGTACAGTGGAGTACAGTAGAGGTAGAGTACAGTGGAGTACAGTAGAGATAGAGTACAGTGGAGCACAGTAGAGGTAGAGTACAGTGGAGCACAGTAGAGGTAGAGTACAGTGGAGCACAGTAGAGGTAGAGTACAGTGGAGTACAGTAGAGGTAGAGTACAGTGGAGTACAGTAGAGGTAGAGTACAGTGGAGCACAATAGAGGTAGAGTACAGTGGAGTACAGTGGAGCACAGTAGAGGTGGAGTACAGTAGAGTACAGTAGAGGTAGAGTACAGTGGAGCACAGTAGAGGTAGAGTACAGTGGAGTACAGTGGAGTACAGTAGAGGTGGAGTGCAGTAGAGTACAGTAGAGGTAGAGAACAGTACAGTACAGTAGAGGTAGAGTACAGTGGAGTACAGTAGAGGTAGAGTACAGTAGAGTACAGTAGAGGTAGAATACAGTGGAGTACAGTAGAGGTAGAGTACAGTGGAGTACAGTAGAGGTAGAGTACAGTGGAGTAGAGTAGAGATAGAGTACAGTGGAGTAGAGTAGAGATAGAGTACAGTGGAGCACAGTAGAGGTAGAGTACAGTGGAGCACAGAAGAGATAGAGTACAGTGGAGCACAGTAGAGGTAGAGTACAGTGGAGCACAGTAGAGGTAGAGTACAGGGGAGCACAGTAGAGGTAGAGTACAGTGGAGTACAGTAGAGGTAGAGTACAGTGGAGTACAGTAGAGGTAGAGTACAGTGGAGCACAGTAGAGGTAGAGTACAGTGGAGTACAGTAGAGATAGAGTACAGTAGAGCACAGTAGAGGTAGAATACAGTGAAGTATAGTAGAGGTAGAGTACAGTGGAGTACAGTAGAGGTAGAGTACAGTGGAGTACAGTAGAGGTAGAGTACAGTGCAGCACAGTAGAGGTAGAGTACAGTGGAGTACAGTAGAGGTAGAGTACAGTGGAGCACAGTAGAGCTAGAGTACAGTGGAGTACAAGCGAGCACAGTAGAGGTGGAGTACAGTAGAGTAGAGTATAGGTTGAGTACAGTGGAGTACAGTAGAGATAGAGTAGAGTGGAGTAGAGTAGAGATAAAGTACAGTGGATTAGAGTAGAGATAGAGTACAGTGGAGTATAGTTGAGGTAGAGTACAGTGGAGCACAGTAGAGGTAGAGTACAGTGGAGTATAGTTGAGGTAGACTACAGTGGAGTACAGTAGAGGTAGAGTACAGTGGAGCACAGTAGAGATAGTGTACAGCAGAGCAGAGTAGAGATAGAGTACAGTGGAGCACAGTAGAGGTAGAGTACAGTGGAGTACAGTAAAGGTAGAGTACAGTGGAGTACAGTAGAGGTAGAGTACAGTGGAGCACAGTAGAGGTAGAGTACATTGGAGTACAGTGGAGCACAGTAGAGGTGGAGTACAGTAGAGTACAGTAGAGGTAGAGTACAGTGGAGCACAGTAGAGGTAGAGTACAGTGGAGTACAGTGGAGTACAGTAGAGGTGGAGTACAGTAGAGTACAGTAGAGGTAGAGAACAGTACAGTACAGTAGAGGTAGAGTACAGTGGAGTACAGTAGAGGTAGAGTACAGTATAGCACAGTAGAGGTAGAATACAGTGGAGTAGAGTAGATGTAGAGTACAGTGGAGTACAGTAGAGGAAGAGTACAGTGGAGTACAGTAGAGATAGAGTACAGTGGAGCACAGTAGAGGTAGAGTACAGTGGAGCACAGTAGAGGTAGAGTACAGTGGAGCACAGTAGAGATAGAGTACAGTGGAGCACAGTAGAGGTAGAGTACAGTGGAGCACAGTAGAGGTAGAGTACAGTGGAGCACAGTAGAGGTAGAGTACAGTGGAGTACAGTAGAGGTAGAGTACAGTGGAGTACAGTAGAGGTAGAGTACAGTGGAGCACAGTAGAGATAGAGTACAGTGGAGCAAAGTAGTGGTAGAGTACAGTGGAGCACAGTAGAGGTAGAGTACAGTGGAGCACAGTAGAGGTAGAGTACAGTGGAGTACAGTAGAGGTAGAGTACAGTGGAGTACAGTAGAGGTAGAGTACAGTGGAGCACAGTAGAGGTAGAGTACAGTGGAGTACAGTGGAGCACAGTAGAGGTGGAGTACAGTAGAGTACAGTAGAGGTAGAGAACAGTACAGTACAGTAGAGGTAGAGTACAGTGGAGTACAGTAGAGGTAGAGTACAGTAGAGCACAGTAGAGGTAGAATACACAGGAGTACAGTAGAGGTAGAGTACAGTGGAGTACAGTAGAGGTAGAGTAGAGTGGAGTACAGTAGAGGTAGAGTACAGTACAGTACAGTAGAGGTAGAGTATAGTGGAGTACAGTAGAGGTAGAGTACAGTAGAGCACAGTAGAGGTAGAATACAGTGGAGTACAGTAGAGGTAGAGTAGAGTGGAGTACAGTAGAGGTAGAGTACAGTGGAGTACAGTAGAGATAGAGTACAGTGGAGCACAGTAGAGGTAGAGTACAGTGGAGCACAGTAGAGGTAGAGTACAGTGGAGTACAGTAGAGGTAGAGTACAGTGAGGCACTGTAGAGGTGGAGTACAGTGGAATACAGTAGAGGTAGAGTACAGTGGAGCACAGTAGAGGTAGAGTACAGTGGAGTATAGTTGACGTAGACTACAGTGGAGTACAGTAGAGGTAGAGTACAGTGGAGTAGAGTAGAGGTAGAGTACAGTGGAGCACAGTAGAGGTAGAGTAGAGTGGAGTATAGTTGAGGTAGACTACAGTGGAGTACAGTAGAGGTAGAGTACAGTGGAGCACAGTAGAGATAGAGTACAGTAGAGCAGAGTAGAGGTAGAGTACAGTGGAGTACAGTAGAGGTAGAGCACAGTAGAGCAGAGTAGAGGAAGAGTACAGTGGAGTACAGTAGAGGTAGAGCACAGTGGAGCACTGTAGAGGTAGAATACAGTGGAGTACAGTAGAGAAAAAGTACAGTGGAGTACAGTAGAGGTAGTGTACAGTGGAGCACAGTAGAGGTAGAGTACAGTGGAGCACAGTAGAGATAGAGTACAGTAGAGCAGAGTAGAGGTAGAGTACAGTGGAGTACAGTAGAGGTAGAGTACAGTGGAGCACTGTAGAGGTGGATTACAGTGGAGTACAGTAGAGGTAGAATACAGTGGAGCACAGTAGAGATAGAGTACAGTAGAGCACAGTAGAGGTAGAGTACAGTGGAGCACAGTAGAGGTAGAGTACAGTGGAGTATAGTTGAGGTAGACTACAGTGGAGTACAGTAGAGGTAGAGTACAGTGGAGTACAGTAGAGGTAGAGTACAGTGGAGCACAGTAGAGGTAGAGTACAGTGGAGTATAGTTGAGTTAGACTACAGTGGAGTACAGTAGAGGTAGAGTACAGTGGAGTACAGTAGAGATAGAGTACAGTAGAGCAGAGTAGAGGTAGAGTACAGTGGAGTACAGTAGAGGTAGAGCAAAGTGGAGTACTGTAGAGGTAGAGTAATGTGGAGTACAGTAGAGATAGAGTACAGTGGAGCACAGTAGAGATAGAGTGCAGTGGAAAACAGGAGAGGTACAGTACAGCTGAGCACAGTAGAGGTAGAGTAGAGTGGAGCACAGTAGAGGTAGAGTACAGTGGACTACAGTAGAGGTAGTGTACAATGGAGCACAGTAGAGGTAGAGTACAGTGGAGCACAGTAGAGGTAGAGTAGAGTGGAGTATAATAGAGGTAGAGTACAGTAGAGCACAGTAGAGATAGAGTACAGTAGAGCAGAGTAGAGGTAGAGTACAGTGGAGTACAGTAGAGGTAGAGTACAGTGGAGCACTGTAGAGGTGGAGTACAGTGGAGTACAGTAGAGGTAGAGTACAGTGGAGCACAGTAGAGATAGAGTACAGTAGAGCACAGTAGAGGTAGAGTAAAGTGGAGCACAGTAGAGATAGAGTACAGTAGAGTACAGTGGAGCACAGTAGAGTAGAGTAGAGGTAGAGTAGAGTGGAGTACATTAGAGATAGAGTAGAGTGGAGTAGAGTAGAGATAGAGTACAGTGGATTAGAGTAGAGATGGAGTACAGTGGAGTATAGTTGAGGTAGAGTACAGTGGAGCACAGTAGTGGTAGATTACAGTGGAGTATAGTTGAGGTAGACTACAGTGGAGTACAGTAGAGGTAGAGTACAGTGGAGCACAGTAGAGATAGAGTACAGTAGAGCAGAGTAGAGGTAGAGTACAGTGGAGTACAGTAGAGGTAGAGTACAGTGGAACACTGTAGAGGTGTAGTACAGTGGAGTATAGTAGAGGTAGAGTACAGTGGAGTACAATAGAGGTAGAGTACAGTGGAGTACAGTAGAGGTAGAGTAGAGTGGAGCACATTAGAGGTGGAGTAGAGTAGAGTACAGTAGAGGTAGAGTACAGTGGAGCACTGTAGAGGTGGAGTACAGTGGAGTACAGTAGAGGTAGAGTACAGTGGAGCACAGTAGAGATAGAGTACAGTAGAGCAGAGTAGAGGTAGAGTTTAGTGGAGTACAGTAGAGGTAGAGTACAGTGGAGCACTGTAGAGGTGGAGTACAGTGGAGTAAAGTAGAGGTAGAGTACAGTGGAGCACAGTAGAGATAGAGTACAGTAGAGCACAGTAGAGGTAGAGTACAATGGAGTATAGTAGAGGTAGATTACAGTGGAGCACAGTAGAGGTAGAGTTCAGTTGAGTTTAGTTGAGGTAGACTACAGTGGAGTACAGTAGAGGTTTAGTACAGTGGAGTAAAGTAGAGATAGAGTACAGTAGAGCAGAGTAGAGGTAGAGTACAGTGGAGTACAGTAGAGATAGAGCACAGTGGAGCACTGTAGAGGTAGAGTACAGTGGAGTACAGTAGAGGTGGAGTACATTAGAGTATAGTAGATGTAGAGTACAGTGGACTACAGTAGAGATAGAGGACAGTGGAGCACAGTAGAGGTAGAGTAGAGTGGAGCACAGTAGAGGTAGAGTACAGTGGAGCACAGTAGAGGTAGAGTAGAGTGGAGTACAGTAGAGGTAGTGTACAGTGGAGCACAGTAGAGGTAGAGTAAAGTGGAGCACAGTAGAGGTAGAGTACAGTGGGGTACAGTAGAAATAGAGTACAGTGGAGCACAGTAGAGTAGAGTACAGTAGAGCACAGTAGAGGTAGAGTACAGTGGAGCAGAGTTAAGATAGAGTACAGTAGAGCAGAGTAGATGTTAAGTACAGTGGAGTACAGTACAGGTAGAGTACAGTGGAGCACTGCAGAGGTGGAGTACAGTGGAGTACAGTAGAGGTAGAGTACAGTGGAGCACAGTAGAGATAGAGTACAGTAGAGCACAGTAGAGGTAGAGTACAGTGGAGTATAGTAGAGGTAGAGTACAGTGGAGTACAGTAGAGGTAGAGTACAGTGGAGAATTTTAGATGTAGAGTACAGTGGAGCACAGTAGAGGTAGAGTACAGTGGAGCACAGTAGAGGTAGAGTACAGTGGGGTACAGTAGAAATAGAGTACAGTGGAGCACAGTAGAGTAGAGTACAGTAGAGCACAGTAGAGGTAGAGTACAGTGGAGCACAGTAGAGATAGAGTACAGTGGAGTACAGTAGAGGTAGAGTACAGTGGAGTACAGAGGAGCACAGTAGAGGTGGAGTACAGTAGAGTACAGTAGAGGTAGAGTACAGTGTAGTACATTAGAGATAGAGTACAGTGGAGTAGAGTAGAGATAGAGTACAGTGGAGCACAGCAGAGGTAGAGTAAAGTGGATCACAGTAGAGATAGAGTACAGTGGAGTAAAGTGGAGCACAGTAGAGGTAGAGTACAGTGGAGCACAGTAGAGGTAGAGTACAGTGGAGCACAGTAGAGGTAGAGTACAGTGGAGCACAGTAGAGGTAGAGTACAGTGGAGCACAGTAGAGGTAGAGTAGAGTGGAGCACAGTAGAGGCAGAGTACAGTAGATTACAGTAGAGGTAGAGTACAGTGGAGCACAGTAGAGGAAGAGGACAGTGTAGTACAGTAGAGATAGAGTACAGTGGAGTACAGTAGAGATAGAGTACAGTCGAACACAGTAGAGATAAGTGTAGTGGAGTATAGTAGAGGTAGAGTACAGTGGAGTACAGTAGAGGTAGAGTACAGTGGAGTACAGTAGAGGTAGAGTAGAGTGGAGCACATTAGAGGTGGAGTAGAGTAGAGTACAGTAGAGGTAGAGTAGAGTGGAGCACAGAAGAGGTAGAGTACAGTGGATCACAGTAGAGATAGAGTACAGTGGAGTACAGTTGAGCACAGTAGAGGTATAGTACAGTGGAGCACAGTAGCGATAGATTACAGTGGAGTACAGTAGAGATAGAGTACAGTGGAGTACAGTAGAGGTAGAGTACAGTGGAGCACAGTAGAGGTAGAGTACAGCGGAGTATTGTTGAGGTAGACTACAGTGGAGTACAGTAGAGATGGAGTACAGTAGAGCAGAGTAGAGGTAGAGTACAGTGGAGTACAGTAGAGGTAGAGCACAGTAGAGCAGAGTAGAGGTAGAGTACAGTGGAGTACAGTAGAGGTATAGCACAGTGGAGCACTGTAGAGGTAGAATACAGTGGAGTACAGAAGAGATAGAGTACAGTGGAGCACAGTAGAGGTAAGGTACAGTGGAGCACAGTAGAGGTAGAGTACAGTGGAGCACAGTAGAGGTAGAGTACAGTGGAGTACAGTAGAGGTAGAGTACAGTGGAGTACAGTAGAGGTAGAGTACAGTGGAGCACAGTAGAGGTAGAGTACAGTGGAGTACATTGGAGCAAAGTAAAGGTGGAGTACAGTAGAGTACAGTAGAGGTAGAGTACAGTGGAGCAAAGTAGAGGTAGAGTACAGTGGAGTACAGTGGAGTACAGTAGAGGTAGAGTACAGTGGAGTACAGTAGAGGTAGAGTACAGTAGAGCACAGTAGAGGTAGAATACAGTGGAGTACAGGAGAGGTAGAGTACAGTGGAGTACAGTAGAGGTAGAGTACAGTACAGTACAGTAGAGGTAGAGTATAGTGGAGTACAGTGGAGCACAGTAGAGGTGGAGTACAGTAGAGTACAGTAGATGTAGAGTACAGTGGAGCAAAGTAGAGGTAGAGTACACTGGAGTACAATGGAGTACAGTAGAGGTGGAGTACAGTAGAGTACAGTAGAGGTAGAGAACAGTACAGTACAGTAGAGGTAGAATACAGTGGAGTACAGTAGAGGTAGAGTACAGTAGAGCACAGTAGAAGTAGAATGCAGTGGAGTACAGTAGAGGTAGAGTACAGTAGAGGTAGAGTACAGTAGAGCACAGTAGAAGTAGAATACAGTGGAGCACAGTTAAGATAGAGTACAGTAGAGCAGAGTAGATGTAGAGTACAGTGGAGTACAGTACAGGTAGAGTACAGTGGAGCACTGCAGAGGTGGAGTCAAGTGGAGTACAGTAGAGGTAGAGTACAGTGGAGCACAGTAGAGATAGAGTACAGTAGAGCAGAGTAGAGGTAGAGTACAGTGGAGTATAGTAGAGGTAGAGTACAGTGGAGTACAGTAGAGGTAGAGTACAGTGGAGAATTTTAGATGTAGAGTACAGTGGAGCACAGTAGAGGTAGAGTACAGTGGAGCACAGTAGAGGTAGAGTACAGTGGGGTACAGTAGAAATAGAGTACAGTGGAGCACAGTAGAGTAGAGTACAGTAGAGCACAGTAGAGGTAGAGTACAGTGGAGCACAGTAGAGATAGAGTACAGTGGAGTACAGTAGAGGTAGAGTACAGTGGAGTACAGAGGAGCACAGTAGAGGTGGAGTACAGTAGAGTACAGTAGAGGTAGAGTACAGTGTAGTACATTAGAGATAGAGTACAGTGGAGTAGAGTAGAGATAGAGTACAGTGGAGCACAGCAGAGGTAGAGTAAAGTGGATCACAGTAGAGATAGAGTACAGTGGAGTAAAGTGGAGCACAGTAGAGGTAGAGTACAGTGGAGCACAGTAGAGGTAGAGTACAGTGGAGCACAGTAGAGGTAGAGTACAGTGGAGCACAGTAGAGGTAGAGTACAGTGGAGCATAGTAGAGGTAGAGTAGAGTGGAGCACAGTAGAGGCAGAGTACAGTAGAGCACAGTAGAGGTAGAGTACAGTGGAGCACAGTAGAGGAAGAGGACAGTGTAGTACAGTAGAGATAGATTACAGTGGAGTACAGTAGAGATAGAGTACAGTCGAACACAGTAGAGATAAGTGTAGTGGAGTATAGTAGAGGTAGAGTACAGTGGAGTACAGTAGAGGTAGAGTACAGTGGAGTACAGTAGAGGTAGAGTAGAGTGGAGCACATTAGAGGTGGAGTAGAGTAGAGTACAGTAGAGGTAGAGTACAGTGGAGCACAGTAGAGATAGAGTACAGTGGAGCACAGTAGAGGTAGAGTACAGTGGAGCAGAGTAGAGGTAGAGTACAGTGGAGCACAGTAGAGGTAGAGTACAGTGGAGTACAGCAGAGGTAGAGTACAGTGGAGTACAGTAGAGGTAGAGTACAGTGGAGCACAGTAGAGGTAGAGTACAGTGGAGTACAGTGGAGCACAGTAGAGGTGGAGTACAGTGGAGCACAGTAGAGGTAGAGTACAGTGGAGTACATTGGAGTACAGTAAATGGGGAGTACAGTAGAGTACAGTAGAGGTAGAGAACAGTACAGTACAGTAGAGGTAGAGTACAGTGGAGTACAGTAGAGGTAGAGTACAGTAGAGCACAGTAGAGGTAGAATACAGTGGAGTACAGTAGAGGTAGAGTACAGTGGAGTACAGTAGAGGTAGAGTACAGTGGAGTACAGTAGAGGTAGAGTACAGTACAGTACAGTAGAGGTAGAGTATAGTGGAGTACAGTAGAGGTAGAGTACAGTGGAGCACAGTAGAGGTAGAATACAGTGGAGTACAGTAGAGGTAGAGTACAGTGGAGTACAGTAGAGGTAGAGTACAGTGGAGTACAGTAGAGATAGAGTACAGTGGAGCACAGTAGAGGTAGAGTACAGTGGAGCACAGTAGAGGTAGAGTACAGTGGAGCACAGTAGAGGTAGAGTACAGTGGAGTACAGTAGAGGTAGAGTACAGTGGAGTACAGTAGAGGTAGAGTACAGTGGAGCACAATAGAGGTAGAGTACAGTGGAGTACAGTGGAGCACAGTAGAGGTGGAGTACAGTAGAGTACAGTAGAGGTAGAGTACAGTGGAGCACAGTAGAGGTAGAGTACAGTGGAGTACAGTGGAGTACAGTAGAGGTGGAGTGCAGTAGAGTACAGTAGAGGTAGAGAACAGTACAGTACAGTAGAGGTAGAGTACAGTGGAGTACAGTAGAGGTAGAGTACAGTAGAGTACAGTAGAGGTAGAATACAGTGGAGTACAGTAGAGGTAGAGTACAGTGGAGTACAGTAGAGGTAGAGTACAGTGGAGTAGAGTAGAGATAGAGTACAGTGGAGTAGAGTAGAGATAGAGTACAGTGGAGCACAGTAGAGGTAGAGTACAGTGGAGCACAGTAGAGATAGAGTACAGTGGAGCACAGTAGAGGTAGAGTACAGTGGAGCACAGTAGAGGTAGAGTACAGGGGAGCACAGTAGAGGTAGAGTACAGTGGAGTACAGTAGAGGTAGAGTACAGTGGAGTACAGTAGAGGTAGAGTACAGTGGAGCACAGTAGAGGTAGAGTACAGTGGAGTACAGTAGAGATAGAGTACAGTAGAGCACAGTAGAGGTAGAATACAGTGAAGTATAGTAGAGGTAGAGTACAGTGGAGTACAGTAGAGGTAGAGTACAGTGGAGTACAGTAGAGGTAGAGTACAGTGCAGCACAGTAGAGGTAGAGTACAGTGGAGTACAGTAGAGGTAGAGTACAGTGGAGCACAGTAGAGCTAGAGTACAGTGGAGTACAAGCGAGCACAGTAGAGGTGGAGTACAGTAGAGTAGAGTATAGGTTGAGTACAGTGGAGTACAGTAGAGATAGAGTAGAGTGGAGTAGAGTAGAGATAAAGTACAGTGGATTAGAGTAGAGATAGAGTACAGTGGAGTATAGTTGAGGTAGAGTACAGTGGAGCACAGTAGAGGTAGAGTACAGTGGAATATAGTTGAGGTAGACTACAGTGGAGTACAGTAGAGGTAGAGTACAGTGGAGCACAGTAGAGATAGTGTACAGCAGAGCAGAGTAGAGGTAGAGTACAGTGGAGTACAGTAGAGGTAGAGTACAGTGGAGCACTGTAGAGGTGGAGTACAGTGGAGTACTGTAGAGGTAGAGTACAGTGGAGCACAGTAGAGATAGAGTACAGTAGAGCACAGTAGAGGTAGAGTACAGTGGAGTATAGTAGAGGTAGAGTACAGTGGAGTATAGTTGAGGTAGACTACAGTGGAGCACAGTAGAGGTAGAGTACAGTGGAGTACAGTAGAGGTAGAGTACAGTGGAGCACAGTAGAGGTAGAGTACAGTGGAGCACAGTAGAGGTAGAGTACAGTGGAGCACAGTAGAGAAGGAGTAGAGTAGAGCAGAGTAGAGGTAGAGTACATTGGAGTACAGTAGAGGTAGAGTACAGTGGAGCAGAGTAGAGGTAGAGTACAGTGGAGTACAGTAGAGATAGAGCACAGTGGAGCACTGTAGAGGTAGAATACAGTGGAGTAGAGTAGAGATAGAGTACAGTGGAGCACAGTAGAGGTAGAGTACAGTGGAGCACAGTAGAGGTAGAGTACAGTGGAGCACAGTAGAGGTAGAGTACAGTGGAGTACACTAGAGGTAGTGTACAGTGGAGCACAGTAGAGGTAGAGTACAGTGGAGCAGAGTAGAGGTAGAGTACAGTGGAGTACAGTAGAGATAGAGCACAGTGGAGCACTGTAGAGGTAGAATACAGTGGAGTAGAGTAGAGATAGAGTACAGTGGAGCACAGTAGAGGTAGAGTACAGTGGAGCACAGTAGAGGTAGAGTACAGTGGAGAACAGTAGAGGTAGAGTACAGTGGAGTACAGTAGAGGTAGTGTACAGTGGAGCACAGTAGAGGTAGAGTACAGTGGAGCACAGTAGAGGTAGAGTACAGTGGAGTACAGTAGAGGTAGTGTACAGTGGAGCACAGTAGAGGTAGAGTACAGTGGAGCACAGTAGAGGTAGAGTACAGTGGAGCACAGTAGAGAAGGAGTAGAGTAGAGCAGAGTAGAGGTAGAGTACATTGGAGTACAGTAGAGGTAGAGTACAGTGGAGCACTGTAGAGGTGGAGTACAGTGGAGTACAGTAGAGGTAGAGTACAGTGGAGCACAGTAGAGATAGAGTACAGTAGAGCACAGTAGAGGTAGAGTACAGTGGAGCACAGTAGAGCTAGAGTACAGTGGAGTATAGTTGAGGTAGACTACAGTGGAGTACAGTAGAGGTAGAGTACAGTGGAGTACACTAGAGGTAGAGTACAGTGGAGCACAGTAGAGGTAGAGTACAGTGGAGTATAGTTGAGGTAGACTACAGTGGAGTACAGTAGAGGTAGAGTAGAGTGGAGCACAGTAGAGATAGAGTACAGTAGAGCAGAGTAGAGGTAGAGTACAGTGGAGTACAGTAGAGGTAGAGCACAGTGGAGCACTGTAGAGGTAGAGTACAGTGGAGTACAGTAGAGATAGAGTAAAGTGGAGCACAGTAGAGATAGAGTGCAGTAGAGCACAGTAGAGGTAGAGTACAGCTGAGCACAGTAGAGGTAGAGTACAGTAGAGCAGAGTAGAGGTAGAGTACAGTGGAGTACAGTAGAGGTAGAGCACAGTGGAGCACTGTAGAGGTAGAGTACAGTCGAACACAGTAGAGATAAGTGTAGTGGAGTATAGTAGAGGTAGAGTACAGTGGAGTACAGTAGAGGTAGAGTACAGTGGAGTACAGTAGAGGTAGAGTAGAGTGGAGCATATTAGAGTTGGAGTAGAGTAGAGTACAGTAGAGGTAGAGTACAGTGGAGTATAGTAGAAGTAGAGTACAGTGGAGCACAGTAGAGGTAGAGTAGAGTGGAGTACAGTAGAGGTAGAGTACATTGGAGTACAGTAGAGGTAGAGTACAGTGGAGTAGAGTAGAGATAGAGTAGAGTGGAGCACAGCAGAGGTAGAGTACAGTGGATCACAGTAGAGATAGAGTACAGTGGAGTACAGTTGAGCACAGTAGAGGTATAGTACAGTGGAGCACAGTAGCGACAGATTACAGTGGAGTACAGTAGAGATAGAGTACAGTGGAGTACAGTAGAGGTAGAGTACAGTGGAGCACAGTAGAGGTAGAGTACAGTGGAGTATTGTTGAGGTAGACTACAGTGGAGTACATTAGAGATAGAGTACAGTAGAGCAGAGTAGAGGTAGAGTACAGTGGAGTACAGTAGAGGTAGAGCACAGTAGAGCAGAGTAGAGGTAGATTACAGTGGAGTACAGTAGAGGTATAGCACAGTGGAGCACTGTAGAAGTAGAGTACAGTGGAGTACAGTAGAGATAGAGTACAGTGGAGCACAGTAGAGGTAGAGTACAGTGGAGCATAGTAGAGGTAGAGTACAGTGGAGCACAGTAGAGGTAGAGTACAGTGGAGTACAGTAGAGGTAGAGTACAGTGGAGTACAGTAGAGGTAGAGTACAGTGGAGTACAGTGGAGCACAGTAGAGGTGGAGTAGAGTAGAGTACAGTAGAGGTAGAGTACAGTGGAGCACAGTAGAGGTAGAGTACAGTGGAGTACAGTGGAGTACAGTAGAGGTGGAGTACAGTCGAGTACAGTAGAGGTAGAGAACAGTACAGTACAGTAGAGGTAGAGTACAGTGGAGTACAGTAGAGGTAGAGTAGAGTAGAGCACAGTAGAGGTAGAATACAGTGGAGTACAGTAGAGGTAGAGTACAGTGGAGTACAGTAGAGGTAGAGTACAGTGGAGTACAGTAGAGATAGAGTACAGTACAGTACAGCAGAGGTAGAGTACAGTGGAGTACAGTAGAGGTAGGGTACAGTAGAGCACAGTAGAGATAGAATACAGTGGAGTACAGTAGAGGTAGAGTACAGTGGAGTACAGTAGAGGTAGAGTATAGTGGAGTACAGTAGAGATAGAGTACAGTGGAGCACAGTAGAGGTAGAGTACAGTGGAGCACAGTAGAGGTAGAGTACAGTGGAGCACAGTAGAGGTAGAGTACAGTGGAGTACAGTAAAGGTAGAGTACAGTGGAGTACAGTAGAGGTAGAGTACAGTGGAGCACAGTAGAGGTAGAGTACAGTGGAGTACAGTGGAGCACAGTAGAGGTGGAGTACAGTAGAGTACAGTAGAGGTAGAGTACAGTGGAGCACAGTAGAGGTAGAGTACAGTGGAGTACAGTGGAGTACAGTAGAGGTGGAGTACAGTAGAGTACAGTAGAGGTAGAGAACAGTACAGTACAGTAGAGGTAGAGTACAGTGGAGTACAGTAGAGGTAGAGTACAGTATAGCACAGTAGAGGTAGAATACAGTGGAGTAGAGTAGATGTAGAGTACAGTGGAGTACAGTAGAGGAAGAGTACAGTGGAGTACAGTAGAGATAGAGTACAGTGGAGCACAGTAGAGGTAGAGTACAGTGGAGCACAGTAGAGGTAGAGTACAGTGGAGCACAGTAGAGATAGAGTACAGTGGAGCACAGTAGAGGTAGAGTACAGTGGAGCACAGTAGAGGTAGAGTACAGTGGAGCACAGTAGAGGTAGAGTACAGTGGAGTACAGTAGAGGTAGAGTACAGTGGAGTACAGTAGAGAAAGAGTACAGTGGAGCACAGTAGAGATAGAGTACAGTGGAGCAAAGTAGTGGTAGAGTACAGTGGAGCACAGTAGAGGTAGAGTACAGTGGAGCACAGTAGAGGTAGAGTACAGTGGAGTACAGTAGAGGTAGAGTACAGTGGAGTACAGTAGAGGTAGAGTACAGTGGAGCACAGTAGAGGTAGAGTACAGTGGAGTACAGTGGAGCACAGTAGAGGTGGAGTACAGTAGAGTACAGTAGAGGTAGAGAACAGTACAGTACAGTAGAGGTAGAGTACAGTGGAGTACAGTAGAGGTAGAGTACAGTAGAGCACAGTAGAGGTAGAATACAGTGGAGTACAGTAGAGGTAGAGTACAGTGGAGTACAGTAGAGGTAGAGTAGAGTGGAGTACAGTAGAGGTAGAGTACAGTACAGTACAGTAGAGGTAGAGTATAGTGGAGTACAGTAGAGGTAGAGTACAGTAGAGCACAGTAGAGGTAGAATACAGTGGAGTACAGTAGAGGTAGAGTAGAGTGGAGTACAGTAGAGGTAGAGTACAGTGGAGTACAGTAGAGATAGAGTACAGTGGAGCACAGTAGAGGTAGAGTACAGTGGAGCACAGTAGAGGTAGAGTACAGTGGAGTACAGTAGAGGTAGAGTACAGTGAGGCACTGTAGAGGTGGAGTACAGTGGAATACAGTAGAGGTAGAGTACAGTGGAGCACAGTAGAGGTAGAGTACAGTGGAGTATAGTTGACGTAGACTACAGTGGAGTACAGTAGAGGTAGAGTACAGTGGAGTAGAGTAGAGGTAGAGTACAGTGGAGCACAGTAGAGGTAGAGTAGAGTGGAGTATAGTTGAGGTAGACTACAGTGGAGTACAGTAGAGGTAGAGTACAGTGGAGCACAGTAGAGATAGAGTACAGTAGAGCAGAGTAGAGGTAGAGTACAGTGGAGTACAGTAGAGGTAGAGCACAGTAGAGCAGAGTAGAGGAAGAGTACAGTGGAGTACAGTAGAGGTAGAGCACAGTGGAGCACTGTAGAGGTAGAATACAGTGGAGTACAGTAGAGAAAAAGTACAGTGGAGTACAGTAGAGGTAGTGTACAGTGGAGCACAGTAGAGGTAGAGTACAGTGGAGCACAGTAGAGATAGAGTACAGTAGAGCAGAGTAGAGGTAGAGTACAGTGGAGTACAGTAGAGGTAGAGTACAGTGGAGCACTGTAGAGGTGGATTACAGTGGAGTACAGTAGAGGTAGAATACAGTGGAGCACAGTAGAGATAGAGTACAGTAGAGCACAGTAGAGGTAGAGTACAGTGGAGCACAGTAGAGGTAGAGTACATTGGAGTATAGTTGAGGTAGACTACAGTGGAGTACAGTAGAGGTAGAGTACAGTGGAGTACAGTAGAGGTAGAGTACAGTGGAGCACAGTAGAGGTAGAGTACAGTGGAGTATAGTTGAGTTAGACTACAGTGGAGTACAGTAGAGGTAGAGTACAGTGGAGTACAGTAGAGATAGAGTACAGTAGAGCAGAGTAGAGGTAGAGTACAGTGGAGTACAGTAGAGGTAGAGCAAAGTGGAGTACTGTAGAGGTAGAGTAATGTGGAGTACAGTAGAGATAGAGTACAGTGGAGCACAGTAGAGATAGAGTGCAGTGGAAAACAGGAGAGGTACAGTACAGCTGAGCACAGTAGAGGTAGAGTAGAGTGGAGCACAGTAGAGGTAGAGTACAGTGGACTACAGTAGAGGTAGTGTACAATGGAGCACAGTAGAGGTAGAGTACAGTGGAGCACAGTAGAGGTAGAGTAGAGTGGAGTATAATAGAGGTAGAGTACAGTAGAGCACAGTAGAGATAGAGTACAGTAGAGCAGAGTAGAGGTAGAGTACAGTGGAGTACAGTAGAGGTAGAGTACAGTGGAGCACTGTAGAGGTGGAGTACAGTGGAGTACAGTAGAGGTAGAGTACAGTGGAGCACAGTAGAGATAGAGTACAGTAGAGCACAGTAGAGTTAGAGTAAAGTGGAGCACAGTAGAGATAGAGTACAGTAGAGTACAGTGGAGCACAGTAGAGTAGAGTAGAGGTAGAGTAGAGTGGAGTACATTAGAGATAGAGTAGAGTGGAGTAGAGTAGAGATAGAGTACAGTGGATTAGAGTAGAGATGGAGTACAGTGGAGTATAGTTGAGGTAGAGTACAGTGGAGCACAGTAGTGGTAGATTACAGTGGAGTATAGTTGAGGTAGACTACAGTGGAGTACAGTAGAGGTAGAGTACAGTGGAGCACAGTAGAGATAGAGTACAGTAGAGCAGAGTAGAGGTAGAGTACAGTGGAGTACAGTAGAGGTAGAGTACAGTGGAACACTGTAGAGGTGTAGTACAGTGGAGTATAGTAGAGGTAGAGTACAGTGGAGTACAATAGAGGTAGAGTACAGTGGAGTACAGTAGAGGTAGAGTAGAGTGAAGCACATTAGAGGTGGAGTAGAGTAGAGTACAGTAGAGGTAGAGTACAGTGGAGCACTGTAGAGGTGGAGTACAGTGGAGTACAGTAGAGGTAGAGTACAGTGGAGCACAGTAGAGATAGAGTACAGTAGAGCAGAGTAGAGGTAGAGTTTAGTGGAGTACAGTAGAGGTAGAGTACAGTGGAGCACTGTAGAGGTGGAGTACAGTGGAGTAAAGTAGAGGTAGAGTACAGTGGAGCACAGTAGAGATAGAGTACAGTAGAGCACAGTAGAGGTAGAGTACAATGGAGTATAGTAGAGGTAGATTACAGTGGAGCACAGTAGAGGTAGAGTTCAGTTGAGTTTAGTTGAGGTAGACTACAGTGGAGTACAGTAGAGGTTTAGTACAGTGGAGTAAAGTAGAGATAGAGTACAGTAGAGCAGAGTAGAGGTAGAGTACAGTGGAGTACAGTAGAGATAGAGCACAGTGGAGCACTGTAGAGGTAGAGTACAGTGGAGTACAGTAGAGGTGGAGTACATTAGAGTATAGTAGATGTAGAGTACAGTGGACTACAGTAGAGATAGAGGACAGTGGAGCACAGTAGAGGTAGAGTAGAGTGGAGCACAGTAGAGGTAGAGTACAGTGGAGCACAGTAGAGGTAGAGTAGAGTGGAGTACAGTAGAGGTAGTGTACAGTGGAGCACAGTAGAGGTAGAGTAAAGTGGAGCACAGTAGAGGTAGAGTACAGTGGGGTACAGTAGAAATAGAGTACAGTGGAGCACAGTAGAGTAGAGTACAGTAGAGCACAGTAGAGGTAGAGTACAGTGGAGCAGAGTTAAGATAGAGTACAGTAGAGCAGAGTAGATGTTAAGTACAGTGGAGTACAGTACAGGTAGAGTACAGTGGAGCACTGCAGAGGTGGAGTACAGTGGAGTACAGTAGAGGTAGAGTACAGTGGAGCACAGTAGAGATAGAGTACAGTAGAGCACAGTAGAGGTAGAGTACAGTGGAGTATAGTAGAGGTAGAGTACAGTGGAGTACAGTAGAGGTAGAGTACAGTGGAGAATTTTAGATGTAGAGTACAGTGGAGCACAGTAGAGGTAGAGTACAGTGGAGCAGAGTAGAGGTAGAGTACAGTGGGGTACAGTAGAAATAGAGTACAGTGGAGCACAGTAGAGTAGAGTACAGTAGAGCACAGTAGAGGTAGAGTACAGTGGAGCACAGTAGAGATAGAGTACAGTGGAGTACAGTAGAGGTAGAGTACAGTGGAGTACAGAGGAGCACAGTAGAGGTGGAGTACAGTAGAGTACAGTAGAGGTAGAGTACAGTGTAGTACATTAGAGATAGAGTACAGTGGAGTAGAGTAGAGATAGAGTACAGTGGAGCACAGCAGAGGTAGAGTAAAGTGGATCACAGTAGAGATAGAGTACAGTGGAGTAAAGTGGAGCACAGTAGAGGTAGAGTACAGTGGAGCACAGTAGAGGTAGAGTACAGTGGAGCACAGTAGAGGTAGAGTACAGTGGAGCACAGTAGAGGTAGAGTACAGTGGAGCACAGTAGAGGTAGAGTAGAGTGGAGCACAGTAGAGGCAGAGTACAGTAGATTACAGTAGAGGTAGAGTACAGTGGAGCACAGTAGAGGAAGAGGACAGTGTAGTACAGTAGAGATAGAGTACAGTGGAGTACAGTAGAGATAGAGTACAGTCGAACACAGTAGAGATAAGTGTAGTGGAGTATAGTAGAGGTAGAGTACAGTGGAGTACAGTAGAGGTAGAGTACAGTGGAGTACAGTAGAGGTAGAGTAGAGTGGAGCACATTAGAGGTGGAGTAGAGTAGAGTACAGTAGAGGTAGAGTAGAGTGGAGCACAGAAGAGGTAGAGTACAGTGGATCACAGTAGAGATAGAGTACAGTGGAGTACAGTTGAGCACAGTAGAGGTATAGTACAGTGGAGCACAGTAGCGATAGATTACAGTGGAGTACAGTAGAGATAGAGTACAGTGGAGTACAGTAGAGGTAGAGTACAGTGGAGCACAGTAGAGGTAGAGTACAGCGGAGTATTGTTGAGGTAGACTACAGTGGAGTACAGTAGAGATGGAGTACAGTAGAGCAGAGTAGAGGTAGAGTACAGTGGAGTACAGTAGAGGTAGAGCACAGTAGAGCAGAGTAGAGGTAGAGTACAGTGGAGTACAGTAGAGGTATAGCACAGTGGAGCACTGTAGAGGTAGAATACAGTGGAGTACAGAAGAGATAGAGTACAGTGGAGCACAGTAGAGGTAAGGTACAGTGGAGCACAGTAGAGGTAGAGTACAGTGGAGCACAGTAGAGGTAGAGTACAGTGGAGTACAGTAGAGGTAGAGTACAGTGGAGTACAGTAGAGGTAGAGTACAGTGGAGCACAGTAGAGGTAGAGTACAG